>OZ026618.1:1783557-2391057 GCA_964020975.1 Hermodice carunculata
CCAACAAATATGCTAATTCCTCTTGACACCACTGGTGTGCCTAGAAAATGTGAAAAAATAGTGAAAGATGTCATTTGGTTTAGCTGTGTGTACAGAAAAACAGACATATACATGCAGACTCAAAAGCCTGTATATTGGGGTATAGGTCTTGGACCAGTAACCTAGGCCTAATGCATTTACATGTTAAAATAGCGACATTCGCTCGCTTATTTCTCCTATTTGAAACGTAAAACTGCAACTTCCTTGGCATTCTGCTTCAAGTTTATACCGGTAGCAGCAAGTTAAAACCAAGAAAATGGGGGGTCATGTGATTAGATTTTTTTTTACAGGTGCGTTTGTGTACCTTACCTCCATGATTGACCGTTCCGCGCCAAATATGTCTCCAAAAATACACAAAGTTATCACATGATTTGAAATATTTCTAGAGTAGCAGTGCCTTTCTAAAACTCAAAATGATGATGGGACTTAATTTGGGATGCCCTGCTCCTGTGATATTAACATCCAATAGACACAGCAACAGTATTCAGTACTCGATCAAAAGTTGTGGATCAGTTGACCCGACCTTGAGAGGTTACTGGTCCAAGACCTATACACATTTACCTTTCTTCATTTTACTATCATTTCCATTTATTCATTTGTTTTTCTGTTCTCTTCTGTTCTACTCTTACATCATATGCTAGTTTGTTCATATGGCATGACTTGTCAAAGTTGTTCACTGGGTAGCAGTTGTATTATTTCCTGATCACAAATGAATTTATTTTTTAAACATAATCAGTTAAGAGTCTCCTTTAGAATTTTTACTATTGGGATACAAATGTACACGCGCGTATAAGTGGATTTGTCCAAAACCTTACGCCAGATATACTGCAAAATTGGTTTAGGTATACCCTGTGAGGATTCTCTTTGAAGCATATACATTAGGACTATAAATGTTTCATTATATATTTTTGTTCATTTTTTAGAAAATAGTAAATTGATCTTCTCTGTGACTGCCTGCTTAATTTCTCTGAAGCTGCATATATATATATATATATATATATATATATATATTATATATATATATATATATATATACATATATATATATATATTTATATATATATATATATTTATATATATATATATTCTCCAATGCTCTTAAATTTGATGAATATTGGGTGTTGCAGTTTGTTTCCTTTTTTAATGATTTTTTGTGCGCTTTAAATTTTCAACTTGACACTTAAAGCACATAATGCATATCTGTTACAGTGTGGTTGAATTGCAGCTTTACTCGCCCTTCACCAAATATTTACGTGTAGTGGCACTAACTTAATTGAGACGTTGTCAATGATTTGTCCACATTTTGTTATGATAAAAATAGTGAGCATATGAAAGCATTTTCACACAGAAATACTTGCCTCTCCGTATGTTTGTAAATTTCTCCACAGAATATACTAGATACACTTGGACTTTGGTGGGGTTGTACCTTGCTTGGGTTCACGTATATCTAGTCACTAGGTTGAGTATGTGGGGCCCTCCCTGTACAAGGAACTACGCAAAGTTTAGCTAGAATCCGCTGTGCTTATCTTGGCTTAGTTAAAGTTGTAGCTAAGAGATGTATTTTAGTTTAGCATTATGAACCCTATTGTTCTCATGATAGTTTGAACAACGTTGAGAAAAACGTTGCTGCAGGTTTTATTATTTATGTGTCAGTTTTGTTTCTTCTGTCTTGCAGGAGTGCTTGCGGACATGACAAGGACATACATATATGGATACTTTGTGGTCGGATCCGTTTACGTTGTTACTTGTTTCGTATTCGCCCTTATGGAAGGGCTCACTTATTATAGAAATTGTTGTAACAATGGCAATGCATAATGTAGAGACGTAGCCACACATTTAGTGTGAGGGCACATATTATGGACGTCACTGTTCATGATTTATAGACAAGTAGGACACAGCGTACGGCTAGTGTGCCGTCTCCCAAGTCCGAAAGACAGCAATACTCTCCCATTTCATACTCAAAAGTATGTCTTTTGGCAACTGTGCTTAACTTGTCTTACCATAGATGCTAGATCATAGTTCTGCTCGTAATGAACTGGTTCTTGAAAATATATCTCATCACAATCACTGAAAAATGTTGTCCACTCTTAAGTGTCTGATTATGAACTTCGATTTAAGATTTACTACACATTTTTCACTAGTATTAGTATATGAATATCTTATATATATATATTTTATATATTCATGATTACGACTTCATCACAAAAATGGTCGGATTTGACAAAAACATATCAATGCTGATATAACAGGAGATGCTCAGCCTGGTTATGCATTCTTCATGACTAGTAGATATAAGCTTTATGATATGATTTTAGTATCGAAGTCTTGAGCATTTTGTCAGCACGACTTGTAAATATGAAAATGATGTTTGTATTTTGTGGCAAACCAGCGTGTTTGAATATAAAAATAGTAGCCCTGACTTCATTATGATGCATGTCCAATATAAGGAGATCCGGCTGCCTCAATTGGTTAATCTGAATAGATCCGCACGTGCCAAGGAATGGGGCCCGGTAATATAAGGTTACCTGAACTTTATATCTCCACCCACGTTGAATGCAAAATATATTCATTCATTCACATATAACGAACGTCATGCGCACGAGTGCACAGACAAACTATAAATGCGAAGTACTACAGCATAACAACTGAAATATACCCCAATTGAGGGAGATCAGCATTGTACTCTGGGGCTACTGGGCTGGGAGTCGCAATAATTTTTATTACCTCGCGACGTGATCTGTGCTGAGGCCAAGCGCTAATCAAAGTGATTGGCAGCTTAGGACATGTCCATGATGTTATTTCCTTATTAGTGCTGACCTTCCCAGTAACGTTGATTGGAGGTTAAATAATTACAGTTATGGACAAAATTCCAACTGGCCATTGCGAAGTAATTTATATTCTCACTTCAGTTGTCTTTAGTTTCAGATGATTTGTCCTCATCCAAAGCATTTTATTATCGAATGAGTAACTTAGCACCTACTGCTTTAGTACATTTATACACATGCATCTTACTCACCCGATAAAGTAATTCTAGCTCTAGTTCAGTCACCATAATTTGAAGAATTGAGTATTTTCTAGTTAGAGGACAGTGTCCACATGCACAGTCTCACGAAAAGTGATCTGAAACGGGATGTGGCCAACGGTAATTTTTTTTTCCTGTGATGACTTGATAAGTGGATGGCTAATACAACAAACTAGCATCAATCGTCCGTCTGACTTTGCGCAGCCATCCTCGGCCAGTAAACATTTGGGTGGATGGTGTAATTTTTTGGACCAGATATCTATCAGAGGCGTCCCATAATTACTGGGAAAAGGAGGTACCATGCTGGATCGTTTCCAAAATTTGAAATACAAACGCCTTTGCAGGAAGAAGAATAAACCAATTTTAAAATATACTAACAGTTTTGGAAATAATATCACATCGAACTAAAGACCATTTCAAAAGTCGGTGGTCTTAATACTGGGGCTTCATTTTATATACATATATAAATGTATATATATATATATTAATATATATATATATACATATATATATATAGAGAGAGAGAGAGAGAGAGAGAGAGAGAGAGAGAGAGAGAGAGAGAGAGAGAGAGAGAGAGAGAGAGAGAGAGAGAGAGAGAGAGAGAGAGAGAGAGAGAGAGAGAGAGAGAGAGAGAGAGAGAGTATCCCAGGATCTGGACTATTTTCGTATGTAGTGGCTATACTATAAAATGCTGGCATTGAACATGTTTACAAACATCCTGCAAGGGATACTTGCACACACATGCGTCAATGGTTGATTATAGGGCGCTTGTAAGGAAGATAAGCGCCAGCTTACCAGGTTTATACCTTCTATAAAGAAGGTCTATCTAAACATGATTTGGTTTTAAATATTGCCCTGTAAGAAAATATGTTTCAAGTGATTGATATTCCTGTTATTTGCTGAGTAAATTCTGTTTTGTATGGTCTTTTTCTTGCGCTAAATTAAGTAATGTGGTTCTGTTCCTTTGCAACTACTGCAATCACTGTGCGATGTGACTCGGATTCGTCAGTAGTATACTACCGTTGCTGTACAGCTGTTTCAATCGCTGTGCCATGCAATTTGGTTTCCCCATTTAAAATGGCATGTTGCTCTGTTTCTAGCTTTGTCATTTTTAGGTGTGATTTTCACACCTAAAGAAACCCTGATGCATTCCAATTATTTCAGTCATTGTGCAGTGTGATTTGGCTGTCATGACGCAAAATGCGATGCGTCAATATTCAGCTATTAACGACGGACACAGCTTGATTTACCAATCATGCAATAAATATCATTCATTGTGTCCACAAATACAGATACATTAGGTAGTGCAGGTGCATGTTTACATGGGAAATTGCGAGTCTATGTTGCTAGCATACTGCTATTGAATCAACTAATAATTTTATTCTGTGTTGCTGAAACCTAACATTTCTGATGATCCCTCAATACATTTTGTAAGTTCTGTTATGCACAATGATTCATTTGCATAACCACATTCTCTTTTAAGTCGAAAGTATCCATTACTGCTAAAACACATCAGAGATAAATTGTATTTCCTTGCGACATATATAAGGTTCCTGCCATGTGTTCCATTGGAATTCTTTAAAGCTGTGTGTGCCATAAAACCCATTCTGCTTTCTTACTTATGTACATAGTATGATACATTTTACAGAAACGACAATGTACTTTTAACTCAATGTGATCAGACTTAATTAAATGCGGTAGTATATCTGTATCACTATTGTACGATAAGTTCCATAGTTTCCCGACAGCTTTGTTCCGTGCTATCAATATTATCTTGAATTCCTTACAAGTGTAACTCCATTTTTATGCACCGTAGAAGGAGGTCCAATATGAAACAAACAGTTTACTTAAAATTTCGCAGTTAGAAGTTGACCTGAAATTTCGCAAAGAGACTGTTCACTTGTGAATAGAAAACACGCTTTCCTGCATTATGTCACCTTTATTGTTTAATTTTTAATTTAAAACAGGGCCTAAGTGTTCTTTTTTCCATTCAATGGAATTCCCACAAAAATTAAACTGGGTTACTGATCTGTACTTTGTTTAGAGGATCTACAGCACACCGTTTTATTTGCATTGAAAATTACACCACATTGTTTTCCATGATTTTCACAAATTTCAAGCATTTTCTTAATGCCTTTCACACTCGGACTGAAAGGTGATAAATCATCGGCATAACCTAAGGCTCAAACAAAATGGGAGCCAATGTGGCGCTCCTATACCTTCCTTTTGAAGCATCTTCAAGAGTTCATCAAAATTGTAAACAACACAGGAGATATTACAGCACCTGACGAACACCATTAAGCACAGTAAAAGTATGAATATACTCATTTCCCATACTGCACGAACTTGCTGCCTCAAATACCCATTCAGAGTCAGTCTTACATATATAGGCTGCACTTGTCGTGTCATTAGAAGTTGGTACAGCTTATAAGATTTTACTCTGTCAAATGATTGGAGGCATCAACAAGACATGCATATACATCACTTCCATGATTAAAGTGATGCGAAACTGTCTCTGTAAGAATTCAGTACGTATGTTTGTAGCTGACCTTAAAGTTTCTTAAAGGCGAATTGTAATTCAGAGGTTTGGAGAAACTCATCGTTATTTTGTAAAATAATTAAATCCACAACCTTGTAGAGACATGAGGTAAGTGCTATGCCTCTGTAATTGTCAGAGTCTGACAAATTATCCTTTTCAGCCGTTGGTATTGAACTAATAGTTTGCAGTAACATATGGTCGGGAGTAAAACCGTGTACCATCATGCTGGTGAATAACAAACCTAAATGTACTTGAAAAGTGTTTGTACAATACTTAATGTGGTTTTAAAATAAACCAACATTCCCATCAGACTTATCAGGTTTTAACTTTTGAAAAGCTTCACTTAACTCTCGTTGAGAGGCAAGAGATGTTTGAAATGCATCTTTAGTGTCTTTTTGAATATTGCTGTGTAATTCTTTCATAATATCTTCAATATTGCGTGTATTTGATGGCTCATTTGAATATAATAATTCATGCTTTGATGGTAATCCTTCTACAATGTCAACTTGTGTATTAAGGTTGACAATACTAGATGACCACATCTGAAGATTTTTTAATTTTCTTGACTTCTTTCCATAGTTTTCTACTGTTTTGTTCTGCAATATTGTTATCTGTTTTTCTTTCTTGAAATTATCTTCCTCTTGCTCTACTCTCCAGATTGCATAATGATATGATGCTCTGGTTTTTCTCATTATAAGGACAGCTATACCCACTCTCTGTTCCCCACAGTCTTTCAATATGTTCCCCCAAAAGATACCATCATCCCTTTCATGGTTAGCCCCTTCCATTCCAGCCTGGATGGTAACACAGAGGCTTTGCCACTCCGTCATTAGAAATACCTCAACATACCGCTATGATACTGCTATTCTTGTCCACCTGTATGTGCACCATGATGAGATCTGACCTCCATATGTAAAATGCAAATATACTGAAAAAGTCTCCGTGAAACGACTGAAGTTTCCTATCTGCGCTGAATGGAAACACGGTATGTGAAAACCTATTTTTTTTAATCGTGTAATTATGAGTTACACACAAGCTGACACACTGACCACCATTTACAGTTCCACATATTTGTGTGTTTTCACTCTTGTATTTGTGTCTTTTTGTCCAGAACCACTTCCTTGTAGTCATTACCCTATTCCGCACTCCGAACTCTTTTCCCTCCATAAGCTCAACTGTCACTGTCTAACCGATATACATATGGAAGTACTATTGATATTGCGCACGTTCTCCTGGAGAATTTTGACATAGGCTGTATTAGGCAAAATAAAATAAATGGTCTTTAGCGGGTATTTACTCAGAACATGTTTCGGAGACCATATCAACTGTTGAAGCGTCACCCAGACTGATCTGAAACTTGACAAATGAATCATGTGGGAGTGTTCAATTAATTTGTTCACTAGGTTCTAATACTCTGGATCCCTGATTTTAAGCGACTTTTTCAATCAGGATACCTGTCGGGTTAATCGTGTATTCCCATTGATTGCGGTGCAAGTCAATGGGGATGGCATGGAATGCCACATTTTCGACTTCTCCTCCAAAAACATCAACATATTCATTTTCAGTTTGATGGGGGATGTAACTCCTTAGGGGGGTCTCTACCAATTTTGCTCAAACAATGATTCTCCAATGATTTCGAGATTTCTTAAAAATTGTGTTCTCCATTTTTGAGTTAAATTTCTAAAAATCGTATTCTAAATATCCAAGCTTTGAATTTGCACAGGGACACTTGCTAGGACCTGTATATCTGATTCAGTTAGACAGGAGGCACTACGATTATTTTTCCTATTTCTTTTATTTTATCTCAGATGACTTGTCAGTCAACTGAGTTTATGTGGTGGTTAGGCATCTGTGGTCCGTCCATCCGTCGGCGTTAACAATTCACATTTTCGAATTCCTTTAAGTGGGCCGAATTACAAAGTAAATGAATCGCGTTTGGTTTAACCTTGTGAAGTTATCGTAATGTGTATAAAGACAAAAAAAAAAAGGCAAAAACAAAACAAAAACAAAAACCAAAAAAAAAAAAAAAAAACCAAAAAAAAAAAAAAAAAAAAAAAAACCCACTGCTTTCCAAAACTGATGAACATTCTCATAATCAGAGGGTCATTTAGGTCTATATAAATGTACAGATGATCACTAGAGAACTGTATCAGGCTGGACATGATATCTTACATGGTTTTGACTCTTTTTGAGGACCACTTCTCCTGTACTCAAAACTAGTAAAATGTGGGAGGCAGAGGTTGGGCCACCTTCACCAGACGACGTCATGGCATGTGTTGACAAAGCGACTTGGTTTCTCGTGCTGAAGCCCGGGGGCGCCAATTTAAAAACACATTTTGCTCATTGGGTACTTTTCACGGCATACGGCACTTTTCACGGTTGTACCTGCACGGTACCGGTATTATACAATCATGCCTGGTTTTATGATTATATATATATAAATAGTTATATATATATATATATATATATATATATATATATATATATATATATATATATATATATATATATATATATATATATATAGTTATGTCTTGGGTGGTATATGGGAGAATTGTAATCCTCAGACCGTCTTGTGGGCAGTTGTTCGGTTTATCGGCAGTTGAAAAATGCCCATAAGCCATGCTTGCCTTTAATCCAGTGCGCTATCTAGGGGGTTTCAGAAACGTACAAATTAGCAAATCTGCCCAGATATTATGGGAAGCTATAAATGCCCAGAAATTGTGGTAAGCTATACTTGGTATATACTGCCCACGGTCCGGTTTGAGGATTATAATTGCAAAGTACATGAATCGCGTTTGGTCTTACCTTGTGAAATTGTCGTAATTTGTTTAAAACAAAAAAAAATAAAAAAAATAAAAAAAACTGCAGCAGGAGCATGCTCGATCGACGTAATGTTCTACGTACGTCAGTCGTGAACGCCACAACCGCAAAACAAAAACTAGTTCTCATTTCGACACAACTTTCATTCAATTTTTGTACATTAATCATACGATACATTACATATTTATTTTCAATATGCATGTAAACGTATTTAGATTTCCAGTGAGAAATACTCAAAAACTCAAAACCGGTTCAATGCTCTTTAACCAATACGCGGATGGATAGTATTACTTTTTAGATACGAGAAGGCTTTCAGCCCGTGATATTACATCTGACATTGAAAAATGGCAGTTTGAAAATCTGGCGGCTCACCAAGTAAAAAGTACAGTTGTGGAATGTTGATTTGATTATATTCCAGTTGCCACTGACTGATTACTGAAGCGAACCCTTTGTATGACAATACGATTTGTCGTAGCAAAGGATGGTAATGCGCAGGGATTTTCGTTGGGATTAGGCAAGGAGTAAGGGCACAATACCGCAGTACCGGCCTGCTTGGTCTGGCAATGCATGTGGGGTTGGGCTGGAGACATCAACGCCATAAACAATGCCCGTTGCTAATTTCGACCGGGTTTCGCCAAGATTTTTTTTTACTGTGCAGTGGAATATGTCGTGTAGTAGGATTGCAAGGTAATTTCGCTGCTTTTGCCAGACCCGGGGGGGGGGGGGGGAGGTTACTCCCATGTAGGATTGTATTGGGTATGTGCCGCGAAAAAGGCCCTGTTTTCTTTACTCCCAGGATTAGACTCACCCACCCCCCACCCCCAATGCACAAGGCAGGATTAGGATAGGGGTAACAATTATTTGAGTGAACTGAATGTTTCATTCATTTTTCAAACAAATGTATAGCTCTTGGATATAGGCTAGATATATAGGATATGATTAATTAGGTCTTTGGGGGGAACTTTTTGTGGGAAGTAAGAATATGCCAAAACTTGTTTAAAAATGGAACATTGGTCTCCAAAATGCACCAGGATGCACCAATGCAGCACTCCTTTCAACACATTAATGGATTAAGAAAGGGTACCTTTTTACATCTGGTGTAGGATTAAGATAGAGTATTGTATTAAAATGTCCGAGGCACACACCCACCCTGATGTTGAGTATGCCCCCCCCCCCGGGGGGGGGGGGGAGGGCAGACATAAACAGAATGTGTCTGGCTTCAAAGCTAGAATCGTTCATAAACTGAATCTCCGCAGGGGGAAAGGGCCAGCATGGTGGTAATAGAGTCATCAGAGAGCATGCAGAAACTAGAAAAGAAGGTTTGCTTTAGGGAAATTTGTCTGCATGCCTTCAAAAGTTGTAAATATTACGGGCTACAACTTTTGTCCCTTGGTACTTCACATTCCATTTAGCTTATGGCTGGATAAAAAATTCAAAGTCCAAATTACCTTGATCTTCGACCTTTACAGGTCACATGTAAATTGCAAAAATGTACAGTGTTTCAATACCCACAATTTAAGCCTAACATGAACCAAATCGTATAAAAATTAACCAAGTAATGGCAAGATGAAACTTTCAAAGTGCCAGATGACCTTGACCTTTGCCCTTTACAGGTAACAGGTTCTTGCAAAAATGTGCAATGTTGCAATTCCTACAATTTGAGTCCAACATGATTAAAATTGGATGGAATTTGGCTGAGTTATGACTGGATGAAACTTTAAAGGTCCAAACGACATTGACCTTTGACCTTTAGAGGTCATATGTAATTTACAAAACGTGAAGTGTTCCAATTGCTACAATTTGAGCCCCACATGATCAAAATTGGATACAAATTGGCTGACTTATGGCTAGATAACAATTTCAAAAGTCCAAATGACTTAGATCTCTGACCTTTAGAGGTCACAGTCATGTAAAATACGAAGATGTGAAGTACTACAATAGGTACAATTTGAGCCCAACATGCTCAAAATTAGATAAAAATTGAGTGAGTTATGGTAACATGAAAATTTCAAAGGCCCAAATGACTTTGACCTTTAGAGGTCACATGTAAACTACTAAAAATGTGCATTGGTACAATAGCTACGATTTGAGTTCAAAACGATCAGAATTTGATAAAAATTGAGTGAGTTGTGGCTAGATGAAAATTTTAAAGGTCAAAATGACCTATATCTTTGACCTTTACAGGTCACATGTAAATTACAAAAATGTGCAGTGTTAAAATAACTACAATTTGAGCTCAACATGATCAAAATTGGATAAAAATTGACCGAGTTTTTACAGGATGAAAATTGCAAAGGTCCAAATGACCTTGACCTTTTACCTTTAGAGGTCACATGTAAATTACATGTTGGATTAGTTACCTGTACTTATTATAGTTTTAAAGATATTCAATATTTAAATTTTCAAATGGCCCTAATTTGCATAATTTTTCAAAACCGTTGAACCTCTGTACGAAAACTTAAGACTTCATGTTTGGAAGTATAATCATGCCAAGTTTGAAGTTTTTACGTGAAATACTTTTCAAATGAAATGTCGGACAAATGTGCCTGTAAAGAAGAAAGAAATAAATAAATAAAGAAAGAATTCCTTGAAAAACAATATGTCTGTGTTGGCACCTAGATTATAATTCCATATACATGCTAGCCATGTCACATACGTGGCGACCCCATTTTCTCTATTCCCATGTTAAAGGGTCCTTGTAACACACACACACACACACACACACACACACACACACACACACACACACACACAAGTACGTTTTATGTATGGTATTCAAAAGAAAACATATGTTATGATACCCACCAAGAACACAGCACGTTGGGTATCCAAGAACAAATTGGCCGATTAAAGCTCGCTTGTCAGAAGCGAGATCACACATGGTCAGTCGCTTGTCATGTGATCAGATTCAATTTGATAAGGTTTCTTAATATGAGGATATTGCTAGGATATATCTGAACAATATGTATGTACATATTATATACCTCCAAGCAATAAATGTTGTTGTTGTTGTTGTTGTTGTTGTTGTTGTTGTAAACATATTTATTTCGAAAAAAAAAACTGGATTGCCCACCAGCCATTGAGTGGCTGATCGAGGGGGTCTCCACACATATACACATACAGAATGCTATGTACAAGACGCACGGGACAATACAATATTCTGTTTGCATGTACATTCACATAGATGGCTACAGAAAACAGGGGTAACAATACACCTGTTAGCAGCTAAGTTAGCATAGATGATTACAGAAGACGAGGACAACATTAAATCAGTAATATCAAGTATGCCCTGCCTCTCGATGGCGAGCCCTTGGTAATACATAGATATCAGTCGACTAATCTTCTGCTCTACATAATATAAAATTGTACTACAGCAAATGTGTGTAGTATTACGTGTTGAGAGATGTGACGTATGTTGGTACCAGTGGCTCCTCACGAAGTGCACTAACATAATGCATGTGCGGGTAGGCAATCAAAGGCCTGGGAGAATGTGCAAGAAGGATGGATGGTAATTTTGAAGAGATCTGTAAGATGTTCATGGTACATGGCGAGACATGAGTGTCGTCTGCTGTCTCACAAATATATTGGACACATATGAGTCTGACGAATAGCAGTCAATAGACCAAGCATATGTTTATTCCAGGCTAATTCCAGATAAATGGCTCCCAAAGGTGTGAGCACAAGACATTCAAGAACTGTTTAGTTCGGTAACCCGCACCTGATTGGCCGCAATGGTGTTTTCATGCCAATCGAAAATTACTTGCTTCTGGCTGCCTCAGACAAATTCTGTACAATCTAAATATCTCTGTAAGAGCTTACATTTGCTCATTGAGGTTTCAGTTGAGGATACCGCCCCTTACTCTTTCTCACGGTATCATTTTCTAGAAAAAAGTCCCTTCCATTTATTCCCTTAAAGCAGTGTGTTTGTCAGTGAAGATATGTATCTCGAAAGGGACATCATCGCCTACCACCACGACAACTGACTCATGCTGGGCATATTTTTTCGGTAATCTATTTTAATTACAGTACACAGACTTGGGTTTAAAGACCAGGTCTGTTAGAACACCACTCCACAATTTAGCATTTTCGCCCGTGTTGCGCGTGACTCCCACCCTCCCCCACCTCATCGCCACTTTTGACACTGAGTGTTGCTGGGTGATTCTTTTATTCTGACCACGGAAATGTTAAAAACTCAATAGGCGGTCGTCAAATCTACGGAATAATTGCGATTGATTGTGGGATGAGCGGTAATTTTAGTTTTAACACTTATTGGCTGTGCTAGAATCTCACGCACTCAAAAGTCAATTCCGTGTAATAAGTTTGATTGGCCACAGGACAGGAGAGAAGTACTCTGCAAACAGTGGTTGCCTGTTATGCCACAGTTTTTCTTTCTTTCTTTTTTTTTTTTAAGGGGGGCGGGGGCACAGCAGCAATACATTAGTAGAACTATCGGTATTACATTAATGCCTCCCCTGCAATATATCATCAGAGGGAATCAGAACAAAACGGCGAAAATCAGTGGCCAAGTCCCTAAATAGGCATTTTAAGGAACAATAAGGCTTAAGTATATCAAACCTCTGCCTTATCTCCTGCCCCATGCTACGGTAACATTCGGTGCCAGGGTCTCATGAAGGAGTGTGCTGGGTTGCTATAAGGTTTCAGAAACAGACGTCCTTTAGCATTGCTCCGTGGGGTGTTTGAAGGTTGCCTATGAAGAATCCCCCAGACTTGCTATTGCATTCACTGATTGGGGCACTCGCCGGGCATATGGGGATGTGACATCAAGACGAAACGAACGGGAGCCTAACGAGTCATTAATTTCACAAAAGAAGCCGTGTGGTACAGTTCTGGGAGATGTTGGAAGGCTTCCGCCACGAAACTTCCCAAAGTGGGCGCCGATTTGACTAAAAAGAGAATTTTCCCTTCCTTCTTTATGAGATGGAACCCGCACCCACAGTGTCATCATGTGAGTGCAAGCTTACATGTGTTATTATCATTTTAATCTTATGGCCAACTGGAATACGAATGGCATCCATCCCTACTGCTATATTTTGATCGTGGAATTCCAAAAATTAGCAAAGGGCTAGCAATATACTCCAAGCAACGTCTGTCCACAATCTGGTAAGCAATATTTGGCATATGTTTAACACAATTTAGATTTTACTTCTCAACGTCACAAAAACGCAAAGAAGTTGATGAACGATCATGTTGAGTTAAAAGTGGATCTGTTGCAGTAGAATAGCCATAATTTATAGGAAAAGAACTTAATAGGAACCAGTTGCCAGCAAAATCTTCCTGAATGCCGAGCAATGTATGGCGTATAACATTGTCATCGTAATCATTCATGTGTATCACAATCACTGTCGATATAATGGATCTTCGACATTTTGAGTCACGGTAATTTCAAATAAAAGGGATACGTTTTCATATCCCACCAAACCCTCCGATCCTTTATTCAAGCAGTTTTGACAATGAGCAAGCAAGATACGGAGGTTCTGATAGGATGCCAAAGCTGTTCCTAACATCCGTTTAATAAAGAAAGCTTATTCCCTACTGTGACGATTCCGTCTTCTTAAGAGCTGCATATGTGTTGTAGAACATGATTTTCTGGCCTGGTACTTGTGACCACAAGCAACTATAATATGGGCTTTATGAAAAATAAATCTTGTTACCGTACGATCGTGGGAAAAAAGAAAATTGTTTCCCAAGTATGACGACCCCTTTTTATGAAGCGTTCAGTGTGTGTTGATGAACATGTGTAGGCCTATGACGTTTTACATAGTTAATCTTATTCAGGCTGGGTTTATTATTATCTTTTTTTCGGAAGGGGGGGGGGCATGAGGAACATATTTTGCCAAATTTGATTAAGGGATCAGCCCCTTACATGTGGATATTTCTTTGCTATATGATATGGGGAAAAGTACCGAAGCTAACACGTCTCGTTTCGATATGATCTGATGTACACGAGAAGAGAAGGTAGAAAGAGATTGAAATAGGTTAGGACATTTAGAGTGTAGAATTCCTATATTTGCGATTTATGGTACCCCTGTGGGTGACTTTTGAGATACCTGAATATGTTACCATTAGCAGCCATGGCATCATTAACAATTTGATTTTGCAGTTGTTAAAATATTGTGCTCTATTGTTGAAAATCAATAGCCAAGACACTATTCATGTACTTATTAGTCTTATGTGCATGATAAATATTTTTAGATTAAGATGTGTTATGGCAGTAAAAACTTTCAAGGAGAGTGTCTTGTTCATGTCATGATCTTGAACCAAAAATCCAGTCACGTGACCTTATACGTGAATGGATGATACAAAAATATTATAATGTCTTATTTTGTAGACATTGTAAAACAAGTTAGCAATGGGTCTGAATAATTAAGACCAAGTTACATTTTTTAGTTTGGGGTTTTGGGTTCATTAAAAGATATACCGTTGGAGTCATTGTGCCAAAGAAATATGGAATAGAACTGTTCTGCAGTTATTAAGGTATGCCAACAGTTGCAAGTGTGGTATCTTCCTAGTTAACCTTTACAAAAGAGGTTCCTTGCATGAGTTTTGAACTCATGAATATTTATGTACTTCCAATGAAAGTTACTTAAATTCCCGTTAACAGACTTAAATGACATCTAATGACTAGTATGATTATCAAAAAAGCACAACTCTACATCTTATTACTGCACGTACACATCATGTACATATTCCTTGGCTCATTTTAACACAGTATCTTATTTATTTTAAGGAAAGCTTCCCCTTTACGGCGGGGGCACCGATGGAACGGGGTAAATTCCATGATACATCCAATATATATGTACAAGTAATCCGTCATCCTTATTGACTCCGATAATATGTATACTTTAAAAATTAAGTATCTTTAATTATGTCTGCGTGCCAACATAAACATACTGTTTTTCTAGGAATTCTTTCTTTCTTTCTTTCTTTCTTTCTTTCTTTCTTTCTTTCTTTCTTTCTTTCTTTCTTTCTAGGCAAGTTTGTCCGACATTTCATTTGAAAAGTATTATACATAAAAACTCCAAACTTGGCATGATTATACTTTCATACATGAAGTCTTGAGTTTTCGTAAAAAGGTTCAGCGGTTTTGAATACTATGCAAATTGGGGCCACTTAAAAATTTAAATCTGGAATATCTCCAAAAATATTATAGGTACAGGTAATTAATCCAATTTCGATTAATATGTTGGTAACACTGCACATTTTTGTAATTTACATGTGACCTCTTAAGGTCAAAGGTCAATGTCATTTTCACATTTGAAAATTTCATCTAGCCCTAACTCGGTCAATTTCCATCCATTTTTAACCATGTTGGACCCAACCTGTAGGTATTGCAACACTGCATATTTTTGTAATTTACATGCAATGCCTAAAGATCAAAGGTCATTCAAGCTTTTTTTAATCTAGCCATAAGTGTAATGGAATGTGAAGTACCAAAGGCTTTGAGGATTGTATCAGTCAAGATTCTGGGGCCCGCTTTGGTAATTGATACTTTTAGCCACGATAAGAGAGGCTGGCTTTGATATCAGGCTACGGGCAGCATGCTTGTCTGTATGTGTTTCCCTGAGTGGCACACAATGCTGTGTGTGATTGTTTTTGCCATGTTGACACAAGACAGACAAGGTGTTACTTAGAAACTTGGAACAACACATAAATATTTAAAAGGGTAAGACATAACAGATTCAACTGGAAGCCCTGGAAGATGTAGTTTTCATTGCAGTGAAGTTGTCAAGCCACAGGCAGCCAGGTCAGTGTTCAATGTAAACAAAGCATGAACAAATATGAATAGACTGACGTCTACAACTTGTATCATGCTCAGAAGACTACTTGGTTCATCAGAATAAAATTGAAAAGAATGATGACATAGACTGTGGTAGTTTATATATCATTACATACTATCAAAAATATTGTCTTTCTTTGTTTCTTTCTTTCTTTCTTTCTTCCTTTCTTTACAGACAAATTTGTCCAACATTTCATTTGAAAAGGATTAGGCCCACAAACTCCAAACTTGGCACAATAATACTTCTATAAATAAAGTCTGGCCTTTTTATAATGAGAGGTCATGCTTTTCAAAATTATGCAAATGAGGGCTAATTAAAGTTTCAAATTTTCAATATCTTATAGACTATACCAGAAGCTGTTCCGAGTGTATGTGAGTTCGATCATACCAAGGTAAAGGTTATCTCTAATGTCAAGGTCATGTCAAGGTCAGAGGTCATGTCAAGATCAGAGGTCATGTCAAGGTCAGAGGTCATGTCAAGGTCAAAGGTCAATTTTAGGCCAAAATGTGATTCCTGAGGTTAAGGTTCACTTCAGGTAGAGGTCGTCTTAAGGTCAAAGGTCATTTGAAGGTCAAATAGCACTTTTGATGGTGGCTTTCTTCTAGCCATAACTTGGTCAATTTTATCTTATTTTGATTATGATGGGCTCAAATTGTAGCTATTGTAACACTGCACATTTTTGAAACTTACGTGTAGCCTCTAAAAGTCTAAGGTCAAGGTCATTTGGGTCTTTGAAAGTTTCATCCAGCCATAACTTGGCCAATGCTCATCCAATTCTAATCATCTTGGACTAAAATTGTAGGTACTGCAACACTGTACATTTTTACAAGAACATGTAACCTCAAAAGAGCAAAGGGCAAGGTCATTTGGCCCTTTGAATGTTTCATCTTGCCATAACTTGGTCAATTTTCATCCAATTTGGTTCATGTTAGGCATAAATTGGGTATTGTTGCACTGTGCAATTTACATGTGACCTGTAAAAGTCAAAGGTCAAGGTCATTTGGACTTTGAAATTTGCATCCAGCCATAAGCTTAATGTAATGTGAAGTTCCAAAGGATAAAGGTTGTAGCATTTAATATTTACAACTTTTGAAGGTACACAGACAGATTTGCTTTGAAGCAAATTTTCTTTTCTAGTTAAAAATTCGTGATTTGTGTCGTCCGCACCAAAACTAGAGATAAACCACTCATTGGGACAAAATAAAACTCTAGAAATCATAAGTACGAGGACATTATACATGTTACATATATACAATGTAGAACATAAAGCTTCCAGTATATTTTCTCGGTATTATCTGGTTGTAACTTTCACTTTCATTTGCACGCACATTAGCTTGTTATTTCACTCAACTTTTCTTGAGTACCAACGGGCATAGCACCGTTATAGTCATTGTGAGCAAAATTGTACCAAAGCACTTATGTAAAGTCGAAGAGGCAAGCAGGCTAATTGTTATTTTGATCCACAGAGTTTTTACATCACGTGTCGATGATTCATTGTGATAAAGTTGAGAAGTAAATTTGTAAGTAATCCATTGTGCCAGGCTTGTTATTACATCAGTGCCTGTTCCACCAAGGATATACAATAACACTAGGGTGGGGTGAGCATCCACAGCATTGATAAATATATCCGTCGAGGCATGTTACCGGAAAAGACATTTGTATTAACTATGGCATAAAGGGAAATGGGTCTGAAGACCTGGGCCCATAGAATCCAGTCTGGCAACAAAGCAGATTTCATTGTGTGTGAAATGTATTTTACTTCAATTGCCTAACATACATGTTCACCCAGAGTGTTTATTTCAGAGTTACAACACCATGTCACATTGATATTATGTCAAAACGGGGACATGACATTAATGTAGTTCCCGTTCTTCCAGTATGGCCAGGTGTAGTCTCTTGTGCCAATATGCGTACAATGGAATCGCCTTATTTTAACCCTCCGTGACACTGAAAAATGTGGTCTTGATGGGTGAGTGTTCTTAACAGGGTACAATTTAATTAAGGACAAACAAAAAGGGTTTTTATTTTGGTTGCCTTAGTATAGAAATGGTTTCCTTAAAGGTGATCTTAATCACAGATTGTACTGTAGTTATTCTGATTTGCCATTGCCAAACCTGACTGCACAATTACTGTTAATTATTTATTTCAATGCCAACTGCGACTCAAGTTGAACTTCTCAAGACGAACTGCTAATAAGGATGCTAGATTCCTATTTCTTGTAAAAAGACCTTTCATTCAAGCACCAGCATGAATGATGTTATCGATAACGACAAGTTTTGTATATAAATGTACATATTTATAATTCCTCCATGATCACGCAGAGGATCTGATGCACGGTGTTTTTAATGTTTCTGTTTTCCCATACCAGATAGTATCTTTATTGAAGTGGAAAAAGTTTAAGTTTTGGTCAAGTGTGTCATACCTTATCTCGTGTAAGCGGCGGTTTCTTTCTTTTCCTGTCTGTCAGCCCATGTGTCCGGACGGCTCTCAGGGCTCCGTCGTTCAGCTCTTTTACAATGTGCGGAGAAACCCCACAAAAGCATTATTACATATATCAGGTACCCCATTAAGACCACTCACCCATCAAGACCACAATGTAAATATCTTTATCACTTTTAACACACGGGTGTGTGTTCTTGCGCATCGTCTCCAGACTGCTCACAAATCCCGCTGGTATCTGTTTGGAACATTTATCTTAGATGTATTTTAGATTTTATATATTTCTTATTGTATGTTGTCATGGATGCCTCAGATGTATGTTGGTTTGTACATAGTTAACATTTCATGCAATCATGAACGCATCGTGGACATATCCCGGTCAACGGTGCCCCCGTGTCAAAGATGTAGTTGGTCCGAAATGAATTATAAATAGATAAATGTCAGAATGAACAAGCCGAAGCAATGCAAAGGTAATTATGGCATTGCATATTTATTTGTACAATTTTTAAACGTTGAAATATGGTACTTTGAGAACTTACTCAAGTTGTGAAATGACGCGCCTGACCCTCATGACCAGCGGCACTGAAGTGTAAAATTTGAGTCGGTAAATGTATGAGGCTGGGTGTGATAAATAATGCGAATATTGTATCTGTCATTGTTTGTGTGGGCACCGGGTTTGGTCCCATATATATACTTTGTCAGTGTAATTTTGCATTAAGAGGTTAATTATTGAGACATTGCGACATTATGCGTAATCATGATGTTAAATTTAAGTTATTGTCATTTAATATAACGCTTCATTGCGACCTGCTTCTCTACGTACGTTGGTGTACTTGAAAGTTGCCTGAAAGTAGGCGGATAACATATTTAGCTGACCAATGGTGATTTATATGCCCTGTCCCTCGTGCGGAGTTTGGAATATATTCCGTTAATGTGTACGCTGAACATATTTGCCGGCATAATTCATGGTGGTTCGCCTCCATGTAACACATGGGGACAAATGACCAATTTCTGTCAACTGAAGAATGCATTTGGCATTATCTTCTGAGCTTAAAGGTCAATCTCCATGAAACTTGGCAGACGGTGAGATATGCCATAGATATATAAAACTTGACCTTGAAATGACTCCGAAGACCAAATTGTAGCTATAAACATATATCCATGTGATTTTCACCCAGATATTGATACATGTACTCAAAATGGCAATTTTATTTGAAAGCAATGCAGTCTGATGATTATCATGAAACCAATAGTTGGCATGTAATCAAATATTGACTGATCTTGAAAATTCTGTGTGAAAAGGGCATTGTTCCCAAATATCGGAACAATTTCGAAAAATTTCATTAAAATATGTCCACCCTCGGATGCAGCTAAAAGAATAAATAATTTTGAAAAATAAAAAGTTCACGGAAATTTTTTCAATCTTAGTCAAATTACATCAATTGGGAATCATAGCCTCGTTTTCGATCTCTCAATCCAAGATGGCGGTCAACAGTGGGCTTATTGGCTAAAATTTCAAACCGATGTAATTTCCTTAAAACTTGAGATTTTTGGATGATTTTCAAAAAAATATCTACTAAACGAGGGTAATCTTTGCTTTTCACTTGTTCTATATACAGATGCATGCCTGTTATGTACAAATGGAATAAACTGTTGTAAAATACCCCTTGTCCAATTTTTGTCTATTTTGGGGCTAATTTAAAAAATTCAAAATGAAACGCACAGAATTTTACACAGCTTGTTCCCTTTGCTTTTCGCGATTTCTTGCCATAAGTATGTCAAAAGACGGATAAAGGCCAGTAAAGGCCTGTCCTGATCACTTAAGTGACTGTGAAGATCACGTCAAGGTCATCTCAAGGTCAATGAACATGTCCATTTATTTCTACTGGTATGATCCGTCAACGTGCCAAATTTAATCAAATATAGACTTCTCTACCATAGGCACCCAACATATCATCCCAATTTGACTATTCTAATGGCAACCGTTAGGTTTATTGACGCCCGTGTCTTAATGGTAAAATATGCTCGAAATATTTGCCTGCATATAAATTGACGGTCGCTTACCTGTACGTAAATGTTGCAGTGCTTGCCTCCAAAACATCGACTGTCGTTTGTCGTTTGCCTGCACGTTATATGACTTCGTGAACGTGTTTTTTCTTTTTTTCTTTTTTTGTTACGCTTTGTAGTTCACCTGTACGGTTATGCGTATCGAGTACAAAATAG
Organism: Hermodice carunculata; assembly: GCA_964020975.1. NCBI lineage: Eukaryota > Metazoa > Annelida > Polychaeta > Eunicida > Amphinomidae > Hermodice > Hermodice carunculata. Next base: position 1,804,442 of record OZ026618.1, read on the forward strand.
AGGGTTAAAACGCAACCATCGATATCAGTACTCTGTGTGGGCACACGCATTCAACAAATGAAGTTACAAAACATATAATAGTTAGGTCAACAGCTTTCATCGATGTGGTTTAGAAGCACTGTATCCAAAGCGCTGCGAGAAAAGCTGTTGATTCTGTCAAAAATGTGGCGTTGACAGCCGGCCGGGAGTAAAGTTTAAGCTACATTGACATATTTTAGCAACTTGCCAATTAAGACATATGGACGGCATCAGTTCATCCTAATTGTGCTTAAAACATATGTCACACATTACTACCAGAACACGTTTACCGCTTACCAGATATATTGTTTCCATGTCTTGAGTATGAACGACCCTCTTAGTCTGAACTACCATGCTTTGTTGGACTAAAAGTCTCAGTCGTTATGGTATGATTGGAATCTGCATTGTCGGTAAAGCGACCACAGCCATCCAATACATCTAGTGCTGTATCTTCCATGTCATTCTGCATCAGTTAAAAGCCCATCTTTGTTATTTCTACTTTTCGAACGAGCATGGGAGTATTTCCTCAAGGACGGTTTAAAGCTAATGAGAAGTGCTGCTGCCACCAGGTGGCTACTTGTATGATAATTATATGCATAGGACAGGCTGGTATACATAATCTCTTGACAGCTTAAGAAGCAGGTAACACCTCAACCAATGAAAGCTTGGCCAGCAGGCCTCGCTCACAGGGGTCAAAGAAAACCTAATTATCACATGACCATTGTAGAATGACATCACAGCTAAAGAGTCCACCCAGGAAGTACAAAGTGGCCCACTTTTCCTGCCCAGTTCCCATTACCTTTAATGTTCATGGATAGCATGCATGCCGGTCTTGACCCAGTTTTTTAGAGGAAGCTTCCTCGGATCCTACCTACCCACACCTCTCTACCTACCTATCTATGTCTGTCTGTCTGTCTGGCTGCCCGTCCGTCTGCCTAAGTACTTACCTGCAAACGACGTACGCAAGTATGGATTTCTGTATTTACCTACCTACCCTTTCTGTCTGTCTGCAGCTCCTGAGATACTTTCTGTCTATCTATCTATCTATCTATCTATCTATCTATCTATCTATCTATCTATCTATCTATCTATCTATCTATCTATCTGTCTGTCTGTCTGTCTATCTATCTGTCTGTCTGTCTGTCTGTCTGTCTATCTATCTGTCTATCTTCTATCTATCTATCGATCGATCCGTCTCTCCATCCATCGATCCATCCATCCGTCCGTCTATCTCTCTATCTATCTATCTATCTATCTATCTATCTATCTATCTATCTATCTATCTACATGTGTGCTTATCTGTCCGTCTGCATGTCTGTCTGTCTGTTTGTCTGTCTGTCTATACATTTTTTGAGAAAGGCGGCCCTTTAGCATGTATGCCACACTTTATAAAAAATTACCACTTTAACCATGACAAACGGGTGTTCATGCTAAAATGAAAAGGTACAATAACGTAAAGTGGCTTTATCCATGAAATGCAAGTGACTGTAACCAGTGAAAGTTTTAAATATTTCTTTCATGTAAATCAATTGTTTCCACCTTTCTTTCTGTCATCCAAGTTTGTCTCTTCAAAACTTTTTCCAAGGACATCTTTCTTTAGTTTTGCACAAGAACATAATCAAATTGTGTCAATGGGATATTACTTCAGCTGCTTTTATTTAATTAAAACAGCAGCCTTTGAAACAAATATTGAGCCATTATGCGCCACTTCACATTTTGTTATACATATAAAATGTTTTGAGATGAAAGAATTAAATTCAAATTAATTTGACTGTAAGAGTTGCATATTTAACACGAAAATACAAATCCTAAAGCAAAGTATAAGGGTGAAACCTGATATAAGTTATCTGTTTATCACAATGAAGTTGATATAATTTGATGACAACAGTATGGTCAGTAAATATTAATATTCATTTTTTATGCATCAAAAGTATTGATTCTTGTAGAACTTTTGGTGGCAATTTGCCCCACATGGATGGCAGTAGTGAGGTGAAGGGAAGGCTGGAAGTCAATTTAGCCCCATCTCTCACAATTTGTCTGAGCCGAAGTACTTTGTTCGCAATAAATATATGCCGGTAGGGTAAATAAAGTGGCCAAAGCACTCAGCCATACGCATATATATATATATATATATATATATATATATATATATATATATATATATATATATATATCTATATATATATATATATATATATATTATGTTTGTTAGTGTTTGAGCGGAGCAACACTGTTTAGTCGGGCAATATTGTTTATTATTGTTCAAATGGCTCCATATTGTTTGTTAGTGTCCGAGCGGGTCAATATTGTTCGTGAGGGTTCGAAAGGGTCCATATTGTTTGTTAATGTTCGAGCAGGGCACTGTTGTTCATTAATGTTCTGGAGGAGCCATATTGTTGGTGTTCGAGCGGGGCTACATTGTTATGTTCGAGCAGGACCACACTGTTTGTTAATGTTCGAGAGGGGAATATTATACAATTATGGACTTTTGCTGAGATCACTGGTTAGTTTTATGGACCTGAAAGAAGAATACTGACCGAGGCCGAAGGCCTCGGTCAGTATTCTTCGTTCAGGTCCATAAAACTAACCAGTGAATGAAGCAAAAGTCCATAATTGTTTTATTTTATGAGTTACATCGAAAGGAAGCAAATATCTAATACTGCTTTATTTTAGAAATTACATTATAAAGTAAAAAAGACAACGTCCAGTTTTAATATTTTTGCACGTGGCAAAGCTGAAAATAGTTTAATGACTTGAGATGGAGTGCCCAAGTCAGCGGAATCGTAATAGTGATTTGTGGGCGTGGCCAAGTCATTGGAATCGTAATGTCTAGTTCCAAGTTTATCGCCAGATGGCATGACTTGGCCACGCCCACAAATCACTATTACGATTCCGCTGACTTGGGCACTCCATCTCAAGTCATTAAACTATTTTCAGCTTTGCCACGTGCACCGTCGTAACCAATAAGATTACGGTAATCTTGAAAGAGTCACCAACTCATCAAATAATGTTTGTTAGTGTATGGGCTGGGCCACATGTTTGTTAGTGTTCGAGCGGAGCCACATTGCTTGTTAGTGTTAGAGCGGAGCCACATTATTTGTTAGTGTTAGAGCGGAGCCACATTACTTATTAGTGTTACAGCGGAGCCACATTATTTGTTATTTTTTGAGTTGGTGACTCTTTCAAGATTACCGTAATCTTATTAGTGTAAGAGCGGAGCCACATTGCTTGTTAGTTTTAGAGCGGAGCCACATTATTTGTTAGTGTTAAAGCGGAGCCACATTGCTTGTTAGTTTTAGAGCGGAGCCACATTATTTGTTAGTGTTAGAGTGGAGCCACATTGCTTGTTAGTGTTAGAGCGGAGCCACATTGCTTGTTAGTGTTAGAGCGGAGCCACATTATTTGTTAGTGTTAGAGCGGAGCCACATTATTTGTTAGTATTAGAGCGGAGCCACATTATTTGTTAGTGTTAGAGCGGAGCCACATTATTTGTTAGTGTTTGAACGGATCCAGCTTCAGCCATTTAGAATGGAATTTAAAAATCCAGATGGCACACCATGCTAGAAGTGGTGTATTCCAGCAACTACTATGCTACTTTCCATTCTTTTCACTTGTACACTCCTCCATATGTAGGTCCCACGTTTACAATTAATAATAAGTATGTCTATGTGGCAACACAATTTCTTTATTTCTATCTCTCTTTCTTTCTTACTTTCTTTCTGTGTTTCTTTAAATCTTTCTGCTTTTTTTCGCTTCATTCATTAGAGGTAGAGGTACGGTTCCAAATTTATAGTTTGTGCTGTAGGCGCATCAAATAAACAACAAACAAAAGTTGTAGAATTTTAATTGATGCTAATTACTGGCACTTCAAAAGTTAACATGTTGAATATTTTCAAAACCATTATAGGTGACGATGCAATTCCAACTTCCATACGGTGCGTGCTGTAGGCATATCCAATGGATGGCAAGCAAAAGTTATAGATTTTTATTTTATGCTCATTAGGGTCACTTCAAAAACTCAAATGCTGAATATTTTCAAAATTATTACAGGTAGAGTAGCCATTCCAATTTCAATATATAGGGTTGTGCTGTAGGCGGATCCAGTGAACCACAAATAAAAGTTGTAAATATAATTAATGATAATTAAGGGTACTTCAAAATTTTAAATGGTGAATATATCAAAATGTTTTAATGTAAAGGTGCCATTCCGAAGCCAATTTATGCGTTTGTGCTATAAGTACATCCAATGAACCACAAACAAACGTTGTAGAATTATGATTTATTCTAATGAGAGGCACTTGTAAGTTTTAATTTGAATATCTTCAACACTATTTAAGGGAAAAGTATCATTTGCACTTGGTAATCTTCACAGGTGCCTGTTCTAGGCACATCCAATTGACCACGTCCAAAGGCAGAATTTCAATTTGTGCATGTTAGGAGAACACACAAACTTTAAATCTACAACAACTTCACAACTATTACAGAATGAGGTGTCACTCCAACTTCAACTGATAGGTTGGTGACGTAACCGCATCCAATGAACGGTGAACCAAAGTCGTTAGCATTTAAATTCACTTAAAAGCGGAAATATCGTAAACTTTAAATCTTGGCATTGTAACCTCAGTTGATAGAATTGTAAGATAGCTACATCCAATGAACCATGAACTAAAGGTGTAGCAGTTTGATTTATGCAAATAAGGCAACTATACAAAATTTAGATCTTGAATCAAGTCACAACTATTATAGATTGAGGTACCATTCAAACTTCAATATATGGGTTTGTGACACAGCTGAATTGTATACGTTTCTTTGAAACAGTTCAATAAAATTATTGCTGCAGGAGTTAAATAAATATTGAATAAGCAACCTCCAAATGTTTTGTAGGTGCACACGCTGATTTGCGAACTGACAAATCAAATTTTTCTAGTTTTGATTTCGTCCCGGACAAGGAGTAAATGAACTTGTCCATGGTTTCGCCCACGTCTGGATTATACCCACTTATATTAGACAATTATTATAACTGGCTCGATTGTTATTATACGCGCATTTTGGCACATAAGACGGGGCACAGGTTTCATCGAGAGGCACATGACTTATAAAAACTGTTTGGAAATTAACTGGCAGCATAATAGACCGATTTCTGCAGCGAAACCTTTCCCAGTGCAAATCATTGTCAATCGTAGCACAGATCATCCAGCCATAATAGCGTATCTCAAAGAGTTGTATGAGTGTTCGCAAAATTTATGCAGTCGATTCATTGTCATCATGACATTCATGAATCAATGTGAGGATATTTTGCAACTTGGACAGGGCATTGTGTTTTGACTTTAAGACGGACTTGACCTGTGACTTGGGCTACTTTTCTTTGGATCGAACGACGTGTATTTCTTGAAACTGTGTGGCATAGGCAAGCTATCTTAGAAAGGAGCCCAGAAGAGAGGCTCCTTGATCGTATGAAGATGGCAACCAACAACGCTACAAAAGGCCAAGAAGCCCCTGACGGCGCTTGGGGGTGGATGGTGGTCCTCGGAGCTTCCGTTTGTTTTTTCGTCGCTTACGGAAGCAGTTCTACCAGCACGTTTATGTACAAAGAATGGATGGTGTATTTCCAGAGTTCTGCGGCAGCCACAGCGTTGGTTACGACGACGAAATCTACCATGCAGTACGTCGCCAGTAAGTGGTTTGCCTATCATTGGTTCAATTTATCTCTGGTCTGTAAAAAGTAGGAGGTCTGCAAGGGGCTGGCGCAGATCCGGGGGTTGGGTTGATGGGTGCAGAAAGAGCTCTGGGTGCTCGAGCACCCTCCCCCCCCCACCTGACTTAATCTGTATGTGTTTGTAATCATAGTATTTTTCTATCCAGAATTGCCCAAAATACAAATTTTGCATACCCAATTAAGCCCCCCCCAATAAAAATTGTCGGGGGCAATGCCCCTGGACCCACTGGTCCTGCTACGCGCCCTACGGGCACTCGCTAGATCACTGCGTGCTCCTCAAATGCAGGACTCAGCACTCCCTCGCCTTTGATAAATACTGGATCCGCCCCAGGTATATATTTCTTGATACAGATTAATCCACGTAAGATTTACTCCGTAAAGCAATTGCTATGCGTAAGATGTAGTCATTAATATTGGATGAAGTGGGGGACACAGCAAAGCAACCGGGCCATGCTCGCTGATGTGGATTGTGCGTAGCCAGTGTCTCACATTTACCATCAATTCTTCATTATCCGCATCCGCCCCACTTCCCAAAATAAACGCGTGCGCTCCAAAATAGTTACGTTGCCATTCTCTTCACTATTTTTATATCAGCTGACTTGACTCCGTTCTGCAGTCATCTGAGGTCAGGGTCATATTTAGTGCAGCTGCGATTATGGCCGACTCGGAGGTCACATGAGGCAGATCCCCGTATCTGTCCTTGTTGTCCTGTGCCAATCTCACAGTTGAGACATCTCAAAACAGTTCTCGGGCTGGATATTCGGAAACTTGGTGGGGACATACTTTGATGGGTTGGTCAAGCGCGAAAATCTGCTTATATAGTCACACTGTTGTAATTTGGATTAAACATATTTTATAAGGTTGTGAGTTATGGACGTTTATGGGGGGGGGGGAGGGTCTTTGATATTTTTCTTGGAGAAAATCGTCAAAACCCTTACCTCATACATCTTGGTCAACAGTGAAACCTTGTTATGATGACACCGAGCCTTCCTTGCAAAACGTGTTCCAAATTTTTGTATGTCCATGTAGGTATTATACAGATAATATGTATATTATTATCTCCATGGTGTGTCAGATTGTGATATGTTGCAAGATGAGTCCTCGCATACCACACAACATGCTAAATGCTCTCAGCACCCCTCGTGTGTCCCAACTGATAATTAGCAAGGCAGATTAAAGTTCTTGAACACATATAAAAACCAAACTTTTGCGAGGCTTTATTGGAGACCTGGCCAGTCGCATACACCTTGAATGAATGAATGAATGAATGAATGAATGAATGAATGAATGAATGAATGAATGAATGAATGAATGACGTTTAGTACAACTGCACCATTCATACATATCCATAATATTTTGCTGATGGGTCTAAAGAAAAAAAAACGCCCCCCCCAGAAAAAATTAACAAACAAAACAAAAACAAAAACAATACATAAATAAATAAATAAATAAATAAATAAATAAATAAATAAATAAATAAATAAATTAATTAATTAATTAATAAATAAATGAAATAAAAATATAAAAACAAAACAAAAACAATACAAACACAGTCTACATCAAAAAGATCCCCCATCAGCAAACCTGTTGGGAGCTTAAACGATACTTACAAACACATACATATTAAGATGATAATAAGAATTGTACACATTAAATCATACAGACGTGTGTGTCGACTTGAACCGAAAGAATAGGATACATTTCCATCACAGTATTACTCTGATTTTTACAGTTTCTGTTATACTTTTCCCCAAATTCCAAATTACTTCCACGTCATCACATTTCATTAACTTAACAAATTTATCCTTTTTGAGTTAAATATTCAAACTTAGCCAGAAATTCTGACACGTTATCAATAAGTTGTTTACTGGCTTCACAGAACGTTTGACAAATTAGAATGTAATAAAATTTCGTCTTCTGATTCACAACACAAGTCACATATTTTGTCATCTACTTGAACTTTAACTGGCCTTTTGTGTCTCCCTTACTCAATATTTAAATCATGTGCACTGATTGTCAATAGGGTTGAGTGTCTTCTTTCTTCTATATTCTTCAATACCAGTAAGTAAATTTCCAATCGAAACTTTGATTTCAATTTTGATATATGTTCTTCATTTTTTATCTGGTAAATATTGTCTAAAAAAAGTCAGTGTGCCATTGAATAAGAAATTTCTCCTGTTATAATTTTTACATAAAATTTGCCGAGAAGTCTCCAAATTTATCGCCCTCATTTTTGCAAATATCTTCGCATTCCATTAATTTTAAGGTGTTCTTCTCAGTTTTTAGCCAGTTAGTCAATGACAGAATTTCGGAGTTACATTTATAGGCACCATACAACCTTGTATGACACTTAGCAAGTAGCAATGTGTCGTTGCCCCTGGCTGGTTCAAACCTAGAATTATATAGTTAATATATCCCAATAGTTCCAATACATCAAATGGCGATATATCAATATTATCAATAAATGAAATTCACAATATTTGAACATAAATTTCACTGAGATACTCACACTTGGGAGGCGCTCTGGACTCTCAAGTCTCTCAATTTGAAATGGGTGTGTGTCTTCAGTGACAATGTTGCCTGCTCTGACCCATGCCTAAGATGAAAGATGTTGTGGTCACTTAATCATCCCAGCAGAATCTCACCAGGCTTAAATGTTTATATCTTTGTTCGGATATATACATATGTGACCAATCCCATTTTTTCCACTCAATGACCCTGAAGTGTACTATACATTTTGAATTTTTTGAATAAAAACATGTTTATTGTATTTGTGTCTTTTTGCCCAGAACCACTTCCTAGTAGTCAATACCCTATTCCGCAGTCCGAACTCTTTACTCTCCATAAGCTAACCACTCTCTGTCTAACCTATATACATATGGAATTACTATTGTCCATATTGCACACGTTCCTCTGTAAAATTTTGAAATAGGCTGTATCAGCCCAAATAAATAAAAGGGTCTTCAGTGGGTAACTACTCAACATGTTTCGGAGCCTTTTACCCGTACATGTCTCTCTGAGCAGCGGCTCCTTGTCTTAGCCAAATATTCAGCAAAGACAACCCACAACTTTGACTACAAAGTTACACAGAAAAAAAGCCAAATGGCAAAACAATTTGACGCAGTCCCTAAACCCTTTGTTGCTTAATAAATATGTAGGTTATGCCTGTGTCCCACTGGCCAATTTGGCCCACAACAAGGGGCCAATATGAAATTCGCGATAGAGCCTAGACAAGCTGCGATATTTTAGCATTCGGTTATTCTCCCATAAATAAGACCTACGATCCTGTACAAATTGGTACGGGCATGTATCACATGGGTGTGACTATATGTTATATTTCTTCGACTTACTTCGACTAAAACTTTGTCGTTGGCAAATTTTTAACATTTTGAATTATTTCTTTTTGCGAGGCAGAGAATAAATGCTAGCATGGACTACAATCTAAGAACTGTTACGATCGAGGAGCAACGTCTGCCAACGATATTTTCATTCGCCTCTTTTCGCAGACCAAAATTCGCCAGTGGCACACTGATATTAGATAATTCAGTGTGGTTATAATAGTTCCACCTCAAAACGTACACTAGTGAAAGCGTACCCTCCTTCAGATATACCTGGGGTACGTTTCGACAAGGGTACGTTTACACTAGTGAAAATGTACCCTACAAATGCTCTTTATTATTATTTTTTTTCATTCTTCAATGCCTACATATTCTTATGTGTAAGAATATGTCGACATTGAAAGTGACTTGTTCAAGATGGCCAGAAACTATGTACACGTATGCATATTAAAAACAAAGAAGCCCAACAAACCCAACTTTTCCAATCAAACCCTAGAATGTGACACTTTCACTTTTGATATTTTTACTGGCATCAGATGTTGTTTTGTGTGATTTTCATGTACTTTTTTTGTCAATTTTCCCGGCATGGGGGGAGGGGACTAAAATTATTATTGATATAGTCTTGATGATTGACACTCGCTCACCCTTCAAATTTCTCAGATTTCTCTTTTTTAGGGGCCACAACCTTTAGGCTTCAGTGACATATGAGTTTCGATCTCAAAAACTTTAATGAAGTGACTGATGATTACTCACCGTAACTTTTGCCTTCTGCTCCCTAACTGGGCCATAAATTGCAGGGTAAATTAGGCAAGGTCCCGAAGCAACCGGGGACGGTTTTTTACTTCCTCCACCCCCGACTTAGAAACTTGAAACCAGAAAGGTTTTCCATTATCTGTTTGGCTACCGAAACTAAACAAAACAAACAAACAAACAAAACAAAAACAAAAACAAAAAAACACGACAACAACAACACCAATAAAAAAAGGCTGAAAATTATAATGACATCACTATTTTGTTTGTTCTTCATTTAACGGCAAAGCAAGATTACCCTTCTACATGCACAAGGCTGCTTTGAGAGGCTTAACACTTAGACCCCTGCTCCGACTGCCAATGTCACTGTGGGTAACACTCCGCTTTCCTTCGTCATATCGTAACAATTCCACGAAAAGATGACAACAAATTCAACAAAATTGCAATAAATCACAATATGTATAATGTACAGTGATATGGAGAGAATTTAAGAAATATTATACAAAACCCGATTGTTGTGTTTAGTAAGACTGACAGAGATACTCGACTCCATATCGCTATAATACACAATTCTATTAACAAGAGTTTAATTGCCGTAATATTAGAGATACAAAGCCACAGGGTTGTACCTGATATAGAAATACAAAACTAGCACGAACAAATGCGACATTTTCATAGTGTAGCTATATTCAACTTTAGACAGGACTTTTCCATCGTTTTCAATCATAAATCGTGATATTTTCTGTCTTTAGACCTTTTCAGTTTTGCTACGTGGTCACTTAGTGAAAACGTGCACCGGTCAAAACGTACCCTGGGTACATTTGACCATGGATGTATTGCTGTATAATATCTTCATGATTGGACGGAGGTTGTGTTTTGACCAGTGTATGTTTTCACCAGGGTACGTTTTGACCGTGACCCCGTTATAATGATGTTTTGCTGTACCCGCACATTTTTTTTTTGTGTGTGTGTGTGTGTGAATTGTGTTTTTCATATCTTTGATTTCGTCCCGAAGGCACATGCTGATTTAACTTGAACTTAGTGTGGATGTATCTTACCCCAGTGTCTCCCAAATGCACTATACGGGCGTTTCCTGATTTGTAATGGATTTTTCAAAATGATGTAATGATGGTTAAAGGCACGTGCTCATAGAGTTTTTGTTTACGATATGAGTGTACATACATGTCCATATCGTTTTCTGCAAAACCATGGACCAGACCGACTTTATAACTTCACTGGCATGTAGCCCACCTTCGGTGGATGGTTTATTTAATACATGTTATGCACCAGCAAGATGTCAAATTTTTATGCACATGCATATTGGTCATTTGTTTTATCGGGGTGGTGTATGGTTTAATCTAGCGACCATCAAGGCATAACTTGCTGCTGGTGTTACCCCAGTAGCATTATGCTACTCTACGGACGTATAAAATGGGTCATCATTGCTCATAACACTGTATGTATGTATGTTTGATAACGATGCATAGCACGAAATATTCAAAAGCTGGTCAGGCCGTACCAAATGTCATCAATAATATCGTTATCTGAAAAGACTGCACAGAGCACACACACAGACACACAGACACACACACAGACACACACACAGACACACACACACACACACATACATATATATATATATATATATATATATATATATATATATATATATATATATATATATATATTGATACTTATATCGTATGTTTCTATATTCACAATTATTCATTTATTCACGAAAAATTGTATCTTGATCTTCTGTGCATTAAAATGTTTTATTTTTAGAGTTTAGGGAAACCATTCTTAACCTTTGTAATGTATTTCCTGATATCGAAAATCCTTGAGACTGCTCAGTATCCTCTTCATAACCAGCATATAAACCAGATGTCCCGAAGTGGAATTCAGGCATTAAAATATCACAATGACTAATTAAATCCTTTATTGCAGTCCACGGAAATACTAATACCTTTGCACTTTGTCAATGTTAAACATTTGCACCACAAAGGACGTCTTTGAGTATTGTAGGCCTGCCAATTGAATATTGTATGGACTTTGTATTCAGGTTTAACCTTCTTAACGTATTTATCATGGAAGAGAAGAATCACGAAATATCAATAAAGTTTACTTTTTTGGCAAATAAGACAGGTACATAGGTTATTAAAGTGTGTGTGTCAACACACACTTTTTATCCTGAAATTCTTTCTTTCTTTCTTCTTTACCAGAAAATTTGTCCGACACTTTTCTCGAACACTATTATACATAGAAACTCCAAACTTGGCATGATTGTAACGCCATACAAGGAGTTTGACCGTTTTATATAAAGGAATGAAGATGTTTAAAATTATGCAAATTGGGGGCATTTGAAATTTCAAATATTGAATATCTTCAAAAGTATAATAGATAGAGATGTCATTCCAACTTCTACTAGGGGTTTTTTGACAATTGCGCATCCAATGAATTTAAAACAAAAGTTGTAGCAATTTAAATTATGCTAATTAGCAGCATCTGAAATTTTAAAACCTGAATATCTTCAAAACTATTATAGATAGAGACGTCATTTTAACTTCTACTGGGGGGTTATTGACCATTGCACATGCAATGAATCAAAAGCAAAAGTTGTAGCAATTGAAATTATGCTAATTAGCAGCATTTGAAATTTTAAAACTTTAATATCTTCAAAACTATTATAGAGAGAGATGTTATTTTAACTTCTACTAGGGGGTTATTGACCATTGCGCATGCAATGAAACTAAAACAAAAGTTGTAACAACTTAAATTATTTTGATTAGCAGTATTTGATATTTTCAATATTTTTTTCCTCAACACTATGATAGATAAAGATGTCATTCCAACTTCTAGTGGGGGGTTGTTGACCATTGCGCACCTAATGAACTAAAAATAAAAGTTGTAGCAATTTAAATTGTGCTAATTGGCAGTATTCGAAATGTTAAATCTTGAATAACTTCAAAGCTATAATAGATAGAGATGCCATTCTAACTTCTGCTCCTATGTAGTGGAATAGTTGTGCATTTCCATACCAATATGCTTTGAAGACACACATTGATTTGCTATGCGGCAAATCATCTTTCCTAGTTCATATTTGTATTTGTGTCTTTCCGTCCAGAATCACTTCGTGGTAGTAATTACCCTATTCTGTTGTCCGCAATTCTGTACACACCATGAGTTAAACTTTTACTCTCAAACCTCTATACACATAGAGGTGCTATTGTCACGTTCTTTTGTACAATTTTGACATAGGCTGTATTACCCCAAATAAATTAAAAGGGCTTCTGCGGGTAACTAACTACTAAGAACATGTTTTGGAGCCTGTACCCGTACATGTCTCTCTCAGTAGCGGATCCTCGTCTTAGATAAATATTCAGCAAAGACAACCCACATGATAATGAATAAATATGGACGTAGCAAATGATGAGTTGGCTGAATAAGTGAAGTTTTGCTTATTAATGCAGAACTTCAACACGAATACAGAATACCAATTACATCAAACATAATTACTAAATAGTAAGCATATAGAACAATTCAGATAAGAATAATTTTAGTTATCCCTGAACTAGTATTTACCCCTTCTAGCTTGGTAGAACACATTAGTCCAACCAAGTGCCAGTGTATAACCGATGAAGAAGCACACTTGGGCTATATTTTCAATCTCAGTAATTAACAAAATATACAGTTACAGCCAGACACCTGTATAAACATTGGGAATTCCTTACCAGCACTGAACCAATGGGCATCCTGTACTAGAAATGTGTAACAAATTCCATGATGACACCGATGCCTCACTATGAAAGTGTCCAAGAAATCAAGTTCTATTCAGTTGTCAACTCTTAGTTTAAATTTTGAAAGAATGAATTATATTTTAAAAATTGAGTAAATCCTGCCAATTTCTGGCTAAGTGCTTGGGACAGCCTATGACTGATTCCCGGCCCTGCAGTTAAGGCTTCAAAGGAATGAGTAAAGTTCATGACAACTGAGTAAGTACTTCCAATTTCTTGCCTAATGCTCAGGACAGCCTATGACTGACTTCCGGCCCTGGTGTGGGACAGCCGAATTGAGTAATTTTTTTACATTGTGAATAATGTGCGCTTGCATGTACATGTTAGCCTAAAATGTCAGAAAAGTGAATATCAAACAGAATGACGCCAAAAGGTAAAATTAAGTAGCAAAACAGGCAAGTTTGAAATTTTAAAATGATTGAAACCAAATTTTCTAACAATCTCTGTATATTTACGGCACAATTTGCAGATATATTTGATCGAAAATCCATGTTTGAATCCTCCGGATTAATTTGGTTTTGGATGCAAAGTCCCTAAATTTAGAACAAATACGACTAAATCTCAAAATTTGTGACAAGAATGTATTATATCCGATATTTTCCGAAATAGTACTGTCACGGAAATGATAATTGACCACTTCAAAGTTAAAACCTGTCATTAGAGAGCCGAATATCCAAATCCAGGACACATCTCTGATATCATCGGAATTGTTACCTCGCAGAGGGATATCTTTTGGGTAAAGCGCTTCAGCAATTTCATTAAAATTATGCACATTTACACAAGCAATGCAATCAATATACCTTTCATTGTTGGATTATATTGTAGCCAAATGAAAATTATTTTTCATCAATTTATCCATGTGCTAAAAACCAGGTTAGATATAACTCAGCGAGTAACGGAGCATTTGCTTCCCATAGGAATGCGTTCTATTTGTTGAAAAAGCAATGGTCCAAATAAAAACAAAGTATAATCCAAGAGACATTTTCTAACATCAATCAAAGTTTCAATAGTGTAAGCTTTAATGTTACTTTCTTAATATTTATTGTGCCACCAATATGCTTTCTCTGAATCTGAATTGGTATTTATGTATGGTTTACGATTATGCTCAAACATATTGTTGATAAATTCAGAAAGGGAACTATTGACTTCACCTATTGGCAGATTTTTGCACAGTGTAGAAAAATCTTTTGATAGTTTTTGCTTTTAAATATTTTATTTTAGATACAAACTCCGAAAAATTGTTCATAATCTAAAGCCAATTTATTTCATAGTTTCTAGAAGTTGAGTTCCAGTATTTACGGAAATGTTTGCTAGTTGCAGTCAACACATATTCACCTGACTGATGCAATATAAACATTTACAAACCTCTAGGTGGTCACATTGCCCTCTTCAATAACTCCGCTTGACACAAGTGCCCTCTCAGGCAGGTGAAAAAGGTGCCAAAGCAACTGATTCTTGTTGCCATCATGGTGGTTTAAGCCACTTGTCAACAGTAGTGACTCTTCATTCCGGGTTTCGAGAAAAACAAAAAATCCTGTTGCAGAATTTGAAGTGCTGCTTGCTGTGAGCATATGCTGATTAATCACATGCGACTGGCTACTCCCAGCAGGATGCTGGCTGGAAGCCTTCATCTTGTCCCAATAGGAAATTAGTGTTCTTTCGTGTTAGGATTGTAGAAGCATCTGAGCATATATGGCAAATCAGTTCCATGAATATTGACAACTAGTGAACAGTATTAGGAAGTCCTATGGTAATAGCCATCACACATCAAGATGAATTCCTTGGTGGTTCTTAGTTTCCAGCATGTTGTTTTCAGTATGGAAAAATTTTAGCTGACAGAAATATCGGCTACGTACAGTGGATTGAAGTGTACACCATGCAAATGACGGATACAGCAGTGCGAGTCTACAACCGGGGACCAATGTACACCCGACTCTCTTGTACCTAGCCACACTGTGTTTTGGCCAAGGTATCAATTTCTTTCTTACTTTGCCTGCCCTATGATGAAGCTATTCTGCATACTTTGTAGCGCAGAAGATGCATCAGTTCTCATTGAAAAATATTTCGATTCTTTTAGCTTTTACAAATATGGAAAAAAAGTGAAAATGTAACCACGTATGTGTACACAGGCATCTTAATTGATTTACCTTCTGCAACGGCACATATATAGGAGATGAATCTTAGATTACAAGCTCGAGTGCAGGGATCACTTATGTCTATTATAAGTAACTGCAAGGTACACCTTGCTCTCATGTCCATTTGGCCCCATGTGCTCTCTACTAGTAATCCTAAAATCCTTGAATAAAATAAAATAATAACCCTCCCTTCTCAACGTCAAACATCCAATAATTGTATTGAAAAGACCCAAAATGACTCAATAATTCCACAACCATGAGAGAACAGCTTTTTAATGCCAACGTACGTACACACCATTCGTTATCTTATGTGTGTGTGTGTGTGTGTGTGTGTGTGTGTGTGTGTGTGTGTGTGTGTGTGTGTGTGTATCTTTGTTATAAAGTTTATGAAAATAATCCACAGAGTAAAGGACATGGCCCATCAGTATGTCAATAAAAAATTGACCTGAACACAAGGAACACTTGAAGGAAGGCTGTCGATTTTGAAAGCGGGCGCGTCCGTGGTTATGGCAAACAATATTTTCATATGAATACAAATAGCACGCATCTGCTTCGGGCAACATAATCTTTTTAACCAACCAGATAAACACTGAAACTCGTAAACGTGGAATGATTTTTGAGACATTGACCCATTACTGTGAGTGACAATTCACTTTTGGGGGACAGTTCATACGTTTTATTTTTTTGTCATTCAGCTGAGGCCAAAGGATGGGTTAACAAATGCCACCGAGGTGTCCGTTTGTTTTCGTCCGTCATGCTCATTTTTGACCTTTTCCTTAAGCGGCCAGATCCCGTTCATTCTTGTTGGGGATCTCCCTTAGCCAGATCTCGTATAAGTTCTTCAAGTGGTCATACTCTAGTGTTTTCTGCCTCCGCTGATTTGTCAGTCACCTGAGGTTATAAGATGGGCAGTCATCCGTCGTCCTTATATTCGTCATTCGTCTATCCGTGTAGTCACCATTCACTTTTTCAGCTCCTCCATATAGCCGTCCGCTAATTTCTCTTCAAACTTGCAGGGAATGTACACTGGGAAGGTCGTTGCCACATTTGCTCATATGGTCACACTCAGTAGATTTATGTCTCCCGGTGGAAGCCGGGGGACATATTGTTTTAGTGCCCGTTTCTTACGCTTCTTCTGCTTCTTCTTGGTGTTCAGGTTCTTCAACACTTGGTTTCCGTGCGATCAGTCTTGAAGGACTTGACAGAATTTGATGAAACTTGGTAGGATTATGTATCTAGGCAAGACCAAGGTAGGGATTGTATTTGGATGACCTTGAGCGAATTCGCAAGGTCACAGGGTCACTTACGTGTAATTGGTTTTCGTTCGATAAGTCATGAAGAACAGGATGGAATTTGATGAAACTTGGTAGGATTATGTATCAAGGTAAGACCAAGGTTGGGATTGTATTTGGGTGACCTTGACCCAATTTTCAAGGTCGCAGGGTCATTAATATGAAATTAGTTTCTCTGCAATAAGTCTTGAAGAACTTGAAGAAAATTGCTAGAGTAATGTATCTAGGTGAGAGCTAAAATAGGATTGTAATTTTCAAGCAAACTTGGTCATTTGTAATTTGTTATCACTTGTAGCTTATTCAGAGCCGTAAGTGTTCCACCGGGGGACATTTGATTTTCTGTTGGAAAATCAGTCTGTTCTAGTTTTTAATGATTTATTGTGCATGTTTTGGCAAAAGCGTATTCTGCGAACTCACTCGGTCAATGGCTTTTAAAGAGCATAGCAGCACTTATCGGGACCATTTGACCCAAATCTCAACAAGTGGCATTGCATTTTAAAACCAATTTTTATGTTTTCACTGTTTTTGACATCTTCTATAAAAAGTCGCAGTTTAAAAGAATTTTTCTTCTCTGGCTACTGTAAGGCAAAAGTGGAACCTATAATAGTACGGTTAATGACAAAGTCAGCTGCGTGTGTACAATGAATATATATATATATATATATATATATATATATATATATATATATATATATATATATATATATATATAGTAGACACAGCCATATATATATATATATATATATATATATATAATATGCAATATTTGTACTTTATTGTCTCTAATTTTAGTGACCCTTTTGTAACGAATGTTTAACATTCTGTACATGCCTTTTATGTACTAAAACATATTTTATTGCACAAACCTACTTTTAGTTTATCCTTTATTAACAATGTAATAGTCAAGCAACGGTTGCAAATACATAAATATCTAATAAGAGAAAAAAATGCCTGACGCTACTAATGCAATTTTTGTGCCATTTAGCTCTTTTTCGCCAGACAATCATAGAGACAAGAAAGCCCTGTGACTAATGATCGCAGTGTCCTACTGTATAAATCATAACAGCAGCCGTGGCTTTTTTTTTTACAAAAAAGATTTCTATACATGTATTTACAAGGTCCTGTTGTGAGTGTACTGTGCCGGCGATACAACTACAGAGCCGTTGGGATAATTGGTGGACTGTTGACCTTCGTGGGGATTCTATTGGTGGCCTATCCATTATGGCGATCTGTTTTTTATGCATTCGTCACATATGGTCTCGTTGCAGGTGGGATATGAAAATGAGGAATATACGAGTAAACGCGCATATATATATATATATATATATATATATATATATATATATATATATATATATATATATATATATGAATACACATGAAAGCATTGTAGTATAAAGTACCCACAGAAGGCCAATAAGGCGACTGGCACCGCCGTTCGTCGAGTGTCTTCTCAATACTATTTATGAACAATTTATACCTTTTTCTCACCATAGAGGGGTCTGGTCAATCCGGTATTGGGTGATTCGGTAGCAGATACGGTATCAGCTCCCCACCACGTTTTTTCACTGGTAAATTAGTGGTGCTGCACCGCTATCAATACTCCTTTGCTTTCACACTTTACCCCCATGTGGCTGCGGTATTAGCTCCAGTATTGACCGATTACCAGGTTTTCCCAGTGCATGTGTATTCTGCCCCTATTCACCTCACCCAGGACAGATACAACTACGGTATCAGCTCCGAGTTGTGTTCTCACTGGCAAGGAGAGGAGGGTTGGGAGTATCAAATCTTACTGCCCCATTAAAGTTACTGCTTGCCACAGCAGCTTCGGTATCGAGACGCAGTATTTCTGCGCCTCGATACTCTATAGCTGAAGAATGTCCACATGGGGGTGTAGTGTGAATGCAAAGTGTATTTAGGGGTATCGAATACCGTATTGACTGGCACCCCGGTGTAGTGTGAAAGCGGTATTAGTTTTCCGCGACAGGTTCCACATGCAACAAAATTTACTGGTGGATAACATATGAAGAGGAGACGGAACACGAGCAGTTTATTGTACCAAAAAATTGAAATTATAAATACATTTATTTATGAATTAGATTTATTTTGTATCATATATAATATATGTGATTAAAAATGTATCTTTCCATTTGTTTCGTTGTTGAAATATCAGTGTCGGTGATTGGTACGAAATATAGTTCAGCTGACTACCATAGTCCATTATATTCGGTTCTGTTTGCAGATCAACTTAAATATTAAAATTGAATTGAACCAACACACCAACATTTAGTTTAACCTAAAGGAAACGTGAATTAAAAGGTCAGTTAATCTTTTGAATTGGATACAATAGATTACATACAGACGCATTTATGGGTATCAAAGACTCCTCACATTTCTTGTTGATTTCTGAATGCATTTTGTCATACGACGGCGCGTGGTAACGACTAGCCATTTTACATGTTGATTTAGACGCACAATATCTGTAATGCACATAAGTATGTCTAAAAAATCAAAATTGAGTGTAAAGAAAGTTGTAGTAAGCATTTAAGAACTTCATTCTGGGTGGTCTAAAAGTCGTACTAGATTCACAGGCTCTGCCGCCACCTTTTTCTGCGTGAATTACCGTAACTGCTGGTTGGGATTCCTCGTTTATTTTCAGGATTCGGGATTGGTATGATATGCAGTTCTACTTTCATATGTGTCAATGAATACTTTGATAAGAAAAAAGGCAAAGCCATGGCCATAGCATCAATTGGTGGCGGACTGGGAGTCATTATCCTGAATCCCGTAGTTGCATTGTTATTTGAGACCTACACTTATTCCGGAGCAGTGCTGATAACGTCGGCTATATACTTAAACTATACCTTGGCTGGTGCCTTTTATAGGCCTCTATTCATGCGGACAAAATCTTACCACGAATCCGGCAAGTCCATGCACCTTTTAAAGCAATATCTATCGAAAAAGCAACCAAAGGCGTCATCAGACACTGGAAGTTTGTGTGATCGAGATGTTAACATGTGTAAGAAAATTGATCCAGCAAAGGACAAAATGAAGCCTTTAAGGAAATCATGGAGCGAACCCTGCCTATATGCCAGACAGACGGATAATACACACTACAAAGACACATACAGAGCTTGGGTAAATCAAAATGGGATTGTATGTTGTAATACAGCGGGCTACGGAAGGTCGCTTCAGCTAGAATCTTGCTCAATTTCCGAGAGTAAAGCCCGTGGATTTATAGCAGATACACGTGACCGTACTGCATGCGAATATAGTACCTACAAGGATGTAAGGGTAACCAGACATAATGACACAAAGAGTCAAATAGGAGGGGACAAGAGTTATAGCCTGCTGTACAAAAGACAAAAGGCATTTTGTTGCAATCTTTTAAATGCTTGCAATTTAAAGCTGCTAAAAAATAAGAAATTTGCATCTTTTTGTTTGATGATGATTGGATGGGAAATATGCAATGCGACGTTCGTAACATACCAGGCCCCTTGTGGCATGGAAAAAGGGTTTACAGACCAACAGATTGCCTTACAAATTTCCATGCAAGGCGGAACGACCATTCTAGGAACATTTCTCGCGGGATTTATCTTTGATCTACAAGGACTACGAGAGTATCGCAAGCTAATGTTCATGTGTCTGGGTGTTCTGACAGGGGTATCCTGTTGTCTTGTACCCATGCCACATGGGTTTGGTGCTTGGGCTTTTGTTTCAAACTTCACTTCTGTTGGAATAAACGTCGCATACTCACAAATTATCACCATTTTATCTGATCTGATTGCCTTTGAAGATATGACCGAAGGCATTGGCCTGCTGCGCATGTCAATTGGAATCTTTGTGCCTGTAGGGCCCTTGATTGCAGGTACGTATTATATATACCATCAGTATGCCACATTGGTCAACATAATGGTATGACGAATGGTAGGTGTAACGTAGGGTGATCACGAGTCAGATTGGGCGCAGGGATCGCACGCGAATGTGGACAGTACTCAGCAGTAGGCGCATGGCTCCAACTTAGTCATAAAGTCTCCATGAACTTCATGGAGACTTTATGACTAAGTTGGAGCCATGGCATGAAGCTGAACTTCCCACAATGATAAAGGATGAAATGACCGACAGATACCTAAATTTTGGGTACTTTTATACCATATCACCACACTCTTTCCATATCCGCACAACATTTACACATAAAGAAACATCTGCGTATTCTTGCCAAAAATCGTGAAAATGTCGAAGAATATCACACAATAAAGGCGATATTTTAGGGAACGTTCTGTTTAAGGGACAACACATGAGTCTTGAGAAATCAACACATTATCACCAGTATTAAAACCCTCTGTGTCCAAGTGCAGGTAGCCCCAGGGCCATATGATGTGGGCAACTTTTAAACTAAGTGTACAAAAGATATTGCATATAACAAAAAGGCAATTAATTTGTAATAATGGAGTTTAATTGCAAAGCTGTGAATTGGGTTATCTTTTGGTCGTATGTACGCTGTCATTACATTATTTCTCAGCAATTTCATATTTTACATTGTCAACGTCTCAAAAAGTACTTATTAGATTCTCTGCAGAACTGGCAGAGACGTGGAACCATTTGTACACTTTTGGTGAACTTCTGTCAATTATGTTCCGATGGTCGCACTCGATGAGTTTTGAATTTCGTATGAATCTTTTTGGGTTTATTGGTGAGAAAATGTTCAAAAGTCTTCTTTAAAAGCACTTGCTCATTTTTAATAAGAAAGACATCCGGCTACCCGTAAGTGGCGCTGTGATTTAATATATTTTTACACATTTATCTTGTTTCATTTTATAATCATTTTCATTTATTCATTTTCCTTTTCAGTTTAGTACTACTCTGACATCATATGCTAGATTATTTACAATATGACAATGCTTCACTCAGTTTCCAACAAAGCAGTTCCCTAGGTGACAATTCTGTCATTTTCAGATTCCTGGTGAATTTCTGTATTCAAATATAATCAATTGGAGTCCACGATAGCATTTTTACTATAGGGATACATATGTAAGTGTGTGTATAGATACCTTTGTCCCAAACCTTACATCAGAAACACTTCAAAATTGGATTAGGTATACCTTGTGTGGGTCTCTCTGAAGCATATACATCTGGCGAAAAATGTTCAATGTTATATATTGGTTCATTAAAAGTGATCGTCTTGTATGACTGCTTGGTTATTGTTTTGAAGCTACATTAGGACATATAGCTGTGTTCCAATGCATTTTAATTTGATGAACGTGGGGGTGTTACAGTTTGTTCCTTTTTCTTAATGAATTTTTGGTGTTCTTTATATTTTCAATTTTACTCTGAAAGCATATGATGTGTACCTGTTAAAGTCCGGTGGAAATGCAGCTTCACTCGACCGTTACCAAGTATTTACGTATAATGGGACTTATTTAATTTTCACTTTTTAGAGGTTTTTCGACATTTTTTATGATCAAAATATAGAGAATGTATGAGCCTTTTCGTAAAGAAATGCTTGTGTGCCCGTATGTTTGTAAAGTTCTCCAGAGTCTTATACCAGATCTACCAGCATTTGGTGCCGGTGTACCTTGCTTGGGTCTGCGTGTATCTAGTCACTAGGTTGAGTATCTACGTCACTCATATCTATGTACAATCAGCTTTGAAAATTTGGGTTTGCTGTGCTTATCTTGAACCAGTTAAAGGTATAGCCGGGGGATGTATTTTGGGCAGTTAAGCATTGGGAACCCTATTTATATCATGATAGTCTGAACCATATTAAGAAAATATGCTGATGCAGGTTTTATTATTTACTTGTCAGTTTTATTTCTTCTGTATTGCAGGAGTGCTTGTGGACATGACAAGGACACACACATATGGATACTTTGTAGTCGGATCCATTTACGTTGCTACTTGTTTTGTATTCGCTCTCATGGAAGGACTCACTAACCATCGCAATCGTTGTTACACAGGCAATGCATAATGTAGAAAGATAGCCATACGTTTAATGTGAGGGCACATATTATGAACGTCAGTATTCATGATTCATAGACAATTAGGACATAGCGCATGGCTAATGTGTCTTACAAGTACAAAATAAGTAATACTCTTCCATTTCATACTTAAAATTATGTCCGCTGGCAACTGTGCCTAACTTGTCTTACCATAGATGTTAGACCATAGTTCTGCCCATATTGAACTGGTTCTTGAACATATCTCATCACTTTCACTGAAAAAATGTTTTCCACTGTTAAGTTTCTGATTATGCACTTCGATTCAAGATTTACTACACAGTTTTTACTAGATTAATATATAAATATCTTTCTATTTCTGGCTGAGTGAACGTGTTGTCTGAGGGTATGTCCATTCATATATATTCATGATTACGACTTTATTTATCACAAAAATGGTTGAATTTGGAAAAAAATATCAATGCTGATATAACAGGAGATGCTCAGATACTCTGAATTTTTTTACTTGTTTATAACCTGTCTTCTTGCATTTGCTTACACCTTGTCTTACCATCGGTGATAGATTATTTTTCTGGTCATATTGAACTAGATGTTGATTTTATGTCATCACTACCACTGAAAAATGGTGTCTACAGCTAAGTTTCAGATTACGAATATTCGATTTGAAATTTGTTACACACATTTTTTTTACGGCTATTGATACATCAACATCTTTTATATCTGGCTGATTGAGCATGTTGTCAAAAAGGTATATTTATTCCTACATATTTATTTTCATGATTGCGATTTTATCACATCAAATTTTCTTGGTTGGATTTAACAGAAAGATATCAATGCTGATATAACAGTGGATGCTCAGCCTGGAATGCATTCTATATGACTAGTAGATGTATGTTATATTTAATACAAAGAGAGACTTAACAAACCTAATTCTGTAAGCCCATGTACCGTTTGAACACTATCAAGTCCGATATTCTTAGAGCAAAGTCCTATTCCGTACCATTCACTGAAAAACTGTAGCGTTCAAAATCATAATAGCAAATTAATTTATAGAGGGAACAAATCATATTCATAAAATTTGAAATTTAGAAGAAAGTTTTACGCATTATTAGCCTTTAAAACATCGGGTCATCAGCGGGGAACCAGCGCAAGACTTGTTTCGGTGCCATTAATCCCCGGACAAGTCATTCTGCTAACTTGCGGCATCATGTTTGCATTTCCAATACAAACATCCCGAGCTGATGTATTAATTCACGGAATAAAGCGAATATGAAGTTCCTTTGTTAATAGGCCTACTTAAAAACGTAGCCCACATGACATAAATATAATGAAACTACACCTAACATTCATGATTAGGCCTGCCAAATTGAATAATAAAATAATAAACCAACCCACACTTACCTACAGCACCTGGTCCTACAACAGATCCGACTAGGCCTACCTGACGGACTGATCAGATCAAATAGATCAAACCAGCTCTTCAACTTCAAGTAAAACGCAAATGTAACGACGTGACGTAAAAGAGTCACGCTATTAATTGCGTCACACCTGAAAACTGATCTGGTCAGATCTTCGTTGTTCCGTATAAACAATAAAATAGGCCTATTTATTATAAACTTGCTGTATTTCACAGCCAGTGCAATCACTACAAACGGGTAGTTCTGTATTAGTAACAAATCAATTACATCACATTTAATGTAAATGTTTTGAAAATTCTAGTTTTAAAGAGCCAAATGAATATAATAAACGGGTCATCAGTAGGAAACCTTCAACTAAAATTCCCTTCATGAGACATGTTAACTCTCAATCTCTTATCGTCTAAGATGCATTACGGGTTAGGGATGGGGTTGGGTTGGGCGATAGGGGGTACTGTACCTTTTGGAGCAACTATTCATGTATTCATGTGCCTTTTTTTTCATATTCTAACTATTATGAAACAAGTGTATTGCTACAATGAATGGCATCATCACCTCCATTATATAGTTCATATTTGTATGATTAGGATAGTTATTTTAACTATCATCATTCTCATCTTCATCATTGTCACTCTCATATTGTGAGTTAACATTGAAATAATATTATGTATGACACATTAAAGTGTATTGCTACAATAAATGACATCATCACCTCCATTACCCAGTTCGTATTTGTATGATTAGGATAAGTATTATAACTACCATCGTTCTCATCTTTATCATTGTCACACTCTCGTATTGTGAGTAAAACAATGAAACAACATTATGACACATTAAATTGTATTGCTACATTAAATGACATTGCCATCGGCATCTCCATTACCAAGTTCATACTTGTGTGATTAAGATAGCTATTCTAACTATCATCGTTCTCATCTTCATCATTGTCACTCTCATATTGTGAGTTGTGGTGTTCAGCTGGTGACTGTCCTACACAGTGGAAGCTGGGCGTATCTGGTGATTGCCATATACAGTGGCAGTCTGCCATAGCAGTTGGCTTGTTCAGTTGGATGATGAAGATGAAAGCATTTCATTATAATTCCAGAGTCATCAATATGTTGGATCTACTTTTGGTACTTCATCCAAAATCTATCATTTATGCCAGTTGAGCCACAGGCAAGAAGTTCACCAAGATCAAACTGTAGTACACAAGTGATATGTGAACTGTTCTACATGTGCTGTATATGGCAATAACGAGCTAGTAGGATAAGCTGAGATGCACCTTGCATTATTATTAGGTGGGATGACTATACTGGGTTGAGGGTGGGGGGGAACCTTTTGACCAAATTTAGTAAATTTCATCTTCTAAACACATAAATTCTGACTACAAAAGTTTCTATTCTGTTACATACTGCCAAGATTTGATATTTTTCTAGTGGTTACCTGGGTGTTTAACCCATTCTGGCTGAGAATAGGCTAATAGAGTTGGTATGTTTTTACATTCGGCACATAAACTGCTGGAGGGTATTGTCATTTACATCGTCAGTCCATCTGTTAATCTGTCTTGTCAATGTTGCCTTGATATTTCGAAAAATATTCACCATAGTTGTACCAAATTTTTATCGGAGATGCAACTTGTAATGGACCAGTTTGCTATTAAAAACTAGCATCCTCTTATTATTTTTAAACTTTTAATCAAACTTTTTAAGAATTTATTTCAAGGCCGTCTGAGAGGTGTACAAGGGGACGATGTTACCATATTATCTCCAAAAATATTTACCACAGCTTTACTAAACATTTGTTATAGAAAAACCTTATGATGGACCAGGTTCCTATCAAAAACAGGCTTCCTCTGATTATTCTTAACTTTTTATGAAACTTTTAAAGTATTTATTTGAAGGCCGTCTGAGTGGCGTCAACCCTGACGATGCTACCGCGATATCTCGAACAATTTCCATCGCACCTTTGCCAAATTTTTGTCAGAGATGCATCTTCTGATGGACCAGGTTCCTATAAAAAACTAGCATCCCTTTAGTATTTATAAACTTTGTATGAAACTTTAAAGTATTTATTTCAAGGCCGTCTGAGTGGCGCACAGGGAGACAATGTTACCATAATACCTCAGCAAGGATCTATCGGGTAATATTTTTCTGAACTATATATGGTAATTATTTCATTTTGTTCGTACATTTCTATTTAGCAATTTAAAAGATAGTCGGCATTTTAATGCAAAATACATTTTTCCTTCTTAACAACCACTCGCTACAACTAAAACATAGAATTTACCAGTTTAATGATAACTCACCTCGGTAAAAAATGTAGGCCATTCACACATCAGACTACTTTAAAATATTGCCCAGGAAACGAAATCATTCTGACTAAGTTAAGAGATTCACTTCAAGTTGATGATTTCTACCCATATCCTGGCTTTAATAGGATGCACTAAGCCTGCGCAAAAAAACGCCATTGACCTGGCGCGTGTCAGGCATTATGGATCTCAACCTACGATTGTCAAGTACTGGTTAGCTTAAACTGAAAGACACCTCATGTGGTAAGGGTTCAAGCTTGGGTAGCTTTCAATTCGGATTCTGTTATACACATTGCACCTGGCAATTTGCCAGTGCCTGGCCAACAATTGGCAGTATTTACTCAATCATTACAAACTTAAAACATTAACTCAAAACTGACAACAAAATAGAGTTTGACTTTGAGAGACTTACATAGTAAGGAGCATGTGTAATCATGGGGTTTCCTTTACATTTCTAGTACAGGATGTCCATTGTTACAGAATTTGATAGGAAAAATCCCTAGGTTTGTACAAGTGTCTAGTGGTAACTGTTTATCTTAGGGTCAGTGGGAGTAAATATAATGTCCCAGTTTGTTTCTACGTCAGTTTTTACACTGGCAGGTGGTTGGACGAAGGAGAGCTACCCAAGGGTACAGAGTAGTTCAGGGGTGAGCCAAATTATTATGCCTGTGTGCCAACACAGACATATTGCTTTTCTGGGAATTCTTTATTTCTTTGTTACTTTCTTTTTTCTTTCTTTCTTTCTTTCTCTCTTTACAGGCAAATTTGTCCGACATTTGAGTTGAAAAGTATTATACGTAGAAACTCCAAACTTGGCACAATTATACTTCTATAGATGAAGTCTGGCCTTTTTATAATGAGAACTCATGCTTTTCAAAATTGTGCAAATGAGGGCTAATAGAAGTTTTAAATCTTCAACATCTTATATACTATAGAAGAGGTGGTTCAAAGCGTGTAGGAGTTCGATCATAACAAGGCAATGGTCATCACAAATGTCAAGGTCAAGTCAAGGTCAAAGGTCATGTCAAGGTCAAAGATCATGTCAAGGTCAAAGATCATGTCAAGGTCAAAGGTCAATTTTGGTCAAAATGTCATTTTAAAGGTCAATGCCCGCTTCAGGTAGAGGTCATCTCAAGGTCAAAGGTTATTTCAAGGTCGACGGCCACTTTTAAGGGTGGCTTTCTTCTAGCCATAACTTGGTCAATTTTTATCCAATTTTGATCATGTTGGGGTCAAACTGTAGGTATTGTAATACTGCACACTTTGAAACTTACATGTGACCCCTAGAGGTCAAAGGTCAAGGTCATTCGGACCTTCGAAAGTTTCACCCAGCCATAACTCGGCCAATTTCCATCCAATATTAATCATGTTGGACTTAAATTGTGGGGATTGTAACACTGTACATTTTTGCAATTTACATGTGACCTGTAAAGGTCAAAGGACAAGGTCATTTGGACTGTGCAATATTCATCCAGCCATAATCTTAATGGAATATGAAGTACCAAAGACAAAAGTTGTGCCATTCAATATTTACAACTTTTGAAGGCACACAGACAGATTTGCTTTGACGCAAATCTTCTTTTCTAGTTCTGACCTGAACTTGTACTAGACAAATTCAATAATTATGTTTGGTATGATAAATATTCTTTATTCATACGATATTTAAGCTCTTCATTCATAAGCCAAGCTTTTAGCTAATTCATCATTTGCGGCGTGCATAGTTACTCAATATTATGCGGGTCGCTTTACTGACTAGTTAGCCTGGGCAATGAGCCTCTCCTTGCAGCGACATGTACGGGTACAGACTCCAAAACATGGTCTTAGTAGGTACCCGCTGATGACCCTTTACTACATTTGGGCTATGCAGCCGATGTCAAAGCTCTACAGAGGAATGTATGTACAATTGTACTTTCATGCTTATAAAGGTTGAACAGTGACAAGCTAGCCTATGGAGAGTAAAAAGTTTGAACTACGAAATAGGGTAACAACGACAAGGAAGTGGTTCCACAAAGTAAAACTCAAATACGATCACATGCTGCTTATTGATGTTGGGATATAAAGATTTTTTATTAGTTGAGGCTTATTCCTTGATAGATAGACAGAATCACCAGTGGTGACCAGCTAATGGTGATCCATTATTTACTGTGCCAAGCAAATTAGCATCTGTATGATACCACTTGATTTGTCAATTATTTGTCTCTTTCTTTTTTGTTTTTTTTTTTTGTTAGAGGACTTTTTAACTTTTGTTTTTAGGGGAATGCCTGCAAATTTGATGGATAGTTACAAATAACATGCAGAGAAATTTGTGAAACATTTCCTTGT
Organism: Hermodice carunculata; assembly: GCA_964020975.1. Classification (NCBI taxonomy): domain Eukaryota; kingdom Metazoa; phylum Annelida; class Polychaeta; order Eunicida; family Amphinomidae; genus Hermodice; species Hermodice carunculata. The sequence goes on from OZ026618.1 coordinate 1,833,487, forward strand.
GCTAAAGGCCATCTTTTTTACCGAAGGCCATCACCTAATTTAGAAGGAAGGCTACTTTGATCATGTCTCAAATATTGTCCCTCCCAATGAAGGTTGCCCCTCTATGTGGCCACCTGTTGTCATATGAAAATTGGCAGCTGAAGACAAATCAGTAGCCAGGGAAATGGTAAGTGGGAATACTGACAATTGGAGAAAACCTGGAGGTGCAAAGGACAGGAGGCTGGAGAAGACCTGGCAGCTATTAAAGTGAGCTAGCAGCTGAGGGACAATTGGCAGCTGGGGATGATCTGGTAGCTGATAGTGAGCACTGGCATTTCAAAAAAAATATCAACATGTAAAGTCACATGACAGTGTCTGTCCACCTGAGGCAATCAGTAGAACTACTCCCCGTGACAATTGACAGTAAGTACAAAATTAATTTTGCTAATGGTTGTCGATAAAATTAAAATGTAAGGCATTCCCATTAAACATGGCTGCTCTCTTTTCAACTGGCACCTAGCATCGTAGATAACGCATGTGTTTTTTTATCTGATATCACGGTATTTCATTGATTTTGGTATAATTGAGGGTCGCACACAAAGAACTTAATTTTTTTCCTTTCTACAGCCACGAGGCATCTTGACGGCCCTGTAACCTTATATTTCCCTTTCATTACCAAGCTAGACAGTGTCATTACCATATCCGAACCGTAATCTTGATGAAACAAATCCAAGTCAGTTCTGACGAAAGGCAAAGTTCCTTTGCATGATTAGCATTGTGTCACATGTCAGGCAAGGGCGCCCCATATATACTTGTTTCTGAGGAACAAAGAAAGTAAAGAATGTCTTCTCTACCCTCATCGCGGCATAAATTTACTCTCATGTGACACCTTGACATAATACCCTACTAGTCTATAGTGGGGACGTGAATTTAGTGTAGGAACATAAGGCCTCCATAAAACTGTACCAAATAATGCCAACTCTAATAAGGACCCGATCGGATGTGCTGTTTTCCATGTGAGAGATGAACGAGGGACTGTCAACGAGCCAATAGGGTGCCCGGTTTTCCCAGTAGCTTCCCAGTCAATGGCTACCCGCTAAGTTGCAAGAGCTTAGTGGGCAAGCTGTGACAAGGGAATGAAATGTCGAGCTTCTATTCGTTGTTCCTATTCAGTCAAGAAGTCATTTTCACCGTTTTATGCGGAAATTTTAATATTTCGGTAATTTGTAATATTGCGTGAAATTTCCGCATAATTGGTACATTTTTGTTGCTCTTTTTACATTTTGCTGCAAGATATAATTAGAGGATATACAGTGTTCTAATATTACATTTTGCGGCAACTTATTACAAGCCGCACTCTTAAAATGTTCTATCTTTTTATTACAAAAAAAGTTGTTTTAATAAATTACCGCAGAGCACACGGCAAAATATTAGGTAGTCGATACTCTGAGGCATGGTGCTGAAAAGTCTTAATGCAAAGGCCTGTTATTTGCCAGGGATATGGGTGAGGCCGGTGTAGGGTCTGTCTGGTGATCGCCCCTGTTTCAGTCAGTGACAAATGTGATTGCAGGTTATGAAGTGTCCTTGGTGTTAACAGGTTTGTGTGACTTGTGATGTTTTAACTTTCTGGTTTGTGCATGTCATGGGGAGGGAGGGGGGAGGGAGGGAGGGTTAGCAGTCATCCACTTTTGTGCGATGTCGGCCGGGTGCTTCCACTTGCAACACATCATACAATATTGCACGCTCCTCTCAGGTCGTTGAAAATGGAGTTTGTGTTTTCAAAGGGTTGGTCACACACGCGTCACCTTAAAATGCTGTTTGCACGTGATAACAGTTACAGGTTGATCGAATCTCCCACGTTTGTGTACAAACACGTTGCGTCAGGCACAATTATACTCTAAGGTCAACAGGGTAAGGAGCTGTCGACTGGACCCCTCATGTGTTTTTGCATTTAGGGTAAAGGCAACCAGTGGCAACTAATGTATAACTTTGAACTGGGACTGCGTCACTCACAACAGCATTGTTTAATCCTTGTTCATACCCACCGGTAATCGCTGATTCTACTCACTGTTTAACTTGTGCTTACCAATTATTAACCCTTTATTAATACTAAGTGTTACATCCCTGATCAATACACATTGTAGTCGTTACCAGTTTTGGTGGCATTAGCAGACCATATCTAAAAAATCTAAACTAAAATTGGAATTGGAAAAATTGATAATTTCAGCTTGCAAGTTGGCACATTATGTCTTTTTATTGAGCACACAATTGAGATTTTGCTGGTCGTAAGACAAGCATTTGAATCAAATAAGTTTACCCTTACTGTACCCTGATTAATTTACTCTGTAACTCGCAAGTCAACTGAGTTTACTGCTTGTTCCTTACAACAGAATCATACAAAGTTTCCATATATTGCAAGATATGAACTTACCTTGCTCGGAAACAGAGAAAACACAACTTCATCAGACAACACTATGTCAATTCGTTAAATATGAAATAAATGGGAGATTTGTATTTTTTAATATGGCTGAAGTGTATGAGGAGCGTATTTGCAGCTCCATTATGTCCATTATGAACCGATTCCCCAATAGGCTGTAACGTTTATGCAGGGGGTGGGGTGGGGGTATGGGCGCAACCTCTATGTCAGCCGTGTAAAGAGTATCTGTAGGTAGTTATGATAAACATTCATGGCACCATCTATTTGTGATCAAATGATAAGTTAGTAGCAAATGTTTAGTACAGTGAAAGTTGTTGCAGGCAGTGCAAGCGTGCGAGTCATACCGGGTCTATTGGCTGCTTGCAGAAGAGATATGGACCCTCAACCTGCTTTTACACACATGAATTTTAGCTAAATTTCGTACATGAGCAAAGAAGGTCTGTAACAATAGTTTTGTATGCATATCTGAAATGACAATCATTTAGACGAAATTTGTTCGGGTGGTAACAGGCTTGCAGTATCTTTTGATTTAAATCCAAAAACATCTTTGGCTTTCTTGCAGGTCAGTGAGTTAAATTTGCAGATTATTTAACTGCTAAAAAATTTAAAGGCAAAACGACCAGAAAGCAAGGACAAATATTACTCTTACAACATAAAGAATAAATTGCGCATCTGTAATGCTAGTTATTGGTCAGGTGTCACTCAATCTGTATGCTATAGTACTGCATATAGTTATGAAGGTTGAAATGTCCTTAACAAGAGTTTTAAAAATTGATAAGAATTATTTTGACTGAATAAACATGATCAAACTGCAACGGCCTGTTTGATGGTGTTGGCTTTCATTCGGTGAACCCAAAGACGCCATGTAAGCCAGGCGAAGCGCTTCATGTCAGTATCTATTTTTATGGTTTGGGGCGAATTACCATGCCGTTCTGTGCAATGTCACACGGTACAAGATGGGTACTATAGATTCTGAGGAGGAGGAAAAGGATCCAGTCATTCATTGATATAAGCAGCCTACTTTGAATTTAAATCGCTTATGTTTCAGTTTACCCCCACTTATTTATAGTTGTCTTTTAAACAAACTACAAACGTGATTGATTTTATTTCTGTTTATAAAACTCCATGTATTGATACAAGCACTTAACTCATTCCACCCAGATAGAAGACCATGGGCATATAATTTGAATGATCTTCCATGCAAGTTTCAGCCAAAATTTTGAAAAATTATATCTAAATTAGTAAAATAGAATTAGCAGACGAAACTTAGATATTAGTGAAAAAAAATGCCATTAGGGTGGAATGAGTTAAAGTAACTCATGAAAAGCTACGAAACGCATTTTGATGCTGGTCTCGAAAGATGTGTTTAGAGTAGAGTGATACAGGGGGAGTGACCTAGCTCTTTTGTCTCTTTAAAAACCCAGAATTAACATGGATGGCATGTATTTATATTGTCTTAATTGTTTTGATGTTGCAGTCAGACACATAAATATGGAGTTTGGTTTGTACACGTGTTCAATAGAACAAGAAGGCCAACAAGGGACCCATGTACATCAATGTATCATGTCCAAAGGCAACCAATTTGAGCACATGGCTACCCACATTATTCATTTACTTGTGTTCCTTAGTGTATGATGTCGGTAAGGGATTAAAATAATTCTAATGAAGCCTTGATTCAAACACTAACTGCTCGTAAGGGTCTTGGTTTTTTTGTTTCTTGTATTGTTTTTTGTATTACAATTTTTCGTTTAAAAGTGGTTTGACTTTTTTTTCTGAAAGAAGCATGCACAAAGTAGCTCAACAGACAAAAAAAAAAAAAAAATCGAATACTTTGACACAACAAGCACATAAGAAGACAGGTACACATAATACTTGTAGTGGTGCTTCAGGACGGGAACACCAGAAATGGCGGCGGGGTAGCATTTTAAAATACTCTGCTTCACAATTTCCCCGTTGCCAAGACTGGGAGGACCTGTCTATTAGTACATAAAGGCAAAAACAGTAGCATGTACATCATTTTTTATGCTTGCAAAAGCAATTAAGTCCAAGTACCCCCCCCCCCCCAACTGCCAAACCAGAGATAGCCTATCTGTCAGTACATGCCATAATTTACCACACACATTAATTTTCCAACATTGACCTATAATCCAATGCAATTTTTGAAAGCGATATACCGTGGTGCACATGCATATTCTAATCTGTGCAGGCCCCTGCTCTTCGTTGTTCTTATCCAGTCCTGAGGGTCCGCTTGTACCTATGTACCAGCGGCAGCACATGTACAAACTGCTATTCCACCTAATGAGTAGACGTTGAACAGGGAGAACATCCAAACCATCCAGACGTATGAGGAAAATCATAAGCTGGATTCCAAAGTAATAATTGAAATATCTCAGGCAATCTTGTACCAGCAGTTTGATACACAATGGCAAAGAAGATCTTACAACTGTTTTCCCTCAGAGATAACCCTTCACTGGCAAAATATACTACATATTTAAAGGAAGTGAAATTAACATGCTTGATAATTGATATCAAGTTACTGCGTTGTGTAGTGTGCTTCATCTGTCAATTTCTCCTGAATTCCCGCATGCATATGTACAAATGTGTGCATTCGTCTCCATGTTGATGTTGCATGTTGTATAAGATGTTTTAGTGAAAACATTGAAATGACAAATCGTTATTATGAGTAAAATGATGATATGTATTGAATATCATATGTCACTTACACCCCCACCCCCCTAAAAACATTAAAATAAAACATTACCTGACCTTGCGTACAGACACTGACGTCGCCCTTTGACCTTCGAGATTATATTAAGGTCATTTTTATGTAAGGCTATCCCTATTTGTAATATCAATCTCCACACGCTTACAGTTATTGACTTGAAATGAAAAGTTATAGGATCCACTTTTACCAGGGAAAAGCTAATATGATTAACCCTTCAAGGTCATCCAAAGTCAAAATTAGACACATTACAAGAAACTCCGTGGGCAATGTCTTATGAGTAAATAATAATAATGCAAATTTATAGCAATTTGCCGACAAGAATCGAAACTAAAGAAATTATTAAACATCAGGGTTGCGCATTATCATCACCTGATTGACAACTTAGTTTACTCTCCCACAAGCTACATTTCCTTCAAATTTCAGAACAATCTCGTTGACAATTCTGGAGAAGCAACAAATAGCGCCAACACACAAGAAGGAAGTGGCAATACGCAGTTTTAAACCTGTTGGCCAAGCGGTTTTTGAGGGATTTTTGAAGGGTCAGCCCAATAGGGACCCCTTTTTCATTTTCGGGTTGTCCATTCGTCCGTACGTCCGGATATCCGCCCGGTTGTGCACAATCTTGTTACCGCGATATCGACAGAATGCTTATATGTATTTTGCTCAAATTTAGCAATATGCTTACCTTACCTGGCAAGATGAACTGATTAGATTCTGGTATCACCATGACCAAATTTGAGCAAAGGGCTGCCTAATTACGTGCTCGTTAGGCCTTATTACCGCAAGTTCTACAGAATGCTCCCATGTATTCCGCTCACATTTTGCAGTTTGGTTGCCTTGCATGTCAAGATTAACTGATTAGATTTTAATGGCTTGATTACCTAATTTGAGCAAATGGCAGACCCTTCCGTCGACGCGTTGCGTTGAAGGTATGTCTAGTTTAAAGGATTTCAAAATGCAAAAATTAAAAAAAAAAAAAAACTTCATTAAGAATATCAGTAAATCGTTGGAACGTAAGTACGTTAAAAAAAACTTGGTAGAGACCCGCCCAAGGTACATCTCGAGCAAGTTTGAAGGGAATCTAATTGACAGTTTTGGAGCAGAAGTAAAGCATGTGAATTCTCCATCCCCGTTCACTTACGTGGTAATAAGCAACAATGCATGCATGAGCAGGCTAGCTCCCGAATTGAAACAAGAGTGTTGAAAATCAGGGACCTGGCGTATCAGCACTTAGTGACCGACTTAGTTTAACCGTCCCACAAGCTACATCTCTACCATGTTTCAGAACGATCTCAGTGCAAATTTGATAGCAACAGAAAATGGCTCTAACACACAAAATTTTATGCACAATTGTCTCTGTGCAATATCAAACCAATTGCCAGGACGGATTGAGGCAAATGTGTTTCTAAAGATTTGCCTCAAAACAAATTAATTGAGCATGACCATTACTTGGTTCTACCTTTATGAAGATTTACCCAAGGTACAATGCTTATAGGTGTGAAGTGGATCCATGTGACAGTTTTGGAGAAGATGTAAAAAAATTGTGACCTACCATTGCAATCCCCATTATCCTACGTTGTAATCAATGGGAAAATATGCATTCACCAATAAGTACCGAAATTGAAAAAAAGCTAAAAATGTGAGATACGGGAATATCATCATATATTAAGATACTTAAATTTGTTCTTCCACAATCGACATTTCCTGCACATTTCAGCACAATCTAGAGAACGGTTTTGGTGCAGAAGTCGAGAATACTAAATGCATAAACATTCACAAAAAAAAAAAAGAAAAAAAGAAAAAAAAAAAAAAAAAAAAAAAAAAAAAAAAGAAAGAAAAAAAAATATCGCGACGCCACCTGTTGAATAAATTAAATTCTTGTGGTCCCTGGACGTGTCTCTTTGCAACTTCAAAGCAATCAGACAGTGGTTTTGGAAAACAATGCATGTTTAAGATTTTGCAAAAAAAAGAGCCCAGGTATTCACAAAAATCTCCCTAGCACAGGAGCATGACGATTTACACAAATACGGTAGAGGCCGACTGAGGGAACACTGCTACCAAGTGTGAAGCGGATCTGACTGATGGTTCTGGAGAATATGTTGAAAATGTGATTTGTGGACGGACGATAAATGACCATAAATCCTAAAAGTTTGTCAGTCAGCTAAGCTGAAAATTGGTTGAGAATATAAATTCTCTGTACCTAAGTTGAACTGGATCTGATTGATGGTTTTAGAAAAGATGTCAGAAATATTATTAATGGAGGGACGGACAACAGATGACCTTAAATCATAAAAGCTTGTCAGTTAGCTAAGGTGAAAATTGCATGAGAATGCAGATTCTCTGTACTTAGGTTCTTGTTTTAGTTGCTATAGGCCAACAGGTTACATGCTCCAAGGTGTACTCATCCAGGACACACGGAATACACTAATGCTTTTAATCAATTTTGTGCCTTCCAGAAAAATTATAACCAAGTAGGTGAATTGAATTCATTATGGCATCATGTATTTCAATCAACTCTGAGTATGTATGTATCATCTGCACCAGTAACTAGTACATAATAATAAGCCTCGTGTGATAAACAACATGGGCCACCTCCATGACCAGTGCATGTATCATTGCTTATACACATATGCATACAGACACGCGCAAGTCTCTGCCGATATTGGTAACTCACTAACTTGCACATATTAATTCAAGAGGTGTCCAGGCATCATATATCTGAGGGACGACGCGTACATAAACCTTACACTTGGCTACGCACTGTCAACTGCACAAATGTGGAGACGCTCAGCGTCGTGCAATTGCGCTTAATAAAAATGATGAGAGTTCATTTTGCATAGGTCCTTACAGTTACACCATCTATAGTTAGATAAGTTACCCCGGTGTGCCTAATGTTAAGCCATAAAAATACACAACAGAGATAGAACTATCAGCACAAAGAATATGATCAATATCAACTCAAACTAATCTATCTTTTTTGTACATATAATGGAATTATATTGTTACGATAATTCAATATGAAAATTATTTTTAAAAGCAACACCTAAATAAATCAAAATGCCTCTGCAGTTTTTTGCCATATACATAAAGAAATTACAGGAAAACACGCCTATCGAGTTCACGCCTCAATCAATGACCAACCTCTGCCGGGGCTTCCACTAACCGCCCCTGTTCGAGACCTTTGGAGTGCAGGCACCTCTCGGCTATCTGAACCGTGGGCTGCGCGGTAGCAGATGGTTATTTCTCCTGAATGGAGTTCTGTATACTAGAACGAGGCACCCCTTAGACGAAAGTGCCACCGAGCTTACTTCCATCCAAAAGGCGTCAGGCTCAAGGTGGTCTGGTTCCTACATTTAAAGCAGGTGTATGTCAAGAGACCCGGTATGTGCTACCATTATGCTAAGATCTAGCACTGTTAAATGAATATTGTCCTTTAAAGGCCACGCGCTAAACTGAGAGGCTGGGTTGCTTCGAGTGGGAGGTAAGCATGTGGAACAATTAACACATTAAAAAATCACAACATTAGCTCCCCGACAGCGCAATCATGGAGGTGTAGGCTTTACTTGAACGCTGTCTGCTGAGGAAACTTCGGTTTCAAACACCATAGGTAGAACTCGACGTAAGGCCAATGCGTGGTTAGAAGGTTATGAAAGTTAAGAAATGTGATGTAACAGGTACTTGGGCAATCAATCCCCTCTCCCTCTGCATGTTAAACGGTATATTTTTGAGAAAGTGGATGGATATTTTTTGTCTGTTAAGCTATCGGAGGTATTGTATATTAGTTAGCGTGTTCCTTGTTTCAAAGTATGTAGTTCCTATTTTGTTGCATGCTATTTAACACGTTTTCTGTATCAAATTATATAGTTTTTATTGTAAAGTATACCTCTGAATCAAATTTAATTTCTATCAACTTACTATCTGGGCTTACGAATAAAACGATTTACAAAGCACATAGATAATGGAATTTGATACAAAACTACTATAAGTTCTAGACCAAATTAATAGTGTCCTTATGCCGGATTATTTAACGATTTCCCAGGGTTACAAAAAGGCACATTTTGATATACATGTTCACATTCCATTGGATGTCGTTAATAATTTTCAGATATGTGTTGGAATGATTCCATGTAAAATTGATTGCCCCCTCCTCAGAGCTTGGGACTCAAAGTGCATCAACGTCATTCCTTTTCAGTTTCCATTGCTTCTGGATAATATATCTTGGCTATATCTTTGCCATATGACCAGATGTCTCTGAGGTATAAAATTTAGTTACAAGCCTGTTTTATATCTTTATCTGACACAGTGAGATTGTTTATTCTCAAGTTTTTTTACATCACAAACTTAAGCAAGATCGGGAAATTAAGTAAGACCTGAAATTACGCAAAAACGTTCCCACGTACAAATCGGTATCCACATTAAACCAATACATCTTTTACATTATTGCAGTTGTTTGTATTCCCCGTATAAGGTAGATTTGAAATGTAAGACAAATAATGAAGAACAAAGGAAGCCACGCTTCATTGCACAACACTATTTAGCATACAAAGTCTATGTCATAGATTCGCAAGAATGTCCAACAAGCAACAGCAGTTAACGTGAACTGAGTGGGCTGTGCATGGGTCATCATAAACTATGCTTAATGAACAACCATCACCCTTTGTGTAGGAAACAAAAAAAACCCCAAACTATTGAACTGATCAGTGGAGCGTCCGGTGACAGCATAGGAGTGATTGTCATCAATAGTAATAGCACTGTAATAGTGTACTGATACTTATGTGTGTCCTGTGCCTGTGTGTGTGGGTGTGTGTGTGTGTGAGAGAGAGAGAGAGAGAGAGAGAGAGAGAGAGAGAGAGAGAGAGAGAGAGAGAGAGAGAGAGAGAAGCTGTGTATATTGGTGTGCATGTATGGACGGACATGGACCAAACAGGTGTTTCCTCAAGAGATGGGAACTGTTCATATGTCCAAAAACGATAATATCTTTATGCCAACGACAAATGTGCACTTGCCATCTGACACCAGTCATTTAGGTGTTACATTTTGTTTTTCACAAAATGTTACTGTTAATCACGCCTGGGTAGTAGGTGTGTTTTTATCACCCGGAACCAGATATCATACTTTAGTTTATCATAATCCTTCATTCTGAATGCAATGTCAGTTTAATTTTTGTTGGGTATCTCCTTACTATATGGCAAAGTGACTTTACATTCCGTGTAGCTATGAGGCAGGCCTGCTTTATGGTCATCAAACTATTGCAAAGTACAAAACGGATTAGTCCATTTTTCATCACCCAAATCAATAAATGGGACATAGCTGTTTTGCGCTCCCAACAATCTGCATTAAAGCACCGCGTTCTTGCAATTTACTCACGATTCAGGGGAAATTTATATTTTGTATAGATGAATAGCAATGTATGTAGACGAGCAATTGGAACAAACGAATATAGGAAGTAAATTCTGGCAAAGGGGTCGCTGATAATTCCATACAGAGAATATGAAATAGATTGTAAACGTGCACATACATACATGCATGCATACATACATACATACATACACAAATAAAACATATATATATGAGTGTGCGCAAAAAAGGGAATAAGCTATATATATATATATATATATACTATATATATATATATATATATATATATATATATATATATATATATATATATATATATATATATATACATATATATCAGAAAAAAATCCTAGGAACGGTTCCTGGATATGATATTTTTCTTTTAATGTCCGTTGATTTTAATGTGATAGGGAAATTTCTACGTTTGTCAGGCGAGATACCAATTGCAGAGGTTGAGCAAAAAACAGTTCCGAGAGAATCGCATTGAAAGAAAAAGTTGCCAATTCTTACGCATTTATGGCTGTAATATGACACATACTCATTTCTTCTGTCCTGTGTTTTAATTGTTGTGTGAAATAAACTTATAGTTTTACCTCTGTGATGTTGTCATTAAACAAAAGTATATTTTGTGGCTTAAATCTCGACTTTTTTTAACTTGGGAACACCACACTTGGCTTGTTTGGGTGTGGGTTCACACGCGGGTTACCATATTTGGGGACCAGTAAGTGGATTGTGCTAATTTGTTTTTACATCAATAGAGAATTTCAAAGTAATCAGCAATGTTACTGATTAGTCTGAAGTGGCCCATTCTTATCTCCACGACTAATGGTTTCCCGCGAGTGACCCATGTTAATAGCTCAATTGGTTTCCAGCGGTCATGGACAAATGACTCTGCAAACCATAATATTGTTCATTATCATGCCCATGCAAACAAAGTCATGGGTCCGGCACTGTTTAAACTTTTCATTGTTATTAAAAGTTTTGACTTTGACTTTTCACTAACCGCGGTCCCATTAAGCAATTTATTATGTTTATGTATTTTGTTTTTATTCATGAGGCTGATGACATTTTTCTGTCTAAATGTAACGATAATTTTGAATTTCCGGTAGAAACAAACAGTTGGGGTGCAAAATTTATTCCAGGTAGGCCGGAAAGCCATGTTTACATATATGCAGAGCAATCTGTTGACAGGTTGGCAAACTTTCATTTGAAGTAGTTGACGTACCGTTTCCGCTATATGGCATTCCTTATCGATCCCAAATGTAATGTGAAAGTTGAAATCACAGTGTTTACTCATAATCCAACATTGGTCTTGTGTATCTACATTCCATATATTTCCAGGATCAATGGAACTCTTTACTTGTTTTAACTTATAAACGCTAGAATTCAGATCGATAATTTGGCACTATGTCCAGTAGAGCGCCACTATACTTGGAGATCAGCAACATGGCTGGCAGGCCTGTATACTGTGCGAACGGGCTACATACGGGGGTAATTATTAGAGTGATTATGTGGATCCTCCGTCAGATATCATGACGGACGCGCGTACCGCTGGGGTCATGATATCCGATGCCCGGCATAGCATCCACACAATAACTAGATGGGGAGTAGTAAGTCCATAGCCTCTTGCACCTCTCCATAGTGTAGCTGACAAAATGGGGAATTTACAACAGGCCTCGCATTAAGTGGCACAAGGCCTGAACAAATCAGCCTTTGCCTACCTCTTCAATGAGATAAAAGAATCTAAAGCTAGCACCGTGACGCCTAAAAATATCGGAAAGGCAAACAAAAGGTCCCAAGACAGTTGAACGTGACATCGCTGACATGTATATACAGCTCGTAAGACGGAATCAGTTAAGAACATTCATGCATACCGCCCTTTACAGTGCAGACATCCCGGCCCAGCCACCCTAAGGACTCGCCATGATTATTTTCGCTGTATTATGATCAAACATATACAAAACATTTTAATCCTTCAATGGTTTAAACCCGAGTACGAGTGAATATTATGTAGAAAAAAAAGACGTAGCCCACGAAGAGGTACCTTTCTCCATATGGAATGGATTGCCAAGTGCAACACAGATTTCATTCTTTCGATTGTTCACTGTGGTCCTTGCCTCCTATGCAGACTTTCTTGGGGCGATACACTATGTTGGCCCCCAGCGAAAGTCTGCCCGGCCGTGTCGCAATACCATTTCAAGAGGCAATTAGCAGATCTAGCGATAACGTTGTCAGGTGCCGCTGGGCCAATGAATTGTACTTCGCTTATCGTGAAAGTTGCCTACTGCATTATTAATGAGCTGTGCGTCGTCCAATCAGATGCGAGCAACACGTCACTTCCCACACAGCAGTCAAAATAACTCCACGAGGTCGAGGACCCAAGGGAGTAATCCAATTGACACCTTCTCAAACGTGGTTTACCTGCTTGTGTATCTGTGACTTACTGGAGTAAAAGATGTCAGAATGGAACAGGGTGCTGTGTATTGCGATCGGGAAATGTTCCCGGCGTCAACTTAACCCAGAATACAAGACGACACCCCTAACTTGCTCAGTTCTTGCTGATGAGATTTCATTAGACTTACGAGCGGGCAAACTAAGATTACTACAGGTTTTGCTGGAATGGGCGTTTTCCGTTTCACCAGGTCAGGTGTTAGTTGGAATATTCGGCTTTTTCCACTGCCTGTTGGTAAAATTACAAAAGTGTCTTTCTTCTCAACAAGAACATTAAATAATGCTTACTCCTGGTGTTTGGTCGCCTGATAATTTACTCCCATCTCTTGCCAACAATCCTCAAGAACGTCCCGGAATTTTTTCTCATCCATTTTTTTCTTTTTTTCCCGTGACACTGACGCTGTTCGTAGGCAGCTAATTTAGTAATTACAACTGGGGTGAGTGTGTAACACAGTTGCCGTATATTGCAGAACAGTAGCTGGACCAGGGGTCACATTAAGCTTGCGTCCTGCGTCATAGACGCAAAAAATAAAGAAAATGACGCCTGGATATTAATAAAATATTGTCATTTTGCGTCTCTGTGGACGCACGCACAAAAACGCGATGCATTTTTGAAAGATACAACTGCAAAAATTACCCCAAGCGGTCACGGTGTTTTGTATCGACCATTAAGGCATTATCAATCTCGTGATTATTTATTATACTGATGGAATCCTCTGATGTTCGTCTTTCTATGTAACAAGCTCTCTTATTTGCTAAGAAAAAATATTCGTGGGGTATCGATATATCCCTCCAAAAATTTGCCAGAATGGGAATGGATGGACGTCACTTCACCTCATTATAAATGCTGAGAGCACTTCCAGGCTCCTCATTGGGTGGATTTGACCACGTGCCGCTGACTGTCCAATCAAATTCGTTGTTCCCCATGTGCTTGTCTCATGTCCGCAATGTTTGGGAAGGTACAAGTCGTATCACGCAAAGATTATTGGACTAAGATGTTAAATTTTCAAATCACATTTTCACCAAGAGTTCCATCGAAAAAATCTAGACCCAGATAAAAGCACGAGTGAAAATTCATTACGGACGGCAAGGAAAATACGCAGATTAGTCATCGCAAGGTTACACGTGGACGAAGCGAAATTTTGCATTAGCCGGCCTGACAGCGTAACACGATGTTGTTCATCACTGTCTCCGTTGGTTCACGTGGTTATTGGTGTTTTTTAAAACAAAATTTGGTTGTTTTGATTTCATTGAAATGTTTGATTGGAACAAATCTGTAGGAATTAAAAAAATTATGATCGAAGGCCGGAAAAATGTGTAGCGGAAAACCATGCCTGGGTGCATGCCCGTGACAGGCTGTGTTCACTCGCTTGTGTGTTGCACGGCTTGTGGGCCTGCCGTGTTGCTTAGTGAATTAAGTGACCGCAATTAAGATCAGACCTTTTAACACCGCCTACGGTATCAAATTTTTCAGGTATATTGAAATAGAAAGTGCACAGAAATATAAATCATATAATTTCTGACAATTTCGTCACGTGGAATCAATCGCAAAAATCACAGAGCCCAGGCATGTTCAATCACGCATGCCGCTTGTTGTGCAAGCGAGTTAAAAAACTGTCCGGTGGCACACGGTGTACAACACCAGATACTGGCACAGTGGCAGCGTGCTAGGGGTTAAGCCCCTTTCACAACCAATTTTTTGGTAGACCAGGGATGTGCTATACAGACTTAGTCGTAATAGCAGGTTCCTGGGTAGACTGAATCCATCCTTGGTACCGTCAACAACTTTTAGACCCTTTTACATCCAGTTGGCATATTGCCATATTGGTGACTTTTTATTCAATCTTAAGTTTCATAATAATGAGTTACCTACGTGAGCATACAGACCCTATGTTATATTACTTTCTAAGCTTAAGTACATGCATGTTTTATATATTTATCATTGTGATATATGACATGTTAATTATACCAAATAAAATCAATTAATCAAATTACATCAAATGAAGTCCAGTTTACACAATTTCAGACTGGACCCATAGATTCAGTTCATGGAGCCACTATTTTTCCTGAAAATGGAGAACGATGGGTCCAATGGACCCACACTGAAAAATCCTTAATGTGACCCCTGCTGGATATCGCACAGCAGAGGTGTTAATCCCGTTACCCCCATTATGTTGTTCGCACCTTCCCAGCAGGTGAACCGAAACAGTTAATTGAGCGGCGTGTGGTCAATACCCACTGGGCCGTGTAATAGCCTAGAAACAAAATGGCGCTCACAGAGTCACTATCCCACAATCCACTGCGCGCATCCCCACACCTGGCCACTCGCTGGCTGCGATGCCAGGACGGCGCTGCCTGCTTCCAGACAGTGACGCTGCCGAAGAAAGGCAGACGTTCGCCAGGGGGTAGTAGACCGCCAAGAACGGATGTTTAGCAGGCAACTGTGGTCCACTCTAAATCACTGAATAACTAACAATATCCTATGGAAATTTAGCTTAAAGGGTTACGGAAAATAAGCTCACAACTGCAAGTGTATTGTTCAATGAGGCTATAAGGTTGACATGGGATAACTCAATTGTCAATGAGGCGTCTGGTAAATTTTGAAAATCTCGCCATTGGATGTTGGAATATCGTGATCGCGCGATTTTTTATGAACAGGTTGCTTGCTTTCTCCATCGCCTTAAATACTGGCACGGATTTATATAAATACCAACCCTAGCTGAAATATCTACGCACATGGGTGTGAAATGTCCTCTCTGCATGGGCAGTGTAGTAACACCAAAGGTCGGTACGGTGTAGAAAAATACGGAAATGAAGGGACACTCACACTTAAGAAAATAAAAAGTTCTGTTGTGGTTAATTTTATTGCCTATGTCAAATACAATGTACCTGGCTACCTTTTGTATTCGAGATGATGGTGCACTCGATAGTCTAAACTTTCCATCAATTGTCCCCTTTTTTTTCTGTGTCGTTGCATGAGCTATCTGACTTGTTAAAATGTACATTTTTTGTTGCTCTGTGTCAACATCAATTTAAAAAAGTCCATAGCTGGCCCAACCAATGTTATATTTTTTTCATACTGATATCTAATTTGTCGTCCCCCTGGACACTCTTGGACGTTGCATCATCAGATACTTGTGTATTTGGTTCCAGTAGTTTGTCTTTTGCACATAACCAAGTGAGCCAGAATGTCTTCAAATTTTTGCGAAAATTTGGCATGGAGCTGAAGTATATAAAAGGATTGATAAAAGAGTTCATTTGCGTAAGGAACACTCCCATTGTCTGGACAGGACTATTCATTGAGTAATCAAGCAAGCCAGTGGTGTACCCCAGCATGTAACATGTGCTCTCAGACCCAATAAAAACAATGAATATCACCGTTATTATGACTGCAGTTCTGACCAGTTGGGCCGATGCTCTGTCAAACGTGCCCCCGTGTCGGCTCATCGCGGCACCTTGCTTCCGAAGTGTTGTAAAAATAGTTACATACAGCCCTACTAAAATGCCAGCGGGAATGACGAAGCCAACTACATACCAGAAAATACCAAATGCAAAGTAAAATTCCTTTGCAACCTGGCCATCGAATGCTATTTCACTTTTACATGTATTATTTCTCATTCTTGCCTGGAAATATGAAGGTCCATTACAAATAATGCTACACAAGTATATGAAAACTAAACCTACACCAATTTGTCTATTTGCCATCCTTATATACAAGAATGGCTTGCACACTGCTAAATAGCGGTCTGCTGCTATTAGAACCAAATTGTAGATAGACAAGAGCATCAATCCCCAATAAAAGCCTTGACTTTGCCAAAAGTGACATATAATGAAGTCAAGGGCATAGTATCCGGTGTGCAGTGAGGAAGGTTGAACAAGTAAAATAAATGCAATTCCACACACGAATGAATCCACGAGGCTTTGATGGCGCAATAAATTCAAGATAATCTTTGAGAATCCAGTGTTACTTTTTCCAAATATGATAATGGAAAATGCATTGAAAAAGAAACCAACTGATGTGACAAACATTTGCACTTTGCGGATATTGCTGATCCAACTTGGAACACCAAGTGTCCTACTCGTGAGTGGTCCTTGTTTTCCACTTTCCGAAGTTGGACTTTGGTTTGGTGTTTTGGTGGCGACCATCATTGCTAAACTACTCGTTTGTCTGTCACCAAGGAGAAGCGGTATTGTTACTCTGTCCTCCCTGTAACCTCTTTTAGGTGCCACCCCATTGGCAGACATCTTGTTCTCTTTATATTGAAACTGGATTTTGGTTACCTGGATCGTTGATTTCATGCTTGATGTTTCTTCGTCGCTCCCATTTAAGCTCTTCCCGAACGAAACTCCATTGAGCAAAACTAGAGATACCGCAACCCAGCTTGCCATATCCATCCGCCTATAAAATAAGCCAGTCAGTATACATTTAAGTCTGCCTAAAATGTATGCAACAGTTTTAGAATGCCGAAGGGTTGTACAAATCTGATCCTGAGTAAATCATAGGCCAACTAGGGAATATATAACATCTTTGTTCCACTTAAGCTAACCTATCTGATAATGAAAAGTCATTTATAATTCCAGAACCTTTTGGTTTATATGACCTATTTGGTCCAACATGTTGACACAGTGTGCAGTCAGAATCTGGTCATCATATGTAGTATTAGTTTAACCCTTGAAGTGCTAATCACTGCTGTAATTGTCTTCTCATTAACGGTAAACATAAAATGGTTAAAAGACTCCAGTTCCTCGTGATGATACCTTTCATTCAAATACCAGCAAGCCTAGTAGCTTTGATGGTTAGCACTGACATGACAGTTCCACCCGAAATTGAATATTCTATATAAAATAAACATATATTGTTCTTATTCATAAAAGGAACCAAAAGCATATGCATGTAAAATGGGTACATTCTACATTGGTAAAAACCACTTTATTATTATTATAAAATGTACAAAAATTAAGTACTGAAATGAAACATTTAGGGCGACAACAGGAAATCATATCCAACAATGCAAACACATCATACACAACTGACTAACACTAATTGGTAAATGGTGATGATGAAGGGGGGCCTTCAATAGTTTGAATTCTTCAGTTGTCTTGGCAACAGGTGTGTAATATTTACCTTCTCCTTTGTCTGAATAAAAGTACCACAAAAGGTCAAACAAAATTCTTAGCATTATTGGTGTTCTGATCTTTGTCTCTTGCATGATAAAAAACAAGTTTTGGTACCGTTTATGTGTATCGTTTATGTGTATCTAATGGTCGTCCTTAGTCTGGCGCTGTAGAGGACACCTGGAAGTATATGGAAGATAGTTTCGGCGTCACAGTAGGCGTCACAGTAGGCGTCACATGCAAGGAAGCGTCGATCGTAGTCTCCAGCAGCTTAACTCTTTCTTCCATCAAAACAAGATATCATCCTGTAGGAACTTATTAAGCGCAACAGGAAGTCCAAATTACACTCAGTATTGAGAGCAGATCAACTTGCCGATTGTGATAGAACTATCATGCAATGTCCTAGTCCACTGACCGCAGAACAAACGTGCGCTCTGTGCCTGGACAGTCCTACTGGCATTAACTGTTACGCTTTCCTGGTCATTTTACTGCTTTCCCATTATTCTGATAGAAATTAAATTTTCATATTTGGGCAAAGGACCGTTTTGGTACTGAGTAGATATAAACAATGAAATGATCCACGAGTAAATCTGCCTCAATCATGTGCACTTTTTAAGCGAAAGTTGTGCTGCTGAGTCTCGCCTTGGCAAGGTGACTGCCGTCTTGCAAGTGTCAATAAAGTGACGAAACGATATTAATACTCTGGTTTTGATCACAAGATACAATGTAACTATTTTTATACATATTAAACAACAGTAACAAGTTCTATCTACAAAGCAGAACCATGCTAAGACCGAGAAGAAAAAAGACGCAACTGACCAGGAGACACAAAACTTTTTTCACTTTGCCGGCTCTGAATACCGCATCTGCCCTGTCTAACACCCTTCGCGTAGGTAAATTTTCAATGTCTTTTGCTTTCACATTTATCAATTCTCCATTGGTTAGATAATCTGTTACAAATCCAAGGCTGAGTTTTGGTATAACGGCAAGTTTGTCAGTCCATTGGTCGCCACACCCCTTCCATATGTCTGCCAAAGTTGATACATTCATGACCGGCAGCTTGATCTGATGTTACTTTTTTTGCGTGAGTTGCACACAAAAT
This sequence comes from Hermodice carunculata, assembly GCA_964020975.1. NCBI lineage: Eukaryota > Metazoa > Annelida > Polychaeta > Eunicida > Amphinomidae > Hermodice > Hermodice carunculata. The sequence continues at coordinate 1,852,654 of OZ026618.1, forward strand.
CCTGTGAATGAGGATTGCTTTTTTCCCATTCTTCTTTCTCCCAAGATTTTGTAATATTTCCTTCCGTTCTGCGTTTGTTTTTTTGGCGAGATCGCCCTCTGTTTACATGTTCTCAGCCATAGGAAATACACTGTGAGTGAATGGGCGCGCGTATCCGACCCCCGCAAAAGCAATTTTGGCCGCGAGAGGTCTCTGAATATCATTTGGAGCCGCAGCGCCGCGTGGTGGCGGGAAGGACTGAATTAAAAATATAATTTCATGTTAATTGTTTTTACAATGCACACTTACAAGATGTATATAAAGACGTTCAGGTTCCATAGATATGATTAATCGATATATTGTCTCTTAAATGTAAAACTGCGCTGGGGTTGACAGACTTTCCTCAGGGCATCTGAAATGTGGCAACTAGTCAGTTTTAAGATCACATTTGGCACCTCTACACTTCGCGATTATCTGCTAGAATATTTTACCAGATCACTTCAAAATTGCTGTAATCCCCCCCCCCCCCCCCAATAAAGAACGAGCCTTGACCCTAATGTCGCAAAATAACTATAGACCTATTATTGTCAGTTCTTTTCATTCTTAAACAATTGAATTATACATGTTACCTAGTAACAACTAGTTTTTATTGATGTATGTCATAATTCTGCCACCAGATGGCGTTTTACTTTTAGCGCTAAGAATACCAAGTGCTTGTCTTTCGGTAAATCTGTATTCCAAAATGACCAGCGTGGAAGCTTTGTGACAAGCAGATTACCATAGAAACCACATTTAAATATACTGGGAGTCACTTACAGTCGCAATAAATGTTAGGAAAAACATGCTCTGAATCACATTTCTTGTACACAATGAGCTATGTTTGATTTGTCTACCTTCGGGTTTATTTATCTGGGCTCGATACAGCCGCAAAACGATATATGAAAATCCACTGGAGTAAAATGTCTTTCATATGGTATAGAAAGTGTACACTTGACACGCACCCTTCACTCCCTACTATATTCTACCCGGGGTTGTACCATTAAATCTGTATTATGTAATGGCAAGAGGTCCTATCATAGTTGTTTAAGTACTCTGAATTTACCGACCATTTCAGAATTTGTACATCGAGACAGAGTTTCTTTATTACAAGAATCTTCAACACGTCATTTCCATACAGATCTTTATGGTTTTTTTCTTTTGACTATATCGTGAATAGGAATGACCACAACAGTACATTGGTTAGCCGTGCCCTCGCTAGGAGTGTTCCCATCAACGATATCATTTAAGCATTATAACCCCCCCCCCCCCCAAAAAAAGATACAAAAACAAAAACAGAAAACAAAACAAAGATACAAAAAGCAAATAAAAAACACACACAAAAAAAACAAAAAAACAAAAAACAAAACAAAACAAAACAAAAAACAAAACAAAAAAAAAACACAAAAAAACAAAAAACGAAAACAAAAACAAAAACAAAAACAAAAACAAAAACAAAAACACAAAAACAAAAACAAAAACAAAAACAAAAACAAAAACACCCCCCCCCCCAAAAAACCACCAAAAATCCGTTGAGCTGGTTTATTCATTCAAATGTTTAATTAGCAACCCTTCATTCAGTCATATAAATAATATAGAACACCAACTGGCCCAACTGCTTACTAAGTCATTTTAAATATGTGTCTCGATTTAAGGTCATGACATTACCATTTTTCTTTTGTGTCTTCTTGGTTTTGTCATTATATTGTTCCTTTGTACATGTATGTATATCTTATGTTTAACCTATCGAAGCCTGTGTGTTGTACTTACTTGCGTTTGTTCAGTTTACCTGTTGTTTATATTTACTTGTATGTTTCTCAGATTTTGTTACCAGTCATTATCCAACTTGCATGTATTTATCTGGTTACTTTGATTTTACGCTATATTTCAGGTTTGCATCTGCTTTTAGTTCGTTCAGTTATGTGTACTTTATGTTGTAGTTACGATGAATTTGTATGTGATTATTTTCCCTGAATTCGGGGGTAAATAAAATAATAATAATAATAATAATAATAATAATAATAATAATAATAATGATGATGATGATGATGATGATGATAATAATAATAAATATTATTATTATTATTATTATTATTATTATTATTATTATTATTATCGTCATCAGTACAATTATTAATTTTATAAAGAGGTTGAGTTTGCTACCGTTTAATATTCTATGGAAGTGAGCCATAACAATATCAAAGCAAGTTTTAGTCCTCATGACCACCTCCTATTCTCGTGTCATCAAAGAAACAAGAAGATAAATCCATGGGCTTAACGTATATGAGTTTTATAGACAATGTGAGATACCTTTTGGGGGATAATGTGTGTTATTCTATGTTTGAGGTTGACTTATCTTTTTCTACACTTAAATTCAAGCGTAGTAACTCACTGCAGATCACATGACCTAAACACTGTTGCAACTAAATTGTGATGCGCATGCATCAGTGATGTAGTGCATTAACATATAGACAAAATCAAATGTGCGCAAAGGATGCTTGACTATGTGTCACACGTGACGCTGAATAACTACGATGAACACAAACACGGTGCATAGGTCGAGTTGAAAGCAGGCCTGTGGAATACTTTTGCAATGAGTACCTAATTAAACAAAGAATGAACAAAATTTTGTATGGCTCGAGGGGGAGTTGCTATTTTCCCCACCAACAACGACCCGATTCTTCGTGAGAGAACAAAAAAGTAACTCACTCTCAGCGATGGAAGAACCCTTTTATGACTCCTGTGGCTCCACCGCAGGTAGTTTCACGATATTCACCACCCATAAGATCCATACAGCTACCAAAACAAACAATGAACCCTGAGTTATGGAAATATGTATCTTATAAAGCATTCTTCAGCACATCTATGTCATCAATACTGAAAATTCATTGACGTAGTGATATATCCCGCATGCCCATCCTTATTACAGCATGTTTCTAAAAAACAAATATGAGGAAGTGTATCGTACCATCGTACCAATTTGGATGACGTACATCTGTTCTCTGTAAATATATATACACACAAAGAAAGTGAGTGTATACCTAAAGGTATTTTAGTTGACCTTGAACGTAAAGAAAACAAGGTCTATTTTTTGACAAGCCATTAAAATGTACTGATTGCAAGTCTTCATATTGATATAGTAAAGTTTGACTGCGTTGGTGTATTTGTCTTGTTGCCTCTAACTTTAGCCAAAAATTTATTCTGAAATGAACATGTACAGGGGATTTCTGATAAGCCCTCCCAGAGAATAGGAAATAAAATAATAGAAAAAACTGAAAAGGACCTTGCTGTTTTTTGGAGGCCTTTGAATTCCGTATATTGCATCAGTAATCTCACATTTCAAAAGCTGCTGTCATCTGGCATGGGGGCATAAACTAGCAAGAGATCTCCCTTTTTGCAAAACGGTCAATTCGCATATAAAGCTATTATAGACCTTCCACGCCAATCCACCACCTAAATTGAAACAATTAAGGTTACTGTACACGCTTGGCTTTTTCAGTTTTAGATGGACAAAAGAATATATATATATATATATATATATATATATATATATATATATATATATATATATATATATATATATATATGTGTGTGTGTGTGTGTTTGTGTGTGTGTGTGTGTGTGTGTGTGTGTGTGTGTGTGTGTGTGTGTGTGTATAAAAGAGTGCCACTTGGACTTTTGTGTAATATGGACAGCATAACTAAGAGTATACCTGAGCGGTCACACTAAAACAAAATGTTCTGGGAAAAAGATGACATCCTCAAAGGCGAAAAAAATGTCTGTTATTGGTGTGTCTTAAAAGGGGCCTGTAGGCAACACAGCGATCACTGTAAATCCATAATACCACGGAGTATTGGTAAATCACAGCTCTTTGAATTGGACAGAGGCAGGATACTTGGCATGTTTGAGGCTGTTCTTTCTTAGTGTACGGTTACCAGCAGAATATGGTGCTCAAGTTCTGTGGTACAGAGATGGTGGGTCCTGCATTGTTTTCAAGAAAAAAGATGATGCACGGAAGAGGCTGAAGCTGATAGCCCAAGACCTTCAGACTGGACACACTGGGGCCAATGAAGCCAAAAGTGGGCATTAGAATAGCCATATTTTGGTGATATGCTGATAAATCTATACTCAATGAAACTTGGCATGTTGATATATTATACCTGTAGAAAAAATGTACATGTTCAGGTCATTTCGTGATCTGGTTGGACCTTTTCTGGTCTTTTTACGTCTTTTTGACATATTTATAACACGAAATAGCAAAAAGCAACGAGGACAAGTTGTGTAAAATTTTGCGTAGAGCATTTTCAAAAAAAAAATCGTGATAAGCCCCCCCCCAAAAAATAATAAATGTACAAGGGGTATTATGCAATGGTTTATTTTACTTTCACATAACAGGCATACGCCTGTATATAAAATAGGTGAAACACAAAGATAATGCTCAGTTAGTTAAAAAATCATCCTGAAATCTTATGTTTAAAGAAATTACGTCCATTTGAAATTTAAGATCATAAACCTATTTTGGGGGCATCTTGGATTGAGATATTGACAAAGAGGCTTTGATTTTCAAATTTATTTAATTTCGCGAAGATTAAATAAATTCATGTGCACATCTTTTTCCATAATAATCATCTTTTCTTTTAGTTGCATCCGATGGTGGACATATTAAAATGACACGATTCGAAACCTTTCAGATATTTGGGAAATATAATTTCTACCCAGAATTTTTTCAGATCAGTTATTATTTGGTTATTTGCCACATTTTTTATGATAATCCTCAGACTTCGTTGTTTTCCAATAGAATGGCCATTTTGAGTATTTGTATCATATCTGGATAAAAAGTGACATATAAATATGTTTGTAGCTACATTTTGGTGTTCAATGTCATTTTAAGGTCACATGAAGGTCAAATTTTATATATCTATGGCATATTTCACTGTATGCCAAGTCCCTTGAAGATTTAACTTCAAGTTCAGAAGATAATGGTAAATGCATTTTTCAATAGACAATAATTGATCATTTGGCCCCATATTGGGTGGGACGACCTACCCTGGCGCAGTATGTAAAGACAGCCAGGTTCTATTCCGGTTTATAATCGATGTACTAGTTTCGTCAACAGTGGCGCCACACCTACAGCATGGCAACATCATGGCGTACAATCAACAGGAGACTGTTGTGTGCCAAGCTTAGGTCATAACTCGCAGCCATCTGTGGGGGTTGGGTGGGGATAATCACAGCGACAGCAATACCAGACTAAGGAACTCATCAAGGTAAATGGGGCTCAAAGAGACCAGCGCAATGACATCCTGCCAACAGTCAACGAATGGTTTCAGCAACAGCTGGTGCCACTGTTCCGCCAATGCAAGGCATGGCCACACACTGCACGAGAAAGCACGCAGTGTCTGTAGCGGCACATTCATTTCGATCTCCTGCCCTGTCCCTGTTAAACGTATATGGGATGTGCTTGCCCGTCAGGTCAGGGACGAGTACGATAAACCCTGGCCACCCAACATCAACTGGCCCAGCGACAGTAGAACCAATTTTTTTCCCCCAGGCCGAGGTAGCCCAGATCACCAGCAGCTCGTCACAGAGAACTGAGGCTCGTTTGCGATCGGTTCCAGTAAAAGGGGAGCAAAACAAACCCAAATAATTAGCGGAAAATTACCTTGATTAATATTCTTGTTAAATTGTTCGAATCCATTTTGAATGGTAGACGTCTTTTTTGTTTGCGCCTGCGGGCCCACACCTTGTTTTCGGGTGGACTTCCGTCTGAGGCAGGGTGCATGCGTTCAAGACTATCATTGGCTGTTAAAGGTTTGCGCATGCTTACAGAGGTGAATTGCTTGCATATGAAGGCATTATGGCTCAAGTCGTGTTCAGCGCCATGTTGGAATTGCTATGACGCACAACTTGTAAACATCAGCGGTAACTGGTTTATAATTCCATTTATGTGCAAACTTACTTATTACCAGAAATCATGTAAAATAAAAATTCAGCACTACCGTTCACTTGACCAATTAACGCATTAACAACCGTTCATGCATGTGATTCAAATTTCCAGCAACTGGTGAAACTGTCATATGACAACCCGTATGTGATTGGTTAATAATTCATACGACCCACATGCAGGACATGTGCAGCTGTTTACAAGTACCAGCATTTGTGGACTTATGAAGACCAGAGGTCCGTTTATTGTCCGTGTAACAAAATTAAGTTTTGTCACTTTTTTAAACACGTGCAGCAAAAAAACCAAAACATTTAAATGTGGATGTCAAACATGAATTATGGAAGGATAAAGATAGGGAAAACGCACAGGTTGGTGAAGACCAACAGCGATGGATGTTGCAGAGTTTACAAACTAACAACAAAAAAAACGATGTTTTCTCGCCGCTACCTTTTGTATTTAAACCACGCCATCAGAAATAGTTATCCCTAATGAACATTTTTTTTTATTAATTGGTCCTTTTTTTTTTACTACATCTATTTTGCAGAAGATACAAATAGCAACCTTGCACGCACACTTCTTTTTTTTAAAAGAACACTTGTTAAAACTTCTGCTTTCTCATAGAACGATAAGCTTCAAGGAAGCTTCCGCGCTATGTTGCGCACTGTTGATAATATTCTTGTGCTATACAGGCTCATTCAGAGGCAGAAATCCTTATGTTAACCTCTGTATGTTTATTTTGTTCATTTCACAAAATCCTTTGATATTTCCAGCCGGTAGGCTCATTTCATTAAACTTAGGCAAGAGGCGTGTGGGGTAGCTACTTCGGTGTTATTCAAAACGTGTAAAAAGGCAAAAACGATGGTAAGATGATAGGGGCTTTCAAGTGAGTCATTCGCAAGCGAATGTGGTGTTTTCCGAGTTTGGGGGTGAGTGATCAGTCCCAAGTTATTTACAGAGTACCTTAGTAATATGGGGAATACCTAGATGGAGATTGTGGAATTGTACCTGGTGATCTGTTGTTTTAGTATTTATTGTATGCAGACGATCTTGTTCTCTTAACGGGAAGGACAACCAGATTGTCTCTTCACTTGCTGCAGAAAACGACGACCAATGGATAGCTTGACAAAAACTAAAATAATAGTTTTTTCATAGACACAATTGTCTAGATCCATTTACTTGTAATGACGAACATTTAGAAGCTATTAAAAGTTATAAATACCGTGGTCTCTGTCTAAAGAGACCACCCCAAGGGAGGGTCAAATTGTGGTCCCTCAAAACAGGTGGTCTTTCATAAGGGGTACAATAACATGAAAAAGTTAGCACAATGTTCTCAGAGAGTTCTTAAAAAGATATGCGGTCTCTTATTAGTGGGGTCTCTCAAGACAGGTACCACTTTACCTCAGTATAGTGTTTGAGTCCGCAAAGTGGTACCCTTTTATTAGCACGCCTACCCATCTAGCAGAACAGGCTCAGCGAGCCATATACATGTAGGCCTATAAGAGCTCACACTGTGCTACAGTGGCAAGGGTAAACCATCCCTGTAATGACTCTCAAAATGTTTGACTGTCATGTACTTCCTATATTAGAGCATGGGTGTATTGTTTGGACCAGAAGCTTAGAGTGGGACGTTCTCGAAAGAGTTCAGTTGAAACAACGTCAATACATATGGGGCGTCCGGGTGCAAACGCCGACTTTCGGTATTTGCGTCAACACTGGCCGTTTCCTCCATGGCTTGCGGCGCAAATTCAGAATGGTTAAATATTGGGTATATATTTTGAAGTTGCCGGAAAATAATGTGAAATGCTCATATACTGCGCTGCTAGCGGCTTTGAGTCCCAAATCAAAATTCAGAACATTTAAAACTTTCAAGTCTGAATTCTGCATGTAGCCATACATTTTCATACTGCATAGTGCAACATATATACAGGCAATAGGCAGGTTCAGATTAAGCTCACATAATTTAAGAATTGAAACACGCTGCTTCATCCGACCTGTAACACTTTTGAACGAAAGAAAATGCCTGAATTATATGTCTGGTTGCATTCAGACCGGGAAAAACTTTATCCCAAATTGTTCGGGATATTGTCTTGAAAGACAGATTCTGTGCAATGTTGTCAAAAAGTATCGTGTAGGGTTTGATGCTTTTAGTGATGAGGAGCAGTTTTGCAAGTTAATGAGCACAAAGGATAACTTTCCCTTGGACAATACCTGCACAACTGTATTTTTTACAAGGATCACATCTATGTTGAGCTTCTGGGTGCAATCTTGGTCAAACAATGGCGTTTTTGCTTTTTTTTCTTACCGGATTATATTGTAGAAGATAGTATACTTACATATATGTGATTGTATATGATTTTGTTTCACGAATGTGATGAGACTCTTTTCTCATCTCAATAAAATCATACCACTGCACCTGCTACTTCCAGAACCTTAGCGACCCCATCCCTCACTGATGCTTACAGCCTCCAAACAAACAAAAATTGGTCTTTTCAGGGTTAACAAAGAGTTAAAATAAGCACTGTTAAAATAGGCACACTCCTCATACACATATTAACAACAAAGGTAAAGGATATTGGTGCATGTTGTTGTTGTTGTTGTTTTTTTTTTGCCAGTACTATTGAATCACGCTCCTCGCATGTGTATAAATGAATGGGTTAGATATCCAACAGTCCACATTTTGAAAGACACACCGGCAAAACTAAAACGGCAGATATATGATCATAAATACTCTTGATTGGCTTGCATGTTAGTGGTCCAAGGGCACAGCGGGGGGGGGGGGGGGGGAGGGGGGCAAAGGGTTCGGGCGCCCCCCCCCGCCCCCATTGTCAGCAAAAGGTCCAACTTGGAAGAATGAAAAAAACAACAGGACTGTGAAGGTACTGTGCTCAGCTGACCTTGCATGCACCGACTGAAGTGGCCCTGTGAACTATGATAGCAGGGTCACCCGTTTCACGCTTTGATCACTGTTGCTAACATGTACATATCCCCATGCTCATCGAAATTAGAAAAAGAAGAAAAGAAAAAGAAAATACAGAAAAAAGCAGCACCACCCGTTGAGCAAATTTAGGTCTATGGGTTCGCAGAAGTGTCCATACACATGTTCAAAGCAATTAGTTTGGCAGTTTCCGAGATTTTTTGAAGATTTTGCCAAATCATCAACAAAATTTATTAAAAATCTAAAATTCACTGCACAGCAGTTGACAATTCCAAATGCTCATTCAATGATTCGGCATGTTTAAACATTGTTACCCACCGTATCCTGTGATTACTTTGCCAGGAAATCAATGAACAAAGAAAACTTATTCATAATCATACAAAAATTGTTTCAGTAATTGACTTTAATGAGAGATGCAGTGAGAGGGTGAAGGCACTGTCCACATATCTGATATCGGCAGTTCAATCTTTTTCCACTTTTTTTTAAAGTGAAAGCACGCAGTGACTTTATCCGTTTCAATGTCTGAATGGTGACTGTCACTGGTATCAGTATCGCCCCACTAGGATCCTGTCGAGAGTAGTACTTGCATTCTCACTCATTACAGGTTGAACCTGTTCCTCTATGACCCGAATCTGAAAAATTTACAAAATTTACTGTTTACTACAAATGAAAAGTGAGGGCTGTTCATGTGTCAGCATGTGTGCCAAATGCAGTGTTAACAATACTTCAACTTAGACATGTAGTTTCTTTGATCAGGCCTATGGTAGTTTAGCCCTTGTCTGTTGGTCGATTTTTCCTAACTAATTTGAATTTAGCTTTGGCAAATTGTAATGCAATAACCTTTACTGGCGAACTATGCCTCTAGTACACTACATACAGCTATGCAGGTCACATTTAATTTCAATTTTGAATCTATAAACGTTATGAGCATAATACTTTTGGCAAGACCACACAATGCCAGCAAACCCATCTCTGAAAAAAAAGTCCATACTTTGAAAGAAATTTAGTAGCCCCCCTCCCCCGCAATCCCCTTTTTAGATATTACCTCCCCCCCTACATTTCAGTCCACCAACTAGCAGGACTAAACTAAACTAGACAATATATGATGACACAGTTTCTCAACACTAAGCAGTTTAATGCTGCTGGTGCAAGAAACAGACATTCATTCTACCACTGACTTTGAACACTCTTAGTTGCGACAGGTGTCTCCAATGGCAAATCATACGCAGATGCACTCATAGGTCGATTACATATACTATGTGCAAATGTAGTAACGAATTGTACCTGCAAAACTTACCTTTTACAAGTCCAACCAGGTATCAGTTAAGAATAATGACACAATGTCAACAAGTCTGGGGTAGCTTCTATCCTTTTCATTACGATCTGGGTCAAGCATTTCGCCAAAATTACATCGTGACTCAATGTCTGAAATCCAGTGTTGGCGTATTTCAACAGTTATGTGTAAAATATTTGTACGTTTTCTCAACCTTGGGTCAAAGTAAGGGGTCACTCAACTTGATGGTTACTGTCTGCCGAATTTAACAGGATACGGTGGGTAACAATGATTAAACATGCCGAATCATTGAATGAGCATTTGGAATTGTCAACTGCTGTGCAGTTAATTTTAGATATTATCACACACAAGAGTGAATTAGATAGCAAAACAAATGATTTTTCCAACTTTCTATTGATAGCTTCAACACAATACACCAAACAGCAAATACATTTGCACATATTGATCCATGTTACTAATATTTTAACAGAGCATAGTAGCAAAATGTGTGGCGACCATTCAGAACATGTGAGAACACCACAAACAGTGTGTAAAGTTGCCGATTTTTTTTATTTCTGTCATTTTGCTCAGCGTTTGCCAATTAATTCCAATAAAATGTACATTTCGGCCAGAAAAAGCTGGGAAATTGTTCTTTACTAATGGCTTTTGCTTGTCCCAGGCAAAATTTTTCACTTTACCAGACACGGGCTTTCAGCTAGCAGCTAACCCTTTGGCAGACAGTGCGTGTCTGCTTGTGTGAAACTGGAAGTGCCAATGCCAATGTCGATCTGTACACACTCCAAAATTGAAAGCAGTTATAATAACATATAACTAAATATATGGTTTTCATTAATTTTTTGTACAGGTTTACAAAATGTAATGATACACTAACTTGTTTTTGTATTGGTACCATACTGTCACTGCCATGGTACATTCCATCACCTCGCTTGATGGTGGGCTTCAGTGCCTGCATGAATGTGAACAAAATGTCAAAAAACTCACACTGGTTGTCCGTTTGGTGTCTGTCCTGAAAAAATACATTTCTATTGCCACTTCACAACACCTGTCTTAAACAAATTAAGCAGAGGAATTGACTCAAAATAGCGGGGATACTTTTGCAGCTAGGTTTTGATCGTGCAGATTGGGCAATGTGATTTTGACCCCGTTTTTGTGCATATGGTCCATGTGCCGAAAGCAGGTCAGCTGTGTGGGCATACTCATGCCAGACAACAAAAAAGTGTACATTTTGTGAAAACACCAAGCAAATTCACAAATAAATGGAATCTGTACCATAAAACCGCTATTGATTCCGATATGTGTCATACAATGATCAGTCTAAGGGCCGTTTATAACTCATCATTCTCACCATTTCAGCACTAAGCAAAGCCATCTTCACATGTGGCATCCATCTTGTGCAATGCTCTTCATATTCGATGTCTTAGCGCCGATGCAAACTGGACACACAACCTCGTCCATGAAGGCAGGGATCAAAATAAAAGAAAGACTGCAACTGACGGTTATAAAGAACTCGAAATAGAAAAAACACACAAAACATCATGAAAATTTGCAAAAATGCAGCGCTACATGGTCAACAAATTAACAACTAGAAGTCTCTAGGAGAGTTCCTGTGTGGTATCAAAGCTATTGGGTAGGCGATTTCAGAGAAAACATGTTAAGATTTCCCTTACAAGAGAATTTATATATATAATAGTCATAAAAATCGCTTGCGCGTAACCCTTTGAACAAACCTGGTAGAGACCTACCCAATGTACACTGCCACCAAGTTTGAAGTTAATCTTGGCTGACTGTTGGTTTAAACATATTTTAAAGATATCCCTTTGGAGGGTAACAATTCAGATGGTTTCAGAGATGTGTTTTTGGACTTGGATATTCAGGTCACTAATGACAGGTTTTGTATTAAAGTCTATCACAAAATAGATGAGTTTAACTTTGAAGTGGTTAATTATCCTTTCCCGGACAGTAATATTTCGGAAACTATTGGATATAATACGTTTTTGTCACAGATTTTGAGATTTGGTTGTATTTGTTCTAAATTTCAGGACTTTGCATCTAGAACCAAATTTATTTACAATAAACTTGAGTCAAGAGGATTCAAAGATGTACTTTTGATCAAATATTTCTACAAATTTTGCTGTAAATATCCCGAGATGGTTAGAAAGTTTGGCTTCAATAATTTTAGAGATTTTAGACTTGCCTGTTTTGCTACTTAATTTTATCTTTTGGCATCATTCTGTTTTAATGTTCACCTTTCAGACATTTTAGGCTAGCTTGTTTTCTGTTAGGTCAAACCCCCAGGGGCTATAGGTAGCAAGCAGCTACTGACGACAGTTACAAGCTCGCCTAATTGTGCTTGATATCTGTTTAAGAAATATTACATTTTCGTTGCATTCTCTTGACTTAAGTACAAATAATGACTTTCATTCTTTTCTGACTTGCCCTATAATTTAGCTGTGAATATCCTAAGATTAGAAAGTTTGGCTACAATAATTTACAGTTTTTAGACTTGTCGGTTTTGCTACTTAATTTTATCTTTTGGCATCATTCTGTTTTAATGTTCACCTTTCAGACATTTTAGGCTAGCTTGTTTTCTGTTAGGTCAAACCCCCAGGGGCTATAGGTAGCAAGCAGCTACTGACGACAGTTACAAGCTCGCCTAATTGTGCTTGATATCTGTTTAAGAAATATTACATTTTCGCTGCATTCTCTTGACTTAAGTATAAATAATGACTTTCATTCTTTTCTGACTTGCCCTATAAGTTAGCAGTTAATATCCAAAGATTAGTAGAAAGTTTGGCTACAATAATTTACAGTTTTTAGACTTGTCGGTTTTGCTACTTAACTTTATCTTTTGGCATCATTCTGTTTTAATGTTCACCTTTCGGACATTTTAGGATTGCTTGTTTTCTGTTAGGTCAAACCCCCAGGGGCTATAGGTAGCAAGCAGCTACTGACGACAGTTACAAGCTTGCCTAATTGTACTCAAAATCCTGTTAAGAAAAATTGTTTGATAACATGTTTTTTGACATAAATGCTAATGACTTTCATTCTTTTCTGACATGCCTAAATGCACATTTACTCAAAATTGACAGTATTTTCTTAAATGTCACAAACCTGACACATTAAGTTGATACATTGACTCAGAGTTGGCAGTTAAATAGAGCTTAATTGTTTGGGGGGTAGGTGTCATCACAGAGTTTGTTTTACATTTCTGGTGCAGGATGTCCATTGTTACAGTCCTTGTCGGGATTTCCCTTGGTTTGTACAGGTGGTCTAGTTGCAACTGTTTATTTTACTATCACTGGGACTGAATATAAGACCCCAGCTTGTTTCCACTTCAGTTATACACTGGCGGGTGGTTTAACTAGGATAAGCTGTCAAGCCAGAAAGGGTACATATTGGTTCAGGGGTAAGTCAAATTGTTCTTATCTGAACCTGTACTATACAAATTTAGTAATTATGGTTTGTTTGACAGGGGTTCTTCTTTCATAACGAAGCTCTGCATTTATAAGCAAAACTTCACGTATTTAGCTAATTCATCATTTGCCACGTTCTTATTTATTCTTTATTATGTGGGTTGTCTTTGCTGAATATTTAGCTTAGACAAGGAGCCGCTACTCAGAGAGACATGTACGAGTAAAAGGCTCCGAAACATGTTGAGTAGTTACCCGCTGAAGACCCTTTAATTTATTTGGGCTGATACAGCCTATGTCAAAATTTACAGAGGAACGTGTGCAATATAGACAATAGTAATTCCATATGTATACAGGTTAGACAGGGACAGGTTAGCTTATGGAGAGTAAAGAGTTCGAACTGCGGAATAGGATATTGACTACTAGGAAGTGGTTCTGGGCAAAAAGACACAAATACAATTATTTCAACAAAGTACACAATATAATACATATGAAAGTTATATGCAATTGCGAAAGAGGATACGAGCCTATATAAAGTTTTGTTGTAGAAGAAGACAATCACAGGACAGCACAGGACGCACAAAACGCGCAGGAACAGAGACAAGAAAACAAACACAGGCGAGACAGACAGTGGGGCAGATGATTATACGTTACTGGCAGTGTTAAGATATCAGGGTATTTACAGTTATTACCCGGGATAAATTGATTATACTATATAGTAAAAATAAATTGCACAAGAAAGAAAATTATTGAAAAAAAAAATGCAAATAAAATAGAAATAAAAATTAAAAGGACATCAGAGTGCGCCACCAACATTTACTTGACCGATTGGAACTATTTAAATCTGCGCATAATTTATAATTATGATCTTTCTCAGCAAGTGTCAGTTGCTCTTCATAATGATTACGTAATTGACAGAACTCATTCCATTAAAACAGGTTCGAAGTTTTGACTCTTTGCCTTGTCATACTGTCTTTTGACACGACGTCTGAGTGCCCGAAGACGGGAATTGTGCCATGGTTAGTCAGACGGTCTGACTTCGATATCTTTATTTGGAAGACAGTGTGAAGCGGCTTCCATGAATAAATTAGACCAGGCATTACAGGATACATCGAAATCATTAGGCACGAAACAGGGAGTCCAGTCGACCTCTGTAAGATAGGTTTTAAAATGATTAAAGTCTGCTTTGCTATAGTTCCATATACAACGTTTGAAAGCAGAATCCTTTTTTTTTTATTTTGACGGTATAATGGGTTGACTGCTACAACGCAATGGTCACAATTTGATATTGAAGGAAGCACGCGAAACTCACGTACATAGGAATATTTGAAAGTATCTGATCCAAACAAGATGCTGAGCGTTTGGTTATACGGGTAGGTTCATCTACATGCAGAGTCGACAAATTTGTTCGGGAAAATTGATCAAGTTTTAACCCTGACTGCGTGAGAAAATCAGCCTTTAGATCGCCAGACTAAACAATGCTTTAATACTATTCGCTAAATCCAGGCTTTCCTGAAGTTTATTCCAGAAGGAAACCAATTAATTTGGTGGTCTGTAAACAACGCCAAATAAAAATTTGTTATTATGAAGTCTAATCTTACTCCACAGAAGTTCTATATCAGGTAGCTTGAGATCATCCCGTCGAGATACATGTAGAGATTTGGAAATATAGAGAGCAACAACGCCACCAACTGCGTTAAGGCGGTCTCATCGAATCATCTCATGATAGCCAGGTAAGGTAAGATCGTCAGTAGGAACGTTTGGAGCAAGGAAAGTTTCTGAAAGGGAGATTATGTCAAACTCAGGTGCAAGGTCTGTACGAATGCACCGCAACTTATCTCCAGACAAACTACGAACATTGGAATGACAGAAAGAAATGTCGCATGAGTGTCGTTCAGTGCCAGGGTTCAGGTGAACATCACCAGCTAAAATGTTTTAATAAGGGACTCAGGGATACGCTATTAACAATTCTAAGTTGGCGCCGGTAAAAAAAAACATGTTTAGAAGATAAAACAAAAACATTTTCTTCTCTGTACCTGAACAATTTAAATTCAGGATAAATGCTGCAAGAAAGAATTAAGTAAACATGTAATAGCTGAGGTTCACAATTGGAACAAAAACGCTCTTGTAGCATCAGTTCAGTATTACAAGTTTCAATAATGTAAGTAAAAATAAAGCGCCCCACATAGTATAATATAGATATTTGCACATCAACTTGGACGTGTAACAAACTATTTCTAATATAACATTTAATTTGATAACCCATGTCAGCTCAAAACACAAGAGATATAAAATCACAACATTTACTATGAGCATTAATCTGCAATATATTAACACTTGAATATAGCAGAGGAAACATTGTTATCAATGACACACTTTTCAGCGTAGAACCAACGCATCAAACAAAACATAATCGTAATTGCAGGAATGTACACACACACCGGTCCATTGCTAAAAGATGAAAAATATATGTAACTTCATGACACGATTTTATTTTCAGTCGATGCAAGGGTAAACACCGTTTTCCGAGTAGATAGACACACTGACCAGAGTACCATGTCAAAATAAGTGGCTTTTGCTCGTGGGGAAAAAGTAATAAATCATTGGCGACGGACGACGAACCACAAGATAAGCTGAGTGGCTGACAGGTCAAAAAAAAAAAAAAAAAAAAAAAAAAAAAAAAAAAAAAAAAAAAAAAAAAGGGGGGGGGGGGGGGGGGAGAAACAAAGATAGACACGAATCAAGACACAGCTTCACTTATTATCATGACAAGACTTTTCTTTATTGCTACGGGATTGGTCTGCTTGAGCCGAACACAGCATTAGAACCACCTATAAAAAAAAGAAAAAAAAATCACACTTTAGCTGGCCTTGTCCAATCTTCTGCAAAATGTCTCAGCGCTCCAACAGTTCAATGTTCAATATCTATTAAAATCAAAACGTTTGCCGGTGTAAACGTAAGCAACATTAAGCAAATCATGAAACCTTTTGAGAATAACATTGTATCTGCAAACCTTATGAATACCTATCGTGCCTTGTTGTGTAAAACATACTTTTCGCACAAAAATGTAATGCTGGAACAGGATAACTGTGAGACACAATAACGACAACCGACTAGTATTTTATCTATTTATGCTAAACGCTTGCTCTTTATAATGGGAAATTAGATCCAAATTTAGAATTATTGGATAATCTACGGGAAATTGTCCCTGCTTGGAAAGCACATATATGTTTCTGGCTTACTATCACGACGCTGTATGCACAGCAATCTCAGTGTTGAGTAATTTTGACTTTCATAAGATAGAATAGTGCTTTTGTGGTCGACTTTACATCATGTCTACCATCTGACCAAAGGGGTTGTCAATTTAACTTCCATACTTAAATTGCAATATCTTGTCTCTCCACCACAAAAAAGACATAATTACATAATTTTAACCTACTATGATTTATGGTCCACGCGGAGTCAGTTTAATTCTCCTCTGTGACTAAAGATTATTACACATTGGTCAAAGGGCGCCAACAGGTTTGACACGGTGCATCGATGCATCCTACAAGCCGCAACGATTCTGCAGATGGAAGCGTTCATACTACTTGGATAAAAAATAATAGTCGACAGCCGTGGCTGGCTCTTTTTAAAAGTCTGACTTTTCTCACTCTTGAATTCCTATCTCATTAAGAGCTTCAGGCAATTATGAGTTTATTTTACGGTTTTTCTCGCTCCGATTTGGGTAGAAATGTGACCAAAGCGCGACGAGGAAAGCCGATGACCTGATTAACATATTCCGTTATACAAGCGGGAGCAACAGTTCGATATCTTCGTGTACTCCCCCCCCCCCCCAAAAAAAACAAAATAAAATAACTGCATTTCAATCTCTTAACGCTCCATAACCGTGCCAATCACTGTCTTGGTCTCAACATATACATTAATTGTACATTTACATATTATCACGTTAGATTCAAAATTTAGAAAGTCCTAGGTTTCAACAGCCAAACGAATTTATAAACAGGTCTTCAGCGGGATAGCACCAAGCATGTTACGCAGCCTTAGTTTCCCAGACATGCCTTTTATATGCTGGCGGATGTATATGAATTCAGGCGTGCGGGTACTTGAATGAAAAGTCCTTTTACAAGGTACGTGAATCTATCGGCCTCACTGCAATTCACAACACTTTGTTTTCAGCAAGTCGTCGTCCTGTATGTTCATTCGTGTACTTTGCGCTCAGTGTCTGCCTTTGGCGAAGTCAGATTTTACTTGCAAGGGCACTAGACAGATCTACAACTTTAGAATTCTGGTCATATGTGGACCTTGTTCATTCATAAAGTAACTAGCATTATACTAAAAGCAAGCAGTGTTAAACATATATTTTTTGCTGTCCGTAAACACCTCATGGCAAATTAATTTTATTTCAGATTGCAGACAGGTGAACATTTAATGGCGCAGTAATGAAATAAAGAAATATAAGTACAGATGTATGACCGTCCAATACAAAACACCCCCCAAGCAAAATATAGAGAAAAAAACAAAACAAAAACATAATCAATAAACAACCCCACAAAAACAAAAGCAAAACAAGAAATAAAAACAAAAAACCTTCAAAAAACAGAAACCAAACATAAAAAACAAACAAGCAACATTTAAATAACAAAAAACCAATCCGGCAACACAGCCGTTTTAACTGTCTTCACTTACACACTGTCAGGTAATATATACATTACCGTCCGATATTACACAATGGACACTGTGTATGAGAATGCTAACATTAGCCTCTGTTACCACCAAATTGCAACTACGGGTACAGAATCATCGCTCACTATTGCTCCCCTTTTTCCTGGTATTCAAGCAGCAGTCACAAACACTCAAGAAAGGTGCTGCATATTGAGGTGTTTATCAAGAATAGTGGTTGGGCGACAAAACATAAACAAGACACAAATGCCATCATATATATTTGAAGTTTAACTTTCTCTAAAACTGTTTCCTTGAAACTAATTTTCAGGTTAAGTCTGACAATTAAAAGTTCAATTCTGCGAAATACATTTTAAGCGAAGAGAAATAAATGAGATATGGAGACAATAATTAAATGGAAAAAAAATGACCTAAAATCTCAGCATCAATCCGGAGATCAGATGGTTTAATGTAGAAATCATCATTTGTTCCTGTCTCGTCCTGGTCTCCTTCTGGTGTTGGCAGAGACAAAACAAACGTTGATGTCCTCATTAAAAAGTAAGCAAATGATGATATCTCCATTAAAACGTAAGCATCTGATGATGTGCTCATTAAAAATAAACAAATGATGATATCCTCATTAAAAAGTAAACTGTTAGTAAACGACAAGACGGCACTTGTGCTGGAGGCTTACGACGCATGTCTCAGAAATACCTACTTGTCGTCAATTTCCTTTGAGCAATTTAGTTTATTCCTCAGATTCGTATCCCAAAGGGTTTTTACGAAGCACATAACCTTCATTTTGCTTGAAAAACAGTCCTTCATAAGTGCATGTTTTCTTTTCCTTTCATTCTTAAATTGCAGCCTTCGAGAGTGAGCAAATACGTAAGTGTATGGTTAAAAAAACAACATATGGATCCACATATAAATAAATTACGAAAAAGTAGGAACAAATGGCAACACTGGAAAAGAAAAAAAAAGTCAAAGGAAATTCAAATAACCAAGTTTTGCCTTTGTAACCAAATTTCTCCTTTCCTACTATGAATTTTTTTTCTCGACAAAATGTATCACTTACTCGTGCAGAAACTGCACGATTGGTACAAATGACAAAAGCGGCATAGAACATCTACATCCCAAGTTCTTATCCTGTTTCATTTTCTTTTTTGTCATCTCCCAAATGTGCACTTTAAGAATATTTATACATTGTTGCACATTTACGCGCTGGGATAGCAGAAGTTCTTCCTTCAAACACATGTATTGCATTGATTCGGAGGATATGTGGGTTTGTTACTTATTTCTTCAGTCAGTGGCCAGTTCCATAAATATTACATAATCCCCAAAGAACAATGCCATGCATTCTGTAGTACATCTGAACAGCAAACTGTCTTGATATCGGACGTGTGCCCGTTTGTAGTCTGAAGGAAATTACAGTCACAAATATGTAAAATACATCAGTCATTGCACATGTTATTTTCAATATTCATGTAAAATGCAAGTTTATACTTCCAAAACTGCTGCCAAAACTTGATTGATAATTGCATCATAACAGGTTTCATGAGAATACTTCAGACCAAACGCATATTCAATATGCAATATATAAAGAACAATTTACCATCGCACATGCCTATATGATGCGTCATCGACGCTCGAGACGCTGCGTCTCGCATTGCAGACTTGATAAGAGAAGCAAGGGTAACATCAGTTTCAGAATGTGCAGATGAGTGAGTAATTTGCAGCCAGCCAAACAATCGAACTGCCAATCATATAAGTGTGACAGCTGCATATATATATATATATATATATATATATATATATATATATATATATATATATATATATATATATATATATATATATATATACATATATATATTTATATATATATGTGTGTGTGTGTGTGTGCGCGTGTGTGTGTGCGCGTGTGTGTGTGTGCATTCTGATATTTTCGCATGTAGATGAATTAACTGACACCGAAGGTGATGGCGGCAGTACAGCTGAAACTATTTCTCTAACGTCGTTAGTTTCAAGATGCGCCGGAGTTTAAAAAAAATAGGACCAGTAATGGTAAATCGCGTATCGAGGCTGGTCGGTATTCTAAAGAACTTATCAGTGAACGTATCTGCCTTTTCTGTCCATGTTGTGTTACTAAAGACGAATTTCACTTACCTTTTTCTGTAACGCATATGATGGCCTTTGAAAAGCTCTCTTCTCCTCAATAACAGCTAGTTTCCCGAACTTTATCTGTTTGTCTAATAAAGTTAGTGTGCAAATCACAAAATCCAGAACTTATGAACTATGTGGCTTGGTACTTGACGTATTGCTTTTTGAAACGAGACAATTTCCATCTGTGAAAATACAATTTTACTATTTGCATACTTTTGTATAATTCTGTTAAACGTCTGTGTGATCTTTGTATTTAAGTGTATTCCAACGATAAGCCCGTGCGGGCATAAAAGTGTTATTGAAACACCAATTTTGTTTGTGGCAGCACAGAGTGCGATACGCAGATGCAAAAGCAAACTTTTAAGGATTATCAAACTTCCCGAAGATAAAACCGCTGTCCAAACAAAAGTCCCACCCGGATCGAGACCAGGATCATGCAAAACCTGTATGCATGCATGCATGCATGCAAGACGTTAAACAAATTAGTTAAACCGCCTATTAATTTTGCGATGTGACATGATTTTTGTTTCAAGGGAACGTTAAGTCCTCCATGGACAGATCACCCGTTGTCCTTGCGCTTGGCCAGGTCCAAATAAAGCAGTTGGTAAGACTTTCTGAAAATAGTCCTGTAATTTTGGAAAAAGTCGAGGTTCTTCTCAAGAAAAGCTACATCAGCTGTCTCAAACGCTGACGTAATGAGCAATCCGTTAGGACTATGCTTCTACTGTCATGTCTAGTTCGGAGGAGTTTCATTGTGGATCAAACACGACGCGGGTCATACCTGGAGATTTATTCCCCGGTTATACCGGGTAGACTGTTTTCGCCGGTTGATATGCTAGTTCCCAGTTTCGCGACCCTGATTCTTTCCTGTACTCTTTGGCAGCCGGGTCAAGTAGTCCCCATTTATTATTGTTTTCTTTAATTGTTGGGATACCATTAATTTTTTTTGTGACTATCAGACCAAGCCCATCGAAAGATCCAAAGGTTGCGTTCTCAAATTGTGATATATAGTCCTTTCCTCTTAATTCCTTAGACTAGCGGGATTACTACAAACAGTGGGAAACCGTACCTTAAATTCAGAACGGTATGAAGAACCAAAACTAAGGTTTATTTATGTAAGGAGTGTTACGATGCGAGTCAACAGTGTGGATTGCATGTGTGTTTGCGAGAACAAATGGAAAACTGACTATCAGGTTTCGTCGGTCGCCGACATCAGCTAGCAGTACCACCTTACGCATATCGTAGGCATAACCCCCGCGAGGGATTCATCATCTTCACTTAAACTTTGCAGCCTGTTAATCAAAACAAAAATAGGCAAAACGCCTGGTCTGTTAATGAATCACTTATGATATACCTTTTTAACTTATTGAAATTGGAACCCTATATACTAATATGCCAAACGAAAGCAACTTATCTTTGGTTTAAACATATTGCATTTGCAAACAATGTAACTTAGAATTTGGAAAATGTTTTAGCTCTGTATTAAGCCCTATTGTCTGAGAAGAGACGACAAATAAACACGGTATCAACAGACACAGAATTAATGCATACTCAGGCGGGCCAAATGTCTGGCAGACTGACCGTGCAGCGCAACGACACCAGGACGTTGACAGCTGGAGAAGAGATAGAAAGTGCGGTCAACTTCAAGATGAATAATTATTGTATATTAGTTCGGCATGCAGTGTATTGAAAGATGCTGCCAAAGATAGATTATAACCAGTTGATGCCTGTAAAAATTGATAAAAGAAAGTGATTTAATGTTGCACTACACAGAAATGTTGGATATTCTCCGACAATATGCAATTCCATGAACCATACGTCGCCATCTGCAGTGAAAAGGTACATACTGCAGTGTAGAACAGAAAATCAAAGAGATATGGCACCAGCTTATTTGTACCTGCCGGTGATCTGGATGTAGCACAGAATGAAAAAGCATACTATTGTGAGATGTAGAATTTCTTACGACATGCAATTATAACGGTTTACAATCTGAGTAAGTAATTAAATGGTCCAGCACACATTGTGTCTCTGTATTGACATCTCTCAGTATCTGCCAGCAATGTATATTGTGTCTTTGTGTTGACATCTATCAGTATCTGCCAGCAATGTACATTGTGTCTTTGTGTTGACATCTGTCAGTATCTGCCAGCAGTGTACATTGTGTCTCTGTATTGACATCTATCAGTATCTGCCAGCAATGTACATTGTGTCTTTGTGTTGACATCTGTCAGTATCTGCCAGCAATGTACATTGTGTCTCTGTATTGACATCTATCAGTATCTGCCAGCAATGTACATTGTGCTTGCTCATTGTTCTAATATTGATAATTAACAAATTCTACGGACCATAAAATACATCTGTGTTATTTTGAATGCTGACTACAGTAAAACCTGTCATTGTCCACGCCTCTATAATGCGGACCCCCGTATAATGTGGACAGTTACGTCCAGGACCAATAGGTCAATTTTCTTGTTTAAACATCTGTCTATTGTGAACACCTGCCAACCAACTGTGGACATTTTTGGCCAGCCCCACAGGTGTCCACAATAGACAGGTTTCACTGTCTGAGCAAACATTAAATAATGACACGCCAAGATAAAACAAATAACTCAGCCAAAAAGTAAAAAAAAAAAAAAAAAAAAACCCACTGACCACATGCTAAATGTGCACCAATTCGATTAACAATGTATTAAAACTCTTGCATCTCCACATTTGGACTGAGTCAGCAGCGCGCAAAGTACGCTGGAAAGCTGTTGGCCTGGACCATTATATTCTCTGTAATTGCAGACATGCCGCTAAGAAAAATGAATGCAGCACCCTCATTTGAATTCATAGCAGTTGCTTTCAAGCAGCTTCACTTTAGTCTCAGTTGGTAGTAAAAGAGTTAAAACAAGATGAAAAGAAACATACAACGATAATGTAAAAGCATATAATCCTATTTATAGTGCTTTAAACTATACTTTGAACCAAGGTGAAAAGTAGATGTCGCTAAACCACATTGCCTGTATTCCTGTGTCACCAGGTGAAGCATCAATGCCCCGCATATCCCATTGAAAGCAGTGCGTAAGGGCAAACATTCAAATCGTCAGCGTTTATAATATTTTCATTTCATTAGACGTTTAGCACGGATAATGGAACGCCCAGCTACATTGCTAATGTAGCTTTTGTGAAAACAGTGGGAGAGTAATGCTGTCATTCAGTAAAACTGACTGCAACTATATCAGCAAAAAAAAAAAAAAAAAAAAAACACACACACACACACACACACACAAAACAGCTGTTAAATTGACAACAGATGCTACCCATGTCTGTGTGAAATCTGGAAGTGCTAAACAGTCAAGCGTGTACAAGGCCTTGTATCACTTAACGGGAATTGAGGTATTCATGTATTCTTTTAGTTTGTGCTTTCAGCGATTACTAAATGCAAACCAAGTGGCAAGTAATTTGCAAACTGTACACTAAATACTGCATGAGCAAGACATGACAAACAGCGATATTCTGATTTTTCTTTTTACTGTAGTCACGCAGCAATGTTTGAGGTTTTTGCTAATGTGTAAAGTTTGTTGCGTTCCTAGGTTTGTAAATTTAGCCATGTATTCTTCCAATTCATGTCAGAGAGAACTGTTAAAATAGTAAGTCTGTGCTTCATTCAACTACCACAAAAGGTTGCCTCTAGGTTAAAGGCTGACTATAATGGAAACACACATGAGCACCTGAAGAAGCAGCCGAGAGGTATGTGGGGCTGGTAAGACAACCCCAATAACACAATTTCTTCATTTGATCACTTTTTTTTAGGCAGTAAGGTTTGGGGTAATCAGATTGTCCTACAGTCAATCTGTCCGTCGTCCGCCTGTCGGTCTGGCCCTCCTTGTGAATACAGAATTATGTTCGTGCAACTCATCCTCACTTTTGGATGGATTTCTTGCAAACTTGTCAACAATCACGACACGTGAGATGTGTATAAAGACATGAATTTCAGATGCCATTACATGCAGGTATGTACGATTGTAAGACGATTATGGTTGGTTTAAGAGCCTTCAACAGCCACAGTATTGTGAGCAGAACTCTTACACTTCAGCATATATTTCTTTACAACTTTGTACAATTACTAGAAGCAGTGTGTAAATGTGTATGAAACTAGAATGCTGGAAGAATGTAGCTAATTTCCGTTGTAAAGTGACCTTTTAGAGTGCACATTTATGCATTTCTTGGTTTTCAGACACACTTGATATCTTTTATTGCAACGCGATATTTGTTGGCTGCTGTCTTCTTTGTCTCTAGACACATAGACTAACCACCACGACCATTGTTATCTATTTAAAGTGGCTCGTGCCTTCTTCGACCAAGAAGCGTTTAGGTCAGACAACAAACATACGGGAGCGCTTCTTTGTATTTCTTCCATAATGATACATGGATACAATAAACATCTTTCATTTTTAAAATAAATAACCCAATAGCAATTATTCTTAGACTGACAAACAACTTTAATTTAATTGCGATGCTTTGCCATCTGCATTAGCGCACATGAATATAAAACATCAGCAAGGAAATCCGCCACAACTTGCGACACAATCCTGTTCACTCAGATGTATTTCCACGATCAGTGGGAAGTCCCCGCATGTTGATGTGCACATGAATACTCACACTGTCTGAAAAATGAACGCTGGTAAGCATACCGTAAAACAATTGAACCGGCTGTATCTGCTCTGAGTGTAAGATGCAGCAAGATTACCATGGCTTGATAGAGACAAAGGGGGAGATGGACGTGAAGTTGGCAACAGCTCTGGAAAAGGCAACATGGTTGACCGGCTTGGGGCGTTGGCATTTAGCGTGTACAGTGCTGGACGAAATGATGTAGTTGGAATGGGTTACAGCATACAATAAGGCACAGGTCTAATTTATCCCTTTATTCACCTCTGACAGGCGCCAATATGAGAGGAAATGTCTTTCAATCTGATTGCACCGTAATCTTTGGGTTGTGAGTTTGATCTTTTATCAGGTAATTATACTAGGTACGGACTAAAATGATATTTACATAATTACGAATCTGTTGCATATTACATTACTTACGACGATCAAACAATGAAAATGCTACAAAAATTATGAATCGCACAAATTACGAATGTTGAAATTTATGACCTTCTATCGCAAAACTAGCCCCCAAGGATGCGCCTATTCTTTGCGTAATAATACAAAGGTATTAAATCCAAAATAATAAAATAACATGATATGGTCTAAAACTGTACGGATGAAAAAGGTAAAATAATACACTGGTAATAGACTGTTATATTAAGCGCGCAATAGTTCATGCTCTGCAAACACAGGGGATTCTTTCTATATTTGGATTTTGATATTATTAAAAGACGCCCTTACCCCTCGAAATGGAGCATTGCATCTTTTAAAAACTATAGTGTGACAACTGAAAAAAGTAACTTTAACAGTTTTTTTCTGTAGAATGCCTGATGGTTTTATCTGGATATTTGATCTCTGCGTCCCCGAAAACAAGTTAAAACATGACAGTTTGAATTTGTACTTTGGATAATCTGCTGGCCCAGTTCATATCCATCAAACCAACGTCAACTTTAATGACTTACATGAAGTATATACAAGACTGACATACTGAATGCGTAAGTTCAAAAGACAAGCTATCAATGTAATTAAAATAAGCGAGACCATTGATAAAGTGCAGAAAAATCTGGACTAAAAAGCCTTATGAAATCTAACTGACAAAATTCACCCACAATTATTGTATTTATCACATTAACGATAATATTATAATCTGATCATTTAAGAACTACTGTTATATTCATCAGTACACGCACGTATTTGACAATATAAACAATCGCAAATACATTCACAGAATAAGCCGTCGACTTATCATTACTAAGGATCTCTGGTTGCAAGAACAAAGTAGCGTCACCACAAATTTCACGGAAAGTAATTACCGAACACGCGTCACGTGAAGAACGAGAAGAGGAGAAAAGAAGAGGAAAAAGATGAAGAGAGGAGGAGGAGGAGGAGGAGGAGGAGGAGGAGGAGGAGGAGGAGGAGGAGGAGGAGGAGGAGGAGGAGGAGGAGAAAGAAGAAGAAGAAGAAGAAGAAGAAGAAGAAGAAGAAGAAGAAGAAGAAGAAGAAGAAGAAGAAGAAGAAGAAGAGCACAACGACGACGACTAAGGTGAAACTCAACAAAATAACAGCCAAATAATACTGTCGCAGTGGCATATCCAGGATTTTTCAAAGTGCGAGGGGGTGAGGAGTCAGAATCTGAATATAAAGTCAGTGACAAAGGCGCGAACCGCTAGCAGGTGGGTGTATGCTTCCATCCCCCCCCCCCGCCATCCCGGCACCAGAAATTTAAATAAATTGCTACATGGTAGTGCATATTGAGGGTCAAATAAATGGAATATACAAAAACAATCCTCGCACATAATTCGTCGAAATATATAATTCCGCTAACCTGCAGACACATTGTACAATAGACCGGTGCCAAGTGGTAGTGGTAACTGGTGTAGGGTCTCGTGATGCCTTTTTTTCTATACTATGATATTTTATTTATTTTTATTCAAAATTATTCTTGATTACATCTTAACTTATCATTAAATGTATTGAAATGTATTCATTTTAGTTGTTTTTGTCCCTACATTTTATCCCCAGGACCCCAATGCAAATTAGCAAGGCAATCAAGTTAGCGTTCTTGGGTTATCCTGGTGCTGGTCTATTTACTAACTTCTGTAATCATTTGATCTTATTTTACTTACACACTTTAGTTTTCTACTCCCTGATGTGAATTCTTCAGCTTACTGGGATCCATCCTGTGGTTTTACACGTGATACTTCTGATTACTTATGTGTGTCAAGTTTTATTTAATGTACACATTTCTGTGGTGTAGCTTTATAATTTGTGAAGTTTCAGTTTTGATCATGCCTTTCTGATTTGTGTAATTATCTGTATTCAGTCTTGTATATTGTTTCTATTTTATGTCTTATGTGTCTGGCACCGAATAAAATCAAACAAAATAAAAATTGCCCAATTCTGAGACCCACAAGTCTAAAAATATAAGCAATGTGGTTAACCCTCATAACCCAATCTAAAGCCGCTGCTGAACCGACCACATAATAATAATAATAATAATAATAATAATAATAATAATAATAATAATAATAATAATAATAATAATAATAATAATAATGATAATAATAATAATAATAATAATAATAATAATAATAATAATAATAATAATAATAATAATAATAATAATAATAATTTTATTAGGAAAACTACCCCTTTACAACGGGGGCATCGATGGAACGGGGTTAATCCCATGATGCGTCCAAGTATCTTACCCATTTAAAGTTTGCTTTCAACCGGTGTAAACAATCATCAATATCATAATTTTATGTCCCCCGCGCTAGAGATAAACCACTCATTGGGAGAAAACTCTAGAAAGCGTAAGGACAAGTACATTGTGCACTTTTGGTTTACAAAGTAGAAAATAAATGTTTATCATCGTCATATTTACAATGTGTAAAATTAAAGTACACTTCAAAATAGATAACACTTATATACAATATAGGAGCTTTGTATTTTCCACATTATATATAACTGTGAGAGCCTGGCCGGACCCGAACTTACTGGGTTTCATGATTGAAGCCCGGCTCGTGTTCGGCTTTCGCAGTCATTAAACGATCAGATTCGGTTATCACTGTCCATGTTGGCAATAAAGTGAAATCAAAAGGTCACTGACGTTACTTTTCGTACTTGTATACACTTTAAACAATGCAACAAACGATACTTTGCAATTATATGCGTCACATGGGTTGCATAAATCGCCTTAATCACATTAACAATACCAATGACTCGGTGCGTAAATATTAATAAATGAGTTGTTGCTTGACGATATAGATGAAATAAAGCTTTAAATGAGCATTCTAAGTTGTCTAAGCTTATTTATTTCACGTGTGAATTGAAAATACCGAACCCGAATGGTGCCCGGTTCGGGATGGGTAATGTGTACCGAGTACCGAGTACCCGGTTCGGTTTCAAAATGCATGCTCGGTCAGGCTCTAATAACTATATATAAACGTGTTGGCCGTCATTGACGAGGTTTTCATGTAATCACTATTTTTACTGTTATATGATCGATAATCCTGGCAGCAATCTCCGGCTGATATTATGCGAGCAGAAACTAAGTCATGCTAATTGCATCTGCCAATAATAATAACGCCAAGTTTGGTTTTAGTTGCAATTATTGTCTTCTAAGTCATTTTTGTAGATTTGATAGAAGTGCACTTTAGCACAAACTGAGATTTGCAGTAATTTGAGTAAACAACTGAAGTAAACGACACGGATGATGCAAATTCGAAAATACATTTGAACGTGATGCACCAATAGTATTATAGATCTGCAATAAAATGTTGATGTTTCTATGGACTATAACATTTCACAATTTATTATAACGGTTCTCTACACCATGTATACATTTGACGGAAAACTGTGAACATATTGAACCCCTTAATACTAGACACAAACAAAACTAGGTTCAGTATTATCCAGGGGCAAAATGCTTCAAACAAATACGCTTACTTGAGATTTTCTTTAAGAGGTAGATACATGTCTCTATGGAGTATAACATTTCCCAATTTAATATAACGGTTCTCTATTCATTTGACGGGGAACAGTGAACATAATTAATGAACCACATAATACTAGAAACAATCAAAACTAAGTTCAGCATTAGCTGGGGATCACATGCCTCGAAACAAATGCGCTTCCTTGAGATTTTCTTTCCAGAGGTATATTTCAAGCACATGTAAACAGCAGAAAAGGAATATCCCTTTTAAAATAATCATATAATAATTCATCAGAAGGTGACAACAAAGAACAACGATCATGGGTTAGTATAGAACGTGGCTGACATGTTTTGGATATTGATATGTAGTGTTAGAGATCACTCGGCATTAAGAGATAACAAACAGAACAAACTGTTACTCTGCTCCAGATGCATGACTTGTGTTTTGTTCGAACAGCGAAGAATATGCAGAAATATGCGACATAAAAATGTTTGAGTTTATTAAAGTAAATATATGTCACCGGATGAATTAACTCCTTAATTACCTGTATTGACCAGACTCAATGTACTGTGAATGAACATGATGATATAAGGCCTATATCACGCATATCATTTGCAAACACGACTTTTTTTCAGGTACAAGCACGTCTGCTGGGTAAGAAACCACATTGTTAGTCCTGCGAATTTTTGTCAGTCCTCCATTTGTGTGCATCCCAATCTTGGACAAAACGAGCACTCTGCGAACAAAAAACAAAAAAAAAACAAAAACAAAACAAAAAAAAAACAAAAACAAAACAAAAAAAAAACCAAGGAAAAAAACAAAAAAAAACCCCAAAACAAACAAACAACCCCCCCCCCCAAAAAAAAAAAAAAAAACCAACAAAAAACCAAAAAAAAAAAAAAAAAAACCTAAAAAAAAAAAAAAAAAAAACCAAAAAAAAAAAAAACAATAAAAAATTGGGTTGAGATTATTAGAAAACATGGGTTATACTCAATTGAAATTATTATCCACCTCCTTGCAAGCCTGCAGAGAGGCCGTTATAGGGGCTTTATGTATAATAGATTTTAGGGTGTTTTTTCTCAGTATCACACATCAAAGGCCTATTTTTTTATATATCACATATCATAACCATGACCTTTTAGTATCATATATATTGTTTTTCATTTCTATATATGATATCTTTCGCCTCTTCACCTTTATCACTGCAAAATGTCTAGCGCATACTATTTAACAAAACTTATTGAAACGCGGCTGTACTATATTCCAGTTACTTTACACTACGTGTTTTGTTAATTTTCAATATCATATATCAAGGGGTTATTTTCATATCTCACGAACTTTTAATTTCACATATCACAGGTCTTAAATAAGTCAATACAACATTTCAGAGGGCAGTTACTTTTACATATCACGAATCCAACTACCCGCCTATAAAGGCCTCAGCTGAAATTGGGGATGCCTTTCTTGACTCTTTAAATACCTTCATCTCTATAGCGCTCGGAAGTAACCCACACTCTCTCCTTATAACTGGCGAATTTAATGATGGATGGTCAGACCAGAATTCAACACACCAAGATACTTAAATCTGCTTGATCTTATAAACAATGACTCTCCTGGCTTGGTACTTTACAGTGGTGTTCTCACTCCTTTTCCGAATTCTGATCCTGTTATCGTGCTTTGTTCTCTCTCACTATCACACTTTGTTCATGATCTATTCAAATCTCATGTTTTTAAATACAATAAAACCAATTTCCCGAAAATTGTACACTCGTTTCAGCACCTTGGAACACAGCTTGCGATGTGTATGACAACCTTGACGATATTGTTTCATACTGATCAGAATTCCTTCTTTTCATTGGGAAGGAATTTATACTCTTCTAAGGACTCACCATAAGACCGTCTGACAAGCCTTGCATTTCCACCGAGATAAAAAAAGCTTATTTTGTTTTGCAATCCGGCATCAAAACATTCAAAGAATAAAGCTAACATTTCACGTCGTTAAACACTCTAGTTTTCCACGAAGGTTGAGAAGTTTTACCAGTTTTACAAGAAGTCACGTGATCATATCCTCAGCAAAATTCGAAAATCGATGTGATCGTAATTAATACTAAATAACGTTCGAAACTGGAAGATACCAAAATATATCAAAAACAATGGTGGAGTTTATCTAGGTCTGTCTTGGGATCTAAAATTCACCAGGATATTCTTTCGATTATTGAAAAAACGACCAAATAATATCTTGCTGGTGGCATCTTTTTAAACGTAAGGACAAGAAAATTGCCAAAAAATATTAATTACATATTTTCAAATGTGACCCACATTTTACTGTTCTACAATTAAACTAACGATGCATATAAGTACTTCAGTGCATGAGAACAATGCATTTTATGTTCCAGTTGGGCCGCAACCCCTAAGATGTCCTGAGCAGGGAAGGTCAACGACCATGCTTGTTAGATTAATTACCATATGCAAACCTTAGGGAATAGAGCAGTGATCTAATCTATGACCGAGTTGGCCTTTGACGTACTCATAGTAAGACTGGTAGAATTATTCAGTGATCTTGCAATGTAAAAATTATGGGGATTTTCAAGACGTATTTTGCGAGTAAATGCACGACTACTTCCGATATTGACTCCCCTCCAATGCCTGAATTCAGCCCTGCACTGGGTGTAGGTTAACTAAAATCACGTTTGATGAGGAGGATGTCTTAAAAGTTTTATTGTTTCGAAGAATTACTTCGGCAACCGGGCCTGACAATATTGGCTACGCCCTTCGCAACAAGACTGCTCGCTCCATCAGTAACCCTCTTACAAAGATATTTAAACTTATTCTAAATCAAGCCTATTTAGCCTCGCCATGGAAACGTCCAATACTTCGTGTCTTCGAGAAAAATCTAAAACAAACAAACAAACAAACAAATAAATAAATAAATAAATAAATAAATAAATAAATAAATAAATGAATGAATAAATAGGTCAGTATCCTTGCTCTGCAATGTCTCTTGATTCATTGAGCGACTAATGTTTGACGCTCTCTATGAATATTTTACAGTAAACAATCTTCTAACATCGAAAAATTCAGGTTTCAAGGTAGGCAACTCAACAATCAACTAACTTGTCTACCTACATCATATTATCTACAAGGGCCTCGAGCAATCAAAAGATGGAACAATGGTATTTCTTGACGTCTCTGAAGTATTTGACAAGGTATGGAATCCTGGACTCTTCTTTATACTTAAGCAGCTTGGCATATCCGATCGTCTTGTTACTTGGGTCGATAGCTTTCGTTCAAATTGCCCCCAAAGAGTTACTTTCCATGGTTGAATGTTCTGCCTGGCTTCCTCTCCAGGCTGGGGTACCTCAGGGCCCTATCCTGGGGGCCTCCTATTCTTGGTTTATGCAAATGACCTCCTGGACAGTCTCACATGTGAAGTGAAATTATTCACCGATGATCCTAGCATATTCGGAATTGTCATTAACTCAGTTCAATCATCATGCCACCTGAACACCAATTTCTCTTAAATGAAGCCTCACAACCAGCCTGTTTTCTTAAGTGGGTCTTCGATTCCTGAGGCAGATAGTCATGGTAAGAGGTAAGAATATCTAAACAGTTTTGTAAACCTTGTTGACTTTCCGAAGGCAGGATTATAATCATTAATTCCATATTCTATTATTAATTTTTGAAATAACTATCATGCCAACCTGTGACCAAAAAAAATTCAAAAGTCAACATAAATAGGCAAAAAGATATTTTTCCCTCTGGCTTTGATATATTTATTAACTAACATTTCTAGTGCAAAATTTAATGGAACTTATTGATTTTGGATAGCGTGTTCAGTCAAAGACTGTTCTCACACAGGGTTTAGTAGGCAGATATCGGCTTAATGATCCTGAACGTATTGTAAGAGAAAACCGGATGATCTGGAGGAAACCTACAGAGCTTAGCAGGTGTTACACAGCCTTGCCACATGCGACTATGAGCCCCAAGCCATTAAGTTAACACGACAATGTACTCTTTTACCTCCGTTGTTATTTTTAAGTATCTAGCTGTTTATCATTCTGCCATCAACATCAGTAAACAGACTAACATGAAATCTGTTATCTTCCTTAACTACAAGTCAAGCAAAATATATCCACCAGTTGACAGCATGTCTTGGTTGAAATAGGACTTCTGCATGGACAACAGAAAATATATTCTGGCTCGCTGGATAAATAATAGGTCATTGAGCAGAACAGTAGTGAAGGATAACATATGATTCAACAGATCAGTGATATTTCAGTCTCACCTTGTAATAATATGATCAATTTTATATAGCTTACTTGTGCCAAGCCACACTTACACCTGTCATCTTTATGTCGTAGGGACTACTTTTACCGACGTCACCTTGCTCACCCTCATTAAGCCTATGAATGGTTCATATTTGGCGGTGTGCTAATGAAGCTGAAATTTTGTGCAGACAGATTCCGATGGAATTTGTCCTTTACATTTGTTCACATTTAAACTGCATTGGTATTCGACGCGCTAAACACAATTTGATGAAACTGTTTCATAGAACAGCTTGTGTGTTGACCTGAAACCCACCGATAACCTGAGCGCAGTACCGAGTGTTAAGATATGTAACTGTGCCATGACTATATTTATATAAGATCAGTGAACGTCAAGTCTTTTCGATGAAGTCTGTGAACATCGAAACTTGTGCCTCTTACACAGTTGAACGTAACGCATGTTGAACCGATCTAGCACCATAATATCGTGGGCCTGGTATTCTTTCCTTTCTTTCGCAGAGGTATTTAATTTGGTTGCTTGGACTTAAGTTACAGTAGAAGTCCGGGAAAAGAACCACAACATTTGTAACTTATAAACAAGAGAGTGGAAAATAGCTGTGACAGTTTATTGTACGATGGTTGCATAACATATCGAACCAATTACCTAAAGTCTTTACATCTAAAACATGCTTACATTCATATGCCACTGATAGAAAAATAAAAGAAGAAATATTTATTTACACGCACAAAGAAACTGAAACAGTGACTCATCTTGCATGCAACAGACAAGAAAGATAATTCAATACAGCGACTGTCTTCTAGATGAAAGCTGTATTTTTTGTGACTCTGCTAAACGATAAAATTTGCCAAAAGTCCTCAGTCCTTGTGCTGTCTGATGATTTTCCATTCAGCATAAGTCGTCATCTGAGACAGATGTAGTATCCATAATCTTGAACCTCCAAATATGGTACAAAATCATTTCCAATTATATCATTGGCCACAAAGAAGTTATACAGCATTTAACTAAAATACGTAAAACCTTTGCGTGTATATCAGCTCTTACTTAAGTAACACTAATATTTAAAAGGAGTATTCGAATCTCGACAAAACTGTACAGGAGTTTTGGCACCAAATCCGTCAATTAATGCTTGTCTAGTGTCTAAGGTATCAAGAACTCCGTTAACTTTAGCTTTCACAAAGTGCGGCATGTAAGCACAAACAATAATGTGAACAATCTTACGTGCCTGACCTTGAAGAACAACACCTACAACCCGATCACTGGTAACAGGTATCTCATAAGAACTCAAATACTGAAGAAGCTTACCCAAGACAGAAACACTGTTGCACGGGCCGCGGGAGTGATCTGTTTCTGCCACATTTACGCACTGTTTAAAATATAAAGATTAAGTATTTTACTATGAAAAACAATTTAAAATGTCACTTATAGTTCCTACCTCGTGTGGTCTGATCCAAATCTCAGTGAGGCACAATTTTTCACTGTACGCCATATGTGAAATGATATGGTGACTTGACTTTGCAAACCCATGAGAGTTAAAAGACTTAGTGCACACTACAGTACATGTATACAAATGCTTATCGTCCTCCTCGACTGTTCCACCTGTCCCAGGTGTAAGTGTCTTGGACTCTATCATCTCGGTCTTGGGCATGTGTCCTGCCAGTTATATCTGTCCCGTGTTGGTCCTGGCTGCACCTGGGGAATGTCCTTCTGAAATTCACCCTCTTTTTTATTTGCTGATCATGATTTGCTGACTCATTGGGGTGCCTCGCATTATGGTAATAGGATTTAAAACGGTCTCGTTGGGTGTTGGGTTTATGGGAAGGCTGACGATTCTCGTTGTCGGGCCAGTTTGCCGCATTCAGCACAGTATCTTTGTCTGAGCTGGGCATCCGAACCCTTTAACTTATACTGTAGTTGTCTCCAAGTGTGTTCACACGTAGGAACACCAACGTAGACATCACAATGACTGGAGGTTTGTACAGCTGCCAACTTAACGCTCTT
Source organism: Hermodice carunculata (assembly GCA_964020975.1). Lineage (NCBI taxonomy): Eukaryota > Metazoa > Annelida > Polychaeta > Eunicida > Amphinomidae > Hermodice > Hermodice carunculata. The sequence goes on from OZ026618.1 coordinate 1,887,932, forward strand.
AAACCCGCTATGAGAAGGATCACTGTTTTTGTTACCCTATTGTTGCATTCAGCAAAACATAAACATATCTCCTTCGCGTTCGCCTTTCAGAATCTACCCTTGAAGACACACATCATCCGAAAAATCTACATTTGCATCTAAATCGGACTTTTCCATAGAGCTACTGATAATTGATGCAGATCTCTCGGTATATCTCGTTATCTTAAGCACTAAGGTTCTTTCATAAATGTGTCAAGAAGTGCTCTGAGTTCATTAACATCTGAACGTAACACAATATTTTCACATTCAACACTCTCAACACGTATTTAGTTTATTACCATGTGAGCGTAGGGCAGTAAATAGCACAGAAAAACATGATCCATATTCATTAATTTTCAAACCCAACAATGACAGCAAAGAGATTCCAGGCTTGCCAAAGCATCAACATTTCTCTTGCAATACCAAATTGAAGAAACATATTTCACTCCTGACTTGAGACAGGCAGACACTCATAAAAGACACTCAAGATGTCCCTTACTTGATCCATGTTAACGTCTGTCCACTGCTCTACAAAACTGTCTGTATTCTCATCCTCTTCCCCACTGTGGGACTTACGGTGGAGTATATTGTCCACTTCTAGCAATGGGTTTGTGTTGGCAATGCTGTGATCAAATTCACATATATTCGGAATATTACGTCTTTTAACTTGTCTCTTGACTGGCTTTGGGTCTTTAAAATCATCAAAAGTATCCAGGGCCAGTTCACAGAGAGCCCGAAGAACGTGCTTAAGTCGGATCACTGACGAATGCGGCAACCTATCTTCAACATCTTGACGGTTGTATTGGAAAAAAATGTATTGAGAACATGCTTTCTTCCATTCAATAAAATTTAGGAACAAGCTCGATAAAAGGCTTAAATGTACCCCCAAGCACTTCTGTGATGCATTCAACCATTCAAAAGAAACTTGAGTACTTATAACACCTTCCCGCTATCACACAAACAAAATAGGAATACTATGATTCATCTTTTAAAAGTTGCGTAAAGCAAATTAAAAACAAAACAAAAACAAAACAAAAAAACATGGAACCATGTAAATACAGTTTTGTTGAAACAACGAAGAGATGTTTCTCAAATATTTAAGAGATGATAGACAACGGATTGATGATAAGTTAGCCATTGCACATAAGTTCAATAAATACTTCATTAACACAGGTCCAACTTTAGCAAGACAAATAAATCCATCTCGTGTTAACATCTGTGAAAAAACAATATTTCACCAACTCATATAATCACACGTTCCCTTTCAAAAGCATACATTACAATACAACAAACTTGAAATAAAATCCCAATTGCAAATCCAAATCAAGTTGCGTTATGGATGGACTTTTAAATAATTTTTTAAAATCCATTAAAGAACCCATCAGTAAATCGCTCGTGGTTATCATAAATCAAGCTTTAAAAACCAGGAGTTTTTCAGCAAAATGAAAAATCTCAAAAGTAGTTCAAATTTATAAAAAAGGGACGACACCTTGTTTTGCGACTACCAATCTATTTTGATATTACCTGCTTTTTCTAAAAAAATCAGGGAAGTAATCTAAAATCAACTATGCGATCACTATAACGAACATAAAATGTTTAGTCGGTATAATTTTCGTCTAGTCATTAAACTGAATCTGCCGTAATTCCCTTAATTGATGAGATAGTTCAAGAAATCAACAAAGGGAAACTACTGATGTACATTTTCTTACATTTATCAAGCGCCTTTGACACACCGAAGCAAAACATATCATAGAAAAAAAACACTTTTACGTCATTGTAGATATATCCTTTCAACTTTTCGAAAGTTATCTGAGAAATCGCAAACAGTTTGGTGATTATTTTGATTTTGAATCACAACTTGTTGCTACCAGTGTGCCACAAGGTTTTTTGACCTCTGTTATATATATATATATATATATATATATATATATATATATATATATATATATATATATATATATATATATATATATATATATATATATATATATATATATATATATATATATATATATATATATATATATATATATATATACATGTGAACTGATCAACTATGCTGATGATTCTGCTTTATCTGCTAGTCTAAATAATTCATTTTAGCGATATTATTGGCGATATAAATTTAGATATACATATTGTATCTACACTAGAGAAAAATTGCAACTTTCAGACTCGGATAATTATCTCTTAATGTAAAGAAAAAAAATATCATTTTCCGTAGACCTTTAAAGAAATTCCAGATTCCTGATGAAAAAAACAATCAAATTGAATGTGTGGATAGCTTTATTTCCCTTTTAATTAAATGGATAAACACCCAACTTGGAAATTCCATTTACAAAAGTTTGCATGTTAGATATACAGGTTTGTAGGCAGTATCAATAGGCTTAACAGAAATTCTATCCCTAGAACTAAAAATAAAGATACGTAACTGTATTATTGTGTCACATGTCAATTACGAGATTTTGGTGTGGAGTTGCAACTGTAGCAAAATTAGCAAACCACAAAAGAAGGCCCTCAGGATATATTACCTCATGGTAAATACAATGCCCATACTGATCCAACATTTAAAAGTATGATGTTTCTTAAAGCTCAAGATATATTCACTGAGTGTAAACTCCATTCCTGTTACAGATTTTGACATAGATGTCTCCACCAAATCTTTCACACTTGCCACTAACTTGCAACATGGAAATTCACAAAGGTAATACTAGACAAAATCGAAATATATTTATTCACAAATATACCTATAGTCTTTCTAGACACTTTATCAGATATGATTTCCCTAAATGAAAAAAATCACTCCCAGCCATTATCAATGATAAAAAATCACTCCCGGCCATAATCAATGATAAAATACATATGCACAGCCCCTATTGTCAACCTATATATGTGACTAAAATATTTTAAAGTAGAAACAATGATGCTTACAATATACCTTACTGTGATGTTTGCTCTAGCATTCCATTATTTATAGATACCAAGGTTTGTTTTGCTGTAGCCTGAAATTTGACTACGTGTTAAATGAAGAGAATGTCCATTTGTTCATATGTATACATTATGTATTTTGCTCATAGTACTATGATAAATCGCCATTTGTCAGCATACATATAGGAATACTAGAAGATTGCGCTCATGATAGCGACAGGAAATTGTCTTAAAAAGGGTCTCCTCGCCTGTGAACACACAACTTGTGCAAACGCTCCTTGTAAATTCAAATCTGAATATTGAAAAGATTAGTCGAATAAAAAAGTATTCTAACATATTATTTATTACAAGGTCAAGGACATCATGCCGATCGATGACTGTTGCTTATAGGGGCTCGTGACGATTCTAAAAATTCACCCATATATACACTAGTAACTTGTTTCGTTAATGGGTGCGTTTCGGCGTTTCAGGGCGGTTCCCGGCGTTACACAGCGTTTGCCAGCGTGAGACGGCGTTTGCCGGGGTTACAAACGCCGGTAAACGCCGACTAACGCTGGCAAACGCCAAAATCCAATTAGGCCTTTTGGGACTCGGCGATTGCCGGCGTTTGCTGGCGTTGGTCGGCGTTTGCCAGCATTTGACACCCATTCAACGCCGGCAAACGCTGTGAAACGCCGACTAATGCTGGCTACCGCTGGCAAACGCTCTGTAGTCCTCTCAACTAGCAAACTCAATGGGATACATGTAAAATTTGAAATCAGTTGAACTGGGATTAGAAGGATCCATGGAAATTTGTGTCTTGTACTTGTACTAATAATTAATATACTTTTTTTATACTCATGGGCAATACAACATAATTATCTTTAATATTATGATGATGATTTATCCATTGAGGTGTATGTGTATTGAATGACTTTGCTCATGATCACTGATATATATATATATATATATATATATATATATATATATATATATATATATATATATATATATATATATATATATATATTGGTCACCCCAATCTTGGTTGCAAAGTAAAGACAAACAAACAACCCTGTTTTCAATTTTTATTTAAACACAGCACAGCAATTTTTTATTGTTTCTACCGCACAAGTCAGCAATGCATACTTTGTGCTCGCATAGATGTGAATCCCTGTGAATATAATACATGGAATTTATTATTAAATTCCATGTATCATATTGAAGTCAGTAATGTATAGCTTTGGGCTAGCATACCTGTCAAGTCTTCCCCCATAAGGTGGGAATCTCCCACTTTTTCACCCCAATTTCTTTATTTACGAGCAAGAATTTGCAAATTTGGCAGAATCTCCTGCATAAAAATTTAGTATTTTAAATTAAATTCTAAAATACAAATCTTCCCCATGGATTTTTAAGATTTACAAAAATCTTCCTATTTGAGTTGTGGAATGTTGACAGATATGGGCTGGCATAGATTTCGGGTGAATATAATACATGGGATTTCGGTTGACTGTACCAGCCTCGCAATTTGATGATTTGTTTCAGGACACACTATGGCCTGAACGAGTTAAGGTCCGAAAATATGTCCTTCCTAGACAAGACCGTAGTGAAAATCCCTAATGTAACACTTAATCATGGCCATACGACAACGTCTTTCTTTGTGCTTAATCATGACATCCTTGTCACTTGTCACTTACTACTGCCACGGCCACGGCGCTGGTCGATGGGAATATATTGGAAAGTTATCCGAGCAGAATGACATTATTTTAATACAAGAGCATTGGCTCGTAGAGAAGCAAATTGGTTCAATATGTAAACACGTGAAGGGAGTTAACGTAATTGGTGTTTCTGGCATGAATGAAAATGAGTTAATATCGGGCAGACCTTATGGAGGGTGTGCAATGTTATGGAATGCTAACATCAATTGTAAAATAACCCAGGTCGAGTTCACATCAAAACGGATATGTGTGGTATTTTGTGTGAATCACTCGGTATGACTTTTTTGATCGTTAATATTTACATGCCCTGCGATACTCCTGGAGAAAATGATAACTATAGAGAGTTTAATGATATACTCGGTGAAATTAGTCTTAAATACCAGGAACTTAATATAGACAACATAATTGTAGGTGGAGACTTCAACACCGACCTTACACGTCTTAGGTCACTTCACACATAATCTCTATTGTCATTTGCTATGAATGCACGACTCGGTTGTGGTCTTCAGCATGAAAAATGCAGGATTGACCTCTCATACGAAAGCAAAATCAACGGTAAGACATCCACACTGGACCACTTCCTTTTTTCTGAAAACTTAACAGAAGTTCTTACAGATTATTATGTTGTACACGAGGGTGACAGCCTCTCTGAGCATTCCCCAGTAATACTTGAGTTAAATATACCGACAAGTACCAATGTCATGGAAGAAACTAAAGTATATTCTCCCAAACCTACTATGGCATGACGCCAGTGAAGTTGAGTTAGAAAATTATAAAAGCAAGCTTGCTGCTAATTTATCTAACATCGACATTCCCTTGCCCGTCCTGCATTACTCAAATACAATGTGCTATCATGATGATATAATCTCTGCTTGTGTTGACGCAAGTAAATCTTCTATTCCTCATAGTAGCACCAAAACAAAAAAGGTGATACCAGGTTGGAATACTTATGTTGAAGGTTATAGAAAGGATGTATTGTTTTGGCATTACATCTGGAAATGCAACAATTCACCTAGGTCAGGTCATTTGGCAGAAATCAGAAATAATACCCGCGCTAAAAATCACTATGCTCTGCGTTTTGTCAAACGGAATAAGCATAAGTGTAGTTCCAACAAATTAGCTGATAGTTTTCTGTACAATAAAAACAGGGATTTCTGGTCTGAAGTTAAAAAGATAAGAAGTACACGTAGGAGTAGACCTAACTTAGTAGATGGTATTTTCGGATCCCCAGGGTATTGGAGAACTGTTTGCAACTAAATACTCCAAGTTATACAACTCTGTTCCATATAAAGTTAACGAAATGGAGAATCTGAAAAATGATATAGACGAGTCCATTGCCTCTGACATTAATGCTAACATTATTTCTTCTATTTTGTTGGGGAAGATAAAAGCTGGGATCACTAAACAAAAAAAAGGTAAACACGACGGAGATGTCAGATGCTGTGCTGACCATTTGATTCACGGTTGTAGTTCCTTACAGACACATTTGTCATTATTTTCAGCAATGCTTACCCATGGCACCGCACCTGATGGGCTAACAAAACTCATGTTACATCCCATACCAAAAGACAAACGTATATCAATATGTAATTCGGAAAATTACCGTGGCATAGCCCTTAGCAGTGTACTTGGGAAATTACTTGATTGGATTATTATGACAGACAATGCTGATACACTAAGTACGTCTGAACTACAGTTTGGATTTAAACGCGAGTCCTCCAGTACCCAATGCACGTATGTCTTGTCAGAATGTCTGAATTACTACACAATACACAACAGCAATGTTAATCTCATTTTTCTGGATGCTACAAAAGCATTTGACAGAGTCGTATATGTCAAACTTTTCAGATTACTTGAAAGAAATGGGCTATCTCCAATTACTCTACTTATTAATATGTACACAATTCAAACTGTTCATGTAGTATGGCATAATTCAGTAAGTCCCATGTTCCACTGTCGGAACGGTGTGAAACAAGTAGGAGTTCTTTCCCTTATCTTGTTTGGAATATACTTTGATGAGTTGCTACACAGACTAAAAGCATCTGGGTTTGGATTTCAAATCGGCAATCTTTTCATGGGTGAGCTTGCTTATGACGATGATCTTGTGTTGTTATCACCGACTATAACAGGCGCCAGTAGATGATTAAAGACATGTTCTGCCTTTGCAATAGAATACAACGTAAAGTTCAACCCAGACAAAAGCAAATGGTTATCGCTTGATGACGTAAATCCATGTTATTCAATTCAGATAGATGGGAGACTGATTGAAAAGGTTGAGACTTACGTCCATCTAGGACACATTGTCGGCATGGTTGCACTTGCATCGAATATAAAACATTGTACAAGTAAGTTTTTCGCTGAGGTCAATACCTTAATGGCTCAATTCGGCCATGCTTTTGCATCCACACGTTTTACATTATTTCAGTCGTATTGTACGTCTTTTTACGGCTCCCAACTTTGGGATTATTCAGACTCGAAAGTTGATTAAATATATACTGCCTGGCACAAAGCTGTAAGACTTATATGGAATCTACCATCCAGGACGCACAGTGCCCTACTACCTTATATATGTGAAGTACCCCCTGTTGATCTGCAGTTGCACTCACGCTTCCTTAATTTCATGCAGAAAGCAGGCAAGAGTGATAATACCTTGGTAGGATTATGCAGTAAATAAGTCATGGATGGCTCAAGATCAGAAGTAGGTAGATCATTTAACTACCTGATCAGAATATATGACCTGAGGAGATCTCAAATGATGGAACGTGAACCCTTCTGCACTGCTCGATTGCAAAAGCTCAGCTTATCCGTGAACTCTGTGACATCCGTGATGGCAAGCTGGACTCGTTTCTAAGTCGTGTGGGAATGACTGAATTGCTTGACCATCTGTGTACTGCTTGATGTCTTTACATTAACTTGGCATCAACACGCTTGTTGGTAATAATAACTGTTCTCTTTCTGCTCGCTTAGCATAAAGTCTGTATTGCTAATTTTTTTCCTTTTTTTCTTTCTCTATTTATCTGTAGCTCCTGAGACTCGGGCAAGGACAGTGTCAGGCTGTCTGAAAATTGGAAAATTTGCTATGTTACTTTGATTAAACATTTTTCACTTTAATCCTGATATTCCCACACACATGTGCCCCCTAATGCTAAATTGATCTGTACTCTCTTGTGTTGGAGGTGCATGTTGGCATTTTCTTTAAACCTGTTTCTAACCTTGATGTCTATAAATTTATGAATTATCAGTCATTCATCACATTTTTTGTGACAATACAAGTTAATTTTGATGTATGTTGAGGCACATTTACATGCTCAAACTTATTGTTCTTTGTTCCCGGAAGTGAATATTTTTGTGGTTTTCCTACCTCTAGCACTAGAAAGTTACCAGACAGTTTGGCACTTGGGGGCCCATGTGTGCCCAGGTCTCACACGTATAACCTGGTTGCACAGAGCATTAGGTCTCGAGAATTTCGAGGACTAGTTCAAATCAGTTAGATTCACTTCAAACATTGGGGGCGTACCTTGGGGGTATCTCCATAATGCAATAATACTCCATGATTTTTCGATTTTATTTATATGTTTTTCAAGAATCAAAATTTTTTCTTGTCAAGAACCACGAAGCCAATTTCTATGATATTGCATGCAGGGTCATCAGGGTTTATGTGGTAAACATTTTAGTGACATGCTGGCATGTTATTGGTTTCAACTTTTCTATCAATTTTTCTGTCTTAAGACTACTTAAGGCTTCTCCAAAACGGAGGAGAAAATGAAAGGTGCATACAGTAATATAAGCAGCCTATACATGTCACCAAATGCCATATTACTTAAATTTTCGTAATGGGGTACCAGTTAATTTGTATTGTAGAAAATGCTACAGAAATATTTATGAAACTCGGATGCCCTTAGTGTTCAAACAAAGGGATTGACAAAAGGACCCACGGGTAACCCAAAATACATAGTGTATGTCGGGAGATTTATCTAGTCGTAGGTAATCATCTACAATAGTGATTGTAAGCAAAATTTCATGAGAAGCAATTGAGATTACATTAATAAGCAATGTTCTACGATCTTGAGTGTTTCGTTTGGCAGTAGCAGATAACCAGGCATTTCGTTTCAGGGAAACAACACAAATTATTTGTCCAAATGATACATCATATATATTCAACGATAAGGATTACCATAATAATGCAAACTATAATTTTCCATTTGTTTGTAGCTTGAACGCAAGGAAAGCATGTTATAGTTCTTCATATTTCTTGTAAAGTATCTTCATAGTTTTGAGCAACAAGCGGACAGCTGACAGCAATCAAAACTATCAAATATAGTACAACCCATATCAAAGTATTCTTAAACTTCAAGGACCAGATTTTAATAATGAGAACAATATTGATGAAATTGTCAAGTGAAAGTAAGAGAAGTACTTGCAATGATCCAAATACACAGGTAATAATTAATTAGGATAATGCTTTACAGAATACGCTAGTTTCCCACAAGTGCTTCAGCTGCGGAAAGTTAAAACCAAAATGAGAGTTCATGAAAGCAAAATTGCTAGAAAAAACAAGCTTCCTGAATCCGTGACAATAAGAAAAGTCAGAAATGTCCCAGAAAAGTGGCTAAGCTCATGTCAGATAAGTAAAATATAGTTATTATTAAGTTGATGACCTACAGATGTCGTAAAAGATATGTAATGCTGTTGGTAGAGAGTAAAGGCATACATATATCCCATTTGTGACACCTTTTCGGGAACACCATTGACTTCCCAGTTTCTCAGAGCAGATGGTAAGGTCGTCAGTATAAATATTTTGCAACGTAGTCATATTATCGAAAAGTTTGATACTTATACGCATAATGTTAGTGTTGGTAGTATTTAAAGTCTCCAAATTTGTTAAACTGTTAAATTTACCCGTGCAACTATCTCACAGACTATTTGATGAAATATCTAACATCTTCAGCTTGTTAAGGTGGCCAAATGAAAAAAATTATAATTAAGGATAAATGACAATAAGAAAAAATAAGAGTATGCAGGTTATCCAAATTCAAAAATGGGGTACCCAGACCAGTTTAAGTTTATTACCAGACAGGACCAATCGTTTCAACTGAACTAGCCCATAAAATGCATTGCAGAGAATAGTCTGTATCTTGTTCTAGGCAAGCTGCACGTTGAGCATAGATGGGCATGAAGAAAATGATTTACTAATCAGAGTTGTCAACTAATTCTAGCTTAAATCTAAGTAAAATAAACTGTTGAACATTCTGTATTTTAGAACGGATCTAGTGTTTAAGGACACCGTAGGTAAATGTAAGAGCTTTCATGCTCAACAATATAATTTCACCAATAAACCATACACTGCGAGTGCAGTGCATAGCAACGTCAATACATGTACACAAATTACTGCAGGAGAAACTGCCGTATAAATCTTCATCACAATTTGAGATTTTGCAGTTTTTATCCCCATCTCTGAAAGATGGAGACAAGTCTCTTCATACCGACACCGGAAATGATGGACACAAACGAAGCCCTAACAGCTATGCTCCTTATGGCCACTAGAGCAATCCCATTTACCATCACAGATCATGCGTACCGGTATGCAATAGGAATTGGGACACCTGTACATTCTCAAACGTGCGATTTTGTAACACGTCTCTGAGTGTTTCCCATCTCCGCAGTAGCATAAACTACCATTGATAAGGAGGTCTAATACACACACAAAAGTTCTTTGGTAGCAAAGCGAAATATATAAATCAGAACATGGTAGCCAGTTTGGATCATCACATATCATTGGGTTGATTTTCCCTATTCTGAACTCACCTGATGCACGGGAATGATTTTGTTTTACTACATGCAGAGATATATGTGTTCCAAGCTTCATTTCCTCACTTAAGTACGTTTAAGGGCACATATCTAGGTTTTCATATAAGTTGTCTTGGCAATCCCAGTTCTGGTTACACAGTTTGATACAGGGGTGCATCTACCACAACTGCATTGGTAATAAAGTGATTCACATATGCAGCTTTGTCGCAGGCAGCTCACGAAACACCCGTTTTCTCTCGCCTGCATGTCATTTTCCAGCCAGCATACAATTGCACAGTGTGCCTCATCACTTGACCCATCGGCCATATCATGGCAGTCGAACACGCCATCACAAACATGGTGGCCCAAAATACAACTGCCAACATCACAATCATGCATATTCGTACCACATGTTAATGATGAGCATATTTGGTCTCACAGAGAACACCCTTTACGGCTTCAGCGTGATATTTCAATACCAGTTTTATCGAAAATTGATTAGGATGCTTCAGCCATTTAATTCGCATATCTGGATGTCACGAGAGAAGGACCTACTGGGAAAAAGTCCAGGTGTAATTGTAGCATTCATGATATATGCATGTTCTCCTAAAAATACTCCAGCACGGTATTGAATATTTAAACAGCCCCAAAAGGATGATGAAGTAAGTTTGCTGTCCCTGTATCCTCTTTAGACACAACCCTGCCAATTTCATCAACAATAAATTTTGTGTTAATGTTAAAAAATGTAGTCAGGTCAAGCAGTGCAGATAAGTGCAACTTTTTGAATTCATATTCTGAAATTGTTATAAAGAATCTATGTGTGTATTTCAAAATGGTTGTAACCTTCTCATACGCATTTGTACTCATGAAAGTTGCTGCTGTTAAAGGTAAAGGTAAAGTCCGTCAGAAATAGAATAATGCGCATAGAACCAATGGGGGAAATAATACGGGACAAAGGTTCCAGAGAAAATGTGTTTTTTTTAGGCCTGATGGAAAAGTGTTTGTTACGTTCACAAAGAAACAATGTGTGTTTTCTGGAAATGTGACGATTATCTGTTACCCATTGTGCGTTGCCGAGCATATTGACCACATATAATGCTCCATATTTCATGCTCGTTTGCGTGCTTTCTAAGGTGACCTTATTTCTTCCAGAAAACAAGCATCTTTTTTTTCTTTTGATTTACTCCGATTAGAACTAAAGACGAGAAACTATATTCTTGTGTTCTTACAATGTAGGAACATTCCCCTGTACTTCATTTGGGTTTTTATCAAGCTCGTTTTCTTCCGCGAGGGATTGCCCAACACTCCATAATGCAAGGCGCCTTTTGCACTAATGAGGATATCTTTTTTGGATAATACCTGCACCAGTGGCAATGCAAGCGGCATTGAGCTGTATACTTTCAAGTTTATGTTTGTCTTGAGCAGCACGGCCACTCCATACTTGACTACCATATTCAAAAAAGTATACATAGTTTCCAACGTTTAACCTACCTTGAATAAATTTTTATCTTTTCATCATGTTGATCAATTTGGCTGATTTGTTAGAGATGTGAAGAATATGGTCAGACCATCTAAAATCAGAGCGCTATGCAACTCTAAGATGTAAATGCTGGGCTACATATTGTAAAATAAATATGACCCTGACATAGAATAGGGGAATGGGTGGGTGGTTTACTCTTTCGAGAAAAAAAGCATTGAATCCATTTTCAAAGCATTGAATATAACAAGCCAATCTTTAGATTATTGGTGCATATATGAAAGATCCATGTTCGAGCTACAGTGACTGGATTATCAACATTCAAATAGACATAGGTATCATCAGCAAACATTTTTATGTTAGATTGGAAAATGTTCACAATGCCATTTATATACATAAGAAACATTCGAGGTCAGAGAACAGAGCCTTAAGACACACCAGCACAGATTTTACCGCAGCTGTAAGACTCTGTTGATAACCACACGTTACAACGATTATGTAAATAGTCTAAGCACCAAGTAAACAGTTCTCGTGCAATATCAGCTTTCTTTTATTTATGCAACATACCAGGGTGTCAAACTTTTCAAATGCTCTACTTATATCAAAAAAGATTATTCGAACTTCTTTTTGTTTGTCAGCAGCCAGACATAGTCTTGATAAAGAAGTAATTGGTTTATGGTTGAGTCACCCAGTATGAGCAGATAAGACAGTTTAATCTCGAAAAATTGAAAGCATTCTTAAAAACTATTTTCCTCAATACTTTTCCTGTGCAAGTAAGAAGTGACACCAACCTATAGTTGTTGCATAAATAATCGGGCCTTTCTTATAAAGGGTTGCCACGTTTGCTTGTTTCCAAGCTAAAGGGTATTGTTTATTAGCTAGAGAATGATTGAATAATTTTGTAAGTGATGAAACAGATCGCAGGTGTGGCTTCCTTCAAAAGGTTTGCGCTTATTCTATCCGGACCAGAAGCTTTGCTTGTATCAAGACCTAAATGTTAGTCAAGAACTTCTGTTTCTCTTTATAGACGGTGAGTCAAAGATGGACACTGGGGGATCAGTAATTACCGGCAATGATGCTTAGGAAGAATCAACTTTAGATTGACCCAAAAAGAAAGACTTAAATATTTCAGCTTTAGACAAACTGTCAGGTTTATTTTTTATTAAGATTTAGAGATGTAACGGTTGTATACTAGTTATCATTTATGAAGTGTCTTACAGTGCACCACCAGCATTCACTTGAGTAAGATGAATTGTTCATATCGGCTTGTAATTCATTTGTGTGTTCTTCCTCAGCAAGCTTCAGTTGTTCTTGTTAGTGGTCCGCGATTTACAAAAAGAATTCCATAAATCATGTTCAAAATTTCTACCTTTTGCTTTGTGGTAGTTTCTCTTGACGCGATGTTTGAGTAGCCGAAGGTGGAAATTGTACCATGGTAAATCAGAAAGTCTATTTTCGATATCGTTGTTTAGAATACAGTGCACAGTGGCTTCCATAAATTATTTGGACCAGGCATTACAGTATTCATCAATATTATTGGATACAAAGCAAGGAGTCCAATCGACCTCTCTTAGATACATTTTACATTTATCAAAGTGCTCATTGCCATATGTGACGTTTTGAGGCAGGACCCATTTTTACGACGAAACAATCGATTTGCTGCCACGACACAATGGTCCCAATTTTAAATTGAATTAGGCACACGAGTATCACGCACATAGTTGGGAATATTTGAGAAAATTTGGTCAAGACAGGCTGCCAAGTGTCAGTAATGGTGCTCTTAATTTGTGGAACAGGCAATTGATTGCTTGCACCTTATAATGACTCTGCTAATACAAGAATTGGTACAAGTAAAAAAGCTATAGAACATCCAGGCTTTATTGTGTGAAGAATGTGTTCATGAAACACATGGTCTGGAAGGTTGAATCTGAATGAAAAAGGGAATTCCATTATCTACAATAATACTGGATCTAGTAAGATGCTTGTACTCAAATGGATAATTTTTGGTAACCAAAATGTTAAGCAAACTAGTACGTTTTGGCAAAATGGCTGTAACATACCAGCATGTATAAATGTGCCTATGTTAACCACATTTTAATTCATTATCTCCATTAGGACAATACCTTGACCCATCACATATCCTTCACTCCTGTATACAATAACTGCCTGAACACTTAGGGAATCATTCAGAACAGGTCGTATTTGCTTTGTCAAAAGTACAAGTTATTAATACAAATGTGGCCATGGATGTCAAGGCAAAGAAAGCATAGCTTGCGCAGTGCTACAAATACCTCATATCCTTGTTTTTGCAACATTGTATATTCAAACTCCTTGACCACCTAATTCAAATGAAACTCATAAGATTTAGTCACAATGTGCGCAGCATATTCCTGCCAAGGCACATACATTTGGCAAAGTGTTCAATGAAACAACTGCATCTGAAGGTGTCTGAGCAGGTATGGAAGAGTAGCCAGTGGGAAAACAATGTTTTAGCTGATACAACAAAATTTGTGAAGCTAAACAGGGCAGGCATTTTGTCTTCTTTCTGAGATGCAACTGGAGAATCATAGCATGCCTGTACTACTACTACTACTACTACTACTACTACTACTACTACTACTACTACTACTACTACTACAACTACCTTTATTAAGAGCCCTACATTGATGGAATTAGAGACTCAAGAGAGTATACATCAAAAGTATAACTTGGTGGAAAATCACACAAACGTTAAATCAAGGTTCTCACATACACAAAACATAATAAGTAAATCAATTTGTGGGCTCCTTTCTTAAACAATAAATAGCCAACCCAGTGTTCATGGAGACAGGCCTCGAAGCGCATTCTGTTCACAAGACCACGAGTCATCAATCGTCTGGCCTGGTGGACAGCCAGCACACCAGGGCCCGAGCAAACCAATGGGTCAGTCACTGCAAATGTTGCTCTATTTAGGTCCAACGTTAAAGCCTCCACCACTTTATGTATACAGATAACGTGCAAATAAAAGAGACACAGACGAGGCTTTTAGCACTCAAAGTTCGTATGCACAATGAAGGAAAGTACTTGTATGTTTTTAACTCAGCATTCAAAAGCCTGACGTTGTCGGATCCTGTTCCAAGAAAAACACATTAGTTTATAAAGCAGCCATAAGTAGATTCTAGATGAGCAACATGCTTCTGTTTTATAACGTGGGGGCACTCTAGAACATACAGTAAGGGAGGTCGGCAAAAAGTACTCCACAGATAACGTTTGCTGTCTGGTGCCAGTCGTGGATACTTCCTGGCGGTTTTATGCAAGTTATAATATGATCCACTACAAGTTAAGCCATTGGAAAATGCATTTGAAATATCAATTTGATCCACAATCGGTAGTTTCCAATTCCCAAGGTAGAATGCTGGTTGAATTGCATACATATGCCCACTGTAGATCATACACGTAGACTTCCTGGTACTGACAACTTGTTCAGGGTACAGTCTTTACAAACTGGTATTGCATGTTGTAGCTCTGCAGCTGTAGTACTAAATAGAAATATGTCATCCACATATGCATACAAAATGTGTTTACAGTTTCCTATCATGAAACCACAACCAGAATTAAGTAGCTCTTTCAATATACCATCTGAGTGTCAGTAAAACATAGAAATATGTTTATGTATTTTAATGTTGTGGCTGAGATTGTTTTTACCATAAGCTTGATCAAACTTTCAATACTGGAACATACAACTTATTATAATTACAACAAATATAAAATGAAATAAGGACCATATAAGTTCTCAGGCATCATGTTGAACAATACAGGCCTTCTATTTTATCATCCTTTTGGATATACTGACAAAATGTAACGAATACTTACTCAGCTGATGTGAGTCATATTTTTATAACGAATTTTAGGCCTATTGTGCTGTTTTTCTAGTGAGAATGGAACATGGAAGAACTTAACCATGTTTCATAATAAATATAATATTAGTATCAAATTTAGTTATCCTGTGTTCACCTGGAAATTTTTTTTGGTGTTTAAATTCAAAAATTGACATGTTACGCAATTCTAATGTAAATAAAGTTATCTGACTTAAAATTCTTAATTGTCCTGTCATTGTTTGGATGATATCTGTGAAATATGGTCAGGTATTTACTTTTTATAAATGTACATTAACATTAAGGGCTTAATTTGTTTTAGGCCTACTTTAAATGAATGTGAGTGTTTTCCAAAGTGGGAGGATTGGGATCCCGTTAAACTGGTTTAACCCACTGGCAATATGTTGGTAACCTGTTACAAGTCAGGTAGAAGATACTCTCATTCGTTTAAATCTCATTACTGTTGGTCATGGATCCTTCTAACGATGAACACTAGCATGTCTTACTATTTCGTAAATGATCCTGGATCTGACATGGTTAAACTAGTATTCGGTTTGGTCTCATCACTATCATTGAAAACTGTGGTCCGCTTCCTTTTTCATGGAACTTTTATATATTTGGTAACAATTTGAACATTTAGGCATTTTCTGCACATATTGCAGTGTAGTAAGTGTTCCAAATGAAGTGAAACTGATGTTGTTTTTTCATAATTGTCTGATGAATGTAGTTTGTTATTGTGAAAGTCGTGTCAGGTTTGCTCAAAGAGTTTAATGTACTCTCTCTCTCTCTCTCTCTCTCTTTCTCTCTCTCTCTTGTGTAAATAATTAGCATCTAAATCAACTGACTGACAAGTTGAACTACGTCTGATTATAAATGAAAAAAATGAAAGAGTTATACTTACAGTTACCTTTAGGAAATTCAACATGATTCCCCCCTCTCTCTCTCTCTTTCTCTCTCTTTCTTTCTTTTCATAAAACCGAATTCTTTCTCTGATAAAGATAGTAGAATTTTACAATAATTAGGACTGTTTTACAACTTGACCTTTTGAACTTTATAGAACCACGAGTTAGATGTACATTATGCTTGGCTGACTTATAGATGGCTTACAATGCCATACTACAATTTTGGGAATTCTAAATTATAACCCTAATGATTGACTTATTAGATGACTTGTGGGATTCTATGCTTTCTTGAACATTTAAATGTCCTTTCGAAAATACTTCTGGAAACCAACTTGAAATGTGACTGCTATCCTTACAAATTTTTACTATTGTAATGCATTTTTTAACTACGTTTTAATGATTTGAGGCCTAATGTCACATGCTTCTGGCTGATGTTTAACATTTGAACCAATGTACTTACTATATTTGCAAATTTAGACACTTTTCTTTTTGAAATACTCTTAGTTTATCTCCTTTAAAACAACATCATGTCTTTAACTACATGCCTAAAACACATCGAATTATATAATCATGTTGTTTGGATTCTTATTGATGGTCATTTTAGGCCTAGAGGGCTTTTCTGATGGATTGATGTTGGTGTTGGTGTCGCTTTGTGGACTCATGTGGATGATGATCATTGTTGAGATAGTGGTTGCAAGTAGTACCTTTTTAAATACTTAATTTTATTGACATTTTCAACAAGTTAAGAACTTCTGCTTACAAATTCTCTGATGTGCTGCAAATTTTGGTCCCTTTTCATAAATTGTATGGTCGTGTTGTGCATGGATGATGCACCTGTTCCAGCCGATTTACTGAAATAGGTCTATAATTTCAAACAAAACTTTTTGCATTCTGTCATGTTAAAGCTAGATATGGCTTTTTCGACGTGGACCTTTGCACTCACGTATTAGTCTCTTTTGGGTAAATTCTAACTATCAATTTATGTGGTTCAGATATACATACCAAGGAACATTGCCTTTGGTCGGAATTGACTTTGATTGCTTCGTTAGGACTACGGTTTGGATATGGTAATGATACTGTCCAATTGATACATATTTCTATCATAATGGTATCACGTACCTAAGGAATTACAAATGAGAAGCCTGAATAGCATTGTGTTGTAGGTCTGCAAGGGATTCTAGAAATGAACAAAGCACTGTTACACCTGTAACCAAAGAGTAGCTAATAGGAGTTGGACTTCAAATATGACAATGCACCACAGAACCACTCTTTGTCACTTGAAAACAATATTTTAATAACATCGTGTGAATGTTTTGGCAATGAAATGCTTTTTTTGATGAAATGCTGAAATAATAGGGAGCTGGCATCTGCCAAATGCGTCTGTCCTAAAAGTGGGTACACCTTCACTGAAGTGAACTGGTTCCCACCTCTACAACAAGCCATGAACTGGCTTGAACTGGTTCGAACGGTACGTTTGCAGGTATAAACTTGCGATCCGAGAAGATTGAAAAATATGAAAAAAAAGAAAAAAAAAATAGAAACCAAAACGTTTATTTGTTACTTAATATTCATTTTATATGTATTTCACATGTGCATGGCACCTTGCATCCTCGGCGTTCAATTTCTCTCGGAAGTCAGTGTTTAGGTGTTTCAGAAAACTACCAGTCTCCCCTCCCAGAGAAAACATAAGCTTTCTGGCAAAGCATGCATTTGCATTTTTTCTTTCTTGTCAAAAAATATCCAAACCACCGACGCCAGTTCAGGCATTGCCATACTTGCTACTGGCTCTCCTGAACAGACACTAGTCTTTTTATCCCAGAATATGCACAAGGTAAAGTTTTAACTTCAATTATTTTTTACTGGGCTGAACCTGTATGGCTTTTTTATTTACCTTTTACAAAGGTAGCCATGCGAAAAAAAGCAAAAAAACAAAAAAAAACCACAAAAAAAACCCCAAAAAACAAACAAGAAAACAAAAAAAAAAAAAACAAAAACAAAACAAAACAAAACAAAACAAAAAAAAACCCAGCAAACAACAACAATTTTTTCTCATGTTTTCTATGTGAGATGCAAATGTTTAAAAGTACATTGACGAGACTGTTCATCGGGTTGTTTTCGTTAAGTATGAAGACTGTGCGAAATGGCAAAAAAACCCCCAGCAATTGACTTTGAGAATATGTCAGTAGAGTTTGAAGAGCAATAGAAGTACAATAGTGGCCTTGACACACAGCTAGACTCGAATGAGATGGATTTCCTTCGATAACTCCATGGAACAGCTCCTGGCTATAGCCATTTCCAACTGCAGGAGTCTTAACAAGTACGATAAAAGGCACCACATTATTGGTCAGAGAGTGTGTGGAAAAGCAGGTGGTTAAAATTGTGAAATAGGAATCATATCTGGATATACACACAGTGAACGCAATGCAATCCTGCATGGATAAGTTTTAAAACCAATAGCTCATTCAAATCAGTCGTCCACCTCTTTTGCTGTTATTGACCCTCCTCTTGGTAAGTTATCTTTCACCTCATTTGTTTTTATTTACTCCCTTATTTTCATGAGTGTTGTGACAATGACATCCATTTGTTCCGTCGCACATGAAAAAATGTGGGCCATTGTTTATTTATGATGGTTACTCATCAAAGACTTATTTATCTATAGTTTCATTCAAATTTCTCGACGTGATACAGGTTCCAGTCATTATGATTGTATTTATGATGATGACTTAGATGTACGGGGGGGGGGGTATTGAAAATTAGAATATGCTTTTTTTCAAGACCAAACTATGGAAGAAATGTCAGGTTGAATCTTCGAATTCTTTTACTTTTTTTAAGTACTTAATACAGCAAGTTTAGTTATATAACAATTAATAAAACATCCATGGAAGTGCAACTATTGTTTTCCTATGTACATGCCTGAAATGCAGGCCTACTTTGTTAACTCAGAACCCTCCTCTTGCACTGAAGTATGTTAGTGTTACAGGGATTGCAGTTCAGAAGCTTAAATATGGAAAACTGTTTGTGACATTTCAAAATATGTTTTGTTGGGGTGGTACTCAATTGTTGCAAAGTAAGGTGATGGGATTGTATTGAATCTTGTTATTGTATGTCACTAAGTAATATCAATATGGCAGTACAGCAGTGAATTCAGCCCATCTGCCCAACCAATATCATACTCATTCATGGCAAGAAGTTCTTAAAAGACAAAATCCCTATAACAGACGACGTTTGTTAAAACATTTTTCATTTGTTTAGTAGAAAAAGTGTACTTATCTGATATCCTGGTAAAAAGATTGATGCAAGTGCCGTCATCATGTTCAAGACAAAAGTCTGCTACCTGGGGACAAAATTAACAAGAACAGGTCCGCAGTGACTAGTGGATGCCTCCTGTTAATAAATCCAGTTGCAGAGAGTAAATTAAATTAACAAGTATGTGTGATAATGTAGCCCGGCAGATGTCACAGTTTTACCCGGAACAAGAAGCACTTTTCTGTAATTATAAGCTATCAACGCTTGTCAGTCTACAGAACGTCTGCGATCCGTTTGTGTCTGTCTGTCAGTTGGTTTTACGCATGGATGCTGCCCAGGTCGGCATCTACCATGTTGCAAAGGAGATGGGGAGCCAAGATTTTTTTTATATTGATCATACGAGTTTTGGAAAAAATCGAAAGTTCATTTTTGCAAGAACCACTTGTCCAATTACTTTGATATTGCATATAGATTTTCCAGGGGTCACTTAAAATAGCCGCTATAAGTCTGTAATACTATAATATATTTGTGAATGGGATTATTTAAGAAAGGTAACCACGGCCTAATTCCAAAGTTTTATAAGAATTTATGCATAAAGGTCAGCTGAACACAAACCTATCACATTCCACTTGCTTTACCATTTTGTTATGAAATCCAGCCTCCATATTCACTTTACTTCGACGAGTGTTTTTCATTTTACAGCGATATTTCATCCAATATAAGAGCATCTTTCAAAATGCAAGGCTGCAGGATTTTTTTTACCAGAAATGTACCGATGCTTGGCAGAGTATGCATTCATATTGATGTCTCAGCGATGGATGCATATTGGTGGCAGATACTTATTTTTTTTAGAACCTACGAGAGGTAATATGAGTTAGAAAAGTAGTTCATGCTAATTCTGTTTGAGAGTAAATACGGTATTCTTTCCAATACATAAAGTTCCACACCATGTAATTGCCATCTTTGCTGCCGTCTTTTGATCAGTGATCAATGCTTTGACCAAAGTTTGGGGGTAAACTCATGCTTTATGCCTTCATGAAAAAGATGGTGTGATCATACATGTCACGAATTTTTCATTTACATCATTTACAAGGATATGTACATGTACACATTCCCGATGAAAACATAAAATGGTGCGAATTGTGAAACAACTATGCTGGCATGATGATGCTATCTATAATGTCAATCAACATTTACAAATATCTCAGGATGGGCATGCTGTTCCACTGGTAGAGTACCATGTTTGGTACAGGCCTAGATTCCTGGCCTTCACTCGGCAGTGCCTAAGGTGACAAGTTCTGCACCAGGCGTCATTAGACACTCTTGTGCTGCATTACGCAATATCCTGCCGTTTTTAGCATACATGGGTCTAGTTTTAGTTGGTAGTAAGTTATAACTGTCTCATTACTTAATTATTTGAACAAAACATTCGGAAAATATATTTCATATTTCACCCTGAAATACTGATACTAAAAAATGGTTTGGCAAAAGTGGGCCAAAAAATTACGGATGTTTTGTTCATATACGAAAAGAATTCAGAAGTGAGCGGCCTATTATATTTATTTTTTAGCTTTTCTCTTCAAATGAATACTCCCAATTGAAAAAAGCTATTGCTTCGAGATAATCGCGAAACTAATTTGACCATGAGAATCTATTATGTCTATGATGCCCATGTTAGCTGTTCTTATTCTATTTTCTTGTAAATTAAATTCCATTTTCATGGGATCTCCTGCCTTTAGCGACCATATTATGGTTGCCACCGACATACAGTGGACTAGAGTTTGTCTGTGGCAACCATGCTTTGGACAGAAGATTCATTATTAAAGGTCAATTTACATAAAAGTGAAAAGAACAGGACCAGAGTAACATGTGCACCATAGACACAAATTATTTCATGCAAGTGGGTGAATGTGCATTGTTGAATTTGCAGGTATTTCACTCATGGACTTGCATTTCAAACAAGTGTACAGTAAATTCCGTTGGGTGCCTTTGGCAATATTGGTTGGACCACCAAATACCCAGGAAACATTACTGTCAAAAATATGATCATCTCTGTTGGATGGATTGCATCGCTCAGCAATGTACAATGACATGTCCTTGGTGAAACTGGGGGAGGTTCTGGTCTCATCTCCTATCTTCGTTTACAAAGATACAGACAAAGGTCTTTTCAAAGTGCTCGTTCACAAGACAAGATAAACAAATCAAGGAACAACAAGAAAATTGACTGTTGCAGTAACATTAATATTTTTGTTTTAACTTTGAAAGGGCCCAACAGTCAATATGTTCATTATCTAAATTGTAACACTTATCTCAATCATATACATTGTCGAATCATATACATTGTCGATCCAAGACTTTGTATTGAGCAGCATTGTGAAATGGCAAACTGTTTCATTATTTCATTCAGACCGCTTTTTTACACTTAAAGGCTGTAGAGTGTGACCCCTTGCAGTTAGTTGAGACACTGTCAGGGTATAGCCCAACCCACAAAGTTTGCAGATACTCTGGCAAGTGATTTTTGAAAAAAAAAAGTGAAACATGTGACTTGGCCAAGATGGATGGCAGGCTGAACATAAAATAATCCCATTGTGGTATGCAGATTCTTTTTTTTTTTGGGGGGGGGGGAGCCTATTGTCCAATTAGATTCCTTCTGTAAAGGGCTCCCAGGGGCACCACGGGCTACGTGGGGGGCATAACAATGGCTAAGCTCAGTTCTATGACAAGTCAGCTGCATTAAAATTAGGAGGCGAAGAAACAAGTAAAAAACGCGAAAAAAGTACATTTATATCTTTGCCACAACATGGTTTCTACTTTAGTGACAAAGAGGCAAAGTTATTTTTATATACTAATATCATATATTCATTTCGTTGTTAACAGTGTTTTGTGATGGGTGGTTAATAGCGTTTTTCCATACTGTGGACCCAGTGACTGTGCCTATCATCCCTGCCAATGCCAATAACATCAAACGGTTTCCTGCACATAAGTGAGTATTTGCGTATCTTGCAGAATTAGAAATCATGGAATCATAATTTGTTGCATTCTTGCCGCGTAATACTTGCTTCACCTAATGCTTTACCCTATATACTTACCATATTGCCTTGTATATAAAGTGCATGCATGTTTAAATGAAGGTGTTTGAGGACACTACATGCACGTTTGTTTGAACAAACGTTAATTTGGAATTCATGGGACCGTGCATGGTGAGTTTTGCAGTGTTCCACTCGATACCATTATTTCAGGTACTTGCCTATGTTGGAGACTGACAGGGAATATCAATGTTTTGTGTCGCTGGGATATCTCAACCCATAGCAAGTAGTTGCCGGGCAAACTGAAGAGTGCCTAGAGCATTGCTTGTGACAGATATCAGTCTGAGCTGCCTGCAGTGCGAGCCAACATTCATCGGTTAACGCCCGTAATATTTTCTTTGCAGGATGAGAGAACTTGGTAGATTGGCTATAATCCCAATGGCAGAGGAGATTGATGCAATCTTGAACTCTTAGATTGACTGAAAAATGGATTATGCTTGTCAGGAACTGGCGAAGCTCATAAGCACCAGAAGAATACTCCTGAGCTGATAGGTCTGGTGCTGCCCCAACTGCCACTATCGGAAAATTATAATCATTGAAATTTTTGACCAATAGACAGAGATAGGGTAGGCTGGAAACCTTTGGATCAGCCCTCATGGTCCTACGTCTTGGTTCTCTTATCCATGATGGCCATCATTTTCACAACAAGGTCTCATGTAGGCTAGTTGAGTCATTGGAAAACTCAGATCACATCGATATATTATTGCAAAACCAATCAAATGGAATTGTGTAACTGGCCATGTGTGAATAAACAACCAGCCATATACTTGATATGTCTAAGTTTATAACATTAGTTTTATGAAACAATATAATTATATGGTCTTAATTAACTTACAGCGAATTATGACTTCTTCGGGGGTGGGGGTATCATGTTCTCTGTTTTCATAATATACAGTTGTACAAGATTGACAAGCCAACCAGCCATCAAGGGACACTCCGCCTGTCACTTATGATGAACAGCTCTGAACAAGCAATAATCAGGCGGCAGTTAAAGCAGGACCTTTCAACTACACAGATAAAAGAGGAAATCCTGGTCCAGCAGGGCAAGTCGTCTGTGAAAACAAAGGTTGATGATCGGTACCTGTCACGAGCGGTTTTTACAGCGACCCCATTGCATGAGGACTTATGGGAGAAACTGTTTGGATTTAAAGAATTGTGAATTTTGCACTAAACATGTGTACAATACATCGAAACCATTCAATACGAGGCATTCTTATTATTTTTCTGCCAAGACTGCATGCCTACTCGTCTTAGTAACTGAGCTACGGGCCAGTGCCAGTGCAGGGAAACAGGTTAGACTACTTAGTACTGGCAGATGGAACTTTATTCTTATGACGAACGTGGTAAGCACTAAATAAATTTACTTTGGCATTTTCAAACTTAATTTCTCTGAAAGAAACTAACTTTGTGAGAATGGGGTGCCTAGCGCTGTCTGTGGTGGTTTAATAATGTAGGTCAGAGTGCAAAGAGCATTACAAATACGGCCATATGCCCAGGTTTAACGCCATGTGATATGCTCATTATTAAATCAATCGATTGAAAACTACACATCAATTTCTTGACTTTTAAGAAGGAAAATGTGCAAATAGGTTCAGTTAGGCGTGAGGAGATTAAGGTTGTACAGGTACCAGCAATAAAGGTACACATGGGTAATGCTTAAATGATGTATTAACGTATAACTAAATATTGTGAAGTTTACGTCTTAACTGTGCTACTTGCATTACCTTGAAGCAATCACTGTCCTTGTACAGCCTAGAAGGCAATATTTGGTTTGAGGGAAACCTTCGATGATGACTGGAAGGAAAACTTGTAACGTAGAAATTTCGTCAGAATCCACTTAGGGTATTTTGTTCAAGTATGGAGGGTGTAACTGCAAAAGGATAGTGAGAAGGTGCAGTTGATATCTGCAAAAATTATTAACAGACCCAGCAAGCTTGCATACGACCAGAGATATATGGAATCAACAGTCATGACACTGGAAATGAGAAAGCTGAGGACACATCTCCTGGAACTTTTAAGGATAATGTACAGCCTTGAAGAGTTAAATAGAGCCGATCTGTTATCAAAAGAAATCTGGAACTTACAACAAGACGTATTTTGTGAATAAACAAACCGAAATGACGAAATCAAATGTCAGATTATTTTCTAAATTAGAGTTGTGAAAGAGTGATAGAGTTAACAGTTACGCCCGCCTGAACCTTATCAGCCAAATATATTTTTGTGCTGCACAGTGTTGTACTGGGGTTTTTAAAGGTTGTAAAAGGTTTGCAAAAAATTGACAAAGGGTTGGAAATGGTTGAAACGGTTGAGAACCGTTACAACCATTTCAACATTTTCATCAATGAGGTCGAGAAAGTGTGCGAAATGTTGTTAATGATTAGAGAAAGGTTTAAAAGGGTTTTAATACAATTACACAAAAATGGTTTGGAAAGTGTTTGAAAAAGGTTTGCCTTTTTACTCAAATGGTTGGAAAAGGGTTGCAAAAGGTTGATGCGTTTTGGTGACTGTGAAGTTTAACGCGGGCTTAACTCTATCTGCTAAAGCCCCTTATGCCCCTAGCTCAGTCAATAGTTATCTGAGTATCTTAAGCCCTATACCGGAGACAAGAGAAGGGCATCATATACGCCAACAGAGGCTCCCCCTGTTGTAACTAGCACTAACCACTAGAAGTAAGCAGATTCATCATGATCTCAACTTATGAGATATCTCCACACCGTTTTGAACATGTTTACTAACTTTACAATTATTATTTTCCACACAGTATTCAATAAATCAAATAATTAAATTTTCTTTACCACAGTTACAAATTGAACAATACGTGGTAATGTGGTATAACAGTTGTATATTAACACGTTTACATGCTCTTCTATAAAAACCTAAAATTGGTATAGGCTTCGGGCATAATGTGGAGAGAAAATGTGCAGATTGTGTTTATTATGCGACACTGTTTGACTTAACTGCTCTTTTGGGAATACCCAATGGTCCTAAAAATAAGTCTCCCTAACTATACTGTGAAGTCTACCTCCAATAATTTGCAAGCCAGGGCATGTCGACTTCAAAGTGTACACACATACTGTCAATGAGTTCATTTTAATGTCGCTGAAAATCACAGCACCAGACACAATGATCAACAAATTCTGCACTGTGGTGCATATCCGGGACAATTTGTATACTGCATTCGATGAACCATGAACCATTCTAACTTGGCCAAAGAAAACCTTACTGAGCAGCAAAATGCAAAATGTGTATATCATATCCCCAAATTGAAAACGAAATTGCTTTGAAAAAATGCCAAATATGTTTAAATTTCCCCAAAAGTTGTTATTTCTAATTTACACTAATATATACTATCATAAGGGGAAAAAAACTTGATTAGAAACTTATTTCTGAAGATACTGATGCTGTAAAATTGTTTTTGAAATAAGTGAAGCACTCTTCCTCTTAAATTTTATAATTAAGTTCTACATTCTGTATGTCCCCTGGCTTCCTACTTGTTCCCAGTTGAAAGTGGACAAGCAGTTGAAAGTGGACAAGCAAGGAATAACACTGTTCCAATTTATTAACTGTTGTCTACTTTCCTCGTTTAACTAATCATTCCTTTCCAGTTCCGTGGAATAGCTGATACAAGACATTTAACTAACAAGTAGCGTGTTGATATTTGAACATTGTGTTTATAAAAATGGCAAAACAAAATATGCACGTCAATGGTGATTCCCTGTGTCATATTTCTTGTCATTAATGATTGCGTATTTTTTCCTCGTTTAAAAGTGAATTAAGTCATTCTGTTTAATTTTCTATTTTCCTTCCTCTTGCAAAGAGTTTCATTTCTATTGTTTGCGTAGGTGCCCATTCAGACATAAGAGAAAGAAAGTCCAGTATGGGGATAACGTAGGGATCACTCATTGTTCGATTTTCATGGAAATGTGACGATTAAAAAAAAAACAAAACTCGTGATCCCAACTCTCTCCTTGATTGGCTACATGCCCTCGATTGTCTATTTATGTAATACGTGTATGAGGCCAGGTATGACTTAAAGTTGGCAGTTGCTGCCATGAAAACGATTTAAACTACTACCTACTTTGTTTGGTGCCTGTCATAAGTCAGGATAGAGATATTTTATTTTATACTGCATTCCATATTCATTCCCTGATGTAAATACGGTACTAAGCTGTTTGTGTGTCTACTTTAGAATTCCGGCATTTCGACTGTCCCTGTTGGTTGGGTGACTGCTTTTGATCATGGGTGGTTCTTATTTGCTTAGTTTTTCCGTGCAGTTTCTCTAACATTAGTTGAAAACTTGCCGCCTTTATATTTTTTTCGTTACCGTTATTATTTTATTTTGTCAGTATGACATCTTAACATCCTTAGATATTCAATGAAAAGTGTGCTGCTTGATGTATATTTAACTATTGCTGTGACATCTGGTGATGTCCATGTTGATGGGCTTGTCAAAATTTTAGACGGGTTTTTACTTGGCTAAAATTTAGAACTTACGATATTAACAAGTATTGGTCTCATACTACTTCTAGGAACATAATGCTTACCTGTTGTGGACCATTTCAGTTGACTGGGCAAAATGACGCAAGCCAGGTGCAGATTGCTCCATTCCAAGCGCAAACTTTAGGTAACGTAGTGCACTTGAGACCCTAAAAACCTGCGTCCATTCGCACACACATAGGCGCAGTCATTAGTATTCAAAGGCTGAAACAGACAGTGCGTTTCAACTGGGAAACTGAGCTGGCAAGTGCAGCTATGGTAGTTGACAAAAATGACAAGTGATTCACAGCTTCTGGAAGAAACTCCTCATGCTATTGTAGGGAAACTGACTCAGTGGAGCTGTACCTATACACAGAAAATGTGGAGGAGAATGGGGGAGGGTGGGCCAACATTGAAAGACAACATCCCAGCGTGCTTTCTGAACAAAAACGCTAACACAGGTGATCGATAAGCAACACCACTTCCATGTCAGAAACTCGAATCTCATATTTCAAAACCTATGTCAATACCGTCTAAAAGCAATGAAATTGTAATCTTCTTTGACCCAAACGTCTACGTAAAAGTTAATGGCCCAACGCATTTTGCTGCCTTGTCAAGCCCTACGCTTGCATTGCGAAAGGTTTGTAGTGGCTTGTAAAAGTTTGGTAAAAGGTTTGAAATGCTGAAAGGGCGTTGCAAATCGTGTTGAACCGTTTCAACCACTTTAAACGTTTTAATCAGTACAGCAAAGCAGGAAAAGGTTGAAGAAGCTCTAAAAGGTCGAGAAAACGTTGCAAATGATTGTTAACCGTTTCAAACACTGTAAACGTTTTCATCAACACGTTCTAGCCATTGCATCATAAAAGGTTACAAACTTTTAAAAACTATTTGGGACATACGTTTGAAAGTATTGAAAACTGTTTTTAAATTCTTGATGAAACAACAGCGTGCATGAGTGGCATTTTATTTGCAAAGCTTGAATATTTGCAAAACATGCATACTTTTTATGTCTTAATATCCTGTTATCTGTTATGAGAATATATAAATCAAAATATGTAAACAGTGCATCAAATATGTCTTGTGTGTTTAAGTGAAAGAGGTTAACAACTGTTCAGAACATTTGCACTGTATATATATATACATACATACACACACACACACATGTATATATATATATATATATATATATATATATATATATATATATATATATATATATATATATATAAACTAAAGCTTTTTTCTACATTGTAGAGTATGGGCTTATATGTACATGCATTATTTGTGAACTTGCCCCAAGTATAAGTCCAGCCATGTAAACGTCAAGAGTAAAAAACCGGAATTTGCAGTCAGCCAGCACATTGGGCTACGTGGTAATTTGGTAAAAACCTTCAGCTGGAATCAATTGTGATAATAGGCCCAGGTAGCGAGGCCTGTGGTGAAAGTATTAAAAACCAAATACAATTAAAGACCAGTAAGGTGTAATGTAAAGAATTAAATGAGCATGGGTCATCACTCACACCCAAGTTCAGTAACGTTGAAGATCATCATAGGATAACGGTTCAAAATGTTGAAACCTGCAAGGCGAGTTGGAATATTCTGGTTGCAATCAGCCTAGGTAGACGTAATCACTTGTGAACATCTGTGACCCTTCCTTCCCTGTGTCAATGACATCAACTGGGGAGTCTTTATTAGCTGACAGTAGCAGTCAGATAATTTTCCTGGAAAGTCATGTTACATAGGAAAAATATAATCATGTATTTGAATTGACTCAGCTGGGCACAGGTGGGTCATGCAGTGTCTTCAAGAATTCATAAGTTTTACTTGCATGTAGTTATTAAATTGCCTAAATGCCAGCCAGTACTTCGGGACATGTATCCCCTATCTGGGTAGCATTCTCCACTAGGCTGCATCTTTTGGCAGCAGCTGGCCTAGGCCCTTCTGACCAATACTGCTATTTAATCCATAGCCAGAAGTTGAGTTTAGGGTCAAATAAAATTTTCCTATTCTGCCCATTAGTAGTAACTTCAAGGCATTATACTCACATTTTGGGAAATGCTCACATAAGAAAAGTTTCATTATATATTGTGTGTCATATTCTTTCAACAAATCAACTGTTCCTAATAACACACAAAAAATTGACCTCTTCCAAATATCCAATTGCGACGAAACCACACAAACCTAGATGCCATTTTGATAGTGGATTCGGATCCAACTGATTAAAAATGAGGTTAGTAATGGGACGATCTTTGTTTTGGTGGTGGCTATAATTCATGAAACCAAAAGTAAATATTTTCAAAATATTTCAGAGCACCAATAATGATATGATGTATATGCTGTTATATGGTTGTATTATTTATTGGGCCTCTTACTATCTACCAAATCTAGAAATATTTGGTGTGTATGGCTCAGTCTTGTGTCAAGACTCACGTTTTGTGAATAACTGGAAATTCAGTACAATTGATGCGTCCATTTGTATTTTACATCACGCGTCAGTGATGAGCTTTGTACGTATTGCGCTGTAGTAACGACCAGTAGACTGCTGTTGTCTGATTTATTACATGTCTATTTTCTCTACAGAGAGAGATCAACATAACATAATTCAGAGCTGTTTTATAAGAAATCATATTAAAAAAAGTACCGATAGTGCAGCCCTCTGTTGATGCGTTAAGAACGCAAAGCCTTGTAGAACACATGCCATGTACCTTCTGTGTTGTTATGTTTTTCAACACTTGGTTTTTTGTACAGAAATTGATTCACCAAATCAACATAATTGGCGTTACTTTAATTTCAAAATATGGACGCACAGAATGTCTGTTGCTAGGGCCCTGGCATTGCTCTGTGGCAAGTGCCTATGTTAAACCTGTACAATTGAGTAGTCTCATCCCAGCAAAGGGATTTTTTCTGACCCAAGTCACTGTGCACAGTGCTACACCTGTGGGGGAACGTCCCAAATAGTCCTCGGAATTCGAATATTACCCAACTGTACAAGCTGTCCATATACAGTGTATGTGACAGATCCATGAGCTAAAATGGAGACTTCTTTGGTTACTCTTACATTTTTGCGCATGGAGTCTGTTACAAGAGATATCATTCGTCTTGATGAAGGCAACAGCACCATATTTCCTTGATACCAATGAAAAATTGTTCCAGGTCTCACTGTATGAAGGCGTGAATCTGTGGGTGAATTATTTGTATTAATGAATAGTTTGATGCCTCTATAAGCTTTTTTTCTGATATATTGTCTAGGCGTATGGACTTTTTTATATTTGGGAAAAATTATTGAGGGTGAAGAATATTTTTTTCTCTTTGAACAACATGTGTCTTTGCATTCCATTTTGTATTGATCATGATGGAGGGTGTTTGCAGACAAGGTCACACCATTACAGGGTGTTACATTTCTGGATATCCTGCTGGATATCAAACTCAATTACATGCACATATATACTGGTTCAGAAAATATATTCAGAAAACTCTTCAGAAAATAATTTGGGGACACTTGCTTTACACTACTGTAATTTTAGCCTTTTATGGATATTTCTTTTTAACTTTCGTTTATTGATGCTGTTGGTAATTCACACATTTCTTTTGTACTACAACAACTACGCATAATTACTCGTGAGAGGGAAGAACAGACCCCAGATTGATTGTGGGCCCATATATAAAACTAACAATTATCATCTGTCAGAGGTTACTATTCTCGTTGTAGTGGGTACATTTTCATTTATGCTATTAAATTTGACTGTTCTGTGTGTCTACTATTAGTCTGTCTGATAGTTACTATACCACAGCATGTAAGTTGTCAGTTATTTTAGGCCTAGACGATACCCGAACCGCAACTCTTCTCACAGAAGGAATGGAGCCAATGTGTGCCACGTATGCAAAAAAAAAAAAAAAAATCATAGAAAGGAGACGTAAGGGCCATGCAGAAATCAAGTGATACCCATGTTGTCCAAAATGTTACTTATGATACCAAACCTAAATTTCGAGACTAAATTTCTTCCTGACAAGGATGTAATAACAATTTCAGATCCTGCCCAGCCACTGAATTTCAACGAATGAATTTCCGGCAAACACTTTCCAACGATGTTATAGCCACTGGTAACAGATACAGTGATTTTCTTGTGTTTTATTTTTAAATTTAAGACACATATTAGTTTTAAGTCTACTTTCACGTCAACCACAGCGACCTATGCAGTGTACGCAGTGCAGTAAACGAATCTCATTGCCTACACCCACTTATTTACAATCATTCGACAAGTTATTAAGTACACACATAAATATAATTTAATAATACAATGAAATGTACATCTAATACAAAATTATACATACAATGTCAATTGTACATGTGAGTCCAACAGAACAACGCATATATATATATATATATATATATATATATATATATATATATATATATATATATATATATATATATATTTATATATATATATATATATATATATATATATATATATATATACACGAAATAGATTTACAAGAACTGATTCCAACACTTTTACATTTTTTGCAAGATAATAGAGCCAACAGTCTTATTGAACAATGCAACATGTAAAACTTGTGGTGCTGGGGTTCCTCTTCGTATAGAGTTTCTTATAATTTCATATATTGTTTTCATATTATTGCAAAAAGTTCGAAAATAAATCAGCATCATGTAATTTAATGATGAATTTGGAGTTTTCCAGGTCCATAAAGTTGGAGACGTTCACAATTATGTCTTTCATGTTTTGACTAGTATTTGTTTGGAAACTCCAAACAGTAAACAGTAGATCGGCAGATGAAAAACGTCCTCAAGGATGTTATTTCTTTCCAGTTTTCAATAGAATTTGTGTGGGTTCTCGAAACAACTTATAATGGATCAGCAAATGACGTAATTTATTAACATTGCACAGTCTTCCTTCTAAAAATTAATTTTTGGAGGTCGTTTATGTCTTATTTTCATTTTTTATAGTTGCGAGCACTTTGGTCCTTCAGAATAGTGACCCATGACCCTTATTCGTAGCCAGGTGATATATTTCCCAAGATCAAAGCTTTGTTCATTAATAAATATTATTTACTTCAAAATTCACCCCTTTACATGAATGTATGCAAAACAATGGTGGTTATACCTCTTATTAATGCTGCCAGTTGGGGCGTCAACTAATATGGTCAAGTGGTTATGTGATAGAGACAATTGTCACTATGCTGACAATAATTTTCAAGGCACTGTGATACAACCAAGCCATCCAGATCCAAATCCCATGTTAGTAAAAAGTGAATCTGCCTTTGTTATCCTTCGTTCACAGAGAAGCACATAGAGAGTTAACAGTGCTATCCAAGGACGGTTTTTGTGAAGTAATCATTTTACCTCTGACTTGTACCCAGTGTAAATGCAGCCAAGCTAGTGTGCCAATGTTTTTAACACTTTCCAGTCTGAGTCAACAGCTTTCCTCGGGGCACTTTCCGCGCAATGCGCGGAAAGTGCCCCGAGGAAAGCTGTTGACTACCCGCTAGTGGTAGATATGACATGTTGGTATTCGTTGGAAACGTCTTTCCATGAGGAATTAAAATATGAAATCGTAACATAAATATTTTATAACCTGTGTGAGTCCGCATATATGCGGACTCAGACTGGAAAGTGTTAAGAGTCACAGATAATGTGAACAAGGTGGTATCTCCTGTATTGGTATTGGTATCATTGTCATGCACCGGGTAGCATATTACTTTGCACCTGTATTATTTCTACTGGTTCAGTGTTACATCCAGCAAAATAAAATGGCCGTTCATCGTTTATGAGGCCCAAGTTCGTTAACGTGCGGCTATATCAAGCTACCGTCGCCATACCTTGATTGCCCCACAACAGTTTAGTACAACATTACTCATATTCATAAATTTCAGGCCAACGAAGCTTATAAATGATATGTGTTAAGTAAATATCATCGAACTGGGTCTACTTTACTGTTATAATGTGAGCAATTTGCAACTGGCATACAACAATAATACAAGTGATCATGATAAACTCGCGTAAATATCTCCTCGTCTTTCTTCTACAATAGCCGTTTATGTACTCTGACAGTTCTCGAAATAAGTACGTCTGCATAGCATACACACAAGAAAAACTTTAAATTAATATAGCATGCCTCAATTACTTAATTACTGTGTCAATGAAAGTGTTAATTGCATAAAACCCATAGGATATACTCTGAACAACAACAACAACAACAAAAATGCCAGAAACGTCTGTGATCATGTTGATACTCTTTTTCTTATGATAATTACTGAGGGATAAAATGACTTTCAAGTATGTATAACTTCCACAAATATTCGTGAATTAACACTTGTTAAGTACATTTACTGTGTTCACGTGGACAAAAAAACGCTACACATCACCAATTTGCAGTTAGAACAACACAAAATCTTAACAATTTCACGACTATTGACAACGTGCAGTGTGCCTTTGTCATATTCTGCGCAGCACTAAATTTGTGATATGTGTGATTTGTAAGTCTTTTTTTTTTTGAAATTTTTAAGATTTTTACAATGCCAGGGATATTGCTCCCATCAGCTGAGAGAAAAGAACGGATATCAAACTAAGTTTATTTAAAACTGTACTGCTGACCTGTCATGATACCCAATGGTTAATCAGATGACATAAAGATTTGAACTGTTAAGAACATAAAAGTGTTTTGTCCGCAAATAACCACTGAAAATATGGGCACGTAAGAATAGCCATTGGTATTTTAACAGAGGGGCATTAACCTGAATTTAAAATTTTATTTGCAAAGTTTATCTATCGGGTCAACGGACCAGTTCAAAGGACTCTGGTTTATTTGGTTCACTCAGCGAAGTGCACCCAGATTTGTTTACTTTTGTGCTCAACCACGCTGGCTGGATTACACGTGGAATGATCAGAAAGTAAAACACAGGATGTGCGTGGATTTAGTGAAAAACCAAACTGTTACCAAACTACAAATGCACGTTTCACAACTGATGTGACACTTTAGGTAATAGATTTGCACTGCTAATTACAATACATGCTGTAATCACTAGCGTTAGCCATAGCATCCAATGGAAACATAAACGAGTGGCCACTTGCTCATTGGACATTCAGGGCAACAATGGAATGCATAATTAATTATGGTCTGTAAAAGTTTGGCACAACAGGGTTATTGTATTGGTTTCCACCAAAACGGAGTGGTTTGACATCTTTCTTTTGTACATTGCCTCCGACCACAAGTTAGCTAACAACAACATGCTCAAGTTCAGTCAATGAATCAACAGGGAGCACCTTGATTGTCAACCAATTTGATGAATCCCTCTGCTGTAACTATTTTTATGCAAATGAACATTTCAAACAAACATGTTTCAAGTTCAGACCCATGACTGACTAGGCACTGAAAACTTCTGAACAGAATGATGTGTGAGTTTGAGCATCATAAGAACTACTGGTGATTTTTATGAGTTTTCGTCGTCAAGCTCAGTGAAGCTAGTACAGTATAGGTGTTTTTTCAGCACGCATGATCCGTTTGTCCTTTTGAGATTCTATATTTCTGAAACGTTTTCAACCTCTGAAGTGAAGCTTGTGAATATATTTCCTTGATTTTCATGGCAAGTTGTATTTAACACAAAATATATCATTACGTATGGCTTAAATGGTACCTAAGCATACCAGTACCCAAATTTTCTTCCACACTTTTATGGTACCTTTGTAGTTTAATTTCAAATTTAACAGCAACAAACAGCACTTTGAACTTTACCCCCTTTTTTCTTATTCATGGCGAATGGTTCCTCTGAGGCAAATATGTTCACTGTTTCACTATAATTAAAACATGCACTGGTAGCACCTATGAAATATTCTGTTCTGACTTACCAACATAGTTCTCGGGTTCATACATTGGATGCAATCTTCACCATTTCCTGCCTGGTACTAGCAGAGATTGTCTTTGATCCATCTTGATAATGATGACAAAAATAGTGTCCCTACTTACAGCACACTTGGTCTGGTTGGCTGTGTTGCTAAACTACAGCCCTATATCTTCACCATGACCTAGACACATGCTGCACTTTTGTTACTTAATTACTGAAAAATAACACATTTTCTGTGTCTCTCAAAGTTGTTGGCTTCTTTTATGTTATTAAATCAAGGAAATGACTTTTACGCTTTCCAGCTTTCTGTAGGATATATATTTTAGGGAGGAAATACTATAACTTCTTGAATGTAATTTCCTCAGTTGCTAAAAAGGAATAATCCATTACTGTATGAAAACATAAATGTGCACATTTCAATTTTCTTCTATAGGTCTATTTTTATATTCTAAAGTTTCTTCACTTTTGCCACATGGAAAATTTAAAGGATAAAATTATTCTTGAAAACAAGGCATTTGCAGGTCTAAAAACAGTCTGGTCATGTAGCACTTGCATTATTCTCTGAATGGGGCCTTTTTGCAGAATGAAAAAAGCAACTCTTTCCAGTCTAAATTTCCCAAGAGCCAGTTTTTACGATCTTCCATGGCAGCTATGGCAGGTCAGTGCTGGACTCACATTCAGTCCCAGTTGCACCAGCAAAGACCTGCTCTGTCGTAGCTAGTACATGGCTCCTTCAAGTAAGGCTGAATTTTTCTGTCCTTCTCTCTTCCTTAACCTACATATTCCCCCTCACTCTTAGGAAGGTCCTTTTTTGGAAAAGGAACAGCTAAAACTGAGATCTCGCTCATTGTCTGCATCACCACCACTGTTGCTTTTTTGTTGCAATCCGCCATTATATCATATAGACTCCCTTCCATGACGTTATTACCCAGTGTGTACTTGGTGGCCAAAAAGGCACAAACTTGTCAACTTTTTATGGGCAACAAAATTCTTTTGCAAATAAAGTTATTTTCCTGTAAAAATGTAGCAAATTTGCTTCGCAAGGTGCTGGAACAATCCAAGTGATTCACTTTGAACAATAAATAAATCTCTTGGCATTTGTAAAATTGTAAGGACATGTACATTTGTTTGCTGTAGGCATTATTATTCACAGAAGGTTACGTAGTGAAATGTCATTTAAACCATGTGTAGGTAATTGTGTCATTTTTGCATATAAATTGCCCAAATCAATGGACACATCTTATGATATATATATCATAAGATGTGTCCATTGATTTGTATATATATATATTCATGTGATGACCTCATAAACATATCAAGCTCTTTTGTCCATTCAGGCACACTGGAGACATTATTGCGTTTTGCAAATAGCCCCCTTCTTGGACTAGCCTTGATATCCATGAACATGACAAATGGTAGTAACAATAGGCAGATATACACTGTGCATGTATTGAAAATGCTTTCAACGCAGCAGCCATTTCCCTTCAATTTCAGTAGTGAAAGAACTAAAGTAAAATAGCTGAGTTCTCATATGTTCAAAGTATCTACATGCCTAACTGGGAATACGGATGGAGACATCTCTCATTTTGTTAGAAAAGGAACTGTTACATTTAATATAAACCTGTTCAATCTGATGTTGCATCGCACATTCAATGTGGGATTTGTAGAAGCATACATCCATCACAATACACGTCATACAACCATGCATTTGGAGACGATAATTAAAATTGTTATGTAACAAATTTGGTTTCCAAATTGTTCATGTATGTGGTCAGAATTCCCTGGAGAAACTTAATGATAATTGTAGACAGTCCGTGTCAGTACTAGTGTATTTAACATAACAAGATGATCAAAGATGTAAGTTACCCTAAGCTTACATACTAAATGTGGACTATAACGGGCTTATATAGAATACTGTAGGTTAACAATCATATACATTACAATGCAAAGCAGTTCTTTAGATGATTTGTATTTGCTTATTGTGCTGTTTATGGGCCTAGGTGCACTTACCAAAGCTTGGGTTGTATGGTTAATATTTCACTAATTCGACCAACTTAACCCGTAATTCTGTCTTCTGCCTCTTGACTGAAAACTGTGATTCCAACATATGGTAGTCCTGTTAATTAAAGCATGTTATAATTTTTTAATCTAACGACGAAAAGGGCACTTCTCATACCTGTCCACTGCCCCTTTCGTCACATCTCCCTGTCTTGCTCCCAATCTGAGACTCCGTGTTGTGAAACAATATGATGTGACAGTTGGGTGCTTACTTAAGGATTGAACATTCCCTCAATTGTATTGATGGCGGCGTGATCGCAAATTGATCATAGGCGTTGTAATGAAGTCCCGTTAGTGATGTCATGTAGAAATTCACGTCATCAAATTTAAATTAAATGACGGTGAATACAATTGACAGGACGTTCAATTCGTCCATGTACATCCCAGTAACATGTATGCTACCTTAATATTTATGTCCTAATGGTTCATTTCATTATTCTTGTGATCATTTCAACAAGGGGGGGGGGGGGGGGGGCATTAACAGGACATAGATTTTGGGCCTACCAGGGGAAACCAAACTAGTCTTGATGGCTTTACTATGTCATACTCCCAAAAGGTTGCTATGATAGCTCCTGGGCACGTAATAGACTGAATTTACAGAAAAATGAGCCTTAAACATTTTTTATGCTTGTAATGCAAAAGTAAGCACGAAACTTGAACATACAGTAATGAGCACTTTGAGCTTTAATTCTTTATTCTCTTTCGCTGTATGGACGATACATATATATATATATATATATATATATATATATATATATATATATATATATATATATATATATATATATATGTATGTATATATATATGTATATATATATACATATATATATGTATGATGTATATATATGTATATATATACATATATATGTATGATGTATATATATATATGTATATATACATATATATATATATGTATATATATATATATATATATATACATACATATATATATATATATATATATATATATATATATATATATATATATATATATATATATTGTATTTGTGTCTTTTTGCCCAGAACCACTTTCTAGTAGTCAATACCCTATTCCGCAGTCCGAACCCTTTATTCTCCATAAGCTAACCTGTCCCTGTCTAACCTATATACATCTGGAATTACTATTGTCCATATTACACACGTTTCTGTGTAAAATTTTGACATAGGCTGTATCAGCCCAAATAAATTAAAAGGTCTTCAGGGGGTAACTAATCAACATGTTTCGGAGCCTTTCACCCGTACATGTCTCTATGAGTAGCGGTTCCTTGTCTAAGCTAAATATTCAGCAAAGACAACCCACATAATAAAGAATAAATATGAACGTGGCAAATGATATTAGTTAATACGTGAAGTTTTGCTTATAAATGCAGAGCTTCATTATGAAAGAAGAATGCCTGTCAAACAAACCATAATTACTAAATTTGTATAGTACAGGTTCAGATAAGAACAATTTGACTTGAACCAATATGTACCCTTTCTAGCTTGACAGCTTATCCTAGTTAAACCACCCGCCAGTGTATAACTGAAGTGGAAACAAGCTGGGGCCTTATATTCAGTCCCAGTGATAGTAAAAAAAAACCGTTGCAGCTATACCACCTGTACAAACCAAGGGCAATCCTAACAAGGACTGCAATAATGGGCATCCTGCACCAGCAATGTAAAACAAACTCTATGATGACACCTACCCCTCAAACAATTAAGCTCTATTTAACTATAAAAATAAGTATAGTATAGCGAGCGTCTTACCGCTCAGCCAACCGTGCACCCACGCTTGGCTGAACAGATTGCCAAGCCCGAGTCAATGTATCAACGTAATGTGTCAGGTTTGTGACATTTGAGAAAATACTGTCAATTTTGAGTAAATGTGCATTTAGGCATGTCAGAAAAGAATGAAAGTCATTAGCATTTATATCAAAAACATGTTTCCAAAACAATTTTTCTTAACAGGATTTTAAGTACAATTAGGCTAGCTTGTAACTGTCTTCAGTAGCTGCTTGCTACCTATAGCCCCTGGGGGTTTGACCTTACAGAAAAGAAGCTAGCCTAAAATGTCTGAAAGGTGAACATTAAATCAGGCTGATGCAAAAAGATAAATTTAAGTAGCAAAACAGACAAGTCTAAAAACTGTTAATTATTGTAGCCAAACTTTCTAATAAACTTTGGATATTAACAGCTTAATTATATATATATATATAAACGCTACTGTGCTCGCAGATTTGCATTTATTTTGCGGCACACTAGTCTGCTTCCTGAAAGCCAAGGCCACCAGGCATTACGTTAAATCATTTGCTCAATTTTATTTCAATGGAAATTCCGTCAATAATTGATCGACAGAAATTTTTAAAACATCTCGAAAAGCCTAAAACGTCTTTTTGCAGAAAGGAAATACAAAACGAGCATGCATTTTCTAAAAATGCTATATGTGTATTGGTCTACCCACTTGCCGGATGTACAACCAAAGAGATCACCATTGCTCCGAATCTGTCGGTAAAACCCATCACGTCACCAATGCTTATCAATGTGGGGTGTTAATTATATTATCACAGACGTTCTTTGTGGTACTTTATTTGTAATTTTCATGCAACGTACATTACCAGGAGGACCATGAAATATTCAGCGAGGTCTCTTTTTCCCATTGTCCCTGCATGGAAACAGGCACTGAGCCGAATCACTGAATATTTTCAGGGCCAAACGTGGTAAAAATTGATGCGCATCATAAATAAAATTTACAATATGCAAGCATATATCGTTCCATGTGGGACGATTTGGGATATTTCTCCAACCATTTTTCATGATCTCATATTTTTAAAAATAGCAAGAAGATAAAGGTTCTGTTTTTGTTTACACACACTGGCTGCAGGACTCCCAGTAATCAGCATGACAGCCAAGTGTTTATATGGTAGTACTGATTGGATATGTATTGAATAATTAGTATGCAGAATATATGCGTGGCTAGTGTCCAATGATGGTTTATCTATCAAACAATATATTAGATGACATATCATGGGACATTCCCAGTGCAAGCATAACCCGAAAATGTAAATATCCTGCTCTGAAGCAAGTGTTACCAGTAGTCCTGTGCCATAGAACATAGATATGGTAACTTACACAGAAGTCACCCCAAAGACATGAATAACTTAGCGTTAACGGTTGACTAGAAGAGGCCAGCTGTGCTGGACAGACAGGTCAGTCAGGATGATGGTTCTGATCTGATGGTTCTGATCATAGAACAAA
Organism: Hermodice carunculata; assembly: GCA_964020975.1. Classification (NCBI taxonomy): domain Eukaryota; kingdom Metazoa; phylum Annelida; class Polychaeta; order Eunicida; family Amphinomidae; genus Hermodice; species Hermodice carunculata. Next base: position 1,928,558 of record OZ026618.1, read on the forward strand.
GCGCCAAATTAAGCCAACTAACGACGTTATATAGAATAAGAAAAAGCAATTCCTGTCTCCTTTCATTAAGACTGCGGAGGAAAATTGATTCCAGGGAGGCTTTATTTTCTATTTTTCTTGTAGAAATACACTCACTTCTGGACTAAATTTGAACTCGTGGAAGTCAAATTCAGATTGTGAGAATGAGCTCTCTGTTTGGATTCAAGTTAAAATTTCAGGCATAAGCCACTGATCTCCTAAATAGATTCGTATTTTCCCAAACGTGCTTACATGCCACAAGACAATTAGATGGATAAATCTCCCAAGCTCATAGACGACGTTATAAATGGGTTGATAATGGATGTGATTTTTGATATCACATGTTTGCAAAACCCTGCTTTTAGAGATTTTAGCAGCAGAACGATTGCGTGATGCGACTGAGAGGTTGGGCAAATCCCTCTCACATGTAATGTGTTCATTGATGGTATACCTTTCCCATTAAATTTCCCAGTAAGCCCGCCCATGACAATAGCCTGTTTTCAGTTCGAATCGAAAATGGCTGGCTCACTACAGTGTGTTGTATGTAAATGGACACAGTTCCGTAACTAAATAAGGCAGGTTCAAGTCCCGCACGTTCCGAACATAAAATATATATTTTCCGCATTTCCATAATTTTGGTGGATTTAAGTCCCCGATTCTGGAAATATATGCTGTCTCAGTACATATACTCCATAACCGTGTTGATATGGCACTCGCACATGACAACCTTCATTCAACCATTTTTTTAAGAATGGGGATTTGGTCGGGTGCATATATGCGTCTCTCATTTCAGCAGGGCAACTGGTGCCGAAGGTTGCAGGCTCGAGTCCGGCTCGTTCCGAGCATGATATATATTTTCAGCATTCCGTAATGATGCTGGATTTAAGTCCCTGATTCTGGAAAGAAATGCCGACTGAGTACATATACTGCATAACCGTGTTGATATGGCATTCGAACATGACTACCTCCAATGAACCATTCTTTTTTTAAGAATGGAGATTTGGTCGAGTTGATATGTGCGTTTCCCATTTCAGCTTGGGGACTGGTGCCGAAGGTTGCAGGTTCTAGTCCCGCTCGTTCGGAACAGAAAATATAGAGCTTGAGGATGTTTAATAATTTGATGATACGCTTAACGTCGTCAGTCATGTGCTAATTCTATAACAATAATTAATAATAATAATTTTATTGAACCTCCGCAAGCGGAGAAATTAAAAGAACATGTAAAATACTTCGAAATTATTTGAATACAAAATGATAATAGTAAAACATAAAATAAAATTGTTGAATTCAATCAGATACTTACAAGGGAATTATACCAATTAAAACGCCTTAGTCAATAGGATGGCCAGTGTATGCTTGTAACCCCTACATGAACGTCGTGGCTTGTCTTAATCAAGACATACTGAAATAGGACATTATACACCCCGTGCCATTTAACGACTCCTTCAAGTTGCCGGTATATGTGAACATCCAATCTGGTAGGGGTAATACGTTAAATAATTTGAAGAACAAACCCTCATGCCACACACTGTCAAAACAATTTCAGCGTAGCTCATAAATGACACGGAGTATAATTGAAAATTAACAGGCACATTGCATGGTACCAATAAAATATAGATAATAATTGCTGCGTTGCGCAGGTGCCGGGGAAGGCCCGGTGCTGCAAGGATGTCATGGAAATATAAAATGATACATATCAAGCTTCGTAAACAAAGATATAGATCCTCGCAGCGTCAGGCCCTCGCCGGAGCGAGCTGCGCAGCGCAAGCACTGCACAGCACGCCGGGGAAGGCCCTTCGCCGCGAGGATGTCATGGAAGTACAAGAGATTATTAAATACATATTGTCAATAAAACTGCAAGGACGTGCTCCTCAGCCCATGGTTTGATAAAGTTGCCATGGCTTATTAGATAACAGAGTGTGTCCACAACTTCGTCTTTCTCTTGTGTCTCGGAGGGGACACGTCAACTATTGGTAAATGCGACCTGTGTTGGGGAGTAACCGTACTCAATAATTCTTCCGATGATAGTGTCTTGGCCCATATGCCTATGCACAATAAACTCTGCGAGTAGATGGGCATAAAAACTAAGTAGCAGCGTATTCAGTTTAAAAATACGATTAAAGAGAGATAGAGTTTTGCAACATACGTTATCGGCAATCCGGGGAATGCCAGAAGCCTTAAAAAGACATGAGTGGTGGGACCGCTTTCCAATACCAGGTAACGTTCAACTAGAGTCCCTTTGGCCGATTCCAGATTTTTTATACTGGCATTAGATAAAGCGATACTATCGAACCCATATGTAAGAATGGGAGAGCATATCGTTTTCCAAAGGTGAGACTTTACATCTGTATGAAGTCCTGGATATGAGAGGCCGATATTACCCAAGCCGTGAAAACTTTGACGACACCTGGTGATTCTATGCTCAATATTAGCTTTACACGTGTTTTTCGAGGTGAAGCGCACGCCGAGTATTTTCAACCGAATTGAATATTTCTACAGAATGCGAGCCTAAGTTAAATGTAGGTAAAGAATTAAATGGCATAGGTCCCATTATAATACATTTGCATTTAACAGGATTAAGTTAAATCTCCATCGTTTGGAATATTCGAAACATATATCCAGAGAAGTTTGTAAGCCTGACGTAGTAGCGCTGAAGAGGGTGACATCGTCCGCATAGGCAAAAACTGAGTACCTATCATTACCAAGACGAAGGCCAGCCTGTTCAGCGCCCACAGACTTCAGCATGGCAACAATAAAAATATTGAAGAAATATGGTGAAATTACACTACCCTGGCGCACCCCACGTGTCACTGGAAAAAAGTAACTAACATCGCCATTCCACCTTACCATATTGTACGAGTTCTTGTACCATTCATATATTCAGAGACTGCAAAGCAGGCAAAATATTCAAGAGTTTATACAGCAGTCGTTCATGCCAGACGCTATCAAAGCATTTTTGCGCTTCGAGAGCAAAGACATAAACTAGAGAATCTTTACTGTTAAAATATGAAATTATATCATGGAAGAAGGCACATCCAAATGAACCACTGTGATCCTTAAGCTAGGTTTCCATGTGCGCGTATTACGCTTTGCGTACAATGTATTGCGTAGATGGGGGCGCGTATTGCGTACTGTGGATACCATTTTTGATGTATCCGCAAACCAGGCGTATACTGTACGTATGTATGTTTACTTTGGTAGGAATTAGCGCCATTTTGTCTATGTTACGCGCGTCTACCCTGCGTGGTACGTACAAAATCGCTACACAGAGCGATTGAAACGCAAAGGCAACACGCAGTACGCACTACGCAGTACGCACTACGCATACATGGAAATGGGGTAGTTAATTTTAAGTCAATCAATTATTACGCACTACGCAGTACGCAATGCGCAGTACGCAATACGCGCACATAGAAACCAAGCTTTCCGAAAGCCAAATTGAGCAGCGCTGGCATCGTCTTCAGGTATGATAAGCAATTCGACAAGCTTTGCATGTACTGTGCTGAAAGTAATAGGACGATAGTTATCTGGAGTATTTGGGTTTAAGATACTTTTCTTTAGAACTGGTATAATTATTCCAGTCTTAAAAACATCAGGTACAATCCCATAGCTAATGATCGTAGAACATAAAGTATACAGTTAATTAAGGAGTGTATCTGACTCTCCAGATGATAAATTTTCGGTGGTTATACCGTCATATCCTGGAGATGAATTCCTTTTCATCTTGCTTATCAAATCTGATACTGAATAAGGCGAGATCGAAAAACTGTCTTTGTACGGAACTGTCCGTTGGGCGAGCTCCCGTTACTTATTTTCCACGATGCTTTCTATAGGAAAGTTGAACTGCTAATGATGAACCAGAAACACATTAATGCTACATTACTTTGCCACATTTCCAAATTATTTAACTGAGAACATAAGATTGGTGTTATTTCCCAGGTCTGTTGTCTTTTTTTTTTTTCGTGGTATTGACCTGCATCAGAATGCAATATTAAAGGTGAACACAACCCGATAGCCCTCCTTTACTGCAATGCCCACTACAATGCGTTATTTTCGACCTTCTTTTTTTGATCATTCCCTTTTGCCATCTGCAGCAATATCGATCCTTCAGTTATTAAATTTGTGGTTTCACTAATTTAATTTTGTTCCAAAGTCCCACCCCCTACACACTCATATATATATATATATATATATATATATATATATATATATATATATATATATATATATATATATATATATATATATATATATATATATATATATATATATATATATATATAGATATATATATTAGGTCGTTTTCTGGCAATTATATGCTGCCCACAAAAAATAACAAAGGAATAGGTCCTACAGCCGGTTTGTGGGTCATGCTCATTGTCTGCGGGTCAATTATAATCCTGAAACTGGACCGTGGGCAGTATATACAAAGTATAGCTTACCACATTTTTTGGGTATTTATAGCTTTCCATAATGACTGGACAGATTTGCTAATGTGTACGTTTCTGAAACAAACCCCCTAGGTAGCGCATTGCATCTAAGGCAAATGTGGTTTATGGGCATTGTTCAAATGCCAATAGAGCAGACAACTGCCCACAAGACGGCCTGAGGATTACAATTCTGCCCACAAACCAACAAAGACACAACTATATATATATATATATATATATATATATATATATATATATATATATATATATATATATATATATATATATATATATATATATATATATATATATATATATATATATACATATATATGTAAATATATATTGACATTGAAACATTGAAACATTGAACTTTACCTTTGGTAACCCACAAAACATTGCCCAATAAAACAGGTTATATGTGTTTAAAGCTGTTTGTATTGTATACAGTAGTTTTAAGTATATGTGTGCAAATGTGCCTCTGTATTAAGTAGAGACCCCTTCAATATGAGGTTTGAAAAAGATATAGCCAACAATTTTGAAACAAGTGCTTGCCAATTTCACCATAAGCGTTGATACATTTTCATGTTGCTTGTACCAGTCCGTGTCATCAAGAGTGTCATCCAGCAGCAAACAAGAAATGAGCAACTCATTCTAAATTTAATTTGCTGCAGAAAAATTTCTGGGTAAGCAAGCAGATAATAGGAACTTTTGTATTCTGGGCACCACCATTTGCCTGTGCGTGTATCCCAATACAGAATCAAACGCATCAAAGCAATGGCCTCAGCTCTGCCTGTATAAAGAGTTTTAACCCAAAATGTGAATCTACTCTGAATAGTTAGCCTATCCTACCTTACATGTCTGTCTGATTTAGGCCACTGAAGGCATCTGTCTTTCCGAAGCAGCCTAGCTAAGGCATCTTGTGTGCTGACACACTTGAATATATTTGGCGTAACTGGGTAGCGTCTTACCAACTTTGACAATTCAAGCTAAGACTACAAGTGTGTGTATGTGTGTGTGTGTGTTAAATGACAAGGCTCATGCTGTGTCAGAACGTCCCTGTATAATGTTTATATGGCACTAAATAGGCCCAACACGTGCAGCACAAGTGTGTGCAGTTCCTTTTGGGGGGGGGGGGGTGTTAGGGGTGGGTGGGGGTAGGGTGGTTAAGGCATATGTAAACCTTTGTATAGAAAAGTGTATCGGTTTGAGTTGTCAGTTGGTTTAATAAGGAGATTCTGTATGCAACATTTTGTGCTGCACATTATATATATATATATATATATATATATATATATATATATATAAATATATATATATATATATATATATATATATATATATATATACACACACACACATATATATATATATATATATATATATATATATATATATATATATATATATATATATATATATATATATATATATATATATGTGTGTGTGTGTGTGTGTATATCTACACCGACAGCAGAGGATAGAATGTTGTTCCCTTTTCAGGCAATCAGTGGAGCGCTGATTCTTCATCTAACATTCCCGTGGCATTGTTTGTTGATATGCCTATATATTTTTATAACAAAGATGTCGATTAACGCCTTTCACTAAGAGTTCCATTAATGTTGATATACCGAAAAATGTGCCAGTATCCAACAGCCTTGTTGTGCAACCTGGCGTCAGCTAGGAATCTTTTATTGGACTTTGCTTATAAATGTTTATTTTTCTCAAATATATTTGTATATTTTTGCATATTTTTAGTTCAGCTCGGTTGCTAGTCAGGCTGAGCTTTTAGGAGGCCGAGTTGTCCGTTGTCCGTCTGTTGTCCAGTATCCATCGTCTGTCCGTTCACAATTACATTTTCAACTTCTCCAGATTTGACTGCCAGGTTCACTTCAAACTTGGTGCCCAATGTAACTTGAATGGCTTTCTATCAAGTTTGATCATACAGTCAGGCTCCAGCGGTAATTGGAATTTTTTATGAATGTTTATGCTCTTTTTTGGGCAAATGTTTTGGCAAAGATAACAGCCTCAAATTGACACCTAAATATTGTCTCTAAACCCTAAGAACCATTATCTTGAGAACACATAACTGTTAATTATCCCAGTCGACCAATCGACGAAGGGAAACCAGGTATCACAAAGTAAACCAGCCTAGAGGTGGTCTCAAACTGCAGAGACTGGCTCATGATGAACGAAAAATGCTCATGACCTTTCACTTGCATCTTGGATCACCGTGCAGACACATGTATTAATGTACGGAGTTGATGACCTGTTCAAGCAAGCTTGAGCAAATGCTAACCAACTATACAAAATAGAGAGCGGTGACAATACCGGAACTGCTTATGTGCCTAGCTCACGAATAGTTCGCCTGACACGCATGGGTATTACAATACCGGAACTGCTTATGGGCCTAGCCCATGTATAGTTCCCGTGACACGCATGGGTATTGCAATCACCTGAGCTGTAATGTAAAATGAATGTTTTAATTCTCATAACGCTAACAGATTATGGCGTTAAACTATGCTTGTCTGTCTTTGTTGTCTTGTTTATCGCTACTGCCGACATCTACTAGGTATTATGATTTATGAACAAAGCATATATTCTAAGGTTATATGCTTGCCTCACGTGACGTAAAAGTTTCACATTATACTTCTTCTTTGGTGCAGCCCTGTTTCACGAACCTCCTACCGTCTCTCTGCCAAAAGCTAAGCAATGTGCAGACGGTTGGGCGACACAATCAACAAGCTCTTATTGAGTAAGGAAATGAGTAGTTTGATTGACATTAGCACGATACGCAATAACACTCATGTGTCAAAACATCTTTAGGCCCGAAACTGAGTCACATATACAAAGGTATGATGTTTTGAAATTTAAGGTTTGACAGAGATTATGTTTCAATAGTCGCTATACTTCTCAAAATTAAAAAAAAAAAAAGAAAAACAACAACAACCACAAAAAAAAAAAAAAAAAAAAAGCTGCGCCGAGATTTTTGATTCACAACTACGTTATACTTAACTGAAGTTAGCTGCCAACAGAAATGGAATCATGTGCTTATACAAGTGTATATATGCATGGCAGCATCCTTTGTCTCACATCAACTGCAGGCATTACACATATGTCTTGCTTTACTGCATTACTATGAGTTCCTCCCTGTCAGTTCACTTTTTCATGCAATCTGGTAATGCAATATTCAATTCATACAATCAAAGGCTTGTGTAAAATGTGACGTGCTTGTATATATTATGTATGCCAGAGGGATTTTTTTTAACTTTCCGTTAAAATGTTATAAAACCAACTAACGGAAGCGCCATGGTGACCATTGAAACAATATGAAAATTGATTTTCTCTAACTCAATCATCATCGTAGGCAATTTTGAATTTCCATTCACACACACATTCTTGGAGTCTAACACTTAGATAAAAAGTGATAGGATCGACCATTGCAAGGATGGGTAAAAAAATAGAAGTGTGACCTAAGGCCGCACAAGGTCAAAATAGACAACACCAAAACAAACCTCATTGGTACTCATTAGCGGTGAAAAGTATCCATGGGCCTAAGATCCACCATTACCGAGGCAAAACCATTTTCTTCTATCTGAAAAACAATGCTATCATGTGCATATGCCTTGCCTTTAATTCCTTTTTTCGCTAGTTTGCTAAAAATTCCAAAATGACAGCAGCACCTACTCATGAAAAAGGTCGTGCCACGTATTTTTACCAGGAAGTGTAAAGAACAACAACAACAACATTAAAAACAAAAAAAAACCAAACAAAAAAAAAAAACCAAAAAAAAAAAAACCAAAAACAAAAACAAAAAAAAAAAAAACAAAACAAAAACAAAAACAAAAACAAAAAAAAAAAAAAAAAAACCCCAAACCCCAAAACAAATATAAATAAAAAACATGAGTTTGGGGCAAAGAAGTTACTTAAACATTACGCATGACCCTTTTGTTACATTTCGTGGAGACTCATCCGAGGGAAATTAATTTAAAAGTTTGCAGTGAATCTGCATGAGTCTTTTATAGGTGATCAGATGAAAATGTGAACTATCATTGCATTCCTTACTGACTTACTGATCAATGGAAATGTATGCATAAAATGGCAGTTACCCGAATTAGTTTTTAAAGTGCGGAACCCACCGCATTCTCACCCACTGAGCATCTTTATTTGACCCTCACACAATTGATAAAGTCAATGTTTATCATGGTTTAGCACACTCTGTGTGACGATGTATCAGTTGGAGAAGTCCAAAATAGCAAAGAACACAAAAAATTATGAAATAATGGAAAAAATCACAGCGCCATCTGGTGAACAAACTTAGGTGAACAGGTCTTCAAAATGATTCCATACAAGTTTGAAGCACTTGACCTAGTGCTTTTAAAGGAGTTTTTTTTTTTTTTTTTTTTGGTCAAAAGTTTGCTCAAAAAATGAACCACAACATTAATACATATTCTTTGCAAAGGAAAATTCCTACCAAGTTTAAACAGTATCTGGCGAACGGTTTTGTTATTGTCGAAAAACTGATAAATGAGCAGACGACAATAAGCTGTAGACGCGAGATGATGATTGCCTGACCACCCTAGAAGCTTAGCTGACTGATGTGTCATTTGAGCTAAAGATCATTGTTCCGGGTTTACTGGATACTGTTCTTGAAGTGCGTCTTCTGAAGATTCTTTAGTTCGTGGTCTCTTCTAATATAAAAGGGATGCATATATCAATAAATGGCTTACGCTCTCAATTTTGTCCATTTGATGTACATAGACAATATACTAGTGATCCTAGGAAAACCAATTAATAAAACGTTAAATATGGAAAAAGGTACCTCTCCAGGGTGATTTCAACCGTAGATGAATTTAAATTGCCAGTGTCTGTCTATAATTAACGTTTCTTTACTTCAATAAAAACATGGTAAATCGTCATAAAGCGTCAAAATGGCCCACTCGTTTCAGATGTTCGTGGACAAAAAGCATTTTAACTACCATTAGCTCAGTTGAAAGAGACAAAATCAGCTTTATTTTGCTGTTTTTTCTTTTGCCAGTATTTGGACAAACATTAAATATTGAAATAATGAATGCATGATACATTGTCTTCTCAATTTAAAAGTGAGGGTTCAACCCCAGAACCTAAATCTGACTTAATGCCTTTCTACATATTTTGGACACCTAACAAGCAAAGGATTCTATATTGTTAATGTTCACACCATCGAGTTTTATGTGGATCAGCCCTTTACTGTTAAATCCAGGACATTCATTGTGAAGCTATCACAAGTTCGGCTTAAGGTGCTGTTATCTATCTAATACCCCAGTTCTGTTCCTTTTATTATTATATTATTCTTTATTCTTTTACCAGGGTATACCAGTTCAGTGAACATCACTGATCTCCCACTGGGCCCTGGGTGGATACAATAGTAATAAATATAATGCATGACATGAGAGACATAAAATCAAAAATATGTTAACATAAGCGTTGACACATGATATATAAACTAAAGAGATGAAGACACAGGTGTAAAATTAAGAACATAAATACAATATATACACAATGGTACAAGGGGGTCAATACTATACTGTCAATTTGTGCTACCATAAAAACATCTGTATCACTTTGGGTTATCACTATTGGGAATTTTGTATAATATAATTGCGCTTGAACTGGCTGAGGGATACAGAATTTGCAATTTCTACTGGAAGGCAATTCCACTTGGCAGCTCCTTTGTAACTTATTCTGGATTTTCCTGCGTTAAGTTTTACTAGGGGGATGCATAGATGATTTGCAGTTACTGATCGGGTACTATGGCTATGTATACTACTTGTGTACTTGAACTTATCCTGAATATATTGTGGCGACATACTGTGGAGAGCTTTATACATGAAAACTGCCAAGTGGAATTGCCGTCTTTCCTCTAGAGGCATGATGTTGCAAGCTTGGTGCAAGTTGTGAATATGTTCACGTCTGCCTGCTTTTGTTACAATGCGCAGTGCTTTGTTTTGTAATACTTGCAGTTTACTTTTTAGGTACTGTGGGCATGAGTCATATATTATGTCACAGTAGTCGATGTTTGGCAGTACAAGTGATTTGTATAAGAGCAGTAAACTCTCTTTTTGTAGAAATTTACTGGCTCTGCCTAAAAGTGCGAGTTTCATGCCAACTTTGTTGCAAACATGACTGATGTGCTCATGGAAGTCAAGAGTAGGGTCCAGAAAAACGCCAAGATACTTAAACAATTTCACTTTTTCTACATTTTCTTCCCCTACTCTAACTTGCACATAGGCCATGTTTTTCAATCGTTGACTGGTACCAAAAAGCATAAATTTGGTCTTACTCACATTGAGAGTCAGCTTATTTTGCTCAAACCACTGAGAAACTCTTACAAGGTCACTGTTTATGGTATTTTGTATGTCATTTGCGTTTGCAGCTGAATAAAAAAGTGCCGTATCATCAGCGTAAAGGGCAATGGTGCATCTCTCGGCAACATTGGGAAGATCGTTGACATACAAGATGAACAATAGTGGACCCAGAATGGATCCTTGTGGTACCCCACAAGTTACTCCCTCTGGGTCCGACAGTTGTCCGTTGACACATGTGACCTGAGTACGCTGGTACAAGTATGCTTCAAACCATTTCAACTCATTGGCATTCACACCATATGCTTCGAGTTTTTGTAACAGGCACCTATGGTTAACGGTGTCGAAAGCTTTTTTTAGGTCCAGAAAAACCATTCCACAGCACCTGCCCTGGTCTATTTCACCGTTTACAAGATCTAATATGTGTGCCAAGGCAGTGGCTGTGGAATGCTTTTTCCTGAATCCGGACTGATGGTCGGATATGAGATTGTTGACTGTTAAGAACTCATACAGCTGGTCGTGCACTGCACGCTCTAACAGTTTCATTGTTACAGGAATAACAGAAATGGGTCTGTAATTGTTAGTGTCTGTTTTAGAACCAGCTTTATATATGGGTGTGACCTTTGCTGACTTCCATTCCTGGGGCACAACAGCCGTTTTTAATGACAAATTAAATATATGAGTCAGAAGAGGTGTTATGTTTGACTTTGATGCCTTAAGGAGGCGGGCACTCAAATTATCTAGTCCTGTAGCTTTGCCTATTGACAAGTTGGAAAGCTCATTTGAAACAAATGTTTCTGTGATGCCCTTGAATTGAAAAACAGCATTAGTCACCTTCGTAGCTTTAACTTCTACATTTGAAATCTTACTAGCGAGCTTAGTACCTATATTTGCAAAGAAATTATTGAATTTTTGTGCTATCAGCTTTGGTTCGGTAATATCTTCACCATTTACATTAAGTTTTGTAGGACCTGGAGATTTTACATTAGGTACTATTTTTCTAAGAGTTTTCCATAGCTCTTTTGGGTTATTTCTGTGTTCATCTAAAGATTGTTCTATTAACTCTTTTTTCAAAGTACATGTTAAATTGTTGACCCTATTTCTTATTGACTTGAACTTGCTCCAGTAAAGACTTGATTTTCTACCGTCAGATTTGTTACTTTCAGCTATCTTCTTGTAATAGTCTCTATCATTACACAATGAGCGTAGTTCATTTGTGACCCATGGGGGTTCATTTTCACGCACTTTTATGTTTACCATTGGTGCGTGTGTATCACAAATTGGTTCAAACACATTTTAAAATTTTTTCCAAGCACTCTCTGGGTCAGTTGATGAGTATACTTTTGTCCAATCGGCATTTTGTAAATCATTTGAAAAAGAACTTTCATTAAAATTGCGGTATGTCCTGGCTCGTATAATTTGAACTCTTCCCTTTGGTCTTATTCCCTTACGTGAAAAATATACCAAATTATGGTCACTTAGTCCACAGGATATGACGCCGATTTCGAGGATCATATTTTCCCGATTTGTATAAATGTGATGGATCAGTGTTTCTGAGCTGTCAGTTATTCTTGTTGGTGATTTAATTATTTGTTTCAGCTGTTGTGATTTTTCAAAAAAGTTTACAAGTTGTTTTACTGGTTTGTTTTTTGAGAGATAGTCCAGGTTGATGTCCCCTAGTATGGCAAGTTCACCATCACTCGGTACCGCCTCGTCTATTTGATTTTGTAAAGCGTTGATACAATCTTTCGGTACTGTGTCCGGGGGACGGTACACCCTCATATATATATTGGCTTTGTCTTTGGGAGCTTCAATTTTATCCACAAGGTTTCAAGTCTGGTGTCATTTTCTATTTCCAAGTGGATAAGTTCATGTGAAAAACGGTCATTTATGTAAATGCATATGCCTCCACATTTATTATGTTGCCTGTCCAAACGCTCCATATTGTACCCAGGTATAGTCACTTCTTCTAGCAAGTGAGTCGAATTTAGCCATGTCTCAGATAAGACCAAAACATCAACTGGCTTAGATTGAAGGGCTGTACGAATTTGATCAATTTTGGGGTACAGGCAATGTACATTTAAATGTGCTATTACGATGCCCTTAATTTGCTTTAGTATATTAAGGCCGTAATCGTTTTCATTGTAGTTGATTTACAGATATATAATGTCCTTTGTAAATGTGCTACAAGAAGCAACTCCAAAATAGATTCCTGGGGCACACCTCCATTCCTGTACCTATCACTTCAGTTCCTTAGGCTAACACCCTGCTTCTCACACCAGAGACACTGGCCACCAGATCGCCTGCACTTTTGTCAAGTCCTGAACCATGATCTTTTCAAGCAAACTATGTTTGGGGCAAAACAGACAAATGCCTTAGATAGGCACATTATTATGGCACGTATTAGTACATTTAAATGCACGGACTATAGCCACGATTTAAATAGCGCAAAAATATAATCTGAGAACTTCACCTAGGGCAGCAGGTGGAAACAGATTTATAGTCCTCCCGCAAATGCATGGTCAGATATTGCTCTCCCCAAACAGCAGTATACGGGGTTGGCAATATATTTTCTTATTAAGAGGGTGTTTACGCTTAAAACTAACAGTTCTTCGTTCGACGTTAAGTTGACTGGGGGGAACTTAATTTTCAAAACATTTATTATGTGAATTAGGGCTTCGAGAATGACATGTCTTAGCAGCTTGAATTGTTCAACTCATAAATACTCAGCGTCAGAGGCTTTTCAATTGCCCACGAATTGTCCCAAATATTTAAATCAATTCATATATTAGTCCACAAGTAAAACTTGGATTTTGGTAGGGGAACCTTCGGTAATAATTTTTATGCTTGAGTGATAACACAGGGAAATATAGAAGGGTTTTTACCGCGTCTTTTGCCATTTTACCTCAGATTTGTACAAAAACATCCTTACTGCCACTCATAACAGTTTCCACTTAATAGCAAGTCAGTCATTCACAATGGGACATTTACAATTGCGTGGTGTTAAGCTACTTTGTTCAAATTCCTTAAAAACAGTATTATGCCATGCTTCTTTTTATTTGGTCCAATGATGTCATCATAAATGTGAAGTTGTGCCCCATTGTTGACCAGTTGAAATTGATATATTTTTGTTACAGCATGATATAACTCATTAATCAATTATATTTTTTGTTTCACATCTAGTTAAAAATGTATCTCATATTCATTATCATTGTGACCACACGATTTACATGATTTTGTTTCAGGATAACTGCATTATATCGCCCTATATCAGCTTCTAAGCATTGGATGCTAATTCTTAACCTAGTAAGAACTTTGAAATTTCATTCTTGTGAAGAATTTTTATCTATTGTTTGATGTACTCTTTCCTCATATTACTGACAACATCACACATGTCTTCATTTTCTTTTCCACACTCCGCTGTATATTTCATTATACTGCTACTCACATTGTACAACTGTATATTTTTAATATTAATCTTTCTTATTGCGTCTGTGTAAGCTGCATGTAATAGTGTGTTGTCATGAGCCTCCTGCAGATGCATAACATGCCTAATAATTTGTTGCCAAACATTCAATATAAAGTGGTTATCGTCCGAGCTCACCATATACAGCTATATTAGTAGCCTTAGGACCTACATGCTACAGAACTGAATATGTACTCTTACATAGACCTTGCTTAGATTTTTGAATGTTTAATGGTCCCCATATTTTACAGCCATATAAATTAACGATTTTTATTAGTTGATCAAATAGTCATAGACCAACATGTGATTTCAAATAGCCTACAGACCGCTTTAAAGCCACCATTGCTTTTTTAGCCTCAAGATTAACCGGTTGTTTGGCAAGGACACGCTTGCCATTATCACATATAGATACCCCCAAATATTCATACTTTTTAACATTTTAACATGCACCCTGCCATACATAAACACACGGTTACATAACATACATGTCCCGTAAAACTCAAGTACCTTTGTCTTATTTATGTTGATTTTTAGATGCAAGGTGGCGCAATATGTGTGTAGTTGGTCATTGGTGCTTTGCATACCAACGATTTATGGCTTTTTTACACAAAGACGCAAAGTCTTCCTTGATCACCAAATATATCTGGTAAATCGTTTAGGTACAGGTTGAACAAAATAAGGCATGACATGTGTGTGTCGCTGGTCAGTGTCAGTCTCAATTGGGGAACATTCTCTTTAGAATTTCATCCTCTGCACCCGATGGCCAAAATATTGAGATACTTTTTGATTGAAAAAAAAACAAAAAAAAAAACAAAACAAACGTACAATCAGGTGGCAAATCATCTAGTGCATATGCAAGGTGAACACACTCCAAATGAATCTCATTGACATATCTTGTACATTGAAAGGCATGTACAAACATATGTTATATAATAGGCAAATACTCGAATGACAAGCAGGATACACAAATAGCACAGAGCAGCACAAATGCGGGTATTACATTATTGCAACTGGGCAATGCGATATGACCATTCTCAACTTACAAGTAAGCAAATAAGATACAAATGTTGTTCACAAAGGTGAACCGACATATAAGATATTACATAGAGTAACCTTATTCAAACATTAAATGGAGATTAGTTAAATATATTTTGTGAGATTTGATGTACTCAAGAGATTGTTTGTAAATATCATTCATCGGCTCAAGGAAACATGACCTATGCTTAAAATCCACGCATAAACATTGAGTTCATTGTATTAGCTACATTGAACGAACCGAAAGTGGAGAAACTATCCTCGTAGATCGTTTAACTGGAATGAAGGCACTTTGATCAAAACGGCTCTCTCTCTCTTGGTTGTACAACTGTTGTTAATGTGAAACATGTTTAAATCGAAGTGTGATTCAAAAAAACATTTTGTCTACTTCAAATGACTGAAGCAGGTTCTCATATAGGTACAACTACGATTATTACAATTTTCGTTGATCAAGATAATACAACCCATTCAGTCAGGGCTCACTTTTTATCTTTCTTTTCCGTTCATCTTAAAATGTTTGCAGATGACGTAGGAGAT
Source organism: Hermodice carunculata (assembly GCA_964020975.1). NCBI lineage: Eukaryota > Metazoa > Annelida > Polychaeta > Eunicida > Amphinomidae > Hermodice > Hermodice carunculata. Next base: position 1,944,388 of record OZ026618.1, read on the forward strand.
TCCCTTCACGGAGGATAGATGGAAAAAGGCTTCAACAAAACAAAGCACAGTCATACTTTAAGACAATCTGGAATACATTGTCAGGATTCTTGTTTTCAATGTGGCTAGCCGGTAAAGTATTGAATGATAGGCGGATACAGAGGGGGAGGGTGCGGGAGCGGGTTTCCCGCTCCCCCATGGGGGTCCGGGGGCCCTCCCCCGGAACATTTTTTAAAATTGGGTTGTCTGAGGTGCATATTAAGCACTCAGTCACTTGATTTAAGAGAAAAAGTTTCAATATTTTCAAAGTGAGTTTTGTGGTAAGTACAGGAAAAGTACTCACCATTTTTGGATGTTTCATCTGTTAATGCTTGTACTGCACATAAAAAAAATGACTCTTAAACATTTCTATAAAACATCCGAAAACAGTACTACTCCTTAGCAGTAACTGTATTTGTAGACTATTAACTAGTAAAAGAAACTTATTATGTTATTTTTTTCCTTGAATTTCTCCTTTCAAATACTAAGGGATGAATCAACACCTGCCATGTAAAATTAATTACAACAGAGCAATATATATATTTCTATTAATTTGGCCAAAGTTTTACCAACTTTGGATTTCATTTTTGTGCAAGTTCAAAATTTATGGGCTACTAGCATTACTTTTAATATAAATTTTAACCGAATAAATGTCTGCCTGCAAGACTGAGCATTAGACAACACCATGTACTGACCCTTTCCCCAGTGTAATGTTCTAACATCATACTGGGTAGAAGGGGGAAGAGTACATATACATCATAACATGGTGGTATTTGTAAGGACTGAGCAAGGGTCACATTAGCAAGAAGTAGAAGAAGTTCGACCGGTTTCGTTGTGCTTCACAACTCATCAGGAACTGTGGGCTAACCAACGTGACGTCTGATATATGCCGAGAGGTCACTTTCTGTTGCCAAGTAAAACACGTTATCGTGATTACGTAACACAGAATCTCGGTTCTACCAAGACGTTATTGTCAAGGTGAAGTAGATTCAAAAAAATTTTGAATCCCAGCAAGCCTGTAAAATAAAGACTGCCGTAGAAACAATGCTGGGGGTCAGCAAGTGTGATTAATCAGACTTCTGGGTGGTGGTACTACCGTACCACAAAGCTCTGAACGCAGGAGCTTAGGACTGTGTGTAAAAACACAGTGTGGGTACATGTGTGCGGTTTCCCAATGGGTTGCATACTATATGCTACCCAAAGCAGAACCTCATGGAGGGATGAACTCTGAACACACACAAAAAATAACATGGTAGTAGTTGTACATGCATTTTTTTTGGTGAAATTTACAGGAAATGGTGAAGTTGAACCATCACAAGTATGCTTGCTTAAAGTGACTTGTGACAGTGTTGATTCCAGGCAGTAGAAGTTGCGTGTTTTGACTAATTTATTAAAACACACACTCAGACTGTAATGTTTATCATGCAGAATGCATTGTTCCAAAAAGGTTTAACTTTCAACAATTTTAATCATGCCACTGTAGTGGAATATGTACGGGCCTGCACTGTATTGCAAAGAATCCAGAAATAGTTAAGAAGTATGTCACTTTTGTTGACTAAGTCCTCTTTGGGCCTAGTTTAAAGCTATTCAAACTGTTGAAAATTGACACATTTTACCCTAGATATCAATACAGAACACACTGGCTGTTGACAATTAAAACTGTTACAGTTATCGTTAAACTTAATGTTAGTTTAACAACAGTTGACAATGTTGTTGAATTTTGTTCAACATTATGTTGGCTCCACTTCTGTGGTATGTACACTTGCTGATGAGTCCAGGGCAGACTGCATGGACCAATAACAAAGATGGACGAAAATCAGAGCACAATACAGCTGAAGATATCTATAAATCATATAAATTTGAATTTCAAATTGTAAATTTAAACAAGGAAAAGAAAAGTCATAATATTTGGCAAAAGCTTTGATTGTTGCCACCCAATATGAATTTGTAGGGTCTGCCAAGTTTCTATTGTCTGCAGCTGTGTGTGGAAGTTAACGTCGCGTCTGAAGCACAATGACCTTGACCCAATTGCATTGTCACCCTAGGTTAATTCTCTATGAATTTCTTGCACGCAATATAAGGAGAACCAGAATTGCTAGGAACATGAAACATGTACACATAATCACCCTTGTCAGAGATTTCGTCAAGTCTGAAGAACAGTGAACTCGACCTAACCTGAAAGGTCATCACAGGCATTCGATCATAATTGCGGATCTGCAATCGTCACCGTTTGCTGTCGAGCGATGATACAAGCGTATCGAAACTGTTAAAATGTACTTAAGATTAGCATATGTTTTCAAAAGACGTCCACAGATACTTCTTTAGTGCTCTTTTGAAAGGATTTCTGGCTCATCAGGAATTTTACTTCGATCTTTTCTGTGTTTTAGAACATCAAAGTCAAGTGGCTCAACGGAAAGTTTGTACCAGTTTCACATTTTATCGTCAGATTGAGATACCAAGACGTATCGAAATTGAAGGTAAAACTTTTTGTTTAGCGAAGTCGCAACTTTGACAAATCTTGAGGTATAAATTAATGGACAAACTTTGACGACCTGTCTCGTAAAATAAAATAACGATTGATGAGCACATGTTGGTATATATGAATGAAAATCTAGTGCGGGTATCCTGGTGTAATGGTGAAAGTGCCAATATCAATGTCGATATCCACACATGACAGCAAACCTGAAATCAGGTCCTATTAATTGTAAAATGTATGAAATGCCTTAAATTTTGGTATACATATGAAATACAAATGATATGTTAGCCAGTTATGGAATTGGTACCATACCATTTTGAGCCATGCAACCTTTCGCAACGGTACAGACTGAGCAATTTGACCATGCTGTTGCAGCCCATTTGTTGAAATCATCTAAACATACTCATGCGACAAAAATATCATAAATATTCCGGTAACAGCACAAAAATTCACAAATAAATGATATCGGTGCCAAAACGACGCTATTGAAGTGCGTATCTTTCATACAGCGATCGGTACCAAGGCTGTTTAACTCCTGATCCTCGCCATTTCTGCTACAAGTAAAAGCGTCTTCGTAGCTGGCGTCCGCTTTGCCCAATGCTATTCAGAGCGCGATATCAATTTGGTCTAATTTTAGCGTTATATAGTTTCAAATGTGTCCAGTAACTGAGAATAACTAAGAATACTTTTGAACAATCCTGCTAAGAGGTTCTTGAGGAAAAAAACTGACAAAGCACGCGAACACTCATACAACTTTTTTTTAAATGCAGCGCAGAACTACTCAATGCAATTCCAAATCAGACTTTGACCCCGGCTACGACTGAGATATAATCATTCGCACATAATGTTTTGAAAAAAATACATAGATTGTGGTACACATAGTGGTCAGAAGACACCCACAAAAGCAAAACAAATAACAAAAACAAAAAACAAAAAAGTACAAACGAAAAAAGAAAAACACACATACACAAAACAATTAAAAAAAATAATAAACAAAAAGCACTCGCTACCATGGAAGTCAGCTTGAGGTCCAGATTTATTCACTAAACGAAAAGAAACTTTATATTACTTTGTTAGTAGTAACAAGATATATGTTATTACATTTAACCACATTTATTACATGTGTGTTGATTAAGTACTATTCGGTTCTTCTGAAAGATAAGTTTAAAAGGCCTTACAAAACAGGAGCACTGTAAATGCACCAGTCAGGGATAGAACAGGTAGCAGTATATTTAAGTATGTTGATTATGTTGACGGCGTATAATTTTAAATTTTTATAATCATATGTCTCAAACACTTTTCAGTGCCAACAAGATAATTTCTTTCTGTGAAAATAGCACTTCTGTTTCTTGTATTATAATTATGAACTTTAGATACTAGTTATATATTGACTGAATTAAAGTACTCGGGTAATTAGATGATGATGTACTGAAAGTAAAACGTCAGCTGCTGATGGAGAAAAACATCATTCATTTTTAGGAGGTTCTTTTCTTTAAATGTTGGTTCTGTGTGAACATTTAACTTGGTATGGTTTATTATCCTTACACACTTTTTTCCTAATCTAGAGTAATTCTAGATTTCTTTCTGTCCCTAGAGCAATACACCATAGTTTAGTGCGGTATTACTAATTAATTACTTATTATTTGCAGGATGTTGATAGGTAGACATTCTTTAAGTCTGTACACGATGGCAATTGATTTTGATATTTTGGATGCGATTTTATCAATGTCAATGGCTGTTCCAAATTAACTGCCTGCCAATTTGTATTCCAAAGGAATTTAAGTCATTAACACATTCAATTATTGTGTTGTTTATTTGTATTTCAGCAATTATTGCTTATTAACGAGGGTTGTAGAAATTCGTGTATTATAGAATCAATGGTTAAGTATACTCTGCTGTTACACCCCCCCCCCGCATCTGTTACTTTGGAAAGGTAGTCTAGTAACAACTAATAAAGTTGTGATTTATGTCGTTTCTCTATGACATAGCCCACGCCAGCTCTCCTCATTACACTGTCAAACCCTAATAATAATTAAATATTTATTTTAACAATTTTAATTTAAATCGTTCTTTTTTTCTTGGTGACAAATCCTACCGATTACAGTACATATGAGTGCCCCATATTCCTGCTCGACAGCAATTCTTGGCTGCATATTAACCCTTTCCCATTTGAATTAAGACTGAGTCAACATTTCCTTGGCATAGGTTGGGCACTAAGTGCCCAACCCATGCCACGGAAAGCTGTTGACCTGGGGCATGTGATCTTGATAAGTCTCATGTACATTTTTCAATCAAATTGTTTTTCATAACTGTTGAAATTAGTTGAAAACACTTAAGTAGACGACATTTGACCACCAGCCGGTTTTGGCCGGTTTAAGGGGGAAAGGGTTAAATTACATAAGGATTACTACAATGGAAATGATGTGCATGTTTATGAAGGGGTTATAGATATGATGAGAAAACGGACTGTCCACAACTGAGAGCTGCTAACCTTATACTTGATATGAAAGAACATTTAAAATATGATCGATACAATGACTTCGAAACCCAGAACAACATTTTGGAATGACAGCAATAGTGGAAACGCACCGCAGAAATTCCCCTATGCAAAGCTTCTACTCCAAATACAAATACAAAAGGCTATTTGAAGAATTGAAAGACAATGCTTTGTTTGGCAAAATAATCAGCTTATTATTGTGGTCAGATTGTACCATTTACTTACTAACTAGATCCAACCAGGAAGACACTTGGATAGAGGAACTCATGTTCTACTTACAATTGAGGCAAATAGTGTGCTGGATCCAAAAAAGTCTCAGACAATTCTAGGAATTTGAAAAATCCGTAGTAACCTATGCTTTACATGGGACACAGTACGCAATGTTCAGGTGGCCCGCACATGTACAAGCCATTATTTTACCACATCTCCCCAAAGAACTGTTGCAGGCCTTTGCCAAGAGGGGCATACGCATATCATTTGCCAATCAAACAGCAAATGAAAATAAATAAATAAATAAATAAAAAATGATAAAAATAATAAAAACAAACCAAAAAAGGAAACAAAGACAACAACAAAAACAAAAAAAAAAAAAAAAAAAAAAAAAAAAAAAAAAAAACATCAGCACAAGATAAAAGAACAATTCGTGACAGACAAAGACAATATGGCAAAGTTTTCAACGACATAAGGGTAACTGCTCATGTCATTGCTGGCTGATTTACTACGATATTAATATATTCTTAAATAAAAATGAAATTCCTAAAAAGGCGGGACCTGGCAAAATAATCCCAATTTATTAAAACAAAAGTCATAATAATAGCAGGCGTTCCATCTCCATATTGGCACAGGTGAGGAAAAAATGTTTATGAAGACTTTTCATTTCTTTATTTTTAATAATTTTTTTAAGATCCTACATATTATCTGCTCATGCTTTTCAGCGACCAGGAAAATCGGGGTGGGTTGCTGAATGCCGCTTTGTGAGATTGTCTTGTTCGGCACTCTCCATACATGGTCAACCCTCACTTAAAACTTATGAGTTTATAACTTACTTTCCCAATTTTATCCACTTTGGCACCATATACAATAACATAGCGACCTTTTTTGATGGACAAGAGAAAAATTGAATTCAACAAAGTATCAAAGATGGACAAAAGTGCCTCCATAAAGGAAACACATTCACAAAATGGATATGGTTTGTCCTAGAACAGTTCCTTCATTAGACAAGGTGCAGACTTTTTTGAATTAAGTGTATGGGTTTAGCAGATAAACCATATAGCATTAGTCAACACCAGTCGATTGAGTACGCGGTGCATAGCTATACGTCGATATGTCTGACTCGTCCAATTGTGTGAATTGGAAATAATGTCAATGCCTCCGGAGTTCAAGTTCCTCAATAAAAAATTGCTACCAATAATAACAGGTACGTCGAAGAGAGATGTGCCATAACTGTGTGAAGCTTTCAAACAAAGACATAACTGTGCATCAGCGTCTTACCTTATCAGTTACAGCATGGTATTAGAATAGAATGGATGAAAATAGAGTACACGTTGTCATCACAAAGAGTACAATTACGTCTTTGCCGAGCGCAAACAAAGGGTTAAATCAGGCAGCTTCTGGTCCAACTTGACAATTATCAATTCTAGTTAAAAAAAAGAAAAAGAATATGGCGCAATACAAGTAACAGTTGGCCTAGCAAAACAGGCGGAACCGACAAAATACAATGTATACTGGAAGGCACAAATGTATAAATGTGTCACAGCCAGATACTCAGATGACACCTATGATACACAAATAGCACAGAGCAGCACAAACAGATGCGGCATTATTTCAACTGGGTAATGAGATATGACCGTTCTTCACAAGCAATTTACACCCAGCAGATGGGAGACAACTAGGTGAAGCAAAACATGACATTTCATAGACCACATGTGTGTAATAAATTAGAATTGAGAATATTTAGATATCTTATATTTTGGTGGATTTCTGTGCATGTGGACAGCTTTGAAACTATCTCTACTCTTTGACTTGTTTTTATCGAAATTCAAATCAATGCATTGTTATTGCTAAAAGCTAAAAAAAATAGACCTTTCCTTAAAACCCTTGTTTTAATGTCACGTTACCATCGTATTGAAGGCGACAGTAGACACAGTCCTCATCAATGTTATTCACTTAGAATAAACTGGCAATTTGTTGATGTATACTTTCTTTCTCAGTTATCCCATATATATATATATATATATATATATATATATATATATATATATATATATATATATATATATATATATATATATATGTATATATTCTAAAATAATTTAAACAAAAATGATCATATGGAAGATGTTTGTATAGTTCACTGTCCACTTGGCTGAAACCCATCCCAATATTAGTGTCAAGTACAATTATGACAATTTTCGTCAATCACGATAACAAAGCCCATTAGGCCCAGACTCACCTTGTAGCTGTATTTTCCTTCTAATCTAAAATTTTAGATTTTTGCAGAACACGCAAGATGTGCCATTCACGGATCATACATTGGAAAAAAACAAAAACAAGAAAACAATGTACTGTCATGGTTTTACATTGTAAACAGTGCATTCAACAGGTATTTCATTGTTCGTATGGGACCAAGCGGGCTAGCCACATAAAAACACCACCAGGAACATTCAGACGATATACAAATACATAGAGGTATAAAATGAATAAGAGGAAATATACCCCCAATATGTGGCATAATGTCACCATACGCAAGGAACTGGTTCTCTTTTGGCAGTCTGGGCCACACCGGGAGCTTCATCAAAGGCAACGTGCTCTCTGGTTGGCCCCGCCACTTCAGGAGAAACCTGGTTGTACCAATTTGGACTTTAAGGAAGACAGAGAAAAAAGTGTGCGTACAAAAATAAAATAAGTGGACACCTGGGTCTGTGTGGCAGGACAAGCCGGTCAAATACACACTCCCATCATGGGATTTTCGCTGAACAGAAGGTGTTTAGCATATGCTCTGTTGGGTATTGAGATATAAGTGAGCATAGGTTTTCGTATATTAGGATAATATTCACATGAGAAAAGCACATGCTGTTCAGCTTCATTTACGTCACCTGGACAAAATAAATATCGTTCATTTGCTTTCTGTTTAGTCAATTGACATTTAATGATTACTCTAGATGTGGTTATCATTTGGAGTCTTTTGAATCTATATATGCTTGATAAGTAACTTTCAGCCGAGCAGGACATTTTTTTTACACACTGCAAAATCTACGTTTTCCTTAGGCTTCATTTTAAAAAAAATGTCCTATGTATTTTTGTAAATAAAAATTAGTTTATACTGGTCATTAAAATGCAGCTCCAAGCTTATTAGAACCCATGCCTTATCAGGACATGGGCATTCTGGTCAATTAAAATAAATCTAAAGATCCCACACTCTCATTCTTCCTGACAAGTCTTAGTGCCATGGCCCAGATTATACAACCTTTGGAGGCTAGACCTGGTGCTTCATTATATAAACGTTATGAGTGTGATCGGCCTGAAGAATCAGAACCCCTAACCAGTTTTTGATAACGCGTGCCTTAATGTTAACCCCAAGGCTTTAAAATACAGTTCTCCTAAAGTTGTCGACTTTGAAGCTTTTGTAGCTGACTTAAAGTATACATTTGTAGAAGGAGGTCAAAATGTATTTTGCTTCTTTACGATTACAATTTTCACCATGTACATCGCAGAGAGAAGTGCGATGATAGGAGGATGTGGTTGACCACATTTCACATCCGTAAACCAACATTTATCTAATCTCAGTGAAGAACGGCTGAAAGTTATGAAGAATTGACATATCGTAATCACATGCCCCCTTACAATTGAACATATAGGCCATATTCTCTCCCCTTTTTCAGTAAAGTTACATGCATGATTTGTTTTGAATTTAATTTTATTGTCTCCATACATACGTACAATTTATACGGGGATAAACAATTGGGGATAGAAACTCGCCAGAGCGGATGAAAATCTCTTCAGAAATTCTACTTCAAAAATTCATTTACATCGTGGTAGACATTGGTAAAAGTAAAAAGATATATATTACACACTTCGTCACATGCTAGATCACAGTCGTTAGAAAACATGGAAACACATGAACGAACTATTCAGAATAAAAAAAAAAGGAAAAATACAAAATGTCTTGAAGCAGATGTTCTTTTAGCTTCCTTTAAATAGAGTGTATTTTGCAGCGATTTAGGAATCCTGTTCCATATAGAAGGACCATTCACCTTTGTAGAAATTGTGAGCTCTAACAGATTATCCCCCTGTTTTATAGGATAAGAGTGAAGATTGTGGATAAAACTGACAAAATTACTGAAAATATCAGGCAATCAGTTAGGGACCATCTTAACCATATATACACACATTAAATAAACGTTTATGAGCTCAAATCTCAAAATCTTGACATCTTTAAAGACAGAGTCTGTGTGGGCATTAAACCTTAAAACCTTTTGTTCATCTTTGCACCATAATTAGATGCGCAAATTTCATTACATTACAATAAATCAAATATGAAAACGAAGACTAGAATAAACCTGAGCTACAACAGACTTCCCGAGTGTCTGTTTCATTTTCTAAAAAATAACTGCAATTTTACTCAATTTACATGAAGTTTGATGAATGAGATGCATCCAATTCAGTTTCAAATCAATCCAAACACCTGAAAATTTACAGTATGAGGTTTACTCCAAAGATAAAGCATTTCCGTTGATGAAAAAAATAGTCAGTTGGACGAGTTCTAGTGGTAAAAAGCATGGGATTTGTTTTATCAAGTTAAATGATAATCTGTTCGAACGAACATTCCATGACATGAGCCATGGAAACGTTGGTATTTTGTTGTACTAGGTCCAGTTCAGATACAAGTAATAATAAACTTGTGTCATCTGCATAAAGTACAAAAATCATATTTTTGATAATGCACCAAAGTCATTTATATAAAGCAAGAAAAGAAGCTGGCTTAAGATTGACTTTTAGGGGACCCGACATGTCATTTTTATAGAACTAGATAAGGTATTTTGAAAACATACATATTGTTTTCTTTTTCCATATACCTTCTGACGGGTTCAAGAGCAATTCATCTTATTCCATATAATGTCACTTTACTGAAGAAGAAAGATAAACTGTGTAGTTAATTGTGTCAAATGCTTTAGATAAATTAGAAAAGACACTACAGCATATTCATGGTTATTGATAGCTTCAGAAATTCTAATAACTGCGTTGCTTATTGCCATTTCAGTACCAATTCCTTTTTTGCAAATTGACAATTCAGAAATAAGACAATAGTTGGTAAATAATTAAGTGTCACCTTTATAAAGGTTTGGGGGGGGGGGGGGCGTTTCCTAGTTTGGAATCATCACCTTCAAGAGAAAAAATTATGATAAATGTGAATCGCTCGAGGAAACAAGTGCAAATAGTACAGAAAAAAAAAACCAATATTCATTAATTACAAACCCAATAATGACAGCAAAGAGATTCCAGAGCTACCAAAGCATCAACATTCATCTTCCAATGCCAATGTGAAGAAACAAATTGCAATCCTGACTTGAGACAGGCAGTCATCCATAAAAGGCAACCGGTGGTTTATAACACATATTTGACACCCTTGCTGTTCAATCACCCCAAAATGGAGATTCCACATTTGTATTGCTTTTTTCATCCACTGGATGACAGTAATATGAGTTAGGGTAATGACTTTTCAAATAGATGAGGGATCTCTATTGGCGTCTAAAATTTTTTTTGGCTAATATGGTCCAGAATTCACGACGAACTCATTGAAATTATTAGCAATATCACACTTATTCGACAAAATATCCCCATTATATGTGAATATATCCTGCATTTATTTAGATTTATTTTTACTAATTACCCTGTTTATCATTTTTTCGACAAGATGGACAAATTTTGTATATTTTCATAGGCAGAATAGTATTGTTTTTCAGTAATGCGCAATTAATGATAAGGATTATTTCGATACCTTTTATATCTATTATACTTTTCAAAAGTATTATGACTACCGTCACGGTAAACAAAGTAAAGCTTAGTTTTCCTTGCAGTTGATGTTAACAAACCAGGTGCCAACCAGGGTTTATCTGGTTGATATGTGTACTTTATTATCTTAAAAGGAATGCATTTTCTCTATAGGTCCTATAATTCTCTGATGAAGTTGGGCAGCAACAGAGTTTTGACGCTGACCTTAACCGCTTGCACACATGCTTGATGAGACATGTCAGGAATCAGTAGCTTGCAGTTGGATGATGGTTTGCAGGTACACTTTGGACACAAGGTATCAATTTAATATGTTTATCAACATTGCTACCGGTGCACTAGTCTAGCATAGTACAAGGTATGCCAAGAAGAAGAAGAAGAAGAAGAAGAAGAAGAAGAAGAAGAAGAAGAAGAAGAAGAAGAAGAAGAAGAAGAAGAAGAAGAAGAAGAAGAATTGTTATTTCCGTAGTATATTACATGTCTTCACTTAGCCGCTTTACTATTGTGTCCTCTTGACACTTCAAGTGCATAAACAACGGTATAACTGATATGACGCACAGTAATTTCTGGCCACCTACAGTGACAATAGTACACTAACATTTAGTACGTGGCGAGTATTTGGCTGTAACCTTTTCTGAATATTGTCAATTATTAAGTCTTTTGGTTGAAAGAAACAGTTTGCGTGCAATAAACAATTGACTAGCATTTTATATGGTAACAACATCTATCAGATACCCATTAAATACAAATGAAATGATTATGCGTTTAAGCCTGCTACTAGACATTTTGCCATAAAGGGTTCCACTTGCACAACTATTATATTATCTATTGAGTGTAGGGAGATCGATATGTTATATTTTGAGTTAAAAATTATGCGGATGATTTGGCCCTGTTGTTCCTGCTTTTACAACTATTGAAAATCTCTTCAGTGTATGGCCGTTTCAAATTACTAAAAGGTCTTGTCAAGCAAGCCATGAATCAGCATATAACCCAGCAGCAGCCTGGCTAAAGGAGCTAATTGAATTGGAAATGTAAAAAGGAAGGTTAAGAGTTGCTACTTGTGTTTTTCTGTTCACAAGATATCACAGAAGACTGCACATGTCCTAAACAGTGCGTTCATTGTATTCAAAACCCCTTTGCAAATAATTTCATATTTATATTTTCTTATTGTTAAAATGGGAAAAGAAAACACTAATACTCATGCTCTTTGTTATAACAGTTTGAAAAAATGCTATCTTCTGTTATAAGAGACATTCACCAATCTTTGAAACCGATTTTGTCAGGAAAAATACCACAAAACAATTGAACATCAGTAGAGGATTGATATCATCATTTTGGTTGACAACAGGAATGTCGATCCCCTTAATTATGAATTGAGACGCTGTAATGGTATGCATTATTGTCCAAATGTTTCTTGGTCTGTATCGACTGCTTTCTTTGGTAAAATAAATGCATTTTTGCGTCATTATTAACATGAAACAGTCAAGTATTGCCGAAATTTGGCTTAAAAAAAAAAAAAAGAGGAAAGCAAAAAGTCCAAGAGAGCAATGGGTTCACGTGACATTAATGTTCTTTCTTTATTAATAAATGTCCTAGCAAATGTCTTATAAACTTTACAGCTTGTCGAATATTCTTCATTAAATACAGACTGGAGGGTTCCTTTGTTCTTGTTTTCCGAAACATGTAAGCCTGACCAACCCTAACCCCTAAAGTTACCACTTGCATCAATTAACCCCCCCCCCCCCTTAAAAAAAGGAGAGAGAAAAAAAAAAAACAGATACGCTATGCCTTCCACATTATGGCTCTCCTGACCTGTCAGTCAGCTGGTTTGCCAGCAAAAAAGAGAGCAGGTCTACATTGGCCACTGGTCTTCTCACCTTTTAAAAGTTTGCATTTTTTTAACCAAAACATATGAGCCCAGTCACCCCACACCTGTAAGTCATTACGTGCGCCCAAGACGGAAGAAAATGTGGTAGGCTTGACACTTTTTGGTTTTGGTGTTGGAATTAACAAAACAAGAAGAAAGTAGGCCTGTGTTGTTTACCCGATGTTTATGAAGCTTGAAGGAAGTCTGTTAACCTGGATATTTGAAGATCCTTTATCATGCAATCACTTATTTTATCTTTGCATGTTTGTACTTGAGTTGGAGCCCTCTTTATAAAAATCTAATATGTGGTCATGTTATAGCGTCAGGGAAGTTTGACTGTGGTCAATCTCATACTGACAGTTTACAGAATGGAAGCTGGTTGTGGTCCATAACCAGTCTGATTTTCAGGCAATTGTGGCTTTAAAAAAGTTGACATATTGCTTGTGATTAGCTGAAACATTATTCTATGTATGGCTTTGAAAACACAATCTGCATACAAAATGATAAGTTCTCTCTCTTTTTACACTTGTGCTTTCAAGCAACTTAAAATTATAACTGGTACATGCTTAATCAAATCCTTGCCAAACCTTGTTCAGCTGGGAGGAAGTTAAAGACATACATATATACATAGAATTAAAACCTATTGCCTGTCCCTGAGGCCAGACAAGGCCATGGGTCTGGGGCCACCTTTTTTTTACTATGTCTGACGTTAATCCTGGATGGGTTATCCTACATGGGTATGAAGGATAAGTTTAGAATCGTAATCTTTCATTTGATTTGTCACTCGATCTTTTACAAATAATAGACACACCAAGGAGAGGCCATGGTGCACTCAATAAAATACCGACACCTTCCACTTTCACAATGGCGTCGTTTTCAAATTTATTTTCTTCGATAGAACTTGGATTTGGTGCATATTTACTTTTTTCAAACATATGAGAAGGAAAATGCATTACGGGTGGCTCATTGGTGATAACGTTGGGATGGGATAAATTCGAGGTTGAATTTTCATGTTTTCTCTTGGCACAGCCTTGTGAACACATGATGATCCAACATCTCGTTATCCCAACGTTATCCTCAATAGGATACCTATACTGGATCCTCTATATCCAATATCCCCTAAGTGGTATAAAGGAACACCACATTTGGTGGGAATGGCTTGCTAATCTTGCTCAAGAGACGTACAGCAGAGTAAGAAATTAACCTATTACATTGATAAGTGTACCATGTGTTGAAATAAACTCCATACACTGAGACTGTATTCCAGGCGACTCAGTTGACATATGTGTGCGCCACCCTGGCTGTCAAGAGGACAGCCACACTTTGTAGATGAGTGGGCGTGGGGGTGGGTAGCCTTCACATATGTATGTTGCATCTAATTCAATGCTACATGTAACAAATATGGAGTGGTTCCTTCTCTAGGCGCGACCCATCATGAAAGACCACCATTTCATTTATAATACCAGGCATTTATATCTCTTTACTCCTAGGATTGAAAAGCATGCCTGACAGAAAGCGTGTGCGTTTTTTTGCAGGTATATGTACCAATTTTCATGCCTCAAGAAAGATTCAAGCAGGAAAACATATATAGTCGTGGCCATTGGTGCCTATCCTCAATCACCCAGCAAATCGAATGACTGTGGTCTAGGACGAAGTTTTATTTCCTGGCTAAGTTTACAGGGTGGTTTAAATTAAAGAAGTGGGGAAAAACATGTGCTGCATATAACCTGAAGCACTGGGAAAAGTTTCTATGGCTACGATGTATTGGATCTATTTGTAATAACATTTTGGAAGGTTCATGAATATTGATTAAAAGACGAGAGCTGTTTTGATGATTCCATGTCTTACCAAACTGCATCGTAATCACGTCATTACATGGCATAATTTTTGTTCACTTGTTTTACTCGAGCACTATTACAGGGCCAGTAATAACACTAAAATCGGCACGTTGAAACAAACAGAGCCTAAATGAATGTACACCATTTAAAGTTTCTTACTTGAGCACAAGTTACAGAAGCAACTGCTATTAGTGGAAAATACTAGGTTTGTCTCATTAGAAACGATCAAAATATTAGCAAAGGTCCACAATTAATATTGTACATAAATAGGACGGTACCCATGGGTTTTCCTTTAGCGTCGACATTATAACTTGTGCTCAACTACTGATTAGAAGTAAATCAGTACAAGTGTAATGCATCAACGTCTCTACTTGTAGAAGCACCAAGTTTTCTGCAGCAGAGCACAGCCATGATCCTTGGTTTGTGATTTTCTTATTTGTAGAGAGAGGTTGTAGGATTTTCCACATGACCTTTTCAAATGTGAAATGTGAAGAGGCCGGTAGCATTATTCTATGATCCCATTTAAATGCATGCAAATACCGAAAGCTTTGATATATAACACAAGTTCCTAAGTTACACAATAATATAAACTTTTACAAATCTGAATCTGCTGCGATAAACCTATTTTTGAGAATTGTGTCAAAACCTCAGTAGATACCGTTATTAAAAAGCCATGCAAACGATCACAATTTAAGATACAATATTCATTGTTATAATTCATGAAATATGTGAATAGATAAATCATTATTGTTTCATGAATATATAAATAGCTCAAATCCACAACAGCAGTCCGCTAAATGTGCATTTTCGCAGAAGTAGCCACATGGTCCAAGAGACATTTTATTTTCCGAAAAAAAAAGATATGAAAGTTTATGTACTGTAAGATATCATATTTATTTGCATGTTTAAAGGTTCTCTTGATTGGCCATGTTCAAATTTGATACATTGGTGACGCATGGCTTGTTCTCATCATACGGTGCGCCTTAGAAAAATTTGGGTGTGAAGATAAAACTTTTATTTCTATCTTTTTGAAAAAAAAACTCATTGTGCCTTCTATCGTCGCTTTCCGTTCATTCCCGACACCCACAAGGTGTGAAAGACTAGTGACGTCACAAACGCAACACCGCTGGTTGATAGGTAAGACTCTGTCCATGCTAGCGATCCATGGCTGTCAAGTGTCAGATAGTTTAAGCATATTTTATTTACCCTTCATTAACAGAATGAATAATGCCTGTAGAAATATTCATTTTCGTCCCTGTTCACGTAGTCGATAGCTGTTTCCGTGAATGCCAGAATTTGAAACACCTCACGACCTGGCCTATCGTGACACAAATTTCAATATATTGCATTCATGCTTGTTCTTGTTAAAATAAATCTGTAAATTTTTGATAGCAAATATTTTTTGCAACGAATTATCAATGCCCAGAAGGCACGTTACGACCGTCTGGCTGTACCATGGCTGCACTCCCTGCGGTACTGGTGATCCTACGGTTCTGGGCTTCACCTTGTGTGTGTAAGGCTGAATGCCTTTTTCCTCTGATGCTTCAGCTTTTCTTATTAATTTCATTTTCATCCTCATCAGACCACGAACATGAAGAACTCAATTCACACTCTCCGGAATTAAAATGATCTGTTGTATCTGTCATGACTCTTGGCAAAGTGAGGGCACTCTGGCTTATAATACATACACCGTAGCCAGGGGATTGTGTTTGTAACGTCACTAGCACTTTTCTATATTGGGCCATGATTGGAGAAAATTGACACGCTTTCCTGTCGCAAATATGACACACTTTTGGAGCTAAAATAAGGCTATTCAAAAATGTAATATAACGTTTTGGTTTTCAGATATCATATCTAACCACCCAGAACATTTACTTTTTAAAATTTGTGGTAACCATTCAATCAAAATTACCTTAAGCACCCACCTTGCTTTTGGGTAGGTCTCAGACTTCTAGACTGGAAGAGTCCTTTTTTCATTCAAAGATTCAAGCCTTGTTTCAGATAAACCATACATTTGTTAGCTAGGATATTGATGTGGCGAGACGTAAATGATAAAAAATCTCATGATTCGGTAGGGGGAGGGTAAGATCTGGTTGTGCAGTTGACGAAGTAGCAGCTGTACCTCCGACGAGTTACATATGCTTCTGGGACGATTCTTTCCAATATATTTTGGCAAACAATTGGATTTTTTTAACATGCTTAACATTGTAGTGCAATTGGTGAGTCCAGATGAAGAAAATTTTACTTTGAAACTCATCAAAAAACCCGAGCCATGCCTGATGTTGATGACTATGACATCTTGCCGGAGTTCATGTACTTAAATACTGCGTTATATGTCGTGGCGTCAAGTTGAGTTCAAGTTTGAGAAAGCAAACAGATCTGTTTATCCTTGTGTCTATGAAATGTGCAAAGGCGGGTGCAAGTGCGTTTTGTTGTCTTCCAGTATGCTTCAATGTATTGTCGGGAAGTTGGAGTGTCTGGGACAATACTGTAACGGGTCATGGCCGCTTGGCAACCAGAGTTACAATTGTCATGTCCTCTAATCCTAATTAAGCACTCATGTTCCGTTTTTACAGGTTAACAATGAGCAGGGAATCAGTAACCTGTATGGGCCCTATTTTAAAGTTTGTGAAGTTTAACAAGTATAAACATAAGCGATCTCCTTGTATAACCCTTGGCATATTAAAATCATAAAATTTCGTGACGGTTGATATAAAAAATCTAAAATCTATCCTATTTGATTCTGTTGAATACGATAATTCTAAACACAATCTTCAAGTTTACAACAAAATCATAAAAACAATAAATTCCAACTGAAAAAAAAAACTACTATCACTCGAAATTCGAAACCTTAAAAAATTATATGAGGAAAATATTGGACACAATCGATTCCGTTCTAAACTCAAACAAAAAGAAGAAAGACTTCCCCCTCTTTTTTTCTCGTTGAGAATCAGAAACTTACAAATAAAGATAAAAAAAGCCGAACGTTATAACTCTTTGTTCCCAAATATTGGTCCAAACTTAGCCAACAAAATAAACACGTCGGGCTTACCTTCTTTTACATCTTATCCCCCAAATCGTACAGATGATGTATTTTCCTTCAGAGAGATCACCCCAATGAGGTTGCATCTATTTAGAGAAACTTAAAATCTAAAGCCAGCACTGGTCACGATAATATATCTATGAATCTTTTCATAGGCATAATTCCTTCTCTCTCTGAGCCTCTTAGCTTGATAATCAATCAATCTTTAATGACAAGAGTTTTTCCCGACAAACTTCAGATTGCAAAAGTACTACCACTTTTCAAAAAGGGAGATATTGCTCAACTAGAAAACTTCAGACCAATTTCGCTCCTTCCTCCTCTGTCCAAAGTATTTGAAAAAGTGGTTTATAATTAACGCTATGATTATTTTTTGGCCAATACGGTTTTAGAACTGGTCATTCCACTGAAACAGCGGCTCTTGAATTTGTCGATACACTTCTCAGCCTTCTTGATTTTGGAAAAATACCTATTAGCATTTACTTAGATCTATTCAAGGCCTTTGATATAGTAAAGCACGATATTCTTCTACATAAACTGAAACATTATGACATTAACGACATTCCTTTACAAAGGTTCAAAAGTTATCTTACTAGCAGGTTTCAGTATGTCTCTTTCGATAATGTATGTTCAGGCTTTCTTCCGCTTCAGACTGGGGTACCCCAAGGATCTATCCTTGGGCCCTCTGCTTATAATATACACAAATGATATACACCTTGCTTCATCAAAATTTGATTTTATTCTTTATGCAGACAACACAACTTTGGTAAACCCTCTCTGTTCTTTTAACTACTTGATTAGCACCAATACACACGGTAAATTGTCAGAAAACATCAATAATAAAGTATACGACTGGCTGGCTGTTAACAACCTATCTTTGAGTATATCAAAAACAAAGTATATGATATTCCATTTCCTTCAGCGAAAAATAAATTAAATTTTATATTTAAAAATCAACGATACTTCAATTTAAAAAACATCCGAATTTGACTTTTTAGGTTTACGCATTCACGAGACTTTAAATTGGCAACCACACATCAACAAACTGGCAATAAACTTTCAAAATTGATAGGTATTTTCAGAAAACTAACTAAGTATTTCCGTCTAAACACTCTCTTACTTATCTATAATGCACCTTTTCTACCCCATCTTAATTATGCCATCCTAGGATGGGGCTTCGCATGTGACCGCATTTTCAAGTTACAGAAATCTATTGTTCAGCTGATTTGTCTTACAAGATATAACGCCCATACAGATCCACTTCTTTAAAACACTGACCATACTCAAAGTTGAAGATTTATTCAAACTCAAAGCTTTGAAATTTTATTTTATATACCTTCAGAACAATTTGCCTGCATATTTCAATGATATTTTTGCACAGACACCTGTAAATGCTATTCCATTATGATCAATCATCTGCAGAAATGAAGTGTTTTATGTTTATTCATATCCTAGGTAACCCCAGTCATAGCAGACATCATATCGTTAACTGGGGTCATCCTGACATAACCTGTTTTTTTATATCATGTACCCTTATCTCCCAATGGAACTGTTATGTATGCGTATTTGTACCTCACCTGTATGTATTTCTGTCAAATAACCCACTTCTGAGTTCTGAGTTTAATACGCTAAGTATGGCGCCACGCTTTGAAAAAGAATGGGTTGT
Source organism: Hermodice carunculata (assembly GCA_964020975.1). Lineage (NCBI taxonomy): Eukaryota > Metazoa > Annelida > Polychaeta > Eunicida > Amphinomidae > Hermodice > Hermodice carunculata. The sequence continues at coordinate 1,963,799 of OZ026618.1, forward strand.
GTAGACTTTAGTATTTCACATTAGATCAGATAGGCCACAGTGTGAAAAGAATTGATCTTTGACATCTTGCAATTGCTTTTTTCTCGCATGAAGTCCTTTGTGTAGTTATCTTTTCTACTTTCCAACTGATTTGGCATTCTTGATATGCATACTGATCACTTTGTTGCACAAGACCTTGTGCCCTTTTAACAAAGTAGAGACCTTAGTCGAGCCATTGTGAAGCTGACTATTTTAACACTTTTCACATTTTGTTCTGAATGTTAAAGTGTCTTGAATAGGCAAGGCTGAGGAATAAAACTGTCAATTGAAATCATAAAACTGCATCCAAACATTTATGAGTGTTACCATGGTTATAGTGTATAGTGCAGAAAGAAAAAAATGTACATTCCTCTGGTGCCGAAAGATGTATCAGTTTCGCCATCTCATGATCCTGCTCATGCATTTGTGAATATACGCTGATATCATTTTTGTTGTACTTCATATATAGTTTCTGTTCAGATAATAACGAAATGATATACATAATAACTTTGCTTCTGTGGCAGACAGCATTATTATAGAACATTACTACACTTGGCACAATGATGTGATGATTTGCAAGTTTGGGTACTTTTACAGAAATCTTGTGCTTACAAGGACACTGGTGATTATACATTGCTTAAGCTTACGACAGACACATCATGGTATCGCCAGGTCTTCAGTCATGTATGTTGAGTTTAGCCATATTGCAGACACGTGTAGTTGGTATTTCCTCGGACGATAGAGCTCAAATTAAAAATGAAAAGCGAAAGTCGGGCACATCACCACCAAAATCGCAATATACAACATACAATGTGTCGATTCATGAATTGATTTCATTTGTTATTTTTGGAAACAATTACAATATCACACAATCGTACTATATTGTTACTACCATGTCAAAGCAAATACAAATAAACTTACAGTCATCTAAATATGCATATGCAGGAGGTGGTTGTTTAAACCTTGAGGCAACTGATGGCTGTCTTGCAGCCAACGTTTTGATCCAGAACTGTTTTTTGAGTGGTTTTCATTTTATGGTCGTATCTGAATCGAATCATGTATGCATAAATATGCAGAACAAATTCAATGAAGGTGCAATAATATTTGATATAAATGATATGTATGGGCCATGTCTATGCACATTCCACAGGTGTGATATTATAAATGTAACTCTATATTTTAAAAGTGTTAACCCAAAGCGTGTTTGCACAAACACACCCAATTCCATGATTGCGTTCATTTTAGTATTAAGCTTACCCAACAGTACATTAATGAAGATCCTTGAATTTTACATACTTACTCTTGAAAACATAGTTCTGCGTGTAATAAAATTTAGTTATTTATGCTCTATAAACGAAATCCATAATGTCATCCAAACTAATAGTAAGAAACACAATCGTTGTAGACCTTGGGGTATTCTGACGAGTTACTGTGGAAGACTGAAGATTATTCCGTACAACCAAAATTATTGTATGAATATTTCTGTCCTCACCTGGAAAATTGTCACTGAGCACTCCTTAAAGATACAATGGACACTAGTAAGGCTGAATTTGCTCAATACTGTCAAAGTGTGTAAGGGTACTTATGTTGATATTGTGGATATAAGTAGCCGGACATTCAATATCTTCAAAAGATCTTGTGGCAGTCAACCAAACATCAATGGAACATCTGTTTCCAATATCATTTTAATAAGATACATAAACAATATGCTGTCATATGGGTTGCATCATGTTTTGTTCATTTGGCAATTTGTTGATGGCAAGCATGAAAACCAACTGCCAATGAAACGATTCAAAATACAAGCAAAAACACATGTCTCGATTTTTGACCAGAACCAAGTAGGCAAAAATAAGAAAAGGAAAATGTTTATTTGGATGTACCATACTCGAGTTGGCATTTCCTTGAACAACGAAATTATCTGTCTTTTCAAATCTACCAATGAAGCTAAGATACACATATATGAAGGACTCATAAACTGGAAAAACTATCGTTTTTTTAGGCGTATTGATGAAGAGGTGAAATATAACTTAGTTGTTTTCTTCAGATCGTGGTCCCATATAATCACCATCAGTTTGGAATCAGACTCCTCTATCACGGGCTATCTTTCAATTGACTTTGAGATTATTTATCACCCGCATGTAGGTTGTAATTCGCAGACACAAATTAGTAAATTAGTATATTCACAACGGTATTTGTTTGAATTGAAAATCCAGCCATATCGTATGACACACAATTTGTTAGCTATGTGTCCTTTGTCAAATCATGTCAAATTAGTAATTCACACATTAATATGGGAAGGTCCTACAAATGCCTTTTGTGGTTATGGCGGGGTGGCTGTGTATGAAGGAAGCATGGAGGATATTGTACACAATGCAAATGCATATCGACGTGCCCTCTTCTGTGACACTGTTAGATATTTCCCCAAAGCTTATAAGGAGAATAACAAGACTATTGTTTCCACAAGACATTCTCTTCTTATCGTAACATTTAACCTGTATCCAACAGAAGCACTCAAATTAAAAGCTGTCATTAAATGTGACATGTGTCAGGGTATATATGTGTCTAAGTTAGATAATATATCGAATTCGGGAATTGAAATTAAAGAGGGACATTGTTTCGTTTTTTCACATTACAGAGATGATGAATTCTATCTGTACTTTTATTCAAATGGGTTAATTCGTCTAGACTTCCTCGACAAGCATCTGATCAGGAAAGAAGCACATACAAGACAAACACATTGTACATATGAGCATTGTACCTATTATTTTTATATGATAACGAGTACGGGACATTCTTCAACAACCATCAAAAAGTATTACGACATGAGTCATATATCATCTTACCTTGTCCATATAGGATTAGTACAAATGTCACTCTATAACTTGTCACCTGTAATTATTTCCATTCTATTTAATACCAGAAAATTAAAGTGCAAACGGGAAAAATATTACAGGTCGAATCCAGTGTTCCACTTGTCTGAAGATCAGTTTCGTTGCTGGAAATTATTGGGACAAGCAGCGACACAATCTATTTTGATCATATTGCCAGTAAATCACCATATGCTCAAACAACATGCAATTTTTAGGCTTTTTCTTGAAATAGGGTACAGTGACAACAAAGTGGATAGACACTACCTGATAAAACTATTTCACTATGGAATCCCAAATTCACTTGAATATTATGTGTTTTCTGCATGGATTTGGAAATCAGGACAATCATTTAATGTGACATTCGAGGCTGGCAAACCTCATTCAAAGAGTCGGCTACCTCACATATTGATCGAAAGCCGTGCTATACATTCCTCTGCAAGACATGTGCCTTTAAATATTATCATGGAAAGATTACCAGGTTCATTTCGCAATAGACAAACTGCAGTTTTAAACAGAATATTCCGTAGGGGGAATCATATGAACGTTTGCCCCAATAGCATTCCATTGTTAGATGAACAAATGGGCTTTGTTTCCTGGAAATATTTTAAAAACGCATTCAGATACAATTATAAAAATCTCGAATACGCATTAGGGGGCATGTATACATACAAAGACAATGTAGCACACCATGCACTTTCTTGGATAGAGGCATTGAAAGCTTGTCAAGCATATAATTCTCATCTTGTCACCTTGAACGAACAGGCAGAACTTAAGCTGCTGTATTGTGATGATTGCTATGGGTTGCCAGCGCCATTCTTGATAAATGAGCCTGAAACAGAAGAAGAGAGACATCTCGAAGAATATCTTCATATTCCAAGGATGATGTTTTTTCTGCAAGCATCTGTTGTTTATATAGGGTTAAAGCGCCACAAGGTAATACATGATGAATGGATGTCGTGTTCTAGTAGTAAACTGTCTGTTACAACTGCCAGGACCCTTTATGAAACAAACAGCAGGTCTCTCTCTCTCTCTCCCTCTCTCTCTCTCTCTCTTCTCCCCTCTCTCTCTGTCTCTCCACACACACACGCATTTATATATATATATATATATATATATATATATATATATATATATATATATATATATATATATATATATATATATATATATATATATATAGTGTGTGTGTTTTTTTCTTCAGAACTACTTCATTGTAGTCGTTATCCTATTCCACAGTCCGAACTCTTTGCTCTCCTTCAGTTAACCTGTCCATGTCTAACCGATATACATATGGAACTAATATTGTCCATATTGCACATGCTCCTTGATAAATTTTGACATAGGCTGTATTACCCAAAATTAATTAAAGGGTCTGCAGCGGGCTACTACTCAGAACATGTTCCGAAGCCTATTATCCGTGCATGTCTCTCTAAGAAGCGGCTCCTTGTCCAAGCTGAATAGTCAGCAAAAACAACCCACATGATAATGAATAAATATGAACGTGGCAAATGATGAATTAGGTGAATACGTGACGTTTCGCTTATAAATGCACAGCTTCACTATAAAAGAAGAATACCTGTCAAACAAACCATAATTACTAAATTTGTATGGTAAGGTTCAGATAAGATCAATCTGACTGTGTTTGTCGTTTGTTTATAGTAACCTTACTTTTGCCATCCATATTTCTATATTGGTTGAACTTTTTTTTATCTTCGTTTCACAGAAAACATAGGCCCAAAGTGCCATTTAAAGCACTCTCAGGAGTGAATCAGGCTTTCTACTAACATCATTGCCTACCCATAGGGGTCCAATGAAGCCAAAAGTGGGAAAAATAGCCATATTTGGGTGATATGTTGTTACTGATGGTAGAAATATCTATGCTTCATGAAACTTGGCATATAGATAGGACATATAATAACACAAAAAATGGTTATATTCAGTGTGCTTGAAATGACCTTGACAATCATCGTAGTGTTCTGGATAAATAATTTTTGCCATTTGTTGTCTTTTGGACACATTTATAACAAGAAGTCACAAAAGCGCAAAGAGAATAAGTTGTGTAAAATTTTGTGGAGAACATTTGTAAAAAAATATTTTTATACATTAGCCCAAAATGAAAAAAAGGAGCAAAATACTATTTTTCAATAGTTTATTTTATTTTTACATACCAAACACACATCTATAAATAAAATCGGTAAAAAACAATTACCAAAAATTACACTCATTTAGTTATTTAAATGATAACTTAAACGAACCGAAAAATCTTGTGTTTTCGGATTGGGAAATCGAAAACGAGGCGCCATTTCTTAAATTGATATAAATTCACAAAGATCAAACAAATTTACGTGAACGTCTTCTCAAAGTCATGAAACTTGGCATATAGGTAGGACATATAATAACACAAAAAATGGTTATATTCAGTGTGCTTGAAATGACCTTGACAATCATCGTAGTGATCTGGATAAGTAATTTTTGCCATTTGTTATCTTTTTGACACATTTATTAACAAGGAGTCACAAAAGCGCAAAGAGAATAAGTTGTGTAAAATTTTGGGAAGAACATTTGGAAAAACTATTTTTATAAATTAGCCCAAAAATAAAAAAAAGGAACAAAATAGTATTTTTCAATAGTTTAATTTATTTTTACATACCAAACACACATCTATAAATAAAATCGGTAAAAAAACAATTACCAAAAATTACACTCATTTAGTTATTTAAATGATTACTTAAACGAACCGAAAAATCTTGTGTTTTCGGATTGGGAAATCAAAAACGAGGCGCCGTTTTTAAATTTGATATAAATTCACGAAGATCAAACAAATTCACGTGAACGTCTTCTCAAAGTCATCTACTCTTTTAGTTGCATCTGATGCTGGGCATATTTTAATGAAGCAATTCAAAACGTTTCTGATATTTGGGAAAAATACCTTTTCTACTGAAAATCTTGAGATTAGTTAACATTTGTTTATATGCGACTCATTTTGTCATGATAATCTTCAGACTTTATTGTTTTCAGATAAAATGGCCATTTTGAGCATGTATATCAATATCTGAAAATTTACATAAAAATCTGTTTACAGCTACAGATTGGAGTTCAATGTAATTTCAAGGTCAAATGAAAGCCTGGTTTAATGTATCTATAGCATATTACACCATCTGCCAAGTTTCAAGAGGACTCACCTGTTAGTTCTAAAGATAATGCCAATGTATTCTTTGGTAAATAAAACTTAGTCATTTGGCCCCCTGGGGAACTTGCTTTCCTGTGAAAAATTCTGCTGGGTTCTGATAATCAAATGTATATAAAATCACAATGAGCACCTTTGATCATAAATTCAAGTTAAGCAGTCCTTTGATGGAGGATTGCACACTGTATTATCCAACGCCCGAACAGCAGACCTTTCTTCAAACAGACATAAAGTAACAAGTTGCTACTTGTGCCATCAGCTGGTTAGACAGGACTAAGGGCAAGCCAGGCTTTTGTAGTATATCAGCTACACTAGCCTTCTTACAGATGTACATGCCCTAGAAATAAAAACAGACTACATTAAGTTACTTGTATAACATAATAGACTTAATCTCCATCGGGTCAACCTGGGAATCTATGACATACATCAGATGGAAGGATACTGCATCTGACATCCACCCAAGATTCCCTATATTCACTGCATGGGAGATGCGAGGGAAAGATTCATGCTGGCTACTATTTTACCGCTTACCCTCAGTTGTAATTTTTATGTTGTTTATCACAGAAGTATATACTTGTTTCCTGACTCACAATGTAGAGTGTCAACACGCATTGCAAATATATTGTTCACATATCTTACAAAAAAGGAAATATAGTGACTGCACGAAACTATACATTATGCACACTTATATTTTGTTTTGCTTTCATGTGTTGGTTACAGTCTGGTCATGTCGAATGGATAACTGGAGAGCCGGTAAGCTTTTCAGAGTGGCATGTGCAGTCACTGACGAATAAAAGGCCCGCCATTTTCGTTTACCGGTCTGAAAAATTTCAATCTAGTTTAAAGTCTTCAATTTACATAAATACTACCGATGCAAACTGCGGTGCTATGATACTATATGCAGAATACATGCCATCAAGTTGGCTGATGGTCCCTTGCAGAAAACAGTTTAAATTCGCTGTATTTCTGTGCGAGATGCAACCAAAAAATGCCAGTCTTCATCGCAGTCAAATAAAGAAGCATTTAAGTCTTAAAACTGAAGCATTTTGTCCATTCTATTTTATCAGCTTTGCTAGCAGATGCATTATGGTCTTCATTGATTCAAAGGTTTCACTTCTTGTATCTCGCTTCCCAACTGTTTGTATCACCACTGGAAACACACTGGCGGTGTTGCCCAACCGTATTTATCAAGCCATACAAAAAGCTCAGAGAGAAGTACCATTCGCATCATTAGAATGGTTTGACTATATGGCTAGAATACATAGACTGACATTATGCAAAATATATACTTGGTACAGACACCTGGAAGAGTTATCATATTTGGTGTTCTCATGGAATGTCTTTGACCTTAAACTTCCACTTTGGGTATCATTTGGATCAAGTACATCAGTGTTATTGTACAACCTGCAAATGAAATCATTTTTAAGAGACGTGCAAGGCCTTTCTGCGCATAAATGCGTTCAACTTTATCACAGGGAATGTCATAGAATAAACTTTTATATGAGCACCTCAAAACACAACTTTTCAGTTGATAACCCAAGACAACATGGCTATTTTTGTATGGCCGTTAAGGATATGTTGCATCAGAAGTGCAGAGTTGGCCATTACATGTGTGGCAATGGAATGTGTATTCTCCGTCACCATGTGTGTGATGGCGTAAATGACTGTAGAGAGAGACCACATTTTAGTTCTGATGAAACCAATTGTCGCCAAATCTGCAAACTGATTAACCTCGTTGCGCCCACCAAAGTTTACTGCTTAACAGCCTGCCACAAACGTGAATGTGTTTGTGGATATTTATATTTTCAGTGTGCCCACGGCGGTTGCATTCCTGCATCCAAAGCTTGTAATAGCGAATTTGACTGCATATTTTTTCTTGATAGTAGTGATGAAGCGCCTTGCCCTGTCATCCGCCGCAAAACTCACCAGGTTCTTATTCAGTCATTCAATTACAAAATCAATTTCGAATTTAGATTAGGGATGATGAATCCCTTTGTTTGCGGAAATCCAAACTGGCTTCCATGTTTGGAAACACCAATTTCGATATGCTACCACAGAGCAACAACTTGTTTATACGATATGGATAGAAAGAGAAAATTGCTCTATTGTGAAAATGGTATCCATCTGCAAAACTGCGACCTTTATCCATGCAGTGGCATGTATAAATGTCCTGCTACATATTGCATCCCCATACGTTTTATTTGTAACAATGTTTGGGATTGCCCTTACGGGATCGATGAAGATATGTGCGAGAGACTAGTATGTAGGTTTTATTTTCATTGCAGGCGAGAAATGTCCTGTATGCATCCCTCTGAAGTGTGCAATGGACAAGTGAACTGCGCCAACTCTAATGACGACGAGGTTCTATGTGATATGATGGAACCTGACCAAAGGTGTCACTATTTGGGCTATGCAATAGCTTGTGTATATAAAAACCTAACAACATTTCCATCCCTTCCAATTGGGATCAGGTCTTTGGTCTTGAGTGGAAACAAGATTACAAAATGGACCAAAAATAATACAGAGCGCTATGCATATTTCCATACGCTTGATATAAGTGCCAATCGTATATCAGCATTGAAGGATCTTCTACTTTCCAAAGCACCTGCATTGCAATATTTAAATATAGCATACAATCTAATATCGTCGTTTACTCCTGGTGCTTTTTTAAATTTACAATATTTGCAATATTTAAATTTGGAGGGAAATATGATTGCTAAGCTGTCGTTTGATATTTTTAGATCACTGTACGCATTACAAAGGTTAATATTAAGGAAAATAAATCTTGCCTATTTGGACGATGGTACCTTTGCAAGCCTGAAATATTTAATTTCCCTTGATTTATCAAGGAATGTAATTGAATCTTTAAATGCCAACATCTTCATTGGACTAGAGGCGCTTCAAACATTAAATCTTACAAACAACAACTTTAATAATGTGGACTATAGATCGTTTGGCCATGTAATGACGCTGACAACGATGCTAACTGATAGAAGTGAATTGTGTTGTTTGCTGACAAGAAGAGAAATTTGTAAATTGACCTGTGTGCAAGAATGTGTACAGTGCAATAGACTTATAGAGTCACCTGCGGCCAGAACCTTCATTATGGTATTGATAATTATATGCTCTGCGGTTAACACCTTTGGCATTTCGTTAAACATCGCAAAGTGCTGGCAGAATATTAACAAGTTTTTTAGAGTCATTCTGGCTTCATTTGATATTTTTATGGTGCTATATATGGTACTTTTGCATCGTATGGATAACTACTTTGGAAAGTATCATTTTTTGCATAGAAGTAAATGGCAGAAGGGAGCAGTATGCTTCTTGGCTGAATTGATAAGTAATACTTCACGCACCACATCACTTTTCATATTGGCTTTAATGACTATTGACCGTATTAAAGGTCTGATTCTTGTATTTGCAGTCCCCAGAATGACTCCCAGAACAGTCGCAGTTATTCTGGTATTTGCTGTTCCTTCGTCCATTGCATTGTGTGCCTTATTAGCGAAAGAAAACAGACAACCAGGAAATGCGAACCATGCGTTAGTCGAGCTCGGTATTCCACACATAAGAAATGATATTTTCAAGAATCTATGTGTGGGCAGTTTGGTGTATCTCTGCAATGTTAGTCTGTTAGCATGTGTTTCATTTGCTGGACATTTAGCGTGCCTTATATCTGTAACAAGAAGTCGACAAAAGTCGGGACTGAAGATGATTGCCTGGCCCATTTGTTATAAAATTGTACTTATTATGCTATCAGTTATTACGTACATAATTCCATATGGCATGTCCTTTTCACACATCAATCAATATTGTGCCCATTCAAATTTACTTACTTATTCAATATTGTTCTTTGTCTCATATAATGCTTTAACCAATCAATTTTTACATACATTTCAAAATCGGAAGATACTAAGCAGACTAAAAATATTCACTGATTATCAAAGGAGTAAAACCTCCAGTGATACCTTAAAACAATCCAAGACCATTTGAACATATGCACAGTTTCAAATAATAACTTAATATTACAAGAGGTCATTAACCATTTTTAGGAAGCATAAGGATAAATGACACTTACCATACACTACTTATTGGATAAATTTTTGTAATTAGGGAAAACAATATTTGTTCAGACCTTCTGCAAAGTCTATTCTACACATATCAGTCAAGATCATACTTCATGAACACATCCAGCCGTCAAAATTCTAGGTTCTTAACATGCGGCAACAGTTAGTCATATGTAATTCTTGTAACCTCATCCAGGAACTCCGAAAACGTCTTCCACAACTAGAACCTAAATATATATGGGACCGTTCTGAACTTGTGACTTTACATGTCAGTATTTATTTTTTTGATTATGATGCTAACATGCCAAAAGGTAAAACCAAAATGACGGTACCAGGGAACTCCCGCAATGAAAAAAAAAAAAAAAACGAAAACGAAAGACACTTGCTTTAAAAACATCCTACCCATGAACAGATCACTGGATGAGGGATCTACCTAATGCATGTATCTCTTCGCACCTAGCACCTGTGGATAGATTTAACAGGAAGACTGCCTTGAAGGCAAGACATGTAAGTTCTATCTAAGCCATATATTTTGGCTTAAACAGAGGCTTAATAAAGACACCGAGCACCAAGGAGAGATCTGAACAAGGCACAGGTTTGTGCTTGAACAGAGGCTGTTTGCAAAGGGAAAAATCCATCCGTAAATACCCTGTCTCTTGAGCTTAAGGAGAGCAGTAATGTCTGACTTGTAACTCTCAATAGTCCAAACCTTCTGGCCCACTTTCTCATATAGACTCAAAAGAAAGTCTGCAACAGTTGCAGCTAGACCACCTGTACAAACCAAGGGAAATCCTAACAAGGACTGCAACAATGTACATCCTGCACCAGTGAGGTATAAACTGTAATTGCCTCATTTTCTGTGACTGAGGCCACATCACAATGCAATCCTGCATCATCATGAGATCACAATTTTAAAACTGGAGATTTGTTGTAGAAGAAGATTGACCATATTTTAGGATATGCATGACGTTTCAATAGACTACGTTCTTCCTTCTGTGTTACCTAGCAATGCAAAAGATGCACGAAAGTGGCAAAATGGGGTCTGAGTCCTTAGCTTGCTATCTGAGTCGCATCATATATATTATAAAAAAAAAAAAAAAAGAAAAACAGATCACACTCCCAGGGTTATAAGTAAATGTGAACAGTATATGACTCTTTATGAGGGTTATTTGTGTCATACAGAAAAGGTCTGAGATGGAAGCGTACCTCTTTTATGAGTTTGCAAAGAACACAAAGAGAACTCAAGCATCTGTCTTGAGGTGGGAGGTGAATGTACATGTCCAAATCTGGTGATGGTCATTGGGTTCTTGACGTTGGACCTCTACTGCAAAAGAAAGTCTGCAATCTGCTGGACTGTTGCCTCCCAAGGTGAACAGCCCTTACATGTGCACCATGAAGCCAGCTTGTTCCACATCAGGTTCTTAATCCTCAATGAAGACAGAGGATGCTTTCCCTGGACAACTTGTTCAGCCACTTCCTTTGAGAAGCTGCCTGAAAAAAAACACATTTTTCTTCCCATATCTTGCGAAAAACCCTTGGCAAGAGTGGGGCCTAAAGAAAGGCATATGCCCACATTCTGTGCCATGATATTGGCATGGCATCTGTCGCCCATACTAACTCAGCAAAGCAGCAGGGACACAAATGTGTCAATCTTATGATTGTCTCAGATGGCAAAGAGATCGATGTGCATTTGATGCCAAAAGGCCCAGATCACTACTTGGGGATTCAATGACCACTCGGTATAAATCACCTGTAGTTGCACAAGAGACGGTCGGCCTTGACATTCAGGTAACCTGAAATCTGCTGACAGCAGAGCCTGATGCCTTAGTGACGGCACCAGAGCAAGATTGGTTTGACCTAGTACCTCTCTGTTTGTTGATGTATGCGATTACCGTTGGGTTGTAGCACATCATCAGATCACATTTGTTTTCTATCTGTGATCAAAACGGGACAATGGTGTAACAATCACACCCAGTTCCAGCCATTTGATGGCAAACTGCCTCCACTGACGAGGCTATTTGCCTATGGCTGACACAGAGTCCAAATGAGCTTTTAGCCCAGCAGGGAGCCACAGTATTCAAAGTCACTTGTCTGTTGAATGGCACCAGTGATGGCACCAGTGAGTGCCCCAGCATCTCACTCACTCGGTGAGACCACAAACTCAACTCAGCCAATTGTATGGCTTTACTTAGAGAATCTGAAACAAGGGACATCTCTTTCAATCCCAGCCATCTGGAAGCTGAGCTGAATAGGCTGATGATAAAGCCTCCCTAGGAGGACCTGAGATTGAATCTATGTACAGACATGCATAGATAATCTTAAACAGGCAAGAATACTTCATGAATGATCAACCATAGTGCTCCCTCTTTATAACACCCCTAATGACATGACAGCTTCTTGTATTCTGAGATTGGTATCATCATGAACATAGGTTCCCAAGAAATTGTGATTTCCAATGATAATGGCGCCATATGTTCTCTGAAACATGTGTCAGATAACTGAATCAAATAACATAAGAAACAAATGTTTGTCTTCTGAAATTTTTGTTAAGTGAATGAGTGTTGTTATAATGAGTTGTCACTATATGGTTGTGCTGTAAAGTGGTCCAGTAGTTGATCAGGACACAGCCCTGTATCTACAAAATGCCTGTCATATACATACCACATTAGACTGGAATGCCCAAGAGAGTGAGGATAGCAGGGGCAAGACATCAGATAGCGTAAGTATGGATTGGAGGGCATTGTATTTCTTTAGCCTTTTTTAACACACCAGTTGCTTTGGCTTTATCAGTTTCATCGGAAGACCCAGTGGCAGTGTTTTCCAGATCTTGCAAGTCTTCAAACAATGTTGTGTGTGGTAAATTGTGTTTGGCTAGGAATAACATTCTTTTGTGCATTTCTGCCAGTCCAGCCAGTTTGTCACTGTCTCTGTGAAAACATCACAAATGTACAACATCTGTTTTGTCAGGTGTTGGCCTCCTTGGAGTTGTAAATGTATTTTATCCTCATGCACATATGTACAGGGTTCTGCTGACCAGACCTGGGACCCCCTGGCTTTTTTGACATTGTGTTTTGGGCACAGTTTAGAAAACAACGCACCCTGCTCAATTCTTTCTACATTAGGTTCAACACAGCACACAATGTCAGCATACATGTGTGCCAATTGAGTCAGATAGCTCACTTTTTGGCCTCCATTTGGTTTAGCGCTTTTTGCTATATTTAAGCTGCTTAAGTCCTCCTCTTCACAGACAAATGTGGCACTTCTTTAATGTCTGACTCTGGGTGTGACAAATCTTCTAGTAACTGTACACTACAGTCACAAGGTGTATTATTGTCACTCTCTGCCAACTCCAGAATATCATCTGTGGAATCACTGGTGTTAAACATTTAGAATAGACACAATGAGAACCATTTCACTCAACGACAAAGCCACTTTAGACCTATCGCAGCTGTACTACAAATAATTAGTACTGATACCAAAGAGCACAGTGGTTTTCCGAAAAAAATAAAATAAAAAAAGATGATGAAAGAGGAACCCCCATCCTACCCAAATGACTGTAAAAGCCACTCCGAAGTCTGGTTTTCCATACCTATTAAATATTGGTCGACTTTTGATTCAGATCATACAATAGTAAATGCAAGGGGCCTTTTGTAAAACTTCCTTTCATTATTATTATTATTATTATTATTATTATTATTATTATTATTATTATTATTATTATTATTGTTATTATTAATATTATTAATTTTAATATTATGATTATTATTGTTATTATTTCTAATTATTTATTTATTTATTTATTAATTTATTTATTTATTTATTTATTTATTTATTTATTTATTTATTTATTTATTTATTTATTCATTCATTATTATTATTTTCAGGCAGGCACTGATAACTCAAAGCACATTTATATGGGCCTTCTGAGCAATTCTGGTATATGATTTTAAATGAAAAATAAAAATAACTGGTGCCAATAATAAACCAAAATATTTTTGTTCAGGTGGCACTGGCCCTGAATGAATCTAAAATCAAATAGGTTGACAGTCCCTTTATAAACAGCTTGGAAACAAAGTACAAAAAAGATCGGTAAATTTTAATAGAATACTGCCATGGCTGTGTAACATACAAGCACCATACAAATTACAGTAATCAGCTTTGCAAGCTATCGCCGCAAAAAAAAAGGTAGTATGCCATTGGAAGTCTCCGCAAATTCAGCCGAGCATAATGTACATCTAACTCATGGCTCTATAAAGATAAAAGGGTCAAAATCTAAAACAGTCATAATTATTGTAAAATTATACTACATTTATCAGAGAAAGAATAAGGTTTTATGAAAAGTAGGAAAGAGAGAGAGAGAAACCATGTTGAAATTCCTAAAGATAAGTGTAAGTATAGCTGTTTTCCATGTAACAGTTTTATATTTTTTCATTGATGATCAGATATAGCTCAACTTGTCAGTCAGCTGATTTAAATGTTAATTATATAAACAAGAGAGAGAGAGAGAGAGAGAGAGAGAGAGCCAAATATTTATAAATTTACCCATTTATCGAAAGTAACCATGTTTTAGCTGTACATCAAACACCTGGAGCCAAACTGACATGACCTTAACAATAACAGGCTATATTCATCAGACAATTATCAAAAACGACATGAGTCCCACTATACTTGGAACACTTACTGCACTGCAATATGTGCAGAAAATACCTGTATGTTCAAATTTTTACCAACTATATAAAGGTTCCATGAAAAGAGAAGCGGACAACAGTTTTCAATGATAGCGATGCGACCAAACTGAATACCAGCTCAACCTTGTCAGATCCAGTATCATTTATGAAACAGTTAGACATGCTAGTATTCATCGTCAAAAGGATCTATGACCAACAGTAATGAAATTTAAATGAATGAGAATATCTTCTACCGGACTTCGAACAGGTTACCAACATATTTCCAGTGGTTAAACCAGTTTTACGGGATCCCAATCCTCCCACACACTATACACACACACAAAGCAAATAAAATGAAATAAAACATAAATCAAAGACAAAATGATCCATGCAATGTGAATTGTACATGTAACCCCAATAATACAACGAAAAAGCAAAACAAAATACAAATATGAAATATGTTGACATTGCCCCGATAAGGACTGGTTCCAACACTTTTACAGCATATACAAGAGAATCGATAGAGCTAAGAGCCTTATCATTGTGCAATGCAGCATGGTAAATTTGTGGCGTTGGAATTCCTCTGCATATAGCGTTTGCTGAAATTCCATCATTTGTTTTCGTATATTGTGACGTGCCAGGGGTTCCCAAAAACAGAAAAACTAGAAACAGCCTGTTCAGTCCAATTGGTAGCGTGAAACTTAGCGGAATTTCTCTCTGCATTCAGCTTAGCTTCCAGGTTCTGGTTAGTTTGGAAGGCAACTCCCGGGCACGCACATTTATAAAAAAATGGAAAAAATAATCGTTGAATAAAAATGGATCCATACGATTTTCACACGCACTTGCTCTCAGATATTGTTGGGGGGGGGGGGGAAGGGGAGTATTGGGAGTCAGACCAGAGGCAACATTCAGCCAAGTCCCTGACTTTCCGCACGCATGCGAAGACCAGAAATTTATAAGTACGGTTTAACAATTTAATTAATGAAACGCATTTACAATAGGGATGCACCTTACAAATATACAAACTCACTGACTCTACAAATACCTGAACCACACAGATCTAAACCTACAATTTCTACATAGGCCTATTTACATTTTAACCACACTCCACAGACCCAGGCCAAGACTACACGCTAAACCTACATTACACTACACATACACTGCCCAATAACAAAACAATATTTTCAACGCTACCTAACTACATATAAGACACTACTAGTACATCACATTACATTATATTTACAACTATTTACAGTTACATAACCGCAAAAATCCCTTGACTTTACTGATGCTCAGTCGATTCATAAGGCACAGGAAGTCGTTCTAGAGTCTTGGAATTGAGCTTACCATGGGCACACAGTACTAATGGCCACTGACTGGCCCTGCCCAAGCTCCACCTTCTGGTCCATAATCTCACAGGTCTACGCTTGTGCTTGCCACAACACACATCCACTGGTCTGCTCTCATCTGCTACCAAACACCAATTCCCCAGGAGATTTCCCCTCCTGATATTATATTTTTCAAAACACGTGCCAAAACTTTTCTGATTGGTGGAAGCAGGGCTTCCCAAACCTGGAAGTACGATTTCATTAGTGGAAGGGAAAACCACAGGTTTCCTGCACTCTAATTGGTCAATATAATTGCATTCTATAACACGGTATCACCGTTACAGTGATAATTATACATTTTATATTCAATATTATAATATCTTTCTTATAAATTTTGGTATACGGCAAAGGGGCATATACATACTACTTTTGACCAACTACAGACCCTTCTCCTTTAAGCATGCCAACAATAGACATGACAATATTTTTAGGATACTTGTTGTTGCATTTGTTGTCATACAATCTTGCAGGCAACGTGAGCAGAAAACCCTAAACTTCATTGCTGTAAAGGGCTGCATTCAGATGTCATAATTTTATACTAAGCTAAGCTAGACGTTCTACTTTAACTAGCTATTGGCGATGAGTATTGAAGCTCTACTAACCCTACTTTAACTATCTCCCTGGTGATGATTATTGAAGCTAACCTACCACTACTGTAAATTACTTCTGGTATTCTTGTCTCATTCATATCACACCAAAGGCTGGTGGTGACCTGGGGCAAACAGGATTACCTGCGGGAAGTCAGTCATGCTCCATGGAATCCTTACTGCTGGTACATTGTTTATTGCTTGCTGGATGAGCAATGGTAGCTGCGCAGACCTGAAAAATGCGGATCTCTCCTGCTCTACAGATGTCACCATCTTCAATGGACTAATCAGGTCCCAACGGCCAGCTTGCCTGGACCTGAACTCTAGAGCCCTGTCCTTATAGCGCGACTTTGCCATGCTGTGGTCCAAATTTGTCGCTCCAACTTGGGGCAGGGTGAACTTGGTACTTCCAGGTAGATGGAATTGTCCATTTTTTTCCATTAGGTCTGATGGCAAAGGTAACCAACTTGTGGCCAAAATCCATTTGGTATCATTGGTTCAAAGTCACTTGGATTTGCTTTGCAGTCCTGGACCTAAATCAATTGGCATTCCATAGCTCTTGGCAGGCCAGCTGGCAGAGTCCAAATGCCTATATTTATCTTCACTCTTGACAATTTGGATATTCCTTCTGACAAATTGGACGGCGCTGGTTGATCAACTGAGCTGCTACTACTTCTTGCCACCTCTTCCTCCCACTTCTTTTTCTTAGGTTGAGAAGCAGCCCTCTCAGGTCGAGACTGAATCTCCAGGTCTTGCAACATGGCCTGCTGACCCTGGCTGCTAGACTTGAGACCGCTCCCTGTCAACAGGTCTTTCTCCGTTTGTGTTCCCGCTGGTCCATAGGGTCTACAAGTTCTGCACATGCCGAGAGACACTTTGGCAGTTTGGTGGAGGCATTCTGCTCTTTATTCTTTGCAGCATGGATCCAGCCACTCAGCTTTCTAAAATATCTCTGCTTCTGGACAATCTTCACCAATCTGGATCATAGAAACGTACATGAATACAGCTCTGCATGAGCCCCCACCATGGGCCAACTCACTTCTAGCCACATGTTGCCTTGTCTTTGCATTTCCAGAGCAGCAGCCAACACGGCAGATGCTCCAGTATTTAGCTGACCTTTCCCTAGGACTAACTTCCTCTTCCACTCCAGTTTAGCTGGAGAACAGGATGTCAAGTCACTTGGTTTCGGTCTGCTGCTCCAGCACTGCAAAGAGTCGACCAGCTCCCTTGGCACTCACAATACCCATCTATATGCAGCAAGTACTCGTGCAGATACAACATCCCGATAAACAATGATCAACTTCAAGGCAGTGAACCCAACTGGCTCCACTGCAACCTGCTGGAGCATGGGGCATTCTGTTCTACTTGTACTGTGTGCAGGTAGTCCCATCTTGCTGCCCTTGTCTTTCTCCCCTGCTGGGACCTGCATTACAGATTTCAGTCTGCCCTCAGCCTCTCCATCCTTGACCTCTGCATTGTTCACCTCTATATTCTACTTTGAAGCTACTCTTACATCCTATCCCTTGTTCGATCCGTCTTCTGCTCCTGCCTTTACAGGTTCCTCTTCCTTGAAATCACTATCTGAAGAGGCCAGGATTACCACAGCATCCTGCTCCATGTCAGGCACCTGCAAGCTAATTAGCTGCTTTACCCTTCTGTTCACATCCTTCTTCAGGGCTCCCTCTTTGGACTCTGCTGCTTCCCCATTCAGCAGACTGGCTACAGCAGCAACCTTTGGTTCCTGGGTGGTGACCCTGTGTATCTTTTCCCACTGACTGCAAGTGACCTCTTCAACTGCCTTGAACCAGCGCATATCAATAAAGTTACCACTCCAGATAATTTTCAGGAAGTCATTACAGACTGGAACTATCCGAAGTGACTGGAAGCAAAGTCATATAACTCCTATACACAAAAAGGGATAAAAAAGTCACCTAGCAACTATAGACCTGTTAGTCTCACCTCAGTTGTCTGCAAACTACTTGAAGGAATTATCAGAGATCACGTCATGGATCATTTAAAAAAAAATGGTCTGTTCTCTACACACCAGCATGGATTTTTACATGGTAGATCTACAATAGCACAACTGTTAGAAACGATAGATAAATGGACAGCATGCCTTGAAGATGGAAACCCAATTGATGTTATTTACTTGGATTTTCAAAAGGCGTTTGATTCTGTACCTATACATCGTCTACTGCTGAAAGTAAAAAGTTATGGTATCACTGGAAACCTACATAAGTGGATTAAATCTTTTTTAACAGGAAGGCAACAGAGAGTAAATATATACGGAAGCAAGTCTAATTGGAAGGATGTTATCAGTGGAGTTCCACAGGGTAGTGTCCTTGGACCCACCTTGTTCTTAATATTCATAAACGACATGCCTGAAGCTGGTAATGCATTTATTAAGCTATTTGCTGATGATGCATAATTATCTAAGCCAGTTCCAACAGTCACTGATTGCGAAGAAATGCAACTAGATGTCAGACAACTAGAAAGTTGGGCAGGCGACTGGCAACTTAATTTTCATCCACATAAGTGCACAGTGTTGAGACTAGGGAAAAATCATCCAGACTTCCAATATAAAATGTTTGATTCTGGTCAAGAAGTGCCTCTAGACATAAAATCTTCGGAAAAAGACCTAGGAGTCTGGATAAGCAAGGACTTGAACTTTGAGCTACATATTACAGAAATGGTGAAGAAAGCAAACACAATAACTGGACTTATGTGGAGATCATTTGAACATATTGACAAGGAAGTTTTTAAATTATTGTATACATCCATGATCAGGCCACATTTAGAATATGGTGCTCCCATATGGTCCCCACATTTAGGGAAAATGGCTGACTTAATTGAATCTGTACAAAGGAGGGCCACCAAGACAGTCCCTAATATGAGTAATTTGCCTCATGTGGAAAGACTGAAACGACTGGAAATGCCATCATTGCTGTATAGAAGATTACGAGGAGACTTTATTAACATGTACAAATATATTCATGGTTATTATGAAACAGCCAAATGTTAACCTCCTTCCAATGTGAATGCTATATCCAGAGGCCATAACCTAAGATTAACCAAGACCCGACCAAACTCACACATAAGGATGTATTTTTTCAGCAATAGAGTCGTGGACTGGTGGAACTTACTCCCCAGTAATGTAATAAATGCACCAAGTGTGAACAGTTTTGAAGTAAGATTTGACAATTATTTTAAAGACCATCCTGTTATGTATGATTACAGGCCATTGGACCATCCACACAGAACTCAGATTTCTGTATATTAATGAGCAGCTTACAGTGGAATTTTTTTTTTATTTTCCTACCTAGCTGAAATAAATCTGTTATCTGTTATCTGTTATATCAGTGTGGATTACATCATGTCCGTATAATACTTTCTGATGTGCCACTGCTTCAATTAACTCAAGATCAGCCTCGATCCTGATGGTTAGCGGCCACATTTCAGGATTATCTGCCACATAATATGCAAAGTGACGACATATATATCTCCACCATTTCTGGACCCAGTCACTGCCACCATGCTGTTTCTGCAAAAGGTTTCACAGCAGGTCATCCACTGAAAGATGTTTCCCACATAGCAGGCACTGCACAGACAACTCAAAGTGGGTTTCAATATCTCTATTGAAACCTCGCCTTGCCACTTTAACCACACACGAGGTAAACACTGCTTCCATTCTTGATGATCATCAGTGAAAGTACACAATGAAACAGACTCCATATACTAAAATTATTGAGCCACTTCATTTGTTTTGAAATGTGCTGACCGGTTCCAACTCACCACTTTCACAAAGTATTTCATGATATCCGTACACCAGCAGCAATAATATACAGAATATTTAATTCCTCAGCTGAATATCTAACTGCCATATGATGAGAATTATTGTTTTTATCTGCGGCCAGCTCCATGTCAATGATGTACTTCCAGCTGAACAAACTGTATAATATGTAACTTTTAGGTGAAAATGCACAGACATAGGTAAGAACTTAGACTCATATCCAGATATATGCAAATGAAATAAGCAGCATCTGTCAATCCAAGATTTGCTTCCAAATGAGTCAGGTACATCTAACAATACTTCCAAGTAAGTCAGTTGTGATACGGAGACAAATATACAGGCAAGAGACAAGTATCAGCTCCTCCAGAGCTGAAACAGGCAGCTTCTATCATAATAGCCACCCTTCAGTGTCTGCTTCCAGGTAAATAAAGTACATTCAACAACATTTCAACGTAAGTAGATTGTGATATATGGGCAGAAATACAGGCAACAGACAAATATCAGCTCCACCAAAGCTAAAATAGGCAGCTTTCGTCTTCAAGGCCATATCCATGGTCTGCTCTCAGGCAGCTGACATAAATTTACCACATTACTTTTAGATGCAGATTGATTAAAAGTAAGATAATTGAATCTAATTTGTTCACCAAGCTGTCTCCCAAGGTCTGCCTCCAGGTAATTGAGATACATGTAACAGCTCACGTACAGCTGAAATAAGTAACTACCTCTCAAAGCTATATACAAGGTCTGCTTCAAGGCCAGGCAAATAATCCATATGCAAGGTCACTTGCCAGCGAGAAGCTGTGATACAAATATAGAGGCGGCAGGCAATTATCAGCTCTATAAAGCTGGATTGAGTAACTTCCATGTAAAATGTTACTCTCTAGAGTTTGTCTTTGTATATAAGTATACATTTTGAGTATTGTCTTCTGTACTTTCTTTCCTTTCCAGGATGTATTTGGACCATACGGACACAGCAACTTACATAACATGCATTTAGGTGCATCCCATAACTCAGCAACAATATTTTAATAAATTTTCAATTTCTCCTGGAATTGTATGCAATTTTTCTCTTGCATCAAGTATTCTGTTAATTCATGCGAAAATATTTGCATTTCCTCCTTTACACTCAGTCCCCTCACCTCAACACCTAGCAGTGTCACAGCTTCTGTGTCGAGGCTTTCCAACATGGCTGCCATATCCCTGTAATTATTCCAAGACAAGTGCAAACTCTTTTTTTTTTACATGGTCAAACAGCAATAATGAAATGCACTCAAACATGTTGTAAATATATGCACACAAATTTCGAGAGTACCACAGTACATATAATTCAACACATATTTTATTCACACTTATTATTTCACTGCAAGTGCAACAAGATATTTTCATGGCAAATTCTGTATTTCTACTATGGTGGACAAAAAAATGAAACACATTTATGCTGACATAAGGAACAAGGTATGTGCATTTTGCATTGTCATATTTTATTTCAGTCACAGTGAAGGCAAAAGTAAGAGAGACTGGTACAAATGCAAGTGGTACAGCTGAAAAAAATAAAAATATATGGAATTCGCACATCTCCCTTCCTGCATCGTCCATTCAACAAAAGTGATATTCATGTCATCCTCAAATATGCGATCAAAAACGGTCCTAATAGCTCTTTTTTGAGACCCCTGGTCTGTTGGAAGCCACAGCATGTGTAACTTGACCTACTCGCCACAGCTGCACCGACCACATTCAATTTGACCTACCTGCCACAATTGCACCATGCAGTTTGACCACAATTGCACCAAATTTGGAGAACCCTCGTCTCCCTTCCAAGGTCATTTTCGAAGCCTACTCGCCACCCTGTACAGGCTTCATGATACAAGTCTTACAGTTACTTCATAGAAAACAATGACCTGGCCAGGTCCATCCCTTCTCTGTAACTACTTTATCATTTCCATCGACCTTGAAATACCCTGGACACTTTTTGTCTCACCAACATCCCAAACACATGAAATATCATTCCCTTGACCTCACATACATGCAGCATCTATGATTGATTTTCATCAACCCTGATCCACTTGGGCAGTGGATCTGGTCCCTCGTATTTCATCAGTCTTTTCACATGAACCACCAACGGCTCGTCATTTTAACCCCTTTGTACTCTGTAAATTACATCATCTAACTTTTCTATAACTATGAACCCCTTCTTCCACTTGGAAGTAAACTTTGGACATACTCCTTTCTTTCTCTGAGGATTTCATAACCACACTGCATCCCCGATCTCTAATTTTCTGTCCTTAACCTTTTTATCATAGTAATGCTTCTGAACTTTCATCTGCTGTTTCATAGTTTTAGTTACCCTTGCAAATACCACTCACAATTTTCCAGCAACTTCATCTGCATAGCTCTCATACACTTCAGTTTCACTTATTTTACAGCTGTCCTCTAAATTATTTGGGTCACAAGTAACAATGTGCATGGGCAAATTAACCTCTCTCCCAAACAGCAACTTGTTAGTTGTAAAGCCAGTAGTGGAATGAACAGATGACCGGTATGCCAATATGATATATGGCAAGTGTGTATCCCATTGAGTAGGATGATGTTCTGAATAAACGGTCAGCAAAGTCGCTAAGGTCTTATTGTAATTCTCTATCATGTCATTACTCTGGGGATGTAAACTTGTAGTTCGTACTATGCCAAGTAATTTACACATATTCTGAAATGCAGCAGCTTGGTATGAAGAGCCTTAATCCGAGAAAATGGACCTTGTACAGCCATATAATTGTGATCCACTCCTCTACTATAACTCTGGCTACTGTTTCTGCTTTACATGTTTGGCAAAGCATAGGCTTCCTTATATTTGGTAAAGAAGCAGCCTACTACCAACACATATTTATTTCCCTTTTCTGATTGTGGACGTGGCCAAAACGAATCAGTGCCTATTCTCTCAAAGGGTTCAACTTCAGCATACTGCTTTCAAGGAACTTTTTGAGGGTGTACAGTTTTTTTTTTTTCTGGCAGTGCACAGGTCACATTGTCTGCAGTATTGCCTTTCAGTGCGTCTCATATTAACCCAATAAGATTCTATATCAATCTTTGATATTGTTTTGTTAACTCCCATGTGACCAGCGGGAGGGGTACTGTGGTGGTAAAAAAGTACATCTTTATACTTAGACCTGGGAACAATG
Organism: Hermodice carunculata; assembly: GCA_964020975.1. Lineage (NCBI taxonomy): Eukaryota > Metazoa > Annelida > Polychaeta > Eunicida > Amphinomidae > Hermodice > Hermodice carunculata. The sequence continues at coordinate 1,987,546 of OZ026618.1, forward strand.
ACCTGCCATATTTTCTGTTGACCAGTTTCATCATCCCACTTCCTGTACAACAATCCATCAATAATTGACAGTCTGTCCCACTGTCCCCATAGTGATGTAAATGCACTTGATTTTGCTAAAACATCCTGCTATTTAGGACGTGATTGTTCCATCTCTACTGCTTTCATAAGATCTCCTTTATCATCATCCTTCAAGTGTTCTTCCCTCAATTCCACAGATTCCCACCCTCGTAACCATGCTTGATAGCCATGGTGATTTTCAACTTGTTATTGAACCTGTCCTCTGGTAATGCCATCATATGATTAGTTGTGACCTGAAAAATATGTTGCACTACACTGACTTAGGTATCGTTCCAGTGAACTTAAATTTTCTTTCTCTCCCAATTTGTTGTTATATCTTGCCTCAATTCGTTTACATTGAGGACAGGGGCGTCTTGATAAACCATCAGCATAACTGTGGGTTCTGCCAGATCTAGACTCTAATATCAAGTCATATGAACCTTAATATTCCAACCACCGAGCAAGAGTCCCAAACAAACTTATCACCCTTCCTGGTCAACTCTGTCAAAGGTTTTGCTATTGTCGCAAGCCACTCGACAAAACGCCTATAATAGGAACACAACCCGAGAAACCTGCGAACTTCAGTTTTAATGTTAGGAACAGGCCAATCTTTCACTGCTTCAATCTTCTCTGGATCAGTGGAAACCCCATCTCTCGAAACAATGTGACTTAGAAATTGAACTTGGCCTGCAAAGAAGTTACACTTCTTAGGCTTTAGTTTTAATCCTGCCTATCTCAATCTCTGCAAAACATGCTTCAATCAAAGTCTTGTTAAAATCTGTCCCAAAGGTGATCTGGTTATCGAGAAAGAACAAGGCACGCATTACACTGTAAGCCTCTCATCACATGCTTCATTAAATGCTCAAGTGTAGGAAGAGCACTGGTTAACCCTTGTGCCATAACCTTGAATTAGTACAAACCATTTCTTGTCACAAATGCAGTTTTTGCCTTAGAATGTTCATCCATTTCCACCTGGAAGTAGCTGCTAACAAGGTTGCTTGAACAGTAAAATTTACTTCCAGCAAGGCTATCCAAATACTCATCTATCCTTGGTAAGGGATTAGCGTCCTTAAGGGTCACAGCATTAAGCCGTCTATAATCGATAGAGAATACGGTGGAACCATCCTTCTTAGTTACTAAAACAGTTGGACTGGCCTATGGACCTGCACTGGATTCTATGGTATCATTTGCCAACAGTTTTTGACCTCCTCTCTCTATCTGTTCTTTGCTAAAAGGTGTACCCCTCGGTGGCTGTTAAACAGGATGTGCTGTGCCTGTATCTATGGAGTGTTATACTAAGTTAGTGCGGCCCAGATTTTTTTTTGTCTTTTTCAAATACATCTGCATATTCTATAAGAGTCTCGGCCAAAGAACTTTTCTCACCTTCGATAAACAAAACTGAACTTCATTCATATAAGTCTTGCAAATATTCTGGAATAATTGTGTACTTTTCTATCTTTTTCACAGCATTTACTGGCTGATTAGGTCCTTCATCATCACAGACCTTAACTGACTCACACCAACCTATTGTTTGATGTGGGTACAGCACTATATCTACTTCTTGACAATTCATGAGGCACACACGGACCTCTTCCTTATATGTAGGTACCACACAATGACCTGTGAGAACACCACATTTCTCTGTCAACTCAGTGTGTGGCCCTATTATGCCCCATTTAGTGATATTTCCTGTCCTTAATATTGTTAACAGGTGAAATAACTTGTGTTTGTGCAGGCAATGTAACCTTGGTTTGCATTACAACACAGAAACATGTCTGATTTTCATCACCATTCCAGCATAAATGTTCATGCCCAGCTACTTTAATGGTACCCTTCGATAAATTTAACTAACATAGTTGATTCTGTAGAAAATGCATTCCCAGAATCCCCTAAGTCTTGATATCTGCTACCAGAAGCTCTTGTGTTACTTGAGAGTGGCCAAACACAAGGGTAGATACAGCTGACCCGAATACTCTAATCGAACCTCCATCTGCCACACTCACTCTATCTAACACAGTCCCAAGCTCAGGGCTTACAAGTTCTGGAATTCTGAAATAAGTCCACACAGATATCAAAGAAGTAGTAGAACCTGTATCTATAAGAAAACTGGCTCCATCTTCACTTATTTGCCCAGCTAAAAACATGCCATCTCTCCTAAAACTTCCAGACCCTGCTTCAAAATGTTTGGCCTGGCTCAGGAAAAGCTTATCTCCATTCTGTCCAGTAATTTCTACTTGCTTGAATATCATTTCCCCTGAGTTTGCAGATGGACTATTTTTTTATATCCAGTGCATTCATCAAGCTGTGCAGTATCACCTTCACTTTGTTTATTGATGCAACCATGAGAAACAGTATGTTTAATATCTCCCTCATGAAGAATTTTGTTGGGTTGAGTCAACAATTGCCCCTTGCTTCCCACTTCCAGGCTACCATAGCAACCTACATCAACACTTTGTTCCACTTTCATATCTCTACTGCATGGAATCGACTCAACTGCAGATTCTATGAAAGCTTTCCTTCACAGCATTTGTCATTGTAAACATGTTTCTACATTCTTTAAGCTGTTGGTAATTTCTCAGATAACTGTTTACTGTCAGCAGGTATAAAAAGTGGATTTTCTGCTTTGTTTTTTGCCATACACTGGTTGTTATATGTTTGTCTGGGACAGAATGGCGAATAACTCCACTTCCATGTCCAGGCCCTTGTTTTCCCACCAACTGATGGCCTAGTGACCAGCTGGTAAATTTCCGTTTCTCTGCTTCTTATTTGCATTATCTCTCTTTCTTTCTGGGTAGTCCCTATCAAAATATGGATGCTGCTGGCAATAAAAGCAAATAATGCTATCAGCAGCTGTTTTGTTTATCTGCCATTTCTTCTCTGAAGTCTGTTTTTTTTTTCTAAAGCCTGCAACACTGTAGAAAGCAGATTCTCTAATTTATCAAATCTGTCACTCTCAGACTTTGGGTTTCCTGTACATAAATTTCTCTGATTTGTTTCTTTTTTCTCCTGGGATCTGCTTCCAGCAAACCTTCATATCTTAACAATACACACACACCTTCATCAAGAGTTTTGCAGCCCTGATCTACACACCTCACTCTCAAATCAAAATCTACAGCTCTCAAAAAAGCATCGAGTGCCAGTGATTCCTGGGCAAGTATATCCAAAGTGGGGTATGCTTTTTTTACCAAACCCCATATATCATCCTGTAACAAAGGAATGCTTTCACAGGGTTTCCTTACCCTACCTGTTAAACAGGCTTTGTGTATTTCTGTTGCCTGTATACCCCCATAACGTGTGCATAGCAGATCTATCAAACGTGCACAATTTTTGCGATCTTCTGCAGGTATGCCACAGTAAAATATCTGAGCTGAATCGGTCAGACAATAGCCAAACAGTCTACTGCATGAAATTTCGTCATTGCAGCATAAAGCGGTCCATCTTGAAATTAACACCAAAATGCCTCCCAATGAGCTTTCCCATCGAAACAGGGAGGTTTGACATGCAATTTTGGAAGTGCATCCGACCTCGTGTTACAGGCACTGCAAGTTGCAAATTAGGGCTCTCTGTCTTCTGTTCAGTATAATCGGGACTTTCATTTACGCTTTGTCTTCCCAAAACTACATTTATTTCATGTAGTAACTTCAAAACATCCTCGTTTGCAGCGTTTTCCAGCACAAAATCACCCCTGCATGCATCTCTGCTACTGCCATTATTGTTTACACAGCGTTCTGGTGTCACAGAAATAACGCTGCCTTCAGCGGGTGGAACTGAATGGTATCCCTGTATTGTTTCAAGATCCCTGCCGTCCCCAAACAAAATGTCATCGTCTACATGGACGTCTGATGCCATGACCATCGTGCACAACTTTTCTGATTGAAAAAAAAAATCTATCTAATAATCAACTCAGGAATACTAACAAGTTTCAAACTAAAATTACCCCTAAACTACTGCTACCGAATTATGTGACATGCCAGGGGTGCCCAAAAACAGAGAAACTAGACATGGTCGGTTCAGTCCAAATAGTAGCATGAAACTTAGCGGCAATTCTCTCTGCATTGAGCTTAGCTTTCAGGTTCTGGTTAGTTTGGAAGGCAACTGCTGGGCACGCACATTTGTAACACAATGGAAATAATAAACCTTAAACTATGGAAATGGACTCCATACGATTTTCACACACACTCTCTCTCAGATTTGGAGGGGGGGACATTGGGAGTCAGACCAGGGGCAACATTCCGCCATGTGCCAGAGCTTCTGCATGGATGCGAAGACCAGAAGATTTATAAGTACGATTTAACAATTTAATTATTGAAGCACATTTACAATAGGGATGCACCACAAAAATATATGCACTCACTGACACTACAAATACCTGGACTGCACAGATCAAAACCTACAATTTCTACATAGGCCTATTTACATTTTAACCACACTCCACAGACACAGGCCAAGGCTTCACGCTAAACCTAAATTACAGTGCACCTGCACTGCACAGTAACAACACAATATTTTCAACACTAGCTAGCCACACATAAAACACTACAAGTACATTACATTACATTATATTTACAACTATATACAGTTACAAAACCCTAAAAAGCCCCTGACGTTACTGTTGCCCGGTCATTTTACAAGGTCCAGGGCGTCATTCCGGTGACTTGGGATTGGGCTTACCATTGGCACACAGTACTGCTGGCCACTGCTTGGCCCTGCCTAGGCTCCACCTTCTGTTTTATCATCTCACAGGTCTACGCAAATGCTTGTCACAACACACAGCCACAGGTCTGCTCTCATTTGCTACCAAACACCAACTCCACAGAAGACTCCCCTCCGGATATCATATTTTGAAAACACATGCCAAAACTTTTCTGATTGGTGGAAGCAGGGCTTCCCCAGACCTGGAAGTACAATTTCATTGGTGGAAGGGAAAACACAGGTTTCCTGCACTCTAATTGGTCAATATAATTGCAATCTATGACACGGTTTCACTGTGTTAACAAAAAAACGCATAGAGCACGTGGCATGTAGATTTCAAAGCGAAAAAGTTGATACATTGTAACAAAAAATACTACTACGGGCAGATTTGTTGTAAAAGGTACTTCAGTACAACTTCCAACTTGGAAGCCAATCTGGAAGTAAGCCAAAAAACTGGAAGTCTAAACCTGAAAACTATATCCTAACAGGTTCTAACCTAACTAAAAGTACTTTACTGCTACAAAAGTGAAAGTTAACAGGGAATTACAATAACAAAACAGGTTTTCTGTAGAAATAAAAATAAAACTCAATTGTACAATGCCCATAATATGTAAAAAAAAAAAAAAAAAAAAAAAAAAAAGAAAGAAAGAAAAAACAGCACACAATGAACTTATTGTAGAAAAAATTAAAAATTCATAAATAGCAAGGTCCTTGGCCCTCATAATATTGCTGAAAGTATGAATTTTTCTAGGTCTACAAAATCGGAGACGTTGACAATTATTTCTTTCCTGTTTTGACTGGTATTTTGCTGGCTTTACCCAACAGTTAAATATAGATCAGCAAATGGAATATGTCCTCCAAGATATTTTTTTCAGAATATGAATGAAATTTGTCTGGGTTCTTGAAACAATCTACAATGGATCAGCAAATGAAAAACGCCCTTAAGGATATTATTTCTTTCAAGTATTTAATGGAATTTATCTGGGTTCTTGAAATAGTTTGTAATGGATCAGCTGATGAACTATATTATAAACATTGGCTAATCTTGCTTCTCAATGTATTTTTGAAGGTTGTTTATGTCGTCCTCTTCTATATCGTAATTGTCAGCTATGACCTTTCAGAATACTGAATTGTAACCCTGCTTCGTAGCCCGGTGATATATTCCCGTACATCAAAGCTTTTATTATTTAAAACTATTTTTTCAAATTAAAATTTGTGTCTTATTGTGACATAGGTGCTTAATTTATCATGCATGTCTTTAGTATTTAATTTCTGTTTTAATTGCCTTCGAAACGTATTACTTAGCCCTTAGCCTTTTTAATAACATTTCCCCGAAAATATTCATTTCATAACTTCAGCTATCCCAAACATAACACCGTTTTTCAAACAAAATGTATCCTTAATATCTCTGTGATCAAAATACTTTTCCCTCCGAAATGAAAAGTACCATAACTATAGATCTGTATTAATATATCTGTAGCTAGTGTTTGATGAATGGCACGAAGCCCAAATTCAGGTCGTCAGCATTTAATTGCATGCATGGTGGTTCACTGGGTCGTCAATAACAATACAAGCATAGCATGTGTATAAAATGTAAATATGCAGACTAAGTTCATTCTTGGAAATCCGATGTTTTCTCATGGAAAGATGTGGTTTCAATGTCAGCAAGGATAATAAATGAGAATCCATTTTGAATTGCAGTCCTGATCATGATATATACATTTTTGTCACACGAATATGTTTTATTTTACTCTGTGAAATATCTTTAACTTAAAAGGAAATCTGAGGAGAACAAGAGACATTTGTTGTTTCACAGCTGATTTATTGATTAAAAAACTCATGAAACCCCAAAGCGAGATCAAAAAAGGTGTCGAAGGATAAAAATGATATATTCCTGAGTCCGCCCCTTATCATAAATGTGTAATAAGCAGTGGTGGTTTCAATACTTATTAATGTTGATAATTGAGACGTCAACAAATATGGCCATCTGGTTATGTGATAGAGACAATTGTCACCATGTTGCCAATAATTTTCAAGACACTTTGATACAACCAAGCTGTGATGATAGCCCTGATTTTGCAATTTTATGTGAAATGTGACCTTGCTGAGTAAAGCATGTCCCCTTTCGCTTTTACTAAAAGGTAAACCATATGTTAACAAGAGATCAAATTTTAACCTGCTTTTGTTATACTTTGTTCATGGGGAAGTACATTGGGAGTTAACGTTGCTATCCAGTGGCGTGTTTGTTAAATCTCCATTTCAACTCTGACTTGCATCCAGTGTAAAAACAGCCAAGCATAAGTGCCCATGTTTATAAAAGACACCGATAATGCGAATAAAATATGATGTCCCATATGTCAACAGAAATGTTGGAAATTTGTCTAAAACATACAAAATACATATTCCGAAAAGGTGAAGAGTTACTTTTGTTGCCTAGTTTAGTTTGAAGTTATTGAACACTTAAACTTTTCAAGTGCCTCTAATTGTCATACATCTTAATTCTACAACTTTTGTTTTTGGTTCATTGGGTGTGCCTACAACATAAGCATATAAATTGAAATTGGAATATCATCTCTATCTTTACTGGGTTTAGATGATAGCCACGATGTTAAATTCCAAGTGCCACTTATTTGCATAACTTTGATTGCACTTAACCATCTTTGCAAAAAGGGCCATTTAATGTATGACCCAATGATCATAACAAGTTTCCGTTTTTGTTTGTAATAGCGTCTGAAACATTGTCGGACAAATTTGCTGGTGAAAAAAGAAGACAGAAAGAGAGATAGATAAAGAGAGAGAAAAAGAGAGAAAGGAAAAAATGTCTGTGTGGGCACTCACTTGTAATTGCAGTCATCAAAATTACATAATTTACATTAAAAGTCAAAAGTATGTCCAAACATATCGTTTTCAACAGTTTGGATAATCTGTTTTGTTGTGTAAAATGAAGCTACCTATGAATCAGCACAAAACTGTATCTAACAATATTCTGAGGACAATAATTCTTAAAAGTGTATGTGTATTAATTTTGAGTGATTTAGTTATTTGTAAGGCACGACACATAATCACTTTCATGATCATTTAGATATTGATTCTGGGTACTGACCAAGATATACGATTCGTTATATCAGGTATGCACTTTATGCATTGGTGAAATTGTCTGTGTCCCATAATAAAGCAGATAATACAGTGTGTACCAGTATCTTTACAATTGTCATGCAACAAAACACATAGTATGCCTCTGTATTGATTCTATTTTTGGGTAGCAGATAACAGAGTATGTAGCTATAACATTACAATTATTGTCATACTGCAGAAAACCTAATACATCTGTATTGTTACTGCTGTCGCTCAGCAAATAACATAGTATGTACCTGTATCATTACAATTATTGACATGCTATGCCCCTGTATTGGCACCATTCTAACGTGATGGATAACATATTAGTACGTACCTGTGTTACATCTACTAGTTTTGTATTACATCCAGCTAAATAACATGACTGTTTATCATTTATGAGCAAATAGTTCGTAAAGTTAGGATTAAACAAGATACCAATGCCATTTTTTGATTGCTGCATAATAGTAAGTATAACGTAATCCATATTCATAAAATTCAGCCCAAGAAAGCTCGTAGATAATATATGAATAAAATACCATCAAGTTCTGACTTAAGTTTATTTTACTGTTATAATGTCAAACAGGTTGCAACTGTCATACAACAAATAGACAGTAAATCAAGATATATTTGCATAAATATCTCCTCGTCTATCTACCAAAATTACTTATTTTGCACTCTTACCGATCTTGAAATGATAACATCTGCGCACCATATCTAGAAAAGCTATTAAATTAATATAGCATGTCTCAATTTCTTTTAACTACTCTCAAGAAAGTATCAATTCCATATACCGAATACCCTATACACTAAACAGCAACAACAAGAACAATAATGCCAGAAACATTTGTGATCACATTGATACTCTTACTCTAAAAGCGTTGATACAGTGTGACAAAATGACTTTCAAGTATCTTTAACTCCCACAAATGTTCGTCAGTTAACAGTTTTTAAGTACATATACAGTATTCACTTGGACACCAATGCTACACATCACAACTTTTGAGTTAGAACACCACAAAATCTTCACACTTTTCACGACCACTGACAATTTGCAGTATACCTTTACCATATTTCGTGCAGCACCAACTTTAAAATACATATGTGATTTGTAAGTTTTTATTCTGGAACTCTTAAGATTTTTACAATGCCAAAGATATTGCTTCATTCAGCTCAGTGAAAAGAACAGATATCAAACCAAGTTTATGTAAAACTGAAATGCATGACCTATCATTATGCCCAATTTTTTAACCAGATGGCATACAGATTTGTATTGTTAAAAAGTTAAACATAAAGGTTTTTCACCACGCATAACTTCTGAAAAATGTGGGCACACAAGAATAGCCACTGGTACTCTAACACAGAGGCTGTCACGTGAAATTAACATTTTCCTGTCTTAGCTGTTTCATTGGCTTATGCAACCTGTGTATGGAGATTTTAAGAAAAATTCTAAATGTTAGAACCAATTTATTCCACATTCTATGAAGCACTAGTTATCAAAAGTACGTATTACCATGTTCAGTAGAGGTAGTGATCTTGGGTTCCGTAAGTGTCAAAATAAAAATAAAAGGTGTAGTACTTTGTTGCCATGGTAACCAAAGTATTATTGTATTTTCTGTTATAAAGCAAAAAAGAAACGTATGTTTAACAACATGGAAGGCTTCACCAAGGTCAATGTTGCATTCATAAACCCATTCTAGTGCTAGAATCTTGACAAGTAAGATCACAAATACATTTATGCCTTTGATTTTTGCACAACACATCATTTGTATCAAATATAATTATAATGTTGTCCTTTTCAGTTTCAATAATTTTAGATGTTTTTGATCTCTTGCTGCGACTTATCATTACATCTCCTTGTTTTTTATGCCATGTTGTATGTTATACAAAATACAGCACTTACATATTGTTTGAAAGGTAACCAAGATTACCTGTACCCAGATTGTCTTCCATAGTTTTATGGTATCTTCATACTTAATCTTCAAATTGAAAATCAGCGAATCAGAATATTATGCGTGATTACATATGCCAACAGCACTTTGAGTTCATGCACCTTATCCCTTCTTATTGGCAAACTTAAAATGCTCATTTCCTCTGGGGCAAATATGCTTACTGTTTCACTATAAGTGAAACATATATAGGTATTACACAGGTAGCACTTCTGAAATGAAATATTGTATTGACTTACCGATGTAGTTCTCAGGTCCATTCTATGCTTCATGTTTTTATGTTCTGGAGTTTGTTCATACTAATTTTTCCCTTTAACAGATGGAATACGGCCGGAATAATACAAGGATAACATGACCCTTGCAAACAAGGTATTGGCTAGGCCAAAAACAGTCCAGTTATGTGGCACTTGTGTTATTCTCTGAAGGAAGCTTTTCACGCAATGACTTCCGAAAAGCATCCCTTACAAGTCTTAACTTCCAAAGTGCCAGCTTTGGTGATCTTTCTTGGCAGCTACGGCTGGTCAGTGCTGGGCACAAGATTCAGTCCCAGTTGTGCTGGCAAAGACCAGCTTTGTCCTAGGCGGTCTGTGGCTCCTTCAGGTTACGCTGGATTTCTCTGTCCTTCTCTCGTCCTAACCTAGCATTTGCCCCTCGTTCTCATTAAGGAAGGTCAGCTTCAGAAAAGGCAAAGATCAAACTGAGATCCAGCACCCTCACTGTGTTGCTACCACTCAATTTATTGCTAAGAGAATGTGCCATTGTATAACACAGACTCTGTGACATCACGACCCAGAACCCACTTGATGGCCAAAAACGGCGCAAGCTTGTCAACTTCGGGCCAGACATGGTTAACAACATTCTTTCTTTCACACATAAAGTTATTTTCCCCTATGAATGGAACAAATTTTCTTCACAAAAATTATAACATTCTAAGTCCTTCACTTTGAACAAAAAATATATATTTTGGAGTTTTGAACCTTTAAGGACTTGTACTTTTGCTTGCATTAGACATTATTATGCACGAGGATTATGTTGTGAAAATACAATTAAAACATTTTACAGGTCTTTATGTAGTTTTTGCATACAAATTTGCCAAGTCAACAAACACATCTTATGTTTTATATATTTTCCTATTATGACTTTATGAACATTCTTTCGAAAATAAAGTTATTTTCTCTTTTTTTTTCATTCAGACAGACTGGGGATATTAATTATATTTTGCATATAGCCCATGTTGGACTAGCTGTTATATTCATTGACATGACAACCAACAGTACAATAGCCAGACATACACAGTACAGTCAGTTAATACATTTTTTAATGCTGCCGCCATTTTCCTTCTATTTCAATATCATAAGAATTGTAGGGATCAAGCTAAGTTCTCATATATTTAATATATCTACATGGCTAGATAAGACTACGGATGGAAACATCTTTCATTTGCAAAAAAAAAAAAAAAAGAAAGAAATAAAACTGTTACATTTAACACAAATTGGTTCATTCTGAAGCAGGGTCTTACACTCAATGCACCATTAGTAGATGAATATATACATCCCTCACAATCATACAACCGGGTCTTTGAAAACGCTAGTTAAAATTGTTGTGTAACATATATTGTTTGGAAACTGTAAGCGTATGTTGTCACAACTTCCTGGAGAAAATTTGATAAAAAATTGTAGACAATTCGGATCAGTATTGGTGGTTTGACTTAGGGGAAAAAGTTGGGTCCTACGACCCGCAAATACACTATTTTTAACACCCGGGACCTGTAACGGGTACCTGGGATCTGGATATCTGTAGCCAAAAAAACCCTTACTGAAATGAAACACTGGAACATATTTCAATCTGCTTTTACACAGGTACAGTACAAGAATTTCAACATTCATCGTGTTGCCTATTTCTGAGAGACAGGAAAAAAACACATATAGAACATCACTTGTACATGTGCAGCCTTTGTAGCTGGTCAAACAGTTTCAAACATTCACGTAGCATTAGCTTTCTTGTTTGCAAAAAAAAAAGTTCGTAGATATAACGTAATTTTTTACTGTACATCTAGCTCTTAAATTTATTATTTAGATTCAGGAAAGCTAGCATTTCAACTGTATCTGCACCCAGATAACTGCGCAACTTTGTTTCTATGTTCCAACATGTTGAGAACATGTGCTAGCAGGGCACGGGAGTTGCAGGCACTCCCAATTTGTCAGTTGCAAGTCCGTTGTCTTTTTTTTTTTCATTTTTGTTTTTTTTTTGTTTTTTGTTTTTGTTTTAAATGTTTCCACTCAAAACACGCTATGTGCTTGCAGAGATGCTGACATATGAAGGGTAAATAAGTACTGATTTAGTATTAGATGTATTAAATATAACAAGATGATTAATAATTTAACCAGTTACCTTAATCTTACATATAATATGTTGACTATAACGGGCTTACATAGAATGTTGTAGGTTAATAATCAAGATTCACATATAACAATGTAGAAAAAATCTTTAGATAATTTGTATTTGCTTATTGTGCTATTTATGGACCTAGGTGCACTTACCAAAGCTTGAGTTGTGCAGCTAATCTTGCCTATTCACTAATTTTACCAGCTTCTGTCTCAATTCTGTATTCGTTCTCTTCATTGGAAACTGTGATCTCTATATATGACAGTTCTCTTTATTAAAGGATGTTATGGTCTTAAAGTCTAATGTCTACAAAAGCACTGCTCATACCTGTCCACTGGCCCTCTCGGCATAATTACCTTTCTTACTCTCAATCTAAGACTCCGTGTTGCGAACCAATACGATGTGACAATGGAGTGCTTACTTAGGGGTTGAACATCCCGTCAGTCGTATTGATCGTCGGGGCGGGGGAGGGGGGGATTGCAACTTGTAAGGCGTTTTAATGAGGTTTCTTTATTGATGTCATGTAGAAATTCACGTCATCAAATTTTAATTAAACGACGATGAACACAATTGACAGGACATTCAATTCTACTTACATTGCAGAAACATGCATGCTACCTTAATATTTATATCTGAATGGTTTATCTCAGTATTCCTGTGATGCCAATAACTTGAAAAATCTAGGGGCAGGGGCATTTTTAGGGAACAGATTTGAGGCCTACCAGGGAAACCAAACTTGTCCTGACAGCCGCAATACGTCATATTGCTAGACGGTTGCTATGATAGCACGTACACACAAAATTGACTGTATTGCGCAAAATCAGCGTCAAGTATTTCCTATTCTTTGAATGCTAAAGAAAACACGAAAGCATGATATTCTTGAATAGGCACTTCGTTCTTTGATTCTTTATTCTCCTTTGCTGTATTGACAGCTGATAAAAACGGTACAGTGCACGCAGCTTTGCATTCATTTTGTAGCAAACTTGTCTGCTTCCTGATAGCCAGGGCGACCAGGCATTACGTTAAATTACTTCTTCAATTTTATTTCCATAAAATTTTTGACAGTGATTGACTTACACACATTTTTGAAACATCATGAAAAGCCTAAAAAGTCTCTTTGCTGAAAGGAAATAAAAAACGAACATGTGGTCTCCAAAAACTACATGTGTACTTGTCTAGCCTCTTTCCGAATGTACAACTAAAGATATCACCATTGCTGCAAATATATCGGTAAAACCAATCACTTCACCAATCTTTATCAGTGCAAAGTGATAATTATATTATCACAGACGTTTCTTTATGTTCCTATTCGTAATTTTCATGCAACTTACGTTACCAGGAGGACCACGAAATATTCAGCAAGGCCTTTTTTTGTTCCTAGTCCAGAACATTGATATTGTAACTTACATAGTAGTCACCCCAAAGACATGAATTAATTAGCTATAAAGCTTGAATAGCAGAAGCAACAGCTTTGTTGGACAGACAGATCACTGAGGATGATAATTCTGATCATAGAACAAGCCCCCAAATTAAGCCAGGTATCAACGTTATATTGAATAAAAATATGCGATTTCCATCTCCTTTCATAAAGTCCGTGCAGGAGAAATGACTCCAATGATACTTTATTCTATATTTTCCTTGTAAAAGTACGCTCAACTCAGGACGGAGTTTGAACTCGGGCAAATCAAACTCAGATTGTGAGAATGAGCTCACTGTTTGAACTAAGATTAAAGTTCCATTGATAAACCACTGATTTTCTAAACTAATGTACAATTCTTGAATGTGCTAACATGCCACAAGACAATTAGATGGATATTCTTTGCAGCTCTTAGACGACGTTATAAATCGGCTGACTATGGATCTGATTTTTTATATCACGTTTCTGCAAAAGCAAATAATCAGCCTTTAGGCCACAGACCACGGTTATAAATCCTTCTATTTTTCATATTAGCATTTTTCAGTCTAGCAAATCAGCATTTTGGTATTTTGAAATTCCGTGAACGGCATTTAACAGATAAAAATGTCAGAAAAATATGGACGGATTTTGGTCATACAATTCCCAGCTCGTTAATTTGTGATAATTGAAATACGAAACAACACCTGGATGTCAGCTTTATACAGGTGATTGAACTGTGCTCTTTCAGGGTCACATCATTGCCCTTCCCCACCATAAAGTTCCCACCTGGCCTTGAAGACAGTGCACCTATATGACCACTAATGAAGCAACTCTGCGATACAGCAAACCTGACTTAGCTAACTTTATTTAAACAGAAGCTACAGCATGCTGAAAAACACAGTATTTTCACAATTATGGATTATCTCTGTTGGGATGCGCAACCAGCCAATCACAACTGTAGTCTGTAGCCTTTACCTGCTTTTAAAGATTTCAGCACCAGAACAAAGGAGTGATGTGACTCTGAGGTTGAGCAAATCTTTTGACACGAAATGTGTTCATTGATGGTATGACTCCCTTATGAAATTTCCCCATTGAGCCATCCATGGCAACGACTCTTTTCAATTCAAAAAGAAAATGACCGGCTGTCTATGCTATACAAATGGGCACAATTCGGTAAAAGGCAACATAGAATCACATTCCAAGTATCTTAACCTATTAACTTAAGGATGGTCATTAATTTCATGATACGCTTAAGGTCATCAGAGGTTCAAGTTATGTGATAATTCCAAGAGTAAGTAAAATTTTAGCAAGAATTGCTGAAAATGGTTAAGAATGAACCAGAACACGATACATGTTTGGTGTTGGTTTTCAGGTTTGTGGTTTTTCGTGGTACCGACCTGTATTAAAATGCAACATAAAAAAGTGAAGTCAACCCTATAGCCTTCCTTTTGTATTGCCCTCTACAATGCTGATTTTGAACCTTCTATATCTGTTCTTTCCCTGTTGTCTGTCTGGAGCAACATTGGTCCATCACATCACCTATAAAATATGTAGTTTTACCACTTTGCTTTTGTTTCAAAGTCATATATATATATATATATATATATATATATATATATATATATATATATATATATATATATATATATATATATATATATATATATATATATATATATATATATATATATATAGGCATTGGAATCGTAGCAACTGCTCCCCTTTACTGGCAGATTTATATTCAACCTGGCTTGAATTCACGCATGTGGATAAATTAACAAAAAAGACCATCAAATGGCTACAAAAGTATCAAACAACGCAAGATATATTGATGACATTGCTTGCGCAAATGTACAAAATTTCAGTGAAATTGCTAAAGAAATTTACCCAAAAGATATCCCTTTGGAGGGTAATAATTCAGATGGTTTCAGAGACGTGTTTTGGAACTGGATATTTGGGTCACTAATGACAGGTTTTGTACTTAAGTCTATCACAAAATAGATGAGTTTTACTTTGAAGTAGTTAATTATCCTTTCCCGTACAGTAATATTTCAGAAACTATTGGGTATGATACGTTTTTGTCCAAGATTTTGCGATTTGGTCGTAATTGTTCTAAACTTCAGGTCTTTGCATCTAGAAACAAAATCATTTGCAATAAACTTGAGTCAAGAAGATTCAAATATGTATTTTTGATCAAATATTTCTACAAATTTTGCTGTAAATAGCCCGAAATGGTTAGAAAGTTTGGCTTCAATAATTTTAGAGATTTTAGGCTTGTCTGTTTTGCTACTTAATTTCATCTTTTGGCATCATTCTGTTTTAATGTTCACTTTTCAGACATTTAAGGCTAGCTTGTTTTCTGTCATCACCCCCTTCCAATGGGCTATAGGTAGCATGCAGCTACTGACGACAGTTACAAACTTGCCTAATTATACTTGATATATAGTTAAGAAATATTATATTTTTATTGCATTCTCTTGACTTAAATACAAATGACTTTCATTCTTTTCTGACTTGCCCAATAATTTCGCTGCTCCAAAAATCATTATAAAGTTTGGCTACAATAATTTAGTTTTTTGACTTGTCTGTTTCGCTACTTAACTTTATCTTTTGGCATCATTCTGTTTTAATGTTCCACTTCAGACATTTTAGGCTAGCTTGTTTTTCTGTTAGGTCAAACCCCCAGGGGCTATAGGTAGCAAGCAGCTCTTGACAACAGTTACAAGTTTGCCTAATCGACCTAAAACTCTATTAAGAACAATTGTTTTGATAACATGCTTTTGGTATAAATGCTAATGACTTTCATTCTTTTCTGACCTGCCTAAATGCACATTTACTCATTTAAAAAAATACCCCAAATTGGCAATATTTTCGCAAACATCACAAACCTGACACATTACATTGATACATTGACTCACGGTTGGCAGTGAAATAGAGCTTACATGTTTCAGGGTGTACATGTCATCATAGAGTTTGTTTTACATTTCTGGTGCTGGATGTCCATTGTTGCAGTACTTGTTAGGATTTCCCTTGATTTGTACAGGTGGCCTAGCTGCAACTGTCTATTTTACAATCAGTGGGACTGAATATAATGCCCCAGCTTGTTTCCACTTCAGTTATACACTGGCAAGTGGTTCAACTATGATAAACTGTCCAGCTAGGAATGGTAATTATTGGTTTAGGGGTAAATCAAATTGTTCTGACATGAACATGTACTATACAAATTGAGTAATTATAGTTTGTTTGACAGGTATTCTTCTTACATAATGAAGCTTTGCTTTTATAAGCAAATTTCACATATTTAGCTGATTCATCATTTGCCACGGTCATATGTTTTCTTTATAATATTTTGTCTTTGCTGAATATTTAGCTTAGACAAGGAGCCGCTACTCAGGGAGAAATGTACGGGTAATAGGCACCGAAACATGTTGAGTAGTTACCCGTTGAAGACCCTTTAATTCATTTGGACTGATACCGCCTATGTTTAAATTTTACACAGGAAAATGTGCAATATGGACAATAGGAATCCCATATATATATAGGTTAGACAGGGATAGCTAGCTTATGGAGAGTAAAGAGTTTGGACTGCAGAATAGAGTAATGACTACTAGGAAGTGGTTTTAGGCCAAAAGACAAAAATACACTTTTGTTCGCTTTGAACCATTGATGCTTGGTGGATAGGTCTGTACAGGTTGGTCCCTGATCCATGATTTTCAAAGCATAATGGAATTCTAGGTAACGTCTTTAGTCTAGCATCCGTTTGGACTTGTTTTAGTTATTGGTTTTGTTAATTTTGTTACTCGATGGACTAAACAAACACGAACCAGGAAAATGTTTGGCGATGATTACAGATAAACAGCAAGATGGGCTTTCAAAATTATTTTTAAAAATCCTAAAATAATCATGAACAGTGAGAAAAACAGTGAAAACGGTTCAGCATTAGCCTCTATATGTTTTGACTGAAATTGTAACTGTCTATTCTGCAAGTCACGTTAGAACGTCCATGTAATTGTTTTCACAACACTCAACATAGACCGGATACATGCAGCACTTTTTTTGTTGTTGTTGTTTTTGAGGGGATTTTTTTGCTCTTTTCTTGTTGTTTGGGCAGGTGGGTGGTGGTGGTGGTTAAGGTTTATATGAACCTTTGTACAGAAAAGTATAACGATTTAAGTTGTCAGTTGGTTTCATCAGGACGTTTTGTATCCAACATTTTCCACCCACATTTTAAACATATTTATACAAACTGCAAAGAATATGGTGGTTGTTCCCTTACAGGCAACCAGTAGTACTCTGATTCTACATCTATCACTTGTGTGATATTGTTTGTTGATATGCCTATGTATTTTGACAACAAAGATGTTGATTATCCTCTTTCATCATGTCGTCCATTAGTGGTCGATATACCGTGCCAATGTGTCTGTATCAAATAGCCTTTTTGTGCAACCTGTCGTCTGCTAGGAATCATTCCTTGAACTTTGTTTATGAACGTTTTTTTTTTTTATTTATATATTTTTTGCACATTTTAGCTCAGTTAACTTGCTAGTCATGCTGAGTTTTCAGGAGACCAGATCGTCCGTCGTCTAACGCCCATCTACTGCATGTTCACAATATTTTTTCAACTTTTTTTCTCAAATCGTCACCCAGATTCACTTCAAACTGGTGGCAATGTACCTTGGGTGCGTCTCTACCAAGATTGTTCAAATGGTCAGGCTCTATTGATTTTTGGGTTTGATTAAAATATACGTTATACACAACTAGAGTTAACGGCCAACAGAATAGAAACATGTGCCTTTATACTTAAGCATACACATGGCAGAATCCGTGGTCTTACATTAACTGCAAGCATTACACATATCTCTAGGTTTACCGCATTACTACGAGTTCTTCCCTGTCAGTTCACTTTCTATGTAAGTCTGCAAAATGTAATATCCGATACATATTGTCTAACGTGTGTTTGTATTGTGATGTGTTTGTGTATATGTATGTCAGAAGGACTGTGAACTCTGTTTTACTTTTTCCGTAAAAAATGTAAAAAAAACAACTAACGGCAGGACGACGGTGACAGCCTTGTGCCCAGCTTACCATTGAATGAATATGAAAATTACCTGTGTTTAACACAATTATCATTGTTGCCATCCATTCACACACAGAGTGTTGGGGTCTAATGTTTTAGATCAAACGTGATATGATCGATCATCACAACGATATATGCCAATATAACAGTTTGACTTTGGTCACGCAAAATGAAAATCAACAACACCAAAGCAATCCGCATAAGTAATTGTTACTGTTTAATAGTATTCATGGGTCTTAGATCACCATTACTAAGGAATGAGCCAATATCTCACAATTTCTTCTATCTGAAATATAAATAATGCTGTCATGTACATATGCCTGGCCTATAGTTCCTGTATTCAAAGGTTTCCTAAATATCCCAGAAAGACTGCAGCACCATGTCGCAAACAAATTTTGTATCGGTCGGACCTAGGTCTTTTACCAGACAGTGTAAGGAAAATCCCACATTGGGGAGGAGAAGTTAAAGAAGGTGAAAACACGCCAAAATTCATAAAGGTAGAAAAAATCACAGCACCACCTGTCAAAAAGATTACAAGTTTAGAGATGTGTGGGAGTATGGCTCGGCAGTTTCAAAGGATTGGTCGAGTGCCTTGAAGGATTTGATAGTTTTTCTTCCAAAAAGACCCCCCCCTCCCCCCAAAAAAAGAAAAAAGGAGATAAACAAAAAACATAACACATGACCCTTTTTATACATTACTTGGAGACCCGCCTGCAATAAACTGTACTCTTTTCAAGTGAATCTACTTTACTCTTTTAAAGATGAGGTGAAAAAATGTGATTTGCCATTGCATTCCCTACTGACATACAAAGTGATCAACAGGAATGTAGCTGATGGTAACCCATTTTTTTAAAAATCCAGAATCCACAGCACTCTCACCTACGAAACGTCTTTCCATGATCCTCACACGACGGACAAAGTAAACCTTTATTAAGTTGCAGCCAACTCTGTGTAATGATGTA
The DNA here is from genome assembly GCA_964020975.1 of Hermodice carunculata. NCBI lineage: Eukaryota > Metazoa > Annelida > Polychaeta > Eunicida > Amphinomidae > Hermodice > Hermodice carunculata. The sequence continues at coordinate 2,007,180 of OZ026618.1, forward strand.
TCAGGTAGAAATATAAAAAACAACATTTCACCAAACAATAATAAAAAATCACAGCGCCATATGGTGAACAATCTTAGGTGAACCGGTTCCCAAAAAATCATCCTTTACAGTTTCGAAGCAGTTGATCAAGTTTATTTAAAGCAGATTTTTTAAACAAGAGTTTGCTTACAAAATGAATGAAAACATTCAAACATATGCATACCAAAGTTAGATTCCTACCAAGTTTGCGCAATGTCTGGACAACGGTTTCAAATAGTTAAAAATCTGATATATGAGCAGACGACAATAACGACAATGGGCGATAGGCGCCAAACGACGATAGATTGACTATCCTGATACTTTAGCTGATTGATGTCTCATTTTGGCTAAATATCATTGCTCGGGGATTCCTGGATCTTCTTCCTGAAGATTGTCTTCTCCAGTACCTTCAGTTCATGGTCTCTTCTAATATAAAAGAGATGCATATATCAATAAATGATTTACCTTATCAATTTCGTCAATTTGCTGTACATAATCAATATATTAGAGATACTTTCCTCAAGAGTCAAATCAATTTTTGAAACACATGAAATATGGAAAATGTTACCTCGCCAGTGTCATTTCAGCCTTGTGTAAGATTACACTTATCAATTTCGTCAATTTGCTGTACATAATCAATATATTAGAGATCCTTTCCTCAAGAGTCAAATCAATTTTTGAAACACATGAAATATGGAAAATGTTACCTCGCCAGTGTCATTTCAGCCTTGTGTAAGATTACACTGTCAGCGTCTGCCTGTAAATAACGTTTCTTTACTTCAATGAAAACATGGTAAATCGTCATTAAGCGTCACAATGGCGCACCCATTTGAGAATTTCGTGGACAAAAGGGAATTTGAATTATCGTGAGCTTAGTTGAAAGAGACTTAGCCAGCTTTATTCAAAGCTACTATGTGTTATAGTTGAAATAAGGTCACAAAGCTTTTTCTATCTTTCTGAGATCACACATTTGTACATACATGCACGTATCAACGCAGGTACATGCCTTGATGCCTACCTACCTTCATACATATATACATATTTTAGACACACACACACACACACACTCACACACATACACACACACATATATATATGTATATATATATATGTATATTAATATATATATATACATAAATACTTTCAATTAATATAAGGCTTAACATTTAAGAAATTTCAGATACCCTTTTGATCTTCACGTGAGAATTCTTACATACATTGTGCACCATATTTACAATTTTATCACATCACACACATTGTGCTTATTTTTTAAGCATGATACAAACTACATTTACAGTTGTTATTTTCTATACATTCTCAGTCATTAAAGTTAAATTACATCTATATCCAGGTAATTCATATTTTTGCCAGGACATCTGAATCGCTTTTGCCACATTTTTCTCTCGTAGCTGATGACATTTCGTAAACATTTGAATATCGGAAGTGGTATATTGATTTTCTTCCCCACACGACATCTCCAGTATGTGGTCTTTCACCATTCAGAATTTTGAATATCTTCATAGCTGTGCTCATCATCTTTCTGACCTGAAGTGAACAAATGTCACCTTTGCATAGATTTCACTATACATTGTTTTGCCAGTCTTAACACAAGTATTGACTATTGAAATAATGAATGTAAGATACATTGTCTTCTCAATGCAAAAGCGAGGCTTTAACCTTGGAACCTTAATATGAATTAATGCCTTACTTAACAATTAGGACGTACGACAAGCAATGTCTACTATGTAGTAAATGTTCACACCAACACATTCTTCGTGCTAAAAGAAGCAATCCCGAACTAGATTCCTGTCGTACACCTCCGTTCCTGTGCCTGTCACTTTTGTTCCTTAGGGCAACACACTGTTTCATGTGCCAGAGACACTATTCACCAGATCGCCTGCACTTTGGTCAAGTCCTTTAAAATTGCAAGCAAATTATGTTTGGGGAAAAACAGACAAATGCCTTAGATAGGCAGATTATTATGACACCCGATTGTTCATTTTAATGCAAGGATAGTAGTGGCGTTTCGAATAGCGCAAACAAATATAATCTGACAATTTCACCACGGGTAGAACGTGGACTTGTATCGAAGACACAGATTTAAAGTCCTCCCTAAATGTTTGGCCATAGATTGCTCTCTCGTGGACATGTATAGAAGACACAGATTTAACGTCCTCCCTAAATGTATGGCCATATATTGCTCTCTCAATTACAGTAGTACAGGAATGGCAATCGGTTTTCTTATCAAGGGAGTTTTGACTGTTAAAACCGACAGTTCCTCGTACGAGTTAAAGTTGGCTAAGATAAACTTCATTTTCAAACAATGCATTTACTATGTTTATTAGGACTTCAAGGATGGCAAGTCTTAGCAGCTTGAATTGATTAACTGATGAATACTTAGGGTCAGTTGTTTTTCTGCCACCAATTGTCCCCAAATATTTCAATCAGTTTCACATATCATGTAATAAGTAAAACTTGGATTTTGGAAAGGGAACCTTTGCTGGGAAACTTTACACTCGGGTGATAGCACGTGGAGCATTGAAGGATTCTGTACCATGTGTAATGCCATTTTAACAAAGTTAAAAGTATTACAAAAACATTGAAGGATTCTGTGCCACGTGTAAGGTCATTTAAACAAAGTTCAAAGTATTACAAAAACATCTTTAAAGCCACTGAAAAAAAATCCACTTTGCTCAATGCGGTTATTATCATTACCCCTCATTACACCCGTGATTGTCAAAAAGACTCCAACAGTTCCCAAGCTTTTTTAGAATTTTGTCCATCAGAACATCTTTTAAAAAAAATTACATTCACAGGAGCTTTATCCCATTTAGCCATTTTATTTAGCATCTGTAAATAGCCACAAATAACACATTTAACGTCATGATGACAGCAAAAGTGCTCAAACGCAAAATGGTACATATCGGCTTTGAAACTCAGCTGCGTAATCAGGACAGGGCTTGTCTTTGTAAAGGGGCCTATGCCTTGGACGAAATAGGATCAAGGTCACCCATGTTCTGAGTAACATGTGAAACATCAAGGTTCAAGTAGTTCTCAAGTTATAATGAAGAGTCAAATTCATGTATGTTGCACAGTGACCGCAGAAATGAGGTCAAGGTCATTCATGTACTGTCTAAGCATGACCTTCATACAGAAACATTTGCATGTGCAGCATCACGGTACTAACTCAAAACAGATCTCAAGTTATCAAGAAAACAGTCAATTTGCTGCCAGTTGTCCTGTGAGTTAGCATAAGAATGCCTATTGACTTACATAGTAATCAATAAGAAAGCTGCATTGAGCGATAAGTACCCGAATTGAAAAGCCTTAAAAATCAGGAATCCAAAGCAGTGCCACCTAGTAAACAACTTTGTTTGACCCTTCCAGAAGAACATAACCATCACATTTCAGCTTAATTTCAGTGACGGTTCTGAGAACAAGTGAAAAATAGCAAAACCATACAAAAAATTCATAAACAAATTTTAAAAAAACCTGCTGCAGCCCCTGCTGAAAAAATTTGTAACCAGGTGTCCATGGGAGTGTCTATGTACGATATCAAAGCAATTGGGTGAACGGTGAAGAGTTTTGCAGGGTTTGCCCCCAAAAAGAACCCCCAAAAAATAAATCATAGAAAATCCAAATATCATTAGAGCGTGACCATTTGAACAAACTTGGTACAGATCTACCCAAGGCATATCCCCGCCAAGTTTGAAGTAAATCTGGGCAAAATTGTATAAGTTAAAACCATTACAAGAAATTTCCATGTTAAACTTTCCTATTAAAACTTTTGCAAAGATTTTTGAAAAAAAAAATCATTAGAAATATCCAAAATTCATTGGAACATGGCCATTGGAACAAACCTGGTAGACACCCACCCAAGGTGCATCCCCACCAAGTTTGAAGTTAATCTGGATGACAGTTTTGGAGAACAAGTCGAAAATGTAAATTAGCATTAGAATGCCCATTGACTTGAAGAAGATTTTATAAGATTTGTACCCAAAAAAAAAAAAATAATAAATAAATAAAACAAAAAAAACAAAAAATAACGGAAGCATGACCATGTGCACAAACCTGGTAGAAACCTACCCAAGGTACATTGCCACCAAGTTTGAAGTTAATCTGGATGACGGTTTTAGAGAAGAAGTCGAAAATGTGAATAAGCATTAGAATGCTCATTGACTTCCATAGTAATCAATAGGAAAGCTGCATTGACCGATAAGGACCCGCGTCGAAACAAATCCTGAAAAATCAGGAATCTGCAGGATTCCCACACAGTGAACAACTTTGTTTGACCCTTCTGCAAAGAACACATCCACCATGTTTCAACTTAATCTCAATGACGGTTCTGGAGAAAAAGTCGAAAATAAGTATAACACACAAAAATTTATAAAATAACGTAAAACAATGCAGGGCCACCTGGTGAACAAGTTAAGAACTAGACGTCCCGGGGAATGTGCCTGTGTGATATCAAAGCAATTGGGTCAGCAATTTCAGAGAAGAAGATTTTTTAAGATTTTTGCCCCTCCAAAAAAGAACAAAAAAATTAATAAAAAATCCAAAAGTCACCGAACCTTAACCATTTGAACAAACTTGGTAGACAGCTACGCAAGCCACATTCCCACCAAGTTTGAAATGGATCTGGCTGAGGGTTTTGGAAAAGAAGTCGAAAATGTGAATTGTTCACGGACGAATGGCGAAGGACCATAAGATAAGCTCAACTGACTGACAAGTCAGCTGAGCTAAGAAGCCGTTTATCTTTATACCATACTAGTTTATACTAATTTGGACTTTTTTTTGGGGGGGGGGGGTGTTAGTGGCCACTGAATTTGATTTAAAAACAAGGCTAAGTCCATCTTGGACTTCAACCTGTTCTCACACTGACACAGGGCAGAATGTTTTGATCATCTGGTGAGGCAGGTCCTTGAAACCAGGTGACTTTTAGATACACAAAGATTCACAATGTGTGGTGATCAAAGTATTTTATCATCATAATTAATATCACTTTTTCTGGAGTTATTGTATGTCTATTCAAACTCACCTGCAGCAATATTAGTGCAGAAAAATAGAAAAAGAAGACTGGGTGGACTTTACTTTGTTTGTACACCAACACATTTTACACTGTTTCAATAATAGAACTAACATGATTAAATGATTTGCACATCCTGGGCACGCACTGGTCGTGTTTAGGTGTGTTTAAGTCAACTTTAAATTATAAACCAATAATTATGAATTGAGTTCATCAATAACCCTTCCAGTTTGCCAAGCTCACTGGTGATCACGAAAGCCGGAGGTCTAAACTATACAATAGTCATTTGTCCATTAAAGGATTTTGCCAGGGGGGTTGTTCACATATCAGATAACGCTTTCTGGGTAATTTCAAGCACTCCAACTCCTTTTGTTCCACATTTTTTTTTACATTTTTACATTCTTAGTACTAAATTCGACTACAATTGCATTTATTTATATCACTTTAATAATATCATATTCACGTTCTTCATGCGAAGACCTTTCATTCGTGTACCAACAAAAATATAGGTTTATGTTAGCAGATTCAGGACAACGTTTGTTCTAGGTCAACAGCTATCCTCAGCGCACTTTGCACACATTACATGCAATGGGAGCCGAGGATAATTCTTGGCTTAGTCTTTAGCCTTGCACCAAAAGAATGAATAAGAGATCCAAACACCCACCCTCACCCCCTTGAGCGTTTCCTATTTTTTTATTTGTGAATAGCCCATGGCTACAATAACCTATACTATACTGGTAGAGGTCATAGATGAACTTCAAACTATAATTTTACCTTCCAATTACAGAAGCGGTCTGAAAAACAGGGTCAAATGGCTGTGGAAGTACCATAATTCACGTCCTTGGCCTTATTATTATTATGTCTCCCCGTGCAACGGGGGGGGGGGACATATTGTTTTTGCGTCTGTTTCTTTGCTTATCTTTTTCTTCTTCTTCTTCTTCTTCTTCTTCTTCTTCTTCTTCTTCTTCTTCTTCAACACATTGTTGTGTGCGTTGCGGATGCAATGAATCGAGAAAAATTTGACATGGGAAATTGAATTTTTTTTGCGAAGATGTTCTTATATAAAATCTTGCTTTGGATTGCAGATGGGTGACCTTGATCTATTTTTCAAGGTCACACGGGCATGGATTTGACTAAGGAGGTCGGAATTTTGCATGTTTATGTACCATAATACCAACTTAGCTATGACTGTAGATGGGTGACCTTGACCTATTTTCAAGGTCACATGGCCACTTTGTAAAAATCATTGCAGATGCACTTGAGAAAGATTTGTCTTAAAGAGGTTGACATTTTGTGTGATTATGTCTTTATGTAAGACTTTTTTAAGACCTTGCTTGTATCTGCAAATGTATGATCTTGACCTATTTTTGCAAGGTCACGTGGCCATTTCGTAGAAAATCAACGTTTTGAAATGTCCATGAACAGAGTACCTTCAGCATATCTGTAGATCATTGGAATCGGTGTGCCTATTTGTTAAAAAAGGATGACAATAGTAAGGGTGCACTGGGAGACATTTGATTTTCTGTTGGAAAATCAGCCTGTTCTAGTTCTCTATGAATGACGCCTTCTTTGATAATGGACCTATGCACCATATAACTTGCTACGTAATTGAGTACTATAACATGAATCAATTTAAACCATCATATTTGCTCCAAGTCCCATTGGTGACTCCACTGGTTTGTTCTAATCATAAATGTTTTCTATAAATGAGGAGCTGCAAATGAAAGATTCAACATTGATTCAATTGACACTGCAAGGTTTCATAGTACAAATACTAGATTTCAAATCGCTCAATCACCTCGGAACCACGTTATTTATTGTAAACAACGAGTCTTGGCCTAATCATCATTATTATCGACAAATTAAGCATTCCTCTGTACTTAACATTTACTCAAAATGCCGCATTACAACCTTGAAACTTTTTATTGAAGTGTAACAACATGGCCAATGGACTATCATACACCCACAAATTCATTAAATCAATATTTTCTATTCTTCAAACACATCACAAATTCACTGAAAGTACATAACTACAAACATATCTGACCATTTATGGCCCGAAATTAGGGTGTATGTCTACTTTTTTTTTAAGTTAATTTTTGTCCTTTTTCTCAAAATGATACAAATAGACTTAGCCTTGGTTTACTTTTAGCCCCTTCCAATGTAGCAATGCCTGGATGATCTAGCACTAAAAGTTAAGAAAATACAAACATTAGCCGAAGATGAATAAACAAATTGTAATATACCAGGACAATATGGCCAATTTTTCCAACAATTTTCTCTTACGGCAATAATTGTTTGGTGCCAGTGAGCATCTCAAGAAACATATGCAATTGAAATGGAATCCTTCTAAGTCCTTCTCAATTCCACCAACGATAGAGTGGTGCTTTCACCTAAAACAAATTAATAGCTCGAAGCTATTCAAAGCAACGAGCAATCTTGCAATGATATCTGGCATCTTAAAGGTAACTGCTGACTGGCTTTACTACAATATCCATATGTTCTTGAAAAAAGAAAAAAGAAAAAAGAAAATGAAAAATAGTTTGGAAGTGGCAGAAGTAATCCCAATTCATAAAAACGAAAGCAATACTAATAACAGGCGTCCTATATCGATATTAACACAGGAGGGGAAAAAATGTCCATGAAGACGTTATATAGTTAAGCCTTGTGCTCCAATTTATTTGAATTAAATCTATGGATTTGGCAGGAAAACCATACAGCATTAGTCAACACAAGTCCATCAAGTATGCACTACATGGCGATACGCCAATATGCCAGACTTTTCCAAGCGTGTGCATTGGAAATAATGTCTATGTTCTCACAGGTCAAATTTGTCAATAGAGAATTGCGGCGAATAATACCAGGTTGGTTGAAGACAGATGTACCATAACCTTGTGAAGCTTTCAAACAAAGATATAACTGGGCATCATTACTTCTTCCACCAGAGTTACACGAGGGATTGTTCCGCAGCTAATTGATTCTAGTGATATTCCCCATTGCAAAGCATAATTATATTAATATACGTATATATATATATATATATATATATATATATATATATATATATATATATATATATATATATATATATATATATATATATATATATATATACAGGGAAACATCCTGTGCAACATTTCTGGAAAATTTCTTCAAACATGAATCTCTGCCAGCTTGGGGCAGTAGGTTGTAGCCTACAAGTCCTGTTGTGCTGAAAATTTTGCAACCAATGTAAAAGGCAGTTCACAGCAAACACGATTGCTGTCTCCTGCTCAACAATTTCAGCAAGGCGTTTGACCATATTAGTCACAGTACGCTATTAGAAAAACAGGACCAAAATGGTGTCTACTGTGTCATCACAAATAGCAACATTGGTTCTTAGCTGAATGCAAACAAAGGGATTAAATTAGACAGTTCTAAGTCCAACCTGACGATTATCAAGGGTAGGGTATTTTAAGGTAGACTGGGTGATCTGAGCATGTTGATTCACATGGTCAGCCATCTCAAAAAAAAAGAAGCAAATTCCAATGTCAAATTTGTGGGTGACACATACTTCATAGAAAAAGTCACAAAGGACCAACCACCAATAATGCTTACATTCTACTTGTCTGGTGAAATGAAAATTTTCTGGGGTTAAATACTGGAAAAAGAAGATAAAAGCCTTATCTCATTTGGAACGGAGCAGGCAGTCCCTCCACGTGCTTTGCATGAACCATTAATTGAACACGTGACATGTACAGCGCTCTTTGCCATTATCATCAGGAGCAATGAAAGTCAAATAATCAAGTACGACATATAAAGGTGAAGGCATACAAAAAGGCTATTCTACCTTGAATTGTCTCAAATAATCTTTTAAGGGTCTATAAATTCTAGTGATAATAATATGCCAATACCTGTCCCCTGTTTGGTAAACCAGCGTCGACGAACACCTGTCAGATTAGTTTGCATCCATTCAGTGCCAAGCACTGTAAGCCACACCCCCTAGTAAATCATGCCAGATGATGTTGCACCTAACCGTGCAACACTGTTAGGCAGAGCACGGCAAATGTGCCAATAAGACTCCCAAAAACTGCATAGCTTACTGTCTTAAAAAAAAAAAATAGTCAATTATAACCTGGAAAACCAAAATGATTATGAGTTGCTTAAAAATGCAAGACTAACAAGTATGAAATTAGTTTCATTCAATTTTGCGTTACAATCTGTTAGAATAAATGAATAAGTGAACAGAGCCAATTCCAGGTGGTTAGCCATTCCTACAAACGTGCCACACATGTTCTTGGGTTGTAATAGGTGCACCCCAAGGTCTACCTTTTAACGCAGTTCATATTGAGGCATATTTGCTCAGGTGAAAAAAATCAATCAAAGAGTCTAAACAAACGTATGGAAATGCATCTACACTGTAGGTATTACATATTTAACTCTAGTTAAAAAGAAATCTGGTGCAATACAAGTTAAAAGCAAAACAGGAGGAACCTAGAAATATGTTGTATAGTGGCAGGCACAAACGTATGAATGTGTCACAGCAAGACGCTCAAATAACATGCAAGATACACAAATAGCACAGAGCAGCGCAAAAAGATGTGGCTTTTATATCATATCAACTGGATAATGAGATCTGCCTATTCCAAACAAACAATTTACACCAGGGAGATGACACAACTAGTCTTCACAAAGTTGAAGCGAAACATGACACATATCTGGACTACATGCGTGTAATAAATTAGAGTTGAGAATATTTACTTATCTTATATTTTGTTGGATTTATGTGTCTGTAAATACTTTGGAACTATCTTTACTCTTTGACTTGCTTTTATCAAAAATCAGAACAATGCAATGTTACTGGTAAGAGCTCCGCAAAACATGACGTTTGCATATAATCCACGTTTTAACGTCACACAACGGTTGTGTTGAAGGAGACAGTAGACACTGTCCCAATATATTATTCACCTAGAGAAAAATTTGGCAATTTGTTGATCTATGCTTTCTTTCTTAGTTGGCCTTTTGTTTTATATATATATATTTGAACAAAGCTGATCAAATCATACATTGAAAAAAAATTAAAACAAATAAAGAAAAAATCCAATGTGCTGCCATGTTCTCACATTGTAAACAGTGCATTCAGCAAAAAAATTTTTTGTTCTTTTGAGACCAGGTAGGCTTGCAGCATAAAAATACATCCATTAAGAATTATATAGTATACAAATAGATAAAGGTATAAAATGAACAAGCAGATATATACAGCAATATGCTGAATAAATTCAGCGTGGCCAATTTGACTGGTTATCTTTTGGCAGTCTGGGCCACACCGGGAACTTCATCAAAAGCAACCTGCTCCCTGGTTGGCCCCGCCACTTAAGGAGAGACCTGGTTGTACTAATTGGTAATTAAAAAAAAAAATAAAGTGTTCGTACAAAAATAAAAGAAGTATACACATGGATCTATCGCACGGGACGAGGCAGTTCAATATAAACTCCCACCATGGGATCTTTGGTGAACATTAGATGTTAACCTCGTGATCCGTTGGTCACTGAGACCTATGTGGATGGGTTAGTGGATACAAGTGAGTGGACATTTTCATAAGATTATCATAACACTTACATGAGAAAAAGAGATGCTGCTCAGCTTCAATTTCTTCAACTGGAGAAAATAAAAAAAAATATTCATTTACTTTTCGTTTAGGATAACACCCAGGTTTAATTCTTATTTAATGATACTTACTCTAAATGTAGTTAACATTTGGCATCTTTTGAATCTATATATGTTTGATAAGTAACTTTCAGCCAAGTAGGAAATCTTACACAGACCTTAAAATCTACGTTATCTATATGCTTCCTTTCAAAACATGTTTCTACATATTTTTGTAAAGAAAAGTCGTTTACACTGGCCATTAAAATGTTGCTCCTTGTTCAATGACACACATGACATTCAATGACACACATGGCATATCAGGGTATGGACATTCTTGTCAATTAGCCCTTAAAGCACTAATTTAAGATTGAGTCAACAGCTTCCTCGGGATATTTTCGGCGCATTACGTGCAAAGTGTCCAAAGCAAAGCTGTCGACTAAGACTACTTTTTGCTTTAGACTAGGCATGCTGGTATTTGAATGAAAGGTATCTTCATGAGAAATTTGAATCTGTTAACCATTATATTTTTAATGCTTAATGTAAAAATAACCAAAGCAGTGATTAGTACTTTAAGGGTTAAAATTAATCAAAACACCACCCACACCACTACCCTGCAGAATAAATCTTACTCCCATGGTCCAGCTTCAATGACCTTTGAAGTCTAGCTCTGGTGCGTTATAACATGAACATTTTGAGTGTGATCATCACGAGAAGTCAGAGCCTCTACCCAGGATTTGATAACACAGGAATTCCAATGTCTTTTGACTGATAGGCTTTTCAGTCACAAGCTTGTTCTGTTTGCTCAAACAAACTTTCTTAGTATACATATAAAAGTGCATACTCGTGTCACTGAGCAGTCTGCCACCTGCCTTGATCATTTAATTTCAAATATACCGCATTACCTTCATGAAGCCTGTGTGCTTCCTCCGATATCAAACTGTAACCAGTTTGTTGTGGGGGCAAAATTATTTTTTAGCATCTTTTTGAGGCAGCATACAGAAGACGGATATGAGAATATACTAAGGTGGATTTTGATAGGCTTAGGAACCATCTGAGTGTGACTGACTGGAACACCTGTTTTACTCAAGACAATATATTTTCTTGTTGCGACTCTTGGTGAAGTTTATTTGTTAAAACCGCCATCCAATGTATCCCAAACAAAGGTAAGGTCAGACCGTTGGATCTTCCTTAGTATTATTCCAGACTTCGCCTACTTAAGTGCCACGTTAACAGAAGATACACAAAAATGCTAAATACACTCATTGTGATATTCGGGCTTGGACCTCTTTCTGTCAAGCAAAGAATTATTATCAAGACCAACTAAGGCTCACAGAGCAGGAACACAATAAAAAAAAAAACAAACTTCGCGCTGACCTAAACAATTCTTCTTGGAATAATAAATGCTGGTGGTGTACCATTAAACATTTTCTCAATCGTCATTTCATGACTGTTCCGACGCTTTTACATGAAGATAAACAGATTTCAGATAACTTGACTAGCTTCTCAGAAAAATAAATGTGGGTGGCTGTCTATTCAACATTTTCTAAATCGGAATGATTTCACGACTGTTCCATCGCTTTTACATGAAGAAAAACAAATTTCAGATGACTTGATTAAAGCTGAAAGTTTTAATTCTTTATTTTTACAACAATGTTACTCTAATGCTACTACGGCACCATACCTGGAGGTACTATTTGTCCTGACTCGAGTCTTCATTCTATAGTAATGAGATAATCTGAGGTTCTGAAAACACTTTTAAGCCTTCATATATCTAAAGCATATGGCTCTGATGGCATTAGCTTGAAACTTTTGAAAGAAGATGCACCTGCCTAACTAAATATTTCAATCTTTCCTTAAGAATGAAAACAATTTCCTTTTTCCTGGAAAAAAGACAAATGTCTATCAACTCCATTACAAAGGTCGTGAAAATCCATAGAATAATTATAGACCTGTGTTACATCTTAGCTGTATGGGGATAGTTTTTGAAAAAAAGAGTGTTCAAGAATGCATTTAATTTTTTCCGGGGATACTTTATTTCTTTTGTCAGGCCTATACTTGAGTATGGTAGTCCGGTGTGGAGTGGCTGTAGAGCATCTGATGAGGAAAAGCTAGGAAATGTTCAATTGAATGCAGCCCATATTGTAGCCGGTAAAATGCATGGGACAAGCAACACTTAGCTATATGAAGAGATTGGCTGGCTGACTGTAACAGAATGCAGGGAAGCAGCAAAACGTACTTTTATGAATAAATTGGTGAGCAAGCTTGTGCCGAATCCCTTTGCCATATTATTTTTAATACTACTGACATTCAACATACGACAATCAACAATTATTCAACCTTCCCCATTTTAGGGCTTGGACAGAACTCTTTTATAATTTTTTTTTCTATCAACTATTCGACTTTGGAATCAGCTGCCTCTGGATATTAGAAACTGGGCACCTATCTAGATTTTTTAAAAATCAAAGATAACTAAACAAGTGTTAGTGCCACTAAGTTTCCTAACTTGTATAACATTACAAGCCACACCTGCTATAACATCACCCTGGGTCCTTGGTCAACCTTTTTTTGGGTTGTCCAGATGGCCTAGAGGTCAGCGTGTTGGACTTTAGATTTGGCTAGGCGAGTGTGCCGAAGGTAGTGGGTTCGAATCCCATACAGGTTGACATGAATTTATCGTATTTTTCACTTGATAATACTCTATTGGTTTCGAAGTGCTGTGGGCCATTGCTCCGACTTCGAAATTATATTAGAGGTGTATTTCATAAATTGTCGGTCTGTGGAAGTGCCCTACCGTGTCAATGTACAAGCTACACCTGCTATAACATCACCCTGGGTCCTTGGTCAACCTTTTTTGGGGTTGTCCAGATGGCCTAGAGGTCAGCGTGTTGGACTTTACATGTGGCTAGGCGAGTGTGCCAAAGGTAGTGGGTTCGAATCCCATCCAGGTCGACATAAATTTATCGTATTGTTCATTAGAAATAAAGTTTTAGCTGTCCAACAGACGAGCCTGCACTTAGACGCTAATCCTTTGAATTTGAATCTTTTTATGTTTGGAATAAAGGACACTCCTGAATGCTCCTGTGGTTCACCCCGACAGGGCACTTGACATTTCTTCTTTTCTTGTCCAAAGCTTACGGTACCACGTTCCAAGTTAGATACCAAAATTGCCCCTTTTGCTTTTTTCAATTTACATACTTTACTATGCAGTTTGCTGCAATGCTTTGTTTGTTTGTTTGTTTGTTTGTTTGTTTTCTTTTGATCACGATGATTTTCTTCCCTGAACATGAATATATACATGCCATCACATGTTTAAGCACTAGGTGTATTCGCTGATTTTGTTTAGTTTGCCTAGCCTATGAGAAATGGTGGCAGTGAAGTGTTTTCATGCTGTGATGGGAGATCCAAGGGCTCTCAAATCCTGTGTCATTGTCAGGTGAGCTCATCACTGTAGGCCTGCTCTTTAGCCCTCGGGAGTTTACTCATGTTGTTGCGTGGTCTGTGGAGACTTCGTGTGAACATTCTGTCAGGTCAAAGACCTCAATATGAATAAATTTTCAACATGGGAACATCATATATGTATACCTAGTTATTTTAGCTTTACAGCATTAACTAGTACAGGTTTATCGGTAAAAACATATTATTGGCACAGCCCCTCTGTCTATCTTGTCTGGGTGTTCTCATCTGCAGTACGTTTCAGACTCCACATGCGTCTGATGCTGTCTTGTTCACACTATCTTTTTCTCATGAAAGGGATAAATATAAAGTTGAGCCCCTTTCGGAATCATTAAATATATGTTTGTAACAAGAACAATATACTTTAGTTGAATAAAGTATGTTTAAACCAACTGCAAGGCATTCAACACCAGTTTGGCCAAAATTGCCGAGTTCAAAACTTTTGTTGCCGAAGTATAAATTTGTGCAAGGAAGTCAAAATGTGTTTTGCTTGGTTGCAATTAAATTCTTAACATGTTGATCACAGAGAGAAGTGCGATCATTGGAGGATGTGGTTGACATCATTTCACATCCATGAACCAACATTTATCTAATTTCAGTTAAGAGCAGCTGAAAGCCAAGAAAAACTGACATCTTGTTATCACATGCCACTTTACGATTTAACATATAGGCCACATACATGCTTCTAGAATCATTTATAGTCTTTTCAGCATATGGCCATCTCAAATTATCAAAAGGTCCTGTCAAGCAAGCAGTGAATTAACATGTAATCCGTAAATGGTCAAGGAAAGCTCATTGTATTGAAAATGTAAAAATGTAAGGATAACAAATGCTCCTTGTCGCCAGCATTATGAACTGTGTGGCAACATAATGTTGATACACCTGTTAAATATGCAAATAATATACAAGATCCAAATTTAAGTGGATCTATTCTACCTGAAATACATACAAATGGTGCCAAGTTTGATCAGTTGAAACAGTCAATTTTAGTAAACTTTGATCGGCTAGGTGAAAACAAGTCTATTTTCGATTTGTGTATCCTCTTAAGTTAAAGCTTAAGATGCCAGGATGGTTTGGTCTATGACGGCTATGCCGAAAAAAAATCACATAATGACTCCTGTTCTCTATCTGAAATATAAACAACTAACGTATGTGGCCACCAAATATTGTTTCCATAAAATCAATATTTATATATGTATGTAGGTTACACAGGGACAAGTTAGCTTATGGAGAGTAAAGAGTTTGGACTGCAGAATAGGGAAATGAATGCTAGGAAGTGGTTCTGGGCAAAAAGACACAAATACAAATATAAGAAAATCGATGAAAAACGATTACAAGTTTCAGCAGACCACTGCCCGTGTATCTTCTCTTTACTTTGGTGTGCCAATGGTCCACAATGTTTTTACAGTCATCACCAGTGCTGACTGGCCCCTGATAACGACAAAGTCACGTGACTGCAGGGGGAAAATTGGCGGCACGCTTGATTGGATGCACATATCTGTTGAAGAGAGACACATCAAAGGAAGTAGCGCCCCTTAAACAACTATTTCGTTTTGCTGTTATAGTGATTTATGATATTAACGCCATCCAATGTATCCCAAACAAAGGTAAGGTCAGACCATTAACTGCGTCACAGTAGCTGGTCAACTTGACAAAGTTCCATCGTTTCGGCCATAACGCTTGTTAAAGCTCAACAGGATTAAACACCTTGCGTCACTGAAACATGGGCATTATAAAAGTGTTTGCTAATGAATTTAATGATTCCCAAGCGAGTGTGTGCCATCTATTTGATAATGCTCACTGGCGTATATATGTGATTTCAGCCATTTGGCTAACCAAGGAGGCTGCGGAAAAGGAGACTCAACTGTTTTGCGCCAGGTCGATCATGTGTGCAGAAATGGGATTTTTTTGTAGCGATCTGGTAGGCAGACACGTTCCTACCATCATTTACCATCGTTTGCGAGTGTATTCGACTGCAACACAAGCAACCATTCATCAGCTCACCATTCGCCCATATTGTCTATTTACCTGCGAGCATGTACATTTTATAGCAGACAAAGGTCGATACTTGCAAATGGTTATTTCCATTTTGTGTTTAAAAGGATTATTTCCCTCTCACGCAGATAAAAATCTTATTACTACCTGTTTTTTTGTCGCAATTGGAATGATAAAAGTCAAAAATTTCCTAAAAAACAAGGGAACTTTGTTCGTTTGCAGTCTAAATGTTTCTCTTTGACTGTGATAATATTTTATACTGCTGGCAATCTTAGGAGTTTGTCAGTTTGTGTAGTAAGATCTCCAATTGGTTAAAAGTAAAGATTACCTGGGATATACCTAAAAAATTAGCGTAAAAGCCCTCGAGGGAAGTTCCGAGGCCTGTCATTTGTAAATTTAGTCACGTGACATGCACCATTCAACCAAATGCATCTGACCCCATGTGTTCCCAGCATGTACCCAATTCAAAGGAAGAACGCGATGAGGGCACATACAAATAAATGGATCTAGGACCAATTTTCGTTTCCGTTGTAGTTTAATGAAAGACTTAAATTGAACAATTTGTGAACACAGAGTAAGGCCCAAGGAAAAGTTGTGACAGAAAGCACACCTGAGCCCAATTTCCGGCTGCCATTTTGTAAACAGTGTGTTGCCAGGGCCATGGTCAGGTGACCCTGTAATCGCTTTACGTCCTCCTTTGATCCTCGGTAGTGGAATGTGAAACCACAGTGCTAAAACCAATGAAAGGCATTAGTTATTTTCACATAAAGGTCTGTTCTTTGTAAAAATCAGAGCCATGACCTTTGAAAGCGATTTTCTCAATAGTCACTTTTAACAATATCAATCAGTTTTTAAAATGACGTCAATCAATTCTGGACAGATATATCATCTCAAAATAAATATGTTAAGCAAGATAAATGTGTAACTTAGGAACCGGTTTTTTTTTGTGTGTGTGTGTTTTGTTTTGTTTTAAATTGGCCTTTCAACTATTCCTTCTGCGACTCTTGGAGCTAAAAAATGAAGAAGCTGTTTTACATCATGGTATAAACTTCACAATTCTATAAGGTTTTATAGAATCAACTTTACCCCTAGACATAAATTCGGTTCCTGGGAAGTGGTCTCTTTTATCATTTCAGATAGTTTGCAGATCTTAAAATTAAATATTGTGCAAACATGGTGAAATAAACTTGTGAATCTATACCCACACACACACACAACACAGCATAAAACGTCTGAAAAAATCTCTAAAATTTGATGTTCTGTTTTTCCAAAGTTAGACATCAAGAGGATTACGAACATATAGTTTTATGGGTGAAATGATTAATTTATATGGGCTGGAGGCAGTCAAAGTCGGCAGAGTCTCCAACGTGCCGGAAACCATCCTGGCACCTTAACATGTTGTTCTCCTTTTTTGAATGATAGACACTATGTAAAGATCAAGATCGTGTCACAGCTACATTCTTATGAGAGCAAAAAAGAATGGCCATGATTACTGTGTGATACTATGAGAGCCAATTTACAAGAGAAATAGCACGGTTATTAAATAACGATACATGCAGGTTTACAGATCACCAGCATACCCTCTCCTGGAGAGATGTGTTCAATTAAGAATATTGGGAACTGCTTGCCAGAGTTTTCATTATATTTACTCATTGTAAAAGCCCGCCTGCATCACTTTGTGAAGATCAACCTTCTCCCCCTGCAAAAGATAACATTCATGCTCCATGCATTCTTTTTTTGTCTGCACAGTTTGCACAGATACACTACACTATGCAGCAAAAGAACCACTTATCTATGAATATAAATTTCTTGTTAGTTTGCAAATATACAGTTACGCTCACGTTCAAGTTAACAAACGCCAAACGCACCAACGTTTCCCAAACACTTTTAGTGAAAGTCAAACGTTTTGCAAACGCGTAACAAACACTTTGCAAACACTTTCCAAACGCTTTACAAACACTTTTCCAAACGCTTTCAAACACTTTTCCAAACGCTTTCAAACACTTTGCCGAACGCGTTTGGTGAAAGCCGAACGTTTTCAAACACTTTTCCAAACGCTTTCAAACACTTTACACTTTGCGCCAAACGTATGTGATACATGTACATGTGCACTTGGTAGTCTAATTCCAATGACAGGAATATATTTTAACAAGTGTCTAAAAAGCTTATCAGCACCTAAAAATCCCAACAACATGTGCATGCCTTCATTTATGGATAAACCAAAAAGCTCTACTATGTATATATCACAATAAAGTTGAAATTATGCTTTCTCAAATAAATCAGTTCCATCTAACAGTTCGCTGTCATACTTTTTCCGAAAGTGAAGTTGAAGTTCTTGAAAAGGGGCTAACTTTTAAAATTTCGAATGGAAATACAGACGCAGCTCAATTTAAGTATTGTTTGGCTGACTTAGCCAAGCAATAGAATTAGCTCCAGTGGAGTAAGCCAGGCGATACTCCATTGGTCCTTGGAGTAATTATATATATTTTAATTGAAAATTAGGAGCTATTTCCGAGTAGATTTATAAGCGATATCATGATAAGATCATGAATCATGGTCTCATCATGATATTGCCTATGGATTTACTCCGAAACAGTTTTTGAAAGATGAAGTATGCATGACATCTTAAATGAAGAATTAAGTCTTTAATTAATTTTAGTTGAATTAGACACTTGGGTAAACGTATTTGGATCATGTTTTATATAAATATATACAATCTATAATACTGGATAAGTGCACATTTACATGTAGGTACATCTTATATTGCTGGACTTGTTGAAAATACGTTTGGAGATTCTTCATCATTTAAATGGAAGTGTTTGAAATGCATAGTGTTTGAATGCGTTTGTAATGGTGTTTGAAATCATTTGGGTAATTGTTCAACGCGTTTGGAAAGTGTTTGAACGCGTTTCGAGAAGTGTTTGGTAGCTTTGTGAAAGTGTTCGAACGTTTTCTGAAAGTGTTTGAGATTTTTCCCGAATGCTTTCCAAACGCTTTCCAAACACATTCCAAACACTTTCCAAACACATTCCAAACGTTTTCAAACCTTTCCAAACACAAGCTTAACACCAGCAAAACGCGACAAAAGCGTTTGGCTGTTAACTTTTAGCCGGGCGTAACTGTACACCTTGACACTACTCCCTATTGTTCTGTTCACAAGAATTCACAAAAGACTGAACATGTCCTAAACAAGGTCCATATTTTATTCAGAACTATCTTACAAATAATTTTATATTCATACAAATTTTACTGTTTAACAGCATTAATTGAAAGCTCATAATCATGCTGCTTGTTATAACAGTTTGAAAGCATGCTCTTTTGTGTTCGTAAGAGACAGTTATCAATCTGCGTGGCAGATCTTTTCAGGAAAATAAACAAAAATCCAATAGAGGATTCATATAATTGGTTGACGATGGGAATGCTGATAGCTTAATTATTAATTGAGACGTTGAAATGGTATAACTTTTTTGCGCAAATATCTCACTCATATATTCACAATTAGTATAGTAACTGGGCTTTTAATTCATTGACAATATCAAAGAATGAGGTATCGCTGAAATTTAGCAAAGAACAGAGCCAAAAATCCAAGAGAGCAGCAGGATTTTAAATATCCAAGTAAACGCAACAAAATGATTTTAAATATCCTAGAAAATGCAACAAATGTCCAATAATCTAAAATGTACATACTATATGGTGAAAGTTTGATCAAATAAATTCCTTTGGTTGTGGGATAGCTTTCCGAATGCAGAGTCGTGCAGTTTTCCTTCAAATTGCTCATTTAATCTTGCAATGGGGGCTTGTCCATGAAATGGATGCTGCATTGGAAGGTTGCAGCTCCAGTACCAGTAGAGGGTGTGTAGACACCTGAGCATATGATTTTAAGGGTAAGTAGAGGGATTTACTGGTCACAAAAGGGGGTTTATCCATACCAATACACACACTCTATACGGAGGTTTGAAGAAACATTTCTTACCACCATATACGAATTTTACAGTGCTCTATCTTGCAAAAAATTTGACCAGGAAGAGTATGAACAACAAGAAAATGTAAAATAGGCACATTAGTGTCACAGGATAGGTCATTATCATGATCTTTATTTGATAACAGATGTTCTAGCAAACATCTATAAAAGATTTAAATATCTTTCTCTATAGTTCCAGTCCACCTCATTATATTACAGCCGGTGGACTATTCTTCAACAAATATAGGCTTCAGGGTTTAATTGTTCTTGTTTTCCACAATATATAAGCCTAACCAGCCCAAACTCACAATTTGTCACTTGCACCAATTACAAAAAACAGACACGTTATGCCTACCACATTTTGGTCCTCCTGACTTGTCAATCAGCTGCATTGACAGCAAAACAGGAAACCAGGCCTACATCGGCAATTGGTCATCTCATCTTTCGCATTTTTTTTATCAATTAGAGACTTAGTTCTTTTTACCAAAACGTGTCAGGCTAATCACCCCAAACCGAAATTTTATTACGTGTCCCCAAGACAAAAGAATATATTGTAAACTTGCCAATTTTTGGCTCTTGTAGAGTGAATTAACAGCTGATTTAACAGAAAAGAAGAAACTAGACTTATGGCGTTTTCTTGATATTTATGAACCTGGAAGGAACCTGTTTTCCTGGACATTTGAAAATCACTGATAATGGAATCATTCCCTATATCTTTCCATCTTAGTACTAGAGTAATTGTCCTCTTCATAAAATATCTAATATGTGATCATTTTATAGGGACAGGGAAGTTTGACTATAGCCAATCTGATTTTGACCACTTAAAGAACTGAAGGGTGGTAATGGTCCACAATCAGTCTGATTTTCAGGCAACTTGTGCCACTGAAAAATTTGACATATTGACGACCCATCACGAAAGACCACTATTTCATTTATATTACCAGCCTGTCATGTCCGTTCATTCCTGCAATTTGGAACATGCTAGGCAGTAAGTGTGTGGTCTAACTTACAAGTACATGTATCACTGTATCCATCCTTCATGCCTCATGTATTCCTTTTTGCACATTTGTACATTCATAAACAAAGATTCCAGTACGTGTATAGATATGGCCGTTGGTGCTGAATCTCAATCACGCGGCTAAATCAAATGGCTAAGATTCAGGATGAAGTTTTGTTTTCCTTTTTAAATACAAAGAGTAGTTAAAATAAAAAAGTGGGAAAAACATGTGCTGCATATAACCCCAAAAAACTGAAAAAAAAGTTCTATGGCCAGGATGTATATAATCTATTTGAATGAAATTTTGGAAGGTGCATAAATATTTATAAAACGACGAAAGCTGTTTTGATGACTCCATACCTTGCCCAGCTGCATCATAATTACATCAGTACATGGCATTTTTTGTTTGCTTTTGTCACTAAAGCACTATTATAGTGCCAGCTACAGCATTAAAATCGACCAGTAAAAGGAAACACAGCCCACGCAAAGAAAAACCAAATCAAAACATCTATAGCGTTAGAAGTTATCTACTTGACCACAACATTAGGAAGCAACTGCGATTAGGAAAAATGAAAGGCTTGTGTCATTGGGAGAGGTCGAAATTTTAGTCAGAGCCCATATTCACTATTGTATAAAAGAAAAGTACATAGTTTAGTGTTAGCATTATAATATCTGGTCAACTAGTGATAGGAAGTTATTCAGGACGTGTGGAACGCATCAACGTCTCTACTTATACAAGCACCAGGTTCCTGGCAGCCGAACACAGACATGATCCTTGTGTGTTTTTTTTTTCTTTTTTTTGTTTATCTGTTTTATTGGGGGGGGTTGTTGTTTTTTGTTTTTTTGTTTTTGGTTTTTTGGTTTTTTGTTCTTTTTTTGTTTGTTTGTTTGTTTGTTTTTTTTTTTGTTTTTTTGTTTTTTTGTTGGTGAGAGAGATTGTGTGATTTTCCACATAAATTCAACATAGAAATTTTCGTGGAACCTTTTGAAATGCACACAATACCTAAAGCCTGGATATACTAAAGACAAATCCCCAAGTTACACAATCATATAAACTTTAACAAATTCTTAAGCTGCTGGGACAAATCTATTTTGAGAATTCTGTGAAAAATCTCAGACGATACCTTAATTGACGAGCTATTCTAAAGATCACTATCCAAGCTGACATATTCATAGTGTTAGTTGACACTTTACACGAATGCACAAGTCTTTAATGTTTTGTGAATGTAAATAGGTTAATACAGACACAGCAGTCTGCTAATTATGTATTTTTCTAGTAGTATGCACATGGTCCAAGAGACTTTAGAATCTCTGAAAATAATAAATACGAAAGCTATATGTAATGTAAGGTTTAATATCCATTTGCACACTTACGTAAACACCAACTTGGCCTCTAGGTGGATCCCATACCCTTAGAATGTGACAGTCCCTTTTATATTAAAAAAATTGATTTGCTCAAGAGAACCTGTAAATTTGTTGGCTAGAATGTTGATGTGGCAAGACGTAAATTGTAGAAATATTCATGATTTGGTAGGAAGAGAATAGGATCTGGTTGTGCAGCTGACGAAAAACCTGCTGCACCTGCGATGACTTGCATATGCGTCACCGACCATTCGTTCTGACAAGTTTTGCCAAACAATCTTTTTTCACACACTTAAAACTGAAGCGTACACCCAAATCACGCCTGATGTCGATGACTGTAACATCTTGCATAAACTATACTATTTTTCTTTACCAGAGAGTAACCATGCAGCCCAGAAAGTACACATGTACACTTCAACTACTCCACGTATAAAATATTGGTTCATTGTGATATGATTACATACAGAGTAATATGAAATCCCCAAGTTTTGACAAACAATGCAGACACGGACACAATATGGGTTCTCGTTCACCTTGGGAAGTAAAACAGCCGCCCAATAATTACCTGTAATTACTTGCTTCAGTGTAAGTGAATTACTGCTTGGCAAAATAACAAGCAAGGGATGCGGAACACCTAAAATGTAAGGCAGTGAAAAAACGCCACAAACATATTCCTTTCATAAATCAATCCTTGTGTCCTTATTTTGTAGCCACAAACAAATACTACAAGTCCTGTCCCCATATTTGGTATACGCAAGGAAACTAAAGACCTTTGCATCTTCACGGTTTGTCTACACTTTCAATTCAAAAGGACAACAAAACGGAAATAAATGGCGCCCAATCTGGTACATCATTATGAGACATAGTACTCCCTTTGTCTGGATCTGAGCTCTTTGGAGTGACCATTTGATGTCCCCTCACCCCACTATAGGTCTGTACATTTAAAACATATTTCGACATGTATGAAGTGTTTCAAAAGCGAAAAGAGTACTTAATGTTTACGATTATTTTGCCACGGATTGTATTACTTTTTGCTCAAGGTACATAGTAACAGTTTCTTTTCAAAATTTATGTAGCTAAATACAATGTTTTATGTCGTGACACTAACAGCTTGAATTAAAATTTTAAAAAGTTGAACAGACCTGATTATGCTTGTGCCTTGGCTAAAGTGCAAAGGCGGGGGCGTGTGAGTTTTGTATTCTTCCATAATGCTTCAGTATATGGTCGGGACAATACTGTAAATAGCATTGCTGCTTGGCAACCAGAGTAACAAACTAAACATAAATGACGAGATAGGCCAAAGTATCAAATGTATGTTTCTTCGACGTTTTGCAAGTGTTCAAACTTTTTGCCTTACATGAAGTCTTTTATGTGGTACTTTTTTTTAACTTTCCAACTGATTTGGCATTCTTGAAATGCATACTGATCACTCTGTCGCACAACCCCGTGTGCCCTTTTAACAAAGTACAGACCTTACGTGAGCCTATGTGAAGATGACTATTTTTAACACTTGCCACGTTCAGTTCTTAATATTACCGTCTTTTGAAAACGTACGACTAAAAAATGAAAATGTTAATTAAATAGAGGAAACTTTGCATCCAACTATTTCTGATTGGTTTAATATAGATAGGAAAAAGAAAAAAGAAATATATATTTTTCTTGTGCAGAAAGATGTATTCACTGATCATGTTTAGCTTCTAACCTTATGATCCTACTCATATATCAGTGAATATATACTGAAATAATTTTTGTTGTGGTGATATAGATTTGCTGTTGGGATAATTTAATGAAACCATCAACTGAATAACTTTGTTTCTGTGAAAAACAGCTTTATTATAAAACATGATCATACCTGGCAATATGATGTGATGATTTGCAAGGTTGCGTACTTTCGCGGCACCCTTGTGCTTACAAGGACATTAGTGATTATGCCTTACTTAAGATTATGACAAACACATCATGATTTCGCCACGTCTTCAGTCATGTATGTTGTGTGTAGCCAAGTTACAGAGAACTGCATTTGCTTTAAAGACTGACAATAGAACTCAAATTGGAAAAGAAAAGAACATGTTGGGTACACGGCAAGCAAACTCGAAATATACAACATATAATGTGTCGATTGAAGAATTAATCTCATTTGTTATTTTTGGAAACAATTACAATATCACACAATCGTACTATATTGTTACTAGCATTTCAAAACAAATACAAGTATACTTAAATTCATCTGAATATGCATATGCAGGAGGTGGTTGTTTAAACCTTGAGGCAACTGATGGCTGTGTTGCCGCCAACGTTTTAATCCAGAACTGTTTTTTGAGTGCTTTTCATTTTATGGTCGTATCTGAATCGGATCGTGTATGCTTAAATATGAAAAATAAATTTAACCATGGTGCGAAAATATTTGGCATCTATGACTGGCAAGGGCCATGTCGATGCACATTCCACAGGTCTGATGTAATAAATGTAACTCTTTATTTTAAAAGTGTTAACCCAAAGCGTATTTGCACAAACACACCCAATTCCATGATTAAGTCCATTTTAGCATTTAGCTTACACAGCAGCATATAAATGAACCACCTCAAATTGAACATACTTACTATTAAAAATATTTTTCTGAGTGTAACTAAATATAGCCATTTATGCTCTATAAATGAAATTTATAATGTAATCCAGACCAAAAGTAAGAAACACAGTACTTGTAGACCTTGGGATATTCTGACGAGTTTCTGTGGAAGACTGAAGATTATTCCATACAACCAAAATGCTTGTATGAATATTTCTGTCCTCACCTGGAAAATTGTCACTGATGATTCTTTAAAAATACAATGGACCCTTGTCAGGCTGAATTTACTCAATACTGGTAAATTATTTGCGGGTACTTATATTGATATCGTGGATATAAAAAACAGGACATTCAAAACCGTTAAACGATACTGTGGCAGTCAACCAAACATTAATGGAACATCCATTTCCAATATTATTTTATTACGATACATCAATAATATGCTGGCGTATGGTTTGCATCATTTTTTGTTCATTTGGCAATTTGTTGATTGTAAATATGCAGCCCAATTGCCAATAAAACGAATCAACGTAAAACCAAAAACACATGTCTCATACTTTGACCAGAACAGAGGAAGCAAAAGGAAGAAAAGGAACATATATATTTGGATGTACCATACTCAAGTTGGCCTTTCCTTGAATAACAAAATTTTCTGTCTTTTCAAATCTACCAATCAAGCTATGATACACATTAATGAAGGACTCATGAATTGGTTTGTTTTTCAGGTGTATTGATGTAGAAGTGAAATACAACTTGGTTGAATTCTTCAGATCGAAGTCGCATATAATCACCATCAATTTGGAATCAGACTCCTCCATCATCGGGTACCTTTCAATTGACTTTGAGACCATTTATCACCCACATGTTAGTTGTAATTTGCGGAGACAAGTTGGTAAATTAGTATATTTGCAGCGGTATTTGCTTGAATTGGAAATCCAACCATATTGTATGGTACAAAATTTGTTAGCTATGTGTCCCTTGTCAAGGCATGTCAAATTAGAGATTCACAAATTGATATGGGAAGGTCCTACAAATCGGTTTTGTGCTTATGGCGGCGTGGCAGTGTATGAAGGAAGCATGCAGGATATTGTGCAAAATACAAATGCATTTCAGCGTGCCCTGTTCTGTGACACTGTCAGATATTTCCCCAAAGCTTATAGGGAGAATAACAAGACTATTGTATCCACGAGATCTTCTCTTCTTATTGTAGCGTTTAACCTGTATCCAACCGAAGCATTAAAGTTGAAAGCTGTCATAAAATGTGATATCTGCCAGGGGATTTATGTGTCTAAGTTAAAGAAATTACCGAATTCTGGAATTGAAATTAAACAGGGTCATTGTTTTGTTTTTGCACATTATAGAGATGCTAAATTCAATCTTTACTTTTATTCAAAGGTGATTATTCGTCTAAGTATCCTCGACGAGCATCTGATTAGGAGAGAACAACAGACCAGACAAGAACAATGTTTATATGAGCATTGTACCTATTATTTTTATATACTTTTGAAAAATACGTATTATTCAACATTGATTGACAGTTATGGCGACACCAGTGTCAAATTATCCCGCCATGTCGAAATAGGATTAGTACAAATGTCACTCTATAACTTGTCACCTATAATGATTTCCATCCTATTTAAAACCAGAAATTTAAAGTGCAAACGGGATGTTTTTTACAGATTGAATCCAGTTTTTCAGCTATTTGAACATCCGTTTCATTGCTGGAAATTATTGGGACAAGCAAGGATAAAAACGATTTTGGTCATATTGCCAGTAAATCCTGATATGTTCAAAGCATGTGTAATTTTTAGACTTTCTCTTGAAATAAAGTGCAGTGACAACCAAGCGGATGGAGACTACATGATAAAACTATTTCAGTATGGAATCCCAAACTCACGTGAATATTATGTGTTTTCTGCGTGGGTTTGGAAATCAGGACGATCATTTAACGTGACGTTTGAGGCTGGCAAACCTAATCCTCGGAGTCGGGTACCTCACAAATTGATTGAAAACCGTGGTACATATTCCAGTGCAAGATATGTTGCTTTGAATGTTATCCTGGAAAGATTACAGGGTTCGTTTCGCAATAGACAAACTGCAGTTTTAAACAGAATATTCCGTAGGGGAAATCATATGAACAATTGTCCTAATAGCATTCCATTGTTAGACGAACAAATGGGCACTGTTTCCTGGAAATATTTTAAAAACGCATTCAGATACAATTATAAAAATCTCGAATATGCATTAGGGGGCATGCACACATACAAAGAAAAGGTAACACATATTGCACTTTCTTGGATAGAGGCATTGAAAGTTTGCCAGGGTTATGATACTCATCTGGTCACTCTGAACGAACAAGCAGAACTGAAGCTGCTTTATTGTGATGATTGTTCTGGTTTCCCCTTGCCATTCAGGTTAGATGAACCTGAAACAGGAGAGGAGAGACAACTGGAAGACTATCTTCAAATTCCAAGGATGATGTTTCTTCTCCAAGCATCTGTTGTTTATATAGGGTTAAAGCGAAACAAGGTAGTACATGATGAATGAATAACATGTTGTAGTCGTGACCTGTTATAGGTGTCATAACCATTTATGAAACAAACAGCAGTTCGAACTCTCTCTATACATTTATTTACAAAATGCACTAGAAATAAACTCGAACTCCAGCACATTCCGGCATAAGACCATTGTTTGTCAATATCGTAGTCAAAAATCCAGTTGAAAATTGTTAAAAAAAATCTTGACAAGCCCAGAGACAAGAACAGCACAAACTATAGCAGCAAGACTTGAATATCCACAAACCAATACATTATTCATTGAATATCTCACGAGGAGAACATGTCATATTGACAACATGAAACAAAGCCTATGTTTTCAAATAGCATGATCACAAATTGAAACAAAGCAATAAAATGTAATAACAGAAAAATGCATTCATTTTATAGGAAACAGACGCTGCGTTATTTGCTTGACCTCTGACATGGTGCCTGTGACAAGCGGAGGGTATATGCTTTATGTCACGCCAATTTCCTTTCAGTGTGATATAAAAATATATTTTATTGCTTCAAAAATAATTTTGTCTTGTTCAAATAATCTTACCTTTACCATTCAAATTTCTAGTTTGGTTGGACTTATTTCGTCAGTGTTTCAGAGAAACATAAGCCTCAAAATATAATTTAGAGCAGTGTTAGAAGTGATTTGGGCTTTTCCCTAACATCGTCGGCTAATTTGCTTTCCTGTAAAAATTTCTGTGGCGTTCTGATAATCAAATGTATATAAAATACAATCAGTATTTTTTATCATAAATTCAAGTTTAGCAGTATTTTGATGCAGGATGGCAAACTGTTCTTTTCGACACCCGATATCAGACCATTGCTCAAACAAACACAAAGTAGCAAGTTTATACCTGTGCCATCAGCTGGTAAAAACGGAATACGGGCGGGCCAGGCTTTTGCAGGGTGTCAGCTGCACTGGCCTCCTTACAGATGTACATGCGCTAAAAGTAAACACAGAATACAGTAAGTTACCTACATCACAGAATAGAAATAATACCCATTAGGTCAAGCAGGGGAATCTATGACATCCATTAAATGGAAGAACAGTGTATTCGACGTGCGTCAAAGATTCCCCCAAGTTGACTCGATGTGGTTTTGGAGGAAGAGATTTATGCTGGATACTATTTTACCTTGCCCTTAGTTGTGATATTTATGTCAGTCTCTCAGATGTATTTTTGTGTTTCCTGACTCACAATGCAAAGTTGCAACACACATTTTAAAACAATCGAATGCAAATCTCACAAAAAAAAGAAAAATAGAGTGACAACATGAAACTATGTATAATGCATACTTATATTTTGTTTTCCTTTCCTGTGTTTGTTATAGTCTGGTCATGTAGAATGGATAACTGAAGAGCCTGTGAGCTTTTCAGAGTGGCATGTGCAGTCGCTGACGAATGAAAAGCCCACCATTTTTGCTTACCGGTCTGAAAAATTTCAATCTAGTTTAAAGTCTTCAATTTACAAAAATACTACCCATGGAAACTGCGGTGGTATGGTACTTTATGCAGAATACATGCAATCCAGTTGGCTGATGATCCCTTGCAGAGAACAGTTTAAATTCGCTGCATTTCTGTGTGAGATGCGACCAAAAAATGCCAGTTTCCATGGCAGTCAAATAAAGAAGCATTTTATTCATAAAACTGAAGCTTTTTGTCCATCCTATTTTATCAGTTTTGCTAGCAGATGCATTATGGTCTTCATTGATTCAAACGTTTCACTAATAGTATCTCGTTTCCCAACTGTGTGCATTATCACTGGAAGCACACTGGCTGTCTTGCCCAACCATATTTACCAAGCCATACAAAAAGCTGAGAGAAAATTACCTTACCCGTCATTAGAATGGTTTGACAGTTTTCATGCAACACATAGACGGATATTATGCAGACTATATACTTGGTACAGACACTTGGAAGATTTATCATATTTGATGTTCTCATGGAATATCTTTGACATTAAACTTCCACTTTGGGTATGATTTGGATCTAGTACATCAGAATTATTGCACAACCTACAGATGAAATCATTTTTACACGATCTGCAAGACCTTTCTAAGCATAAATACTTGCAGCTAGCTGACTGCGAATGTCATAGAATAAACTTTTATTTAAGCACTTCAAAACACAACTTTGCAGTTGAAGACCCAAGACAACATGGCTATTTTTGTATGGCCGTTAAGGTGATGTTGCAACAAAAATGCAGAGCTTGGCATTATATGTGTGGGAATGGAATGTGTATTCTCCATCATCATGTGTGTGATGGCATAAATGATTGTAGTGAAAGAACACATTTTAGTTCTGATGAAACCAAGTGTAGCAATATCTGCCAGATGATTAATCTCGTTGCGCCCACGAATGTTTACTGCTTAACAGCCTGCCACAAAAGTGAATGTGTTTGTGGATATTTATATTTTCAGTGTGCCCACGGTGGTTGCATTCCTGCATCCAAAGCTTGTAATAGCGAATTAGACTGCATCTTTTCTTTTGACAGCAGCGATGAAGCGCAGTGTCCTGTCAACCACCATAAAACTCACCCAGTTGTCATTGAGTCGCTCAATTACAAATTCGATTTTGAATTGAGATTAGGAATGTTGAATCCCTTGATTTGTGGAAATCCAAACTGGCTTCGATGTTCGGATGCACCTACTTCGATATGCTACCCCAGAGCAGCAACCTGTTTATATGACATGGATAGAAAAAGAAAATTGTTGTATTGTGAAAATGGAATCCATCTGCAAAACTGCGACCTTTATCCATGTAGTGGAAGGTATAAATGTCCTGCGACATATTGCATTCCCATACGCTTTATTTGTAACAATGTTTGGGACTGTCCGTACGCGATCGATGAATATACGTGTGAGAAACTGATATGTAGGTTTTATTTTCATTGCAGACGAGAAATGTCCTGTATGCATCCTTCTGAGGTATGCAATAAACATGTGAACTGCGCCAGTTCTAATGACGACGAGGTTCTATGTGATATGATTGAAC
Organism: Hermodice carunculata; assembly: GCA_964020975.1. Classification (NCBI taxonomy): domain Eukaryota; kingdom Metazoa; phylum Annelida; class Polychaeta; order Eunicida; family Amphinomidae; genus Hermodice; species Hermodice carunculata. The sequence continues at coordinate 2,037,730 of OZ026618.1, forward strand.
CTGACCAAAAGTGTCACTATTTGGGCTATGCAATATCTTGCGTACTTAAAAACTTAACAACATTTCCATCCCTTCCATTCGGTATTAGGTCTTTGGTCTTAAGTGGAAATAAGATTACAAAATGGCCGAAAAACAGTACAGACCGCTATGTATATCTCCAAACCCTTGATATAAGTGCCAACCGAATATCAGCTTTGAAGAATTTTTTACTTTCCAAAGCCCCTGCATTGCAATATCTAAATATAGCATATAATCGTATATTGTCACTAACCCCTGGTACATTTCGCAGTTTACATTATTTGCGCTATTTAAATTTAGAGGGTAATATGATTGCTAAGCTGTCGTTTGATATTTTTACATCTTTGTTCACAGTACAACGGTTAATACTAAACAACATGAATCTTGCTTATCTGCATGATGGTACCTTTGCAAGCCTGAAATATTTAATTTCCTTGGATTTGTCGAGAAATACCATTGAATCTTTAACTCCCCACACTTTCATTGGGTTAGAGGCACTTCAAACATTAAATCTAACGAACAATAACTTAAATCAGGTGGACACTAGATCGTTTGATCATGTCAGGATGCTGACAGCGATGCTAACTGACAGAAGTGAATTGTGCTGTTTGCTGAGGAGAAGAACAATTTGCAGATTGACTGGTGAGCAAGAATGTATACAGTGCCATAGGCTGATAAAGTCACCTTCTGCCAGAACCTTCATTGTGGTATTGATAATTATTTGCTCTGCAGCTAACACCTTTGGTATTTTGTTAAACATCAAAAACTGCCTGCAGAATATTAACGAGTTTTTTAGAGTCATTCTGGCTTCATTTGACATGTTTATGGTCCTATATATGGTACTTTTGCATCGTATGGATGACTACTTTGGAAAGTATCATTTTTTGCACAGAAATCAATGGCAAAAGGGGGCAGTATGCTTCTTGGCTGAATTGGTAAGTAATACATCACGCACTACATTCCTTTTCATATTAGGTTTAATTACTATTGACCGCATTATAGGTCTGATTCTTGTATTTGCAGTCCACAGAATGACTCCCAGAACCGTTGCAGTTATTCTGGTATTTGGTGTTCCTTTGTCCATTGCATTGTGTGCCTTATTAGCAAAAGAAAATCGACTACCAGGAAATTCAAACCTTGCGTTAGTCGAGCTGGGTATTCCACACATAAGAAATGATATTTTCACGAATCTGTGTGTTGGCAGTTTGGTGTATCTCTGCAATATTAGTCTGTTTGCATGTTTTTCATTTGCTGGACATTTAGCGTGCCTTATATCTGTAACAAGAAGTCGACAAAAGTCAGGACAGAAGATGATTTCCTGGCCCATTTGTTGTAAAATTGTACTTATAATGCTATCAGTTATTATGTACATAATTCCATATGGCATGTCCTTTTCACAGATCAATCAATGTTGTGCCCATTCAATTTTACTCACTTATTCAATATTATTCTTTGCCTCATATAATGCTTTAACCAATCAATTTGTACACACATTTCAAAATCTGAAGATACTAAGAAGACTAAAAATATTCACTGATTGTCAAAAGAGTAAAACCTCCAGCGATACCTTGAAACAATCCAAGACCATTTGAACATATGCACAGTTTCAAATAATAACTTATCGTAACAAGAGGTCATTAACCATTTTTAGGGAGCAGAAGAATAAATGGCACTTACCATACAATACTTATTGGATAAATTTTAGTAATTAGGGAAAATAATGTTTGCGCAGAGCTTTTACAAAGTCTATTCTACACAAATGCGTGGAGATCATACCTCATGAACAAATTCAGCTGTCCAAATTCTAGGTTCTTAACATGCGGCAGCAATTTGTCACATGTAATTCCTGTAAACCTCATCCAGGAACTCCGAAAACGTTTTCCACAACTAGAACATATTAGAGACCATTCTGAACTTGTGACTTTACATGTCAGTATTTATGTTTCGGATTATGATGCTAACATGCCAAAAGGTAAAACCAAAATGACGGTACCAGCCAACTCCCCCAGTGCAAAAAAAAAAAAAAAAAAAATCAATTGCCTTTAAAAGCATCCCACCCATCAACAGACCACTGGATGAGGGATCTATCTAATACATGTATCTCCCAGCACCTAGCACCTGTAGATAGATCCAACAGGAGGACTGCCTTGAAGGCAAGACACGTAGGTTCTATCTAAGCCATATATTGTGGCTTAAACAGAGGCTTTATAAGGGCAGCAAGCACCAAGGAGAGATCTGAGCAAGGCACAGGTCTGTGCTTGAACATAGGGTGTTTGCAGAGGAAAAGAACCATCCCTAATACCCTATCCCTTGAGCTTAAGGGAGCAGTAATGGCTGACTTGTAACTCTCAACAGTCCAAACCTTCAACTCCACTTCCTCATATAGACTCAAAAGAAAGTCTGCAATATGCTGGACTGATGTCTCCCAAGGTGAACAGCCCTTACATGTGCACCATGAAACAAGCTTGTTCCACATCAGGTCCTTAATCTTCATAGAAGACAGAGGATGCTTTCCCTAGACAACTTGTTCAGCCACTCCCTTTAAGAAGCTTCCTGAAAAAACTCATTTCTCCTCCCATATTTTGCGAAAACCCTTGGCAAGAGTGGGGCCTGAAGGAAGGCATATGCCTACATTCTGTGCCATGAAATCAACATGGCATCTGTCGCCCATGCTAACTCAGCGAGAAACAGGGACACAAATGTGTCAATCTTATGATTGTCTCAGGTGGCAAAGAGATCGATGTGCATTATGGCAAAGGCCCAGGTCACTACTTGGGGAGGCAATGACCATTCGGTATAATTCACCTGTAATGGCATAAGAGAAGGTCGGCCTTGACATTCAAGAAACCTGAAATGTGCTGACAGCAGAGCCTGATGCCATAGTGATGGCACCATAGCAAGATTGGTTTGACCTTGTACTTCCTTGTTTGTAGATGTATGCAATTACCGTTGGGTTGTAGCACATCATCAAAACATATTTGTTCTCTGTGATCAAAACTGGACAATGGTGTGATGAATCACACCCAGTTAAAGTCAATTGATGGCAAACTGTCTCCACTGAGGAGGCTTTCGCCTATGGCTGACACAGAGTCCCAATGAGCTTCTGGCCCAGCAGGGAGCCATCAGTGATCAAAGTCACCTCAGTTGAATGGCACCAGTGACTGCCCCAGCATCTCATTCACTCGGCGAGACCACAAACTTGACTCAGCCAATTGTATGGCTGACCTTAGCAAAACTGAGAAAAGGGATGTCTCTTTCAATCCCAGCCATCTTGAAAGCTGCGCGGAATAGGCTGGTGATGAAGCTTCCCGAGGAGGACCCGAGATTGAATCTATATACATACATGTATAGATAATCTTAAACAGGCAAAAATACTTCATGAATGATCAACCATAGGGCTCCCTCTTTATAACACCCCTTATGACATGACAGCTTCTTTTATTCTGAGATGGGTATCATCATGATCATAGGTTCCCAGGAAAATGTGATATCCTATGATAATGACGCCATTTGTTCCCTGAAATATATGTCAGATAACTAAATCAAATAACATAAAAAACAACTCTTTGTCTTCTGAATTTTTTGTTAAGTGAATGAGTGTTGTTATAATGAGTTGTCACTGTACGGTTGTGCTGTAAGGTGGTCCAGTAGTTGAACAGGAAACAGCCCTGTATCTACAAAAGCCCTGTCAAATACATACCGCATTACACTGGAATGCCCAAGAGAGTGAGGATAGCAGGGGCAAGACATCAGATAGCATAAGTATGGATTGGAGGGCCTTGTATCTCTTTAGCCTTTTTTAACACATTAGTTGCTTTGGCTTTATCAGTTTCATCGGTAGACCCAGTGACAGTGTTTTCCAGATCTTGCAAGATTTCAATGTATAGCAGCCATAGGCTGTTCACAACGGTGCCTTATGACAGCCACCTGAAATGTCTGGCTTGTTTCATTACCAGTGGCGTTTTGCATACAGTTGCTGGACCACTTCTGATCATTTAGTCCTGTTTTGACTATACTGATAAAAGTTTAACAATGTCCAGATTTAAGGCAGTGTCCTTAATACCATAATATCTTAATTTATACAATAAAAGGTCATGATTTAATGTGTCAAAGGCTTTAGAGAGGTCCATAAAAATACTAATTAGAACCTCTCCTTTATGCATATCTGGAATTATTCGATCAACAAATTCAAGAGCTGCATGTTCTGTGGAATGATTTTCACCAAAGCCATATTGGCTTTCATATAATAGGTTCAAGTTTTTGAAGTAATCATAAATCTGATTATACATCACCCTTTCGAACATTTTAGAAATAGCAGGCAGGACTGATATTGGCCTGTAATTATCAAGAATAGTTGGATCATCTTTTTTATAAATGGGAACAACTTTGACTCTTTTTAAGTTATCAGGAATTATACCAGTCGTCAGTGACTGGTTAATTATTAATGTAACTGGTTTAGAAATTTCTGTATCGATTTGCTTTAATAAATTCATTGATAAGCGGTCATGACCAAAACTGTGTTTTGGTTTGAGCAGATTGATAATTTCCAATATCTTATCCTCCGTAACGAGGTCAAATTGAAAATTGTGAGGCACTCGTTTCTCAAGTAACTTTTAAAGGAACAGTTATCAGGAATGGTAATTTGTGATGCTAAGTTTGGCCCAATGTCAACAAAATATGAATTCAAATTATTTGAAATTTGTGATTTATCCGTCACATACTCATCATTTATTAGAAATGTATCAGGAAATTTTCGTTTCTTTTTGAGTCTGTTTAAAATATCATTTATAGTTAACCATGTATTTCTAATATTGTTTTTATATTTGTTGAAGCAGGATTTGAAATAATTCTTTTTCGCAACACGAATATTATTTTTCAAAATTCTATTAAAGGTTTTTTAATTAGTTGACCGAATTTCGTATTCATCACTACCATGTGGAACCTCTTTAACGAGTTTATACATTCGATCTCTACATGTTATGGAACGTATAATTCCTTGGGTTATCCAAGAATTCTTTTTATGCTTATGTTTTCTGTATTTTTTCGTTTTAATAGGTAAATGGTTATTCATTGCTGAAGTGATAACATTTTGTAAAAGAGAATATGAGGCATTTGGATCAGTATTAAGATCCTGACTAAGATGCTCATATATATGTGAATCATGTATTTCCTTCATAAAATTATTTAAAGCGTTGGAATGCGACTCATGAGTCCGAACATATTTAGGTATTGATTCTTACTTATTTTGAAAAGTATCGAAACAAATTAAATAAGGGAAGTGATCCGAGATTCTCGATATCAAAATACCAGAATTTGATCTTGTTATATTAGAATCAATTAGATTCAATAGAAAATTATCAATTATTGTTCCTTTACGCTGAGAAAGCCTGGTCGGCAGGGTAATTTGTGGGAAGAAACTCATAATAGTAATCATATCAAAAAAAAAAAAAAAAAAAACGACTAAAGACAGCTTTATCGTGAATTTGCAATAGATCAATATTAAAATCTCCTGCTATAATTACTTCATTTTTCAGTCGAAACATGTTCTGCAAAACCATAGTAAATTCGTCAATGAACTTTTCATAGTTTTCAACTAGATTATGAGGTGGTTTATATATATTACCGATTACTATTTTTTTTATTAACATGATCTATATTTACCATCAGGTTCTCCACCACACGCTTGATGGAGGCTGGCTATCACTATTGTGGGGGTACCCTGTGCTGGCGTGAGGCTGTTAACCTGCTCTGCTCGTGCCTAAGGTTGCGTTTGTGAGTGCACTCTCAGGTGCCGCCTTGTGGGTAGCGGAACTCCGACATGGCAGAGAACAGAGTCCAGCAATTCTCATTTCCCACACCATAAAATAATACTGTTTTGATGGTGCCGTTAAGAAAAAAGGTATAGATATCTGTATATATATATATATATATAATATATACATTGTCACACACAACAGAGGTTAAACCGGCTTTTATGACGTACACTTTAATGGTCTGAAGTGAAGTTTCTCCAAAAGAAGAGAGGACACAATGAAGCGAGTATAACAGACTATATGATCACTTCATGTCGCTTGATGTTGACTTAATGTTCACTTCAAGTTCACTTCAAGTTATGACTAAACAATTGATACAAATAAACTAAGCCTCATTTACAAAATATATGATAAAAGAGCTGAAATTACTTATTTAGACAGACATAAGACTTACTTCTCAATTTAAAATTCACGCTACGTTCTTTACTTCTCACAAATCGCTATATTTCCTAGCGTTTTACAATAGGAAAATACGCACAAATTATACGTGCGAAGAACGTAGTCAGAGACCAGAACTCAATCAAATGAAAAAGTTAAGACGTATACATTTAAGTCTCTAGAAACGAAGATACTTAGTTATATATATCTGAAATAGGTATACTCTAGGCTTAATGTTCCAGGAACTACAAGACCGTGCCCAAACTACATTCGTACAGGACGTGACGGGAAGGATACACGTGCGCCACAAAAATATGGAATATATATATATATATATATATATATATATATATATATATATATATATATATATATATATATATATATATATATATATATATATATGTATTTTACTTGCAGACATATTGCCGATAATTAGCCGGGCCAATGGCTATCCATCCTTGGAGTGTGTAACAAACATTACGACCGCAACAGGAATACTAGACAACCTCAGATGTAACCGAGAGACCAGCTCAGAACCCAGAAGGGGGCACTTGTATCGGCTAAAGCAGACCCTCTGCCTGTTGTTCCTAAACGGTCGAAAAACGATGGAATCCCGGATAGCACATGCATGGTCCTTATATATGAGCACGTACAGGCTGTGGCGACGCGATTAAGTAATTCCTGTCACATGACCAGCACAAAACTGAAGCCATGAGTATCAACTCGTGCCTTAATATACTCAAGGCAAAAATTCAGTAGTACATGAACATTAAAACGAAAAATGTTGATAAATACAAGAGAAAAATTGCTTTCAGTATTCTGTAAATGACATACATTTACACACACACACACACATATATATATATATATATATATATATATATATATATATATATATATATACATATATATATATATCTATATATACATATATTATATATATGTGTGTGTGCATACATATACATTTATATGTATGTGTATATACATACATACATACATACATACCTTGATATACAGAAGGCAATGACCCCATTTCTCCCCTGGGCACGTCTTATGGATACAGGTCCACAAAATAACATGAAGCAGCTGTCCTGTATGTATCTAAACATGAGCTTAATATGCAGGTAACTGGCAGGTTCATTGATGGTCAAGGCAATGGCAAAATGAAGGGCGTGAATTTTTGTTAATAAGTGCTTAAGCTTGGAGAGTCCTTAAAATCGCTGGGTAAACTGTTCCATATCATTGAACGTAAATAAATTGCACTTCTTTTAACATATGAGGCTTTAGGTATAGGCGAACGGATGTCCTGCTTTGCTGATCGCAGGTTTAAGCTATGAACATCATTTTATAAATACATATTATGTAAATATGTAAACACTGATAAATATATATATATATATATATATATATATATATATATATATATACAAAATTGGGTGGTATGGTCGCAAACATATCAATAAAACAATGACAAAAACACGTTACCAATACATTACATACAAATGGGGTGCACAAAGGTATCAACAATATGCATACATACAGACTACCTATGACCAAAGACCCGTGATGGAACCATAGGACACCGCCACTTTCCTTGTTATAGCATCCACAGTGGCACCACTAAGTGACGAGCATGTAGGTGAACCTTGTAAGCAGAACGACTGCACACCTCCAGCAGATCAAATCAATCATCATGAGCTGGTCACAATCACATTTTTTGTGTGTTGTAAATTTCACCAACTCATATGAAAGATCTGCCGATACTTTCATTTTTTGTAGATTTCCTAAGGATCCAGAAAGGTAGGCATTTGTAGTTCGTAGTTAAGTCTATGGAATTTTCGGTAAAAAAGGGTTTAAATGTTTTTGCGTGGTGCTCAAGCTTGTATTATAACCCAAAATTTAACATTGCAAACGGGGCCTTCAAGGCCAAGTAACAAGGCAAACTGATTGGTTCCACTAAGCGTATACTTCTATTTTGTATTTTGTAAGTAATAATATGTAACATCCAGTGACTGTATTTGCTTCAGGAGGCAAAACTGACACTGGCGTGACCACTATCAAAGGCATGTCTCACTCTGCCTCTAGCTCGACGCTATGGTTGGCCTAGCTTCGTTAATTTGGTCAATTTAATATAGTACCCAAAAGGTGCGAACATATCTTGCCCATTAATAAAAACAGTTTTACGTCATATGAATGAAAATAAATCGTAATCAATTTGAACTTATCTTGTCCATGAATAACGAAATGAATGTGCACACAGAATGACAATAAATTAATGTTATCAACATTTAGGTTGGATTTCAAAATTGACTGTTTCACTTCAGTTTTCATAATGAAGTGAAACTCGAGGTAACTATCCAAATCCATTGACAAAAATAGATCACTCTGCTGTATTGATTGAACTGGCAAAGCATTCGTTTTCATGGGCTAAACAGTGGCTTTTTCATGAATTGTGGCTTTATAAATGCAAATAGTAGGTTGTTGACAGAAGAAGAGCGGATTTTCAGGGGAAATCTCCAGACTACCTCTACTATTTGGTAATTTTTGGTCAGCATTTTGAGCAGGTGATGGGAAATATATGGTTGTAGTGTGGTCGGAAGATGTGGGTGCAGGTCCCAATGCTCTGTAGAAAAGAGCACAAATATGGCTGTACTTTACCTTAGCCTACGAAATACACTTTAGAGGTCATAAACAATCTAACAAGTACCATCTTCATATTTGCTATTAAGAAAAAAACATTTGTTAAACATTAAAGGTGTTGTTCAATTGAGAATGTTACAAAATAAAATATAGTTTTCTTGACCTGATTTTCCCCAGCATGAAGAGCTGTGAAAAGAGAGTACATACTAAAATCAACATATGATGGGATAAAATGAATCAGAAAAAGTATTTGATTTTTTTATTTGTTTGGGTTTTTTTATGGTGGGATGGGATTTCATTAATTTTAGATAAAAGTTTAGAAAGATTACTAAGATGTGGAATATTTTGTAAACTTATCGAGCACATATATATTTTGTAGATATAACAAATATAAACTTTAAAGTTTGATCCAATTGAAACTGATGTTGCGATTTTGCTATAAATAGAGACTCTTGAACCCTTTCTAACTTTTATATCAGCATCTACATTTTTTTTTAAACTATAAATTACATTTACGAGTAGCAATGGAAATTTAAGTTTACCCCATGTTACTTATTATCTAATGGCAGTAAAAAAATCCAAATGAAACGCATTCAGTGACTTTACTTATGAAATTCCATCAAAAACTGCCATAATACAAAACTCAATCTTACATGATATCAAACTGTATTTTGGCCTTTATGTAGATCATATCATATGGTCCGTCCAGAAAAGAAAACCAAGATGTTTTTTCCAACATAATTTAATTAGGACTTATTTTATTTCTGGGTCAAGAAGTTTCAGAGACAGCCCAGATTAAACAGGCTGCAGGCAACATATGTTATCTGAAGAGAAAGTTAGCTTCCAAAAACGTGCAAGTGCACCGTCTACAGAAGAAAGTGAAAATGTTTTCTGAGGCAGAGAAACCAAATGACAGAACTGACAGGCGACTGGGAATTGACTTTAAAAGTGGTTGTTTCAGTGGAACCAAACTTCATTCTGTGTTATGCCAGATCAAAATGAAAGGCACGAAGAATAAGGAACAGTGAAGGGTCACCCAAAGAAAAGTCACTGCATTGTTCCTCTGTCACACTAGTCTTGAAGCATGCATGTTGTTGAAAACCTTGTTTTATTTGCCATCAAACAGAACCCTCACAAGGATAACGGACAGCATTAGTATGTGCCCTGGTTTGAACCAGGACATCCTAAGTGCTTTGATGAAAAAGTCTCATCTTTGCCACAAACCATATGTGTTATCTGCATCAATGGAATGAGCATGAAAACATTTTTGCATTACAAGGAAAGGATTGTGTACAGATTTGGGAACTGTGGAACATCAGGCTGCAAAATAATACATTGCAAACCATGCAGTTGTCTTCATGGCAAGGGGCCTTAGACATAACTGTCAACAGCCTGAGGGTTACTACGTGTTAAGTGGGATAATGCCCAGCTACACAATGAAGTCATTTCTACTTGATTGCACAGAGAAACTGTCTGGGGTATGGCTTCTAGTCAAACTTATTGTTTGTGTTCAGGGATCAAACAACAGGAAGTTATTTCAAACTCATCTGAAAGTAAGCTGTTCAGAACCCTACTTTGAGGTTGCAGGGCACAAGGTGTATATATTGTATGGTCCTCCTCACCTTAGGACAAAATATGAGGAACAATCTAAAGAAAACTGGCTTTTGCGTCCAAAGGAATCATGTGCCTTGGGATCCATGACTTGTCTGATATGGACAGCAAGCTGCCTATACGCTTCGCTCCAAGCCTGTCAAGGTAGCACATGGAGCTGCCTCCCTTTGCTCCTGTACATGTCAACCTAGCCACTCAAGTACAGTCTTTCAGTTGCAGCTGGCATAAGTACCTTGTGTCATTTGAAAGCATTAATAGAGGATGATCAACATACAGCAATGTTTTGTGAAAAGATGGATCAGTTGTTCAACTGTTTTAACAGCAGTGGCCTCATCAACAATTCAAAAATGTAACATGGAATGACAGAAACCTCAGCGAACAAGGATTTCCTTTGGGAGTGCAGTCAGTGGATTGACAGTATCAACCAATATGGGGCAAAGTCACCTCCTGGTTTTATGGGCTGCAAAATGGCCATAAGTTCCGTGTTACAGCCAAGGGATTACCTGAACAACAATCATGACTTCTCGTTTGTTCTTACTAACAGGTTAAACCAAGATTGTGTGAAGGATCTGTTCCTAGTGATATGTGTGAAAGGAGGACACAAAGATAACTCAGACTGTATGCAGTTCAGGGCCAGTTTGTGACAGGTCATGGTGCATTCTGTTCTGACCGTCAGCGCCTCTTTCAAGTGTGATGAAGACATTGATTCGTTCCTGCTGACACAGAAAAACATGAATCGTGTGCTCCCTCTTGTCAGTCATGACACCGCCAAGCATAGGCACATACCAACCCACACAAATAAGTAAATTATCACCTGCAGAGGAAAATGTACTTGTGTATATAATAGGCTACATTTGCAGGAAAGTGAAATACCAGGTAAGTAACATCTGGAAGAGCCAGATGTTTAGAGAAATGGATGTGTCTTGTAGTTCACACACTAACCTTGGAATAAGCTCTACAGGGTCACAGCGGTGGAGGAGTTCATGTGCCCAGCAAAGAGTTCTATGCTTGAGTAGAGGAGCTTGAAAGCAGTGTACACTTGTCATGGATTGTGGATCACAAATTACCTGCATAAGATACAGAAAAGTGAAAGCAATGGCCAAGTCTTTTAAAAATTTTTATTGCATCAAATGTGTATCTGTACAGTGTGAATTATTAAAGCAAACATGAAAAAAAAGTATGTACATTGTTTTGAATTCCCAGCGTTCCGATTGTAAATCCCAGGTGCATCTACTGCACCATCATCACCTGTCTAACTTCCCTGTGTAATTGTTCTTAACTAGATATATACTCTGATGAAAACTTTTTCTTCTGTGTAGAGAGATAACTTCATTGTGTATAACACTGCTGGTTATAACTTGGATCTGTTAGCACGTAGCACCTCCCCAAGAAGATAAACCAGCTCATTTGACAATGGGGACAAAGACCAAAACCTACATGCACAACACCAGGGAGCAACACTGAGCCCATCATAGCAAGGCAGCCATTGACAACAGGCTCAGTGTCCCGTCTTTCTATCAAGGGTCTTTGCTTTAACTATTTTTACAGCAGTGCCCATTGAGGCATTCGAGTCAGTATTAAACCAAGTTGTTGTTTCCTATGAATATATATATATATATATATATATATATATATATATATATATGTATATATATATGTATATATATATATATATATATATATATATATATATGTTATACACGCGTATCATCTTATTTAGCATTACCTGTTCTTTAGTAGATTTTACTGATTCTTGCTGCTTCATGCCCTAAAAGACTTGAATTTATGAACTTGTCACCGGGGAACTTTCAACCCCTTTGTAAGCGCTGCAGGGCAAAGGCTGTTTTCTCTTGGTCAAGGCATACTTTCTCCTGAAAAGCTTTGAACTCAGTTCCTGGTTCCCAGAGTGGCTGTCCAGCACCTTGCTTCCCAGATCAAAGAGAAAGTCAATTTTCTGCTTTGGCCCGAATCCTTCCTGAGAGTGCCTGGATACTACTGGATTGTTCATTAATAGCTATAACATTCAATTCCATGGGAATAGGCCAAAGCCGACTTGAAAGATGACAGAAAGGGAGCCAGAGCTCAGAAAGATGGATTGTTGAGACGAAAAAAGAGACACAGGGCATATGAGACATCGAAGTCGCGAAAAGCCAGAAGAAAAGAGAAATATGGCATACCAGGATCTCCATACTGGACATAAACTGTCCACAGAACTGTGAAATAGACAGATAATTGATTTTACAGACATCGCATCCAATTAAATTCATTGTAATAAATGCAAATAAACGGGGCACTGAACGGTGTGTCAACAACCAACATAGTGTGTCCGTTCTTTATTGTAAATTCATTGCATGTACATAAATTGTTATGTCTGGCAGACAAATGGATTTATCCCATGTTATTCTTCTTTCCTTTTTATTTACAAGACATGGCTTTTTCGCGCTTATCCGCCTACAATTGTAGCCGACTCCTATGTTTTGGACATGTTTATTCCCCTTTATACCGGACTTCACAGGTCACTGACCCATTACATACGCTTTCTTGTGGACCGCTCTTTGTGAGATCCGTAATCTATCGAGTAGAAAACTGACGGAAGAAAGAATGCTGTAATGAATAGGGGGTGTTAAAGCAAATGTATTGTATTAGTTTTATTTTGACTTTATTCTTGAATACAAAAAGTGACCCACTACTAAGGCATGAATTGCCATTGGGCTTGCTGTACTGCACCAGGTGTCTACTTCACCTATAGACGTGTTCAGATCTGTTGATACTGGTGATGTCTGTACAATGGCGGGTCGCTTTAAGTAGGGACAAGTTGAAATAGACTCCCGGACTACAGTCTGTCTCCTTACTAATGTGATTACGTGTAGGATTATGTTGTGCCCGTGTATGTATAAGAGGATCAGCATCCAAACAGTTGGCGCTGGCCATCAAGACACAGATATACATGTATGGGCAAGTGATCCTATCTAATTCGTTCATCATCCTGTTAATTCCGGTGTTTATAACGTTGATTATGATGTTAATAATGCTAATGATGCCGTTGTGTGAAATTACGGGTGTTGATTACTGTGATCATCAATTTGCCGCGTCAGCCGCCTCCTCAAACCTGCGCTGGAACACGCATTTTACCTTTTAATCACAAAGCGAGAACAGAATATTTTTGTGGCTCGTTTCTTGTCCTTAGCCAACAGTGTCAGCAGACTGAAAGATTGTGTCACACTGACTCACGCCTGCAAGGAACACTTGCAAATATGATTATGCTTGTGGCAAACCTAGGGTGGAATGTCATTCACTTATCGACAGTAAGTTTACTGCTCTGGGTCATATATACATGGTCAGGTCTACTGATAGTGGTATGTACGGATTCGCGGGTATAATCCAACTACAGTGCGATATTTCCACGTCACATGGCTGACAAAGGTAGCTCATATTGACAAAAAGGATACACTTAAATGCGATAATGAAGCGATGTGTTTTATTTTGAATAAGGGCCGTCAGAGTTGTCCAAAAAATCATGCAGTTGGTGTGCCATCTGGATCTCAGTCTTAATGCCCTTCAAAAGAATTGGCACACAAAGGCATTTGGTTATCTTCTGCTTCTAATTATCTTGGCAACCTTTTGTGACATGCCAATATTTCTTTGTTTGAGGTATGGGCACCGTTTGCTGTGACAAAGGAAGAACAAGTGCCTCTCTTGATTTTTTAGCGCGTGTGCCCATCAACTAAGGTGATTAACGCTAACGAAGTTTGTACATAGGCCTACGCCTTTGGGGTGGCATATATAAAAAGCTTTCTTTGCTATGCAAAGAATGACGACAGAGACGTTACCTGACATGATTCATGAAAGTGACGTGTATGCTTTGTAACTCATTCTGCAGATTTTTTAGGGCTGAAGTACATCCAAAAGCCATACCTGACAGGAACCAATGCCCAGCCTGGACGACGTGATGTTTTCCATGATAAGCATAAAAACCTTTGACATCGTTTACAGTTAATTCTGCGCTGAGGCATCCATAAACATCAACACTACGTGCCGCGGCGTGAACTTGTCATACCTATTGATACATTTCTACACCAGCTGTGTGCGCTTCGGCGACATGGTCACTTTGGACCCTACTGTGACTTATTCATGGAGTCTGCCCCGGTGCTTTGGTGGTTTGGTGCGGCGAATTTATGGCGTATGGTTCCATTTTTCTACATCAAACCCACTGAACGATGGCAGATTTAGCTGAGAAATACCATATTCATCTGGGTAAAATATACATGGATTCACAAATCAAGGTTGTCCAAAATGTACCCATGTCACGTGAGGTCCAATATCCCCCCCCCCCCCTCCGTGTTTTTCTTCCCTGAGTGTACTGTTTTCATGCAACGAGTATTCATTTGTTGTTTGAAGACATTGTTATCAATTTTGGGATACAGTGATAGCAGTTTCAGTGGCCATATTTTACGCCATTAGCTAATGCTGCCAACATTCAGGACCACATTGCATATTTCTCATAAAAATTGCATTGATTTACCTAAGGCAGGAGTGCCTTTTACGCATGTGGTGTTGGCAAACCCTGCGCAGGTTGTTTAGTTGGCCATTTCCACAACTGATATAATTGTTGATCCCCAACAAGTACGCCCGCTTTTTGTTTGTTTGTTTGTTTGTTTGTTTGTTTTGTTTTCTGTTTTGCTCTTTGTTTTTTGTTTTTGTTCTTTTTTTTGTTTTGTTTCTTGTTTTGTTTTTTGTTCTTGTTTGTTTTTTCCTGCATTTTTCCTGTTTTGTTTTTGTCTGTTTTTTTGTGGGGGAGGGGATTTATTGACCTTTTGCCTTTGACTTTCTTACATGTTACTTTTATTTATCAGTATGCTTTTGTCGATCATATAATTCAATTTCAGCTTCGTGGACATAGGCCTACATTTTCTGTGTGGTTTTTATTCAAGATTTATTAAGGCTCATTCTTGCATTTCTAGTCAAAAAGGCACATTGCGACACACCTCTCTTTAATGTCTGTTATGTGCCATCGCCCCGATCCAGTTCAGGGGTGGCAGCTTGCCCTGGCTGGGCACTGGGTCTCATATACTCAAAATGTTCGCTTCTCGCCAGTTCCAGGGTGCCATATTGTCCCTGCTAGCTGTGTGATTCCCTTCGTGCAGCCAGAACAAGGGTACCACTTCAAGTGAGCCATGTGTCTTTACTTGCGGTAATTTGTATACCTCGGTATTAATGCAGAGCTGTGAAAGAACATCTCTCTCTCTCTCTCTCTCTCTCTCTCTCTCTCTCTCTCTCTCTCTCTCTCTCTCTCTCTCTCTCTCTCTCTCTCTCTCTCTCTCTCTCTTTCTTTCTCTCTCTCTCTCTCTCTCTCTCTCTCTCTCTCCTTCTCTCTCTCTCTCTTACTCTCTCTCTTACTCTCTCTCTCTGTATGTATATATATATATATATATATATATATATATACATACATACATACATACATACATACATACATATACATATATACATATATACACGCATACCTGTGTGTGTGTGTGTGTGTGTGTGTGTGTGTGTGTGTATGTGTGTGTGTGCGTGCATTTTGTGTCCACGGAACGGCCGGGTCTCGAACCACCAACCTTCGGCATCAATCACCTAACCGAAAATAGGACACGCAAATACCAACTGTACCAATTCCCCATTCCGTAGACAGAAGGAAGCAAGTATGGATGAATGTCATAATCGACACCGCCCAGTTCATTGTATTTATCCCATTGCAAATGCGTACTGTATTCAGAGTTGTGCCAAATCGGGGACTTTTCATGTGTAAGGCCGCCAGCATGAAAGAAGCACAGCAAATATGTTTTGTGACTATGGAATGGCCGGGTTTCGAATCAGCAAACTTCGGAACCAATCACCTAGGCGAAAATATCAAACGCTAATATATATATATATATATATATATATATATATATATATATATATATATATATATATATATATATATATATATATATATATATATATATATATAAATGCACATTTGCTCAAAATTAAGAAATTACTCAAAATTGACAGTTTTTTCTCAAATGTTACACACCTGATATTTTACGTTCAGACATTGACTCAGGGTTCGCAGTGAAATAGAACGTTGTTGTTTATAAGTGAGGAGTAGGTGTCGTCATGGAGTTTGTTTTACATTTGTGGTGCAGGATGTCGATTGTTGTAGTCCTTGGTAGGATTTTCCTTAGTTCGTACAGGTGGTCTAGTTGCAACCGGCTATTTTACAAACACTGGGACTGAATATATTGCCCAAGATTGTTTTCACATCAGTTATGCACTGGCGGGTGATTAAAGTAGGATAAGATATCCAGCTAGAAAGGGTACATATTGGTTCAGGGGTGAGTCGAATTGTTCTTATCTGAACCTGTACTATACAAATTTAGTAACTATGGTTTGTTTGACTGTTTCCAATTTTCAACTTACCTTTTATGGTGATGCTCTCCTTCAGTCGTAAATCACCTCTCTCGTTTGAGCTGCTTCGTTGTGACCCACACTGGCAATTCAAACTTAATGTATATGACCTCGCCTGAACCAAATGTAAGGCTTCCAGTACCTGATGGCAACGCCAGAAGGATGTAAGAGACAGCACCGTGCAGCTGTTAAGTATTCATTCAAGGTCATAGGCCAAGAGGCCAAGGGACAAGTATGAATCAAGGCATATAAAATGTGTACATATTTCTCATGCTGTGGTTCCCAATATATATGCTACTTAATTGGAAATTTGTAGTTATTGGAGAACACAATGAATAAGGTTTGCCTGGAGCTTGCAAGGTACAAAGACTATTTTTTACTACGTATTTGGAAGTTGCACTGTCCAATAATTCACAAAACCCAGGGTTTTGTAATACAAAAACCTAGGTTTTGCTCAAACAACCCGGAGCTCTAAACAAAACACTGGATTTTGTATGTAAACCCGTGACTTTTGTAACAACACTCTGAGTTTTGCTCGGAAATCCTAGGGTTTTGACATAAAACCCTCGGTTTTTTACATTACATATTATAACAAAACATATCATAATTTTTAAAAAATTTAATAATATGCAAGAAACCTGAAGTTTTATTACAGAAACCCGGTATCTTCAGACCAAACTTTGTTTTGTTGACACAACCCATGGATTTAACACACAACCCTGGGTTTTTTAATGAAATCCAGGGTTGCCTTTTCTATCAATTTTTTTTTTTACAAAACTCAGGATTTTATTTCAAAACACCAGTCTTGTCATGATCACCTTGAGTCAGCAGTTGTCATAAAGGTTCAATAATTTGCAAAACCTGGATTTTGTTGGCGTCATCTATCACAAATCCCACAGTTCTGAATAATACGCAAAACCCAGGTTTTGCCCCCCCCCCCCCCCCACACACACACAAATTCCACGGTTTTCAATAATATGCAAAACCCTGGCATTGGTGACATCAGAAAACTTAAGGTTTTGTAAATGTACTCTACATTGGTCATATGGATACACCAGCAGCGCACAACAGGGCTTTCTTTATGTGATTCGAAAATAAGATTAGAGTAAGTTTTACTTTGCCAAAATTCTGCATTTTACCCCTTCACAGTCCAACTTGCTGAACTTGCTGTAAACAAAGATCATGCCAAGACCGCAGATCCAGGTAAAACATCCATCGATAAACGGCTTAAACGTCATGTATTTTATCACTGTATGCACAGCATGAGCTCATATTGTAGGGACAACTAGAAAAATATCTGAGATCTATACTGTATATGTATTTTTAGAAATACAGTGCATTAAGATTGATTTTCTTCGACCGTGCAAATGGCCTGGAGTGTTAGTGGCACAAGACTTATGATCTGCCTGCAGCGATGTGACCATTCATTACAAAATGACTGACACATCACACTGTGGTGATAATTTTCTCAACACGACTAAGTCTAAAATGTTTATATGGTATTCTTTAACTCGACCTTCCTTCCCACTATTCAGAATCATTCCATCTTGTGAAAGATAATCTATAAGCTCTTTCCCAAGAGCTCTAAAGGGGTGAAAATCTCAAAAATAAATAAGAGAAGTAGATCCACTCACCTCAGGCTCCAGAAGCCATTACTCTATGCGTGTAGCCATGCTAGCTTACAATGTTCCACATATGCTACTGTCATGATGGTCAGACCACGCGGCTTTATTTAGTCCCTCATATCTACGTCACGCCAGTCAAGGAGAATATGACAGCACACAATATGTGGGGAATATTTAGACAATAATGGTTGATAACTTGGACCGGGAACGCTATTTTTTAGATCAGCAAAGTTTCTCACACTTCATCATATATTGTGCAATAAATTAATTATTAGCAATGGGATCGAATGTTTGAAGCAAATCAAAGAACTCAAGGCTATGCACTCAGCAAGAAGCCCACACAGTACTTCGCGCCTTGTGCATTATTTCACACATCCTAATGTCTTTGACTAATACGTATAACCTCATCACGTCATAAAGAACATAATTTTAGGCTATGTGCGTAATAACCAATAATGGTATTAATGATCACACAAACTTGACCACTTCTAGTTTGGTGCTTTTTTCTAGTTCACTAGCCTTGGTCTACCAAGTAACAGCTGTCATGATTGGTTGGTAACAAAACCCTGGGTATTGCACTTTTTCAAAATGCCTGGATTTGTGACGTCACAAAACCCAAGGTTATGCTCTGTTGTTTCAAAACTTACAAAACCATGGGTTTTGTGGACCAAGGTTTGGGTCTGTTATTTCACAGTGTTACACAACGCAAGATTTTCTGGGAAAACCGAGAATTTTGTAAAAACAATGGGCATGGGTTTTGTTTAAACAAATAACAAAACCGAAGGTTTTGTGATCAAACCCTTACAGTTTGGCTCTTAACCTGTGGGTTTTGTGCTCAAAACTGAAGGCTTTTGTACCTAAAAAAGTTTTGTTCATGAAACTTGTGGTTTTCTACCCAAGACCCAGAGTTGTGAAGCAAAACCCAGGGTTTTGTCCAAAATCCTATCAATTTCGGAGCATGCCAATGCATACTTTCAAAATTCAATAACTAAGCAAAACGGAGGGTTGTCTAACAAAATCCTCGGTTTTGCAAGCAAAACCTAGGGTTTTGTGATAAGGCCTATGAGGTGATTTTAGCAAATCTCATGGTTTTGCTACAAAGCCCAGGCTTTTCAACGAAACTCAGCACTTTTGTGAATTATTGAAGGTTACAACTTCCATTTACAATGTATGTCAGCTGAGAGCACATTTCAGAAACACAGTGTGACGATGTTTTGATACTAATGGGAGTACTGATATCCTCACAAATAGTGCAATTTCTGCTCTGCTTTTGCAGCATTCATCAGTGAGGCCTGTAGCTAGTGTTTAATCTGCAGATAAGCATTCATGGAGACTTGAGGCCCTGTTAACAGTGAAACTAGTGGGGGATGGAGATCTGGGTACAGATAGAACAGTGTTGTTGATGGTGGGCACAGAAGTTTCACTATCATCCCTTCCTGTAGTAGTAAAACAACTTCCTTTGTGGTTCCACAGCAGTGACCCTGTACAAATTCAAGGACTGGACATTTTATGGCCATACAGTTCTTGAAGTTCCGTTTTGTGAATATTGCTAGCAAGAGCTTGTATGCCTGGCAATGTATTTTGGGCACCAGCCTCCAAAACCTGCTTCTAGACACATTCTTTTTAAATTGTCTGAATATTGTTTTGCCCCCATGATTGGTCTTTAAACCTTGTGTCACCAGTGTCTTTTGAATGACGGCAAGGTAATACCTGCCGATAGAGCTTTGCAACAGGAGAATCCTTGTGCACACCGATATGGTCAATTGTATCATCAGAGAAACAGAGACAAAAAAAATGGACATGCCAAGCTTTCACGTAATTGATATAGGTGTGCATAGGAAACATGCTTTGTTTAATTCCAATTTTCTGTAATGCAAAGTACAGCTTATTCCAAGTTTTAAAAGATAAAAAAAAACTTGTGTTCTGAAGTTTACAGTGAAAGCTAAGTGCCCCCCCCCCAAATATAATAATAATAATGATAATAATAATAATAATAATAATAATAATAATAATAATAATAATAATAATAATAATAATAATAATAATAATAATAATAATAATAATAATAATAATAATAATAATTTATGAAACCTCCATTACTGGAGAAATAAAAATGTCAAGTACATCGAGATAAAATACATCGAAATGTTTATACAGCACCAACACGTATTTACAGAGCACATCAGAGAGCACATCGCTTATAAATACATATACATACAAAAACCAAGTGTGAAAAACCAAAATTAAAATGATATCATGAAAAAGAGTGCGGCCTAGGTCACACTTGGGGGCATGGAGTCATGATATGGCACACTTTGCCATGGCATGGCTCCATGACTCGCGACACGACCTGGTCGCCCTCTCGACCATGGAAATAGAGATAGGCCCTTCCCACCAGAGATGCACACAGCCCTAACGAACAGAGCCAGGTTCCGTGCCAGATGTTCCTCCAGACCGTTAGCCCAGGCCCAGAAGGTGACTAAAACGCCTTGGTCAACAATATTGCCAGTGTATGTTCATAGCCCCATGGCTTCTGGAAATTCTCATGGAACAGTAAGTACTTTAATGAATCCACCATCCCATATATATATATATATATATATATATATATGTATATATATATATATATGTATGTATGTGTATGTATATTATATATATATATATATATATATATATATATATATATATATATATATATATATATATATATATATGTGTGTGTGTATATAATCATACTTATTGTTAAGGGAGTGGCACAGGCACATGCATTACTGTCAGGTGCCGCCATGTAGGTAAGAAACTTTACATCAATAAATGGCTGCTCATGGGGCCTGTTGGTAAAAACAATGCTTATTAAATTTTAGGCCGTTGTTGTCCTCATTTCTGCTTTTTATTTCTTGTATTATTCAATGCCTCTTTCGTTTATTTTTTTACATAACGCACTTTTATTGCTTTGAAGCATTTGGGGGTTGAATGGTCTGTGATCCTTTGTGGTCCATGGGTCAGTTTTTGTTGCGCGCTTACACCACTCCAGGAACTTGACCTCTTTGAAGTTAGTGTAAAATTACATTACCTCACAACTTGGTAGTGTGCTATTGTGACCTATGAAGTCAGAATTGTAGCGTCATCTGCCGCCACACACTGTTCATCAAAGATTTTGGTGACCAGATAATCACAATGGCTCTTTGAAGCCGCTGAACTACAAAATGCTTCACCTGACACCATGTTAGGTAAGATCGAGGAATTTGTGAGCGTGAAAGGTGGTGTCAAGTTTTAGGGTATCCAAACCGTTGGTATGCTGTATATGAAAATTCGATAGCAAAAAGCTGTAGCAATGAAGAGAAAACCAGCCAGCGGATTTCAAGAATTAAAGAAATAGCATAATACGAACATATTGAAGGAAAAAGGCAGCACCCGCTCTGGGACCAATTGACGTCTACATTACGAGTGCCTCTATATGTCCCTTTGTAATTTCAAAGCAACGGAATAC
This sequence comes from Hermodice carunculata, assembly GCA_964020975.1. Taxonomy (NCBI): domain Eukaryota; kingdom Metazoa; phylum Annelida; class Polychaeta; order Eunicida; family Amphinomidae; genus Hermodice; species Hermodice carunculata. Next base: position 2,059,743 of record OZ026618.1, read on the forward strand.
ATATTTATCATCTATTGGAGTATCTGTGTAACAATTTGGTTCAGCCAGGTGCCTGCATGTGTGGCTACATTTGAGAGATCTCGTACAGTCCAATAATCTTCTTCGTCCTCTACCTCTTCTTTTCCTTTTTCTTAAATTATATGTTAACAGCAATTAAAATGGTTACCTTTATATCCCACTCCCCCCCCTCCAAAAAAAACACAAAAAAACTAGTTATCTCACAGCTCCCCTTGACGTGGGTTGGGCGCTTAGCATCCATATAATGCCAGGGTAAACTGTAGAGCTGGGGCATGATATCGTGACAGGTCTCATTCACATTTCTCATTGTAATTCTTATAACTAACACTGCTGACATTGTCAAACGTGTTGAGGCAGAAAAAAGTGGACCACTAGGAGATTTTGCCCAATAGTGACTGGGGATAAACACCATGAGAAGCTGAAATAGTACCAACAAATGGATAGATGCTGCACCTATCCTCTGTGTAACATATCACTGCATGGTATATACCGTATCTGTAGAAACATTCAATGAAAATTCCGCACTTTATTATAATTTATTCTACATTACTTGGCCAAATTTGCAAGTCTGTTCCACTGTCAGGGCCGTCAACTTGGCTAACTGGTCTCTGTTGGATTTTTGACTAATTAAACCATGCACAACAGGCACTTCTGTCTTGCAAGATCCATGGTCCAGAGCAAAGGACTGGTCACAACACTTTGGACAATCCAATCGGTAATATCGCATGTGCATGAATTATGAAATAATGAATATGCATTTTGAAAGGATTTCAAACCATCAGAAGTGGTATATGTTTACCGGCCTGGTAATCTATGTGCTAACTTTCTGTAAGCGTCTCCTGTCAGACCTTATTGTTTGTGCTTCCCATCTCCCTAATGGGTTGAAAGAAAGGACAAGTGCAGTCTGTATTCTGTTTTGCGAAAAGGGATGAAAGAGTCAAAGCGCGAGGTGCTTGTAATAGCCTAAAAGATAGAAAATCAGATCCCATCACTTACCTTTATGCCTGCCGAATATTATAATAGCTCAAACCGAATAGATGTTCTGAAGCTGTACATACCACCGAGGTACAGCATCCTTAACTGTATGAGTACATGCCTCAAGTTCTTGGAAAATGAATGTGCCAACCAAAACTGAGCTTGCATTTAGTTTCGCAAACATGGAGTTCTTGTGCACATTCGATGCATTCACTGAATTTATTCCTACAAAGTGAGAAATGGTGTTGGCAAGTTTAACCAGACAATAAAATGGACAGATTGATAGAGAGGAATGGGAAGGGGTTAAGGAAGAAAAAGAAATGTGTGGTTGGGCGAGGAAAAAGAAAAAGAAAGGAAGAAAAATAGGAGAAAGAAACAGACGAATACACAGAAATATTGAATTATACGGTTTGTGAAAATAGCTTAATAATCAATAAACGTACACAGATATATATATATATATATATATATACATATGTCACTTAAAGAATACTAATGGACGAACTAGCTGGATAGATGACCATATGGCTGTTTTTATCTTATAGGTATATTATAAAAATGAAGTCTATCTCTGTTGTTGTCATTGGCATGTAACACCGCGGTTGTTGGTAGGTATTTTTTCATGACGCGCAAGAGCGACATCATGAAAAATATGCCTACTAACAACCTGGCTGTTACATGCCAATGACAATAACAGAGACAGACTTCATTTTTTATATTTATATTTATATTCATATTAACATTAATACTAGAATTAAATTTGTCATGAATATTTGTGCATAAAAGTTTTGATAGCCACTGCGAAGGACCGTTTGTTTATCAGTGGGAGGAGCTATGGGTCTGGCCATGCAGCCGCTTGTTACGTAGCAAAGTAGGCACTGGCACGTGCCGTGCTGCACATGATGTTACCATCGACTGATGAAAAGAAAATTTGTCCCTATTCTTTCAATGCTAGCAGAAACTCCGAATTTCAAAATTAAAAAATGCCTACCAACAACCGCGCTGTTACATGGCAATGACAACAACACAGACAGACTTCATTTTTTATATTTATATTCATATTAACATTAATGCTAGAATTAAATTTGTCATGAATATTTGTGCATAAAAGTTTTGTTAGCCACTGCAACGGACCTTTTGTTTGTCAGTGGGAGGAGCCATGGGTGTGGCCAGCCGCTTGTTACGTAGCAAAGTAGGCAGTGCCGTGCTGTACATGATGTTACCATCTACTGATGAAAACAAAATTTGGCCCTATTCTTCCAATGCTAACAAAAAGTCCGAATGTAAATATTAGGATATGACCTATTCCCCAATCTGATCTGATAAGAATGATTCGAGAGAGCTGTTTCTAGGTCATTGAGAATTTTGTATTTTACAGTGTATACATCTTTTGCCTAAAGCATACTCAAAGGAGGCACTTCACCATGGATAGTTTACTAGGCCTTGTTTAAAAGTTAGGTTATTTTTCCTTCTCTTCAGCATTCAAATTTTCAGCACTTGTTTGAGAGATCAGTCATTGACCTCACACAGAAGAACATAATAATAATAATAATAATAATAATAATAATAATAATAATAATAATAATAACAATAATGATAATAATAATGAAAATAATACTAATAATAACAATAATAGTAGTAATAGTAGTAGAAGTAGTAGTAATAACAATAATAATAATAATGATAATAATAATAATGATAATAATAATAATAATAATAATAATGATAATAATAATGATAATAATAATAATAATAATAATAATAATAATAATAATAATAATAATAATAATGGATTCAAAACAACATACTAATAATAATAATAATAATAATAATAATAATAATAATAATAATAATAATAATAATAATAATAATAATAATAATAATAATAATGGATTCAAAACAGCATACTATTAAATGAATGGTGGGTTCCATCTTTTCTTATCAGATACATTTCTGATATTTCACATTTGATTCTGTTCCCGATTTTGGTAAGCATGCCCTCCCAAAAGCATCTGCAAACCTTTTCCGTCGACAGCCAGACTTGCTGGGTGGAGAGTCGAGGTAGGAGCCTGCAGCACAGTTTGATTGAGAGTATTATTGCCTGCAAAACAACGTGTTTGTTACGATATTTATGAGTAGATTATATGCAGTTGTCATGGGAAACAAATTATAATGGCTCAAGTCTTGCAACAAACGATGGAACGATGCCATACGTACACTCATATAATGCATGCTTTCACTTTATGTAAAAGAGGCAGGGTCATGATATCCTGTGCTCAGTTGTCTTTAAATTTGGAGACTGCGACATCGACTTTTTCTTGGGGCTAATGAGAACATACACACTGAAGCCAGCAACACACTGTGGACAGATTCACAGCAATGTGCTATAAATGTATTCGGGTATGCACGTTTACAGCGCAAATATACAAACATGAATGCCAGCATACAAGCAGACTGGGAGACATACATAAATGACGAATATATAGATATATACATGAATACATACATACATACATACATACATACATACATACATACATACATACATACATGAATGAATGATTAAAAATGAATGAATGAATAAATAAATATATAAGTAAATAATTAAGTGCAACATATCACCAGGATGGGAGCCCCTTAGTTGTTTGGGTTTTAGAGATTTGCCGAACATGAGCAGTATGACTGTGATGCTCTGATGCGAATTTTTCTCACTTGCTGCAAGACCAAGGCTTTGGAAGCAGGCTGTCAATTGTACTAGAGATTAAGTTGTCTAGGAGAGGTGTTCTGACCATGCAAGACAATTAATCATGCATACCAAATAATTATGCTACCTGGTGGAGGTAGACATGTTGTGGTGGAAAGAGGCGTGGCTGTTGTGTAAAGCATGTGAAGTATTCATTGTATTGTCGCTCTCCCTCTCTCTCTCGGTTTCTCTGTCTGTTCAACTGTGTGTGTGTGTGCGCGCGCGCGTGTGTGTGTGTGTGTGTGTGTGTGTGTGTGTGTGTATGTGTGTGTGTTAATTAGTTCATTTGTTCTTGCCCTGATCAAAACCGTTCAACCATCCAGTCAGTGGCCAAACTGGTACTCGGGCTTCAAGATGCCTTGGAACTGGGGTTCTGTCTTCCAGCTCTCCGTTTGGCCAATAACATCTGGTTGTTTGCGACGGAAATGGTGGAGCCGCAGTAAGCATTTGTTAAATCGTAATCTTTTTCCAGCTTAGTACACGGTGTAAAGTTCTGTGTAGCTGTGACATGTATTTTGAACTTCTTTCATTGTTGGCAAAATGTCAAAACACTGTTGTCGCAATGTTCTAGAAAGGAGACATGATAATGAATTTTTTAATTTACTTTGGTACAATTTTTTGGGAAACGGTCACGACGTTTCGACTCCCTTGTAGGAGTCTTGGTCACGTGATGATTTGTGGTGGGTAGAAAACTACCCAGACCCCTAGAAGGGAGTCGAAACGTCCTGACCGTTTCCCCCAAAAATTGTACCAAAGTAAGTCAAAAATTCATTATCATGTCGAATCTTGGTACCAGTACTAACATATTCCATACAAACAAGGAGACACTTCATTCCCTGCAAACATTTCTAAGTATAACTTTTCATCCACACAGCAAGGCATACTACAGACTACATCTATGACTGGCCCCTCTCTATTTTCAGTCATAACATAGAATCTGGGGGTATAGAAACATTGACATGTACTCGCGCCGTCAGGTACGTGTTCTGTTTGTCATAAATACGAAGTCTCATGCTCAAGTCAACACTTCAAAGACAATTATTGATTTTTCCAGGTCTTAGCTGTCTCTCCACTTATAGAGAACTTGTTGCCACTTAGCAACCTCCCCACACCATAAACTGCATTTTTTATAGCCACCATATATCACTAGCTACCAGACCAGACGAATGTGTTGCCCAGTGAGCTTTACATACCCTGGAATGAAGTGTTTTGTCACCATATGTGCTACTAGACCCATTTCCATGGATTGGAAAGATTCAAATGGTCCTAACTTGTAACATTTTCCAAAGGTTCACTACTCTCGGTGAAAAGCCTTGACTTCATGTACGCATGTATAATTATACCATGCCTGTAGTGTTTCAGTGTAACAGTGTCTGAGAAAAATGTCAGATAAAATTGCTTGACAAGAAAGAAGAATCGGAAGAAACAGAGGAAGAAAGAAAAAAGGGAAGGAAAATGAGAAACAACGAAAGCTAGAAAGTAAGAAAGAAAGAAAGAAAGAAGGAAGGAAGGAAGGAAGGAAGGAAGGAAGGAAGGAAGGAAGGAAGGAAGGAAGGAAGGAAGGAAGGAACAAAAGTATGCAGCGTTGGAATACCTGCAATTTGAGTCCAACATGGTCAAAATTGGATGAATATTGACCAAGTTGCAGCTCGATGAAAATTTCAAAGATCCCTATGACCTTGACTTTGACCTGTAGAGGTCACATGTAAATTACAAAAATGTGCAGGTCACTAACATAATAATTGAAGATGGATTAGTTACTTGTACCTATAATAGTTTTGGAGATATTCAAGGTTTAAATTTTTAAAAGGGCTCTAAATTCCATTATTTTCAAAATCATCACCGCTCTTGATGATAAGACATAACTTCATGTCTGGAGCTATAATCATATCAAACTTGGAGTTTCCAAATGTAACAGTGCCCGAGAAAATTATCAGACAACATTGCTGTTAAAGAAAAAGGAAAGAAAGAAAGAAAGAGAGATAAAGAAAGAAAGAAAGAAAGAGAGAAAGAAAGAAAGAAAGAAAGAAAGAAAGAAAGAAAGAAAGAAAGAAAGAAAGAAAGAAAGAAAGAAAGAAAGAAAGAAAGCCCAACAAAAATGAATGTGTTGGAACACAGACATAATAATACCTATGTTCTCAGTGAGTGAAATTGACCTTATTATCCCCAAATGCAAGAAACTTAGAAATACAACTATCAGAACTACTATTGCCTTGTTAATCAACACTGCTGAGTGAAATGTGATGTTGCACGTGATAATTTATACCAATGGTGCACACAACAATACAAAATTACAGAACAAAAAATTACTTTCATGGTCTCAGTAGACACACATTCCTCTGATCCAAATGGCCAACAGGGTTTAATATAATGATTCCACCAGGGCATCCCAATGGTGCAATGTCCAATGAAGAAGTATATTGGGGTCCATGCTCATTAATAATTCCATCGTTGTATGCTAAAGGTTAGAAGTCAGAAAGATGAATGAAATATGATTCTTCAGAGCTACATGTTCGTGTCTGATACCTTTAAGGCCTCATAACAATTCCCTAGGAGCATCATAATGGGCCAAAGCCCAAGGTACAAGTTTGAGATTTCTTCGGGGCATCCCAATGGTGTAAAGTGCAATAAATATTATTAGGAATCTAAAATATTTATGGCACATACACAATACCTGTACTTAATTGGTTCCCTCAGGGACTGTAGGTGATAATGATGATATAAATGATTCACCCAGGAAACCTCAAGCATTATGGAGCTAGAATAAGCTCGTTGCACTACCTTGATCCCTCCAGTTGCCTTAATTGCTCCCAGCTCGGAGAATGCTTCATGTGAAACCTTCAGGGATTATAGACTGTATGTGTTCCATATATTTTGAAATCATAATGGTCAAACTTGAAAGTCAGAAGAATGTACATTCATATCAAAACTCAGAGATCTTTTATTTATGACCAACAGATAATATACAAAAATCTTGATATAACAAAAATTATCAAAGTTGGTCTAGGGAGACCTTGCTACAACATAATGCAATGTGACAAGAAGTGAGCTTATAAACATGTGGATTTTTGAAAAAAAAAAATGTTATACATCAGGATATTATATTGGACATGTTTGTTTCCCAGGGAGATCAGACCTTTTGGGTCTAGATTGAATCCCATAGGAAATCATAGACTTGCTTTCATTCCCCCGTGAATTAGATATTTAATTGCTTTGATTTATTCTGGGAATCATGGGATTAAATAAGAATATTAAATATCAGATATATTAGAATTCATACGGTAGCAATATCAGAAAGCACCTGGCACCTGTGACAATCTGTCTTTCATTGTTAATCATGCTAGACAACTTGAAACTTTTCCAATGTGTGCCTTTTCCTTTTTACCCTTTGTATGCAGATTATTCATTTCCTTCCATTGCAGACGCCACAGACTTTTCGAAAATGGAATATGACATATGCTTTTTCTGTTTTTTTTTTTTTCATGTGAAGTAAAAACAGGTGGTCAGTATTATCTGGAGACGTAGGCCACTTGTAGGCCAGGGTTTTTTTTGACGAGAGGTGGTATTTTTAATAATGTAAATAGCAGTGAAACAGAGTTGAACATGTTCTAAGTTCCAATTGATATAGAAAAAATTAAACGATACAAAACAAACAGAAACCAAATACGTGGAATGCTTGTTTGCTACAGATGATCAAATTCAAACAGAAAAAACAAATGATTAGTCCTTGACTGACTTGTTTTACATCAAATAAACATCAAATATTTGATGTTTATTGAAATTTGATATGGAACCACTGTAACTTTAATCGCTCTAACATTGAGTCAAATTGGGTACCGGTACTGCATCATGCACGAGATTCGTCCTTTCTTCTTGTGTCATCTAAGTATAACTTGTACATTAAATTTCCTTTAATTTGTCGATAGGTACAAAGTTTTCCCTCTTATTAAGGTCTCTACCAATTTTGCTTTCCTAAAATTAATATATCTTTCCATACATCTGTTTCTCATGGACCTACTTTTTTGTGTGCACCTTAAGATTTTTACATCGCATTTAGGTTTTGTACAAATTTCCTTGACGAAATTGAACTCTGATTTTATGTGAATTTGGTGTAGGCTGTAGATGAATATTAATTTTGATTGTATGCCCTCTATTAAAAAACAAGAGATATTATGTTTTCAATGCTGTTCAAGCTTAACGTAATAATTTTGCATAAATGGAAAATATCTATTAGTTCCAATATTTAGTAATTGGTGGAGATGAAAGTATCAGAAATGTTACAAAATTCTGTATTGAAAGCTTTAAATGCGGGCATATTGGGATCAAACCACATTACACCCACTATTGCTAATGTAAATACTTGGTTTTACTTTTTGATGTTTATTGTATGCACGAGTACCTTTTCATTATAGGCCACTTTGTAGTTTTATCAGGTGTGCACTTGGACGCCGAGGGCGTGAATATGTCCATAAAAATTCTGCATTCTGTATGGGAGAACAGAAAGTAGATGTGATCACAGTAACGGGATATTCGTGCCCCACAGCTGATCTGTGAGGAGGATATGAGGCAGTGATGCTTTGTTGGTTCCTTGCAATATCATTGCCCACACACAGTGTTGACTCCAGCTGAATCACTGTGTATACAAGTGCTAGTGTACATACCTTCATAATATTCACGTCAGCTCAAAGTGTACATAGTTTTCCACTATCAAGCCAAAATTTATCTTTTCGGGTAGCAAAATGTTTTAATTTACGGCCCCTTTCATCCCTAGGCCTCATATTTTATTGGCACTCTCCAATCATGTTACCTCAGCACAGGCATAATTACCCCCCCTCCCCCCGAACCTTAAGTATTTTTGCACAGTTTTCTCGTCACAGCAACGCTGCAAACTGCTAATAATTACCGAGTGTATCCTGAAAAAAAAAAAAACCTGTCGGACACGCAAGTCAAAGAAACCACATGTCCGAATTGAGCATTTTAAAGATTTCTACTGTCACAGACAGGTGGCCAGCCATAAATGTCGAGCCCTGGTCAAGGACCATATAATATGACATCGTTGTGTTGCTGTATTCAGAGACTTGTTTGCAATTAGAGGGCCAAGTAGTAGACAGGAACATTCTTGGGTAATAACACGACAGGACACATTAAATTATAATCTGATACTATCAACTGGGAGTACCACGGGGGCTTGCTATTCACTAGCAGTATTACCTATTTGAAAAACTGCCTCTCATCTGCTAGTACATGACTTCACACTGTCTGTCACAGAAATTCACAAAACCAATGTTTGAACTCAAAGCCAATTTACGTCCTTCACTAGGAGCGATATTAAAGTCCTATTAATATCAAAATGTATATATTAGACATAATAAGGATCCTCCTGGTAGGATAATTGCTCACAGTCTTATCATAAGAGCCAAGGTAACAAGGCCAATTTACTGATTTTTTCTTTGGCATTAATTGCGAACTATTAGGATAGGCATACCATTATGTACTTGATAAGTGTGTTCCAGAAGGGAGAAGGCGACGCTGCACATGGATAAACTTAACATTATTCCCAAAGTTGATGGATTATTCATGTTTTCACTTGAAATTTAGATAAAAATCCTTCCGCCAGAAATTTTATTGTGCACATGCGGTTAAATTAAATACCCTAATGCACTCTTGCAATGTCTTAAAAATGGCGATCTAGTCTTTATCAATAAGGCTAATAGACTTGTGGTATATAAGAAAGCAGGTTTTAATAAATAAAATAATTATGGTATATGCGAGCAGAGGACCAGAAACCCGTTTCACTGCGTTATTCTAATTCTGTGATATATATGTATATATATATATATATATATATATATATATATATATATATATATATATATATATATATATGTACCAAATTACCAACATCTTGTTTTGCATATTTTCTGCATTAGAATTGGTCATGCAGTCGTAGAATTCCAAAGTTGAAATATGAGGAAATTTGCTAACATGGCATATTGTGGTCGTTAAAACAGTACTGGTAAAACATAAGTGACTATATTGTGGTCTTATCTCTGGTCCAATAATGCGATTTTTAGTAGAGAAAATTTTAAAAAGCTGAATGGTTCTCTAGAGTCTAGATTGATTATTTTAACAGGATTTATATACATAAAATCATTTAATGAAAATTTATGCATTCCTTGGAAATAAATTGTTTGTAAACTATAGATTGAAACCTCAGTAAATGCAACTTGGGTTTTTTCATTTTATGAATGTCACAATTAGTTTTAATTGTGATCCATATGACACCAGAAAAACTTGTTACTCAACTTCTGTGCTTTTTTTCTATTCAGATGGGAAAAAGTATATATACTCTCATTCCAATCCCCTGGTTTAAATAAACGTTTAAACCAACTGGACACGTAAAAAATTTGTTACTTTGGGGAGGAGAAATCCATGTATTGTTGGCCAATGAAGGTTGTTGCCGTTGGACTTGAAGTAGAAGTTTGATTTTTTACCTAATCAAATCCACTGTGTTTTTTTGTATCCAGATGGGAAAAAGCATATGTACCCTAATTCCATTCCCCTGGTTTAAATAAACGTTTAAACCAACTGGACACGTAAAAATCTTGTTTGAGTTTTAGTGCTATTCGCCTCAACATTTGTCCGTCCAGATTTGGATTTTAAACCGAAGCCAAAGGTAAAATGGACACTAAAAGCGGCCACCACCTGCTTGCGCAACTCGTACCCTATCTGGGAACTACGTCTATGACAGTAATACAAGTATATTATCTTACGTGATTCATCCTAGCTGGAAAGTAAGGTAAATGCCACTAATGCAGACATGTTATCATTACTATAATAGTGATAACTAATTATAAAGTCTATTATCATGTTATAATATTGTGCTCTTCCTGTAAAAGGTGGGTCAGATAGTTTGTTAAAAAAAGTTCAGTGGTTGTAACAATGTCCATGCAAATGTTGGAGCAATGCTTTATGTTCACACATTTCGCTGCTTGGTGGTCCAAATATCACAAATATATGGTCTGTAAGGTTGTTGTGTAACAAAACTGACAGGGAGTATGTTTTCCATATGGGTTATATAGATTACCATTCGCCTTGTTTCTAATAGCCAACCTGCCCTGCAAGAAGAGACATGTGTAAATAAAGATCCTAAATACTGAAATGAAAACTCTCCACAATATATACAATACTTGACGTGGTTTATATAGGGACAGTGGTACCTGCAATCAAGACCGCATCCAATTAGAAACAAAACCACCCTTTCAATATACTGGACTTTTCTTCATTTAGTAAATGTAACTAAATTCCAGCTTTCCAAATATGCCTTTTGACTGCGACATGTTTGGATATTTTCGTAAAATACACCCTATGTTTTAATTATATAAAGAGACACACTAGATCACTGTACCGGAATACTGTACCGCTCTTTTGCATATCCAAAAATATCGTGTGAAACATAAACATATTGCAAAATATATCAAACCAATTTAAACAGCTTTTAAGTTAATCAAAATAATTTATTGAAAATTCTCCGAATTTTCATCCAAAAACAGCAACCCATTTTGTGCATAGATACCAAAGTTCACAATGTATATGAATATATCATTAATTTTGGACACAAATAGACCAACACTAAATTATTCCCTATTTATAACAGGCCAACAGTTTAACACCAACCGGCAATTCATAAGACAACATGCTCACACTTGTGAAACTACCTTTGTCAATACCTTTCCTATTTTGCTGGTGGCCAAACTGTGTTTTACTCCTCTGAAAGTCGAACTAAGTAATGTGGCTAGCCCTATGTCAATATTTAAATCTATGTACGGTGTGATAGCAATCAAATTTCAATGCAGATCAATTTCATGCACTGTGGAGGTTGAGACTGGTTGCTATACTCAACCGCAACGTCAGGCTGAGCTAGGAAGTGTCCAATACCAAGTAAGCGTAATGCAATAGTGCTAATTATATATGTTAGGAAACTGGAAACATACATACATACATACAAACAGCTCTGACCTCATGCCAAAACTACATACCCACAGATGTTGACAGTTGAATCATAGACAGTTTTCTATGTTATTTAAGATTGGTGCAGTTTTTAGCCACGGAGAGGGCAACATGGCATTCATGTGTTATTTTATTTTATTAATCCTTAACTTTGTGGTTGCTATTGTACACACGGAAGTTTCGGTTCATCCCTTATGTGTCTGCATCATACAGCGTGATTAAACTATCTATATGAGATGTTATCAGTGACGCTGACTTGTTCTTTTCGAATCACCATCAAACATGAATAGATACTGTTCCAACTATGGCTTCAATACGTATCAGCCGAATGGAATGATATAAATCTATTCGTATGGTTTGTCTGAAGGCATTCTCAAGAGAAAAAAAGGTGGCTAAAAATAAAGAAATAAGTTCTAAAACCTCAGGGATTGACCCATTCATACATCCGTCCATCCATCCATCCATACCTGCTTACATGCATGGATACATACATACATGCACAAATACATACATATATACATACTTGCCCACATACACACACATACATACATACATACATATATACATACATACATACATACATACATACATACATACATACATACATACACACATACATAAAAAGACTGGTATCATGGCAGCTATGGGTCTGGTGTATAGCTTTAAAGTGACCCTTTGAGGTTTTGATTACAGAATCAAAAAGTGTTCACTCAGCGAAGAAACCAAGAGCGAAGCCATATTTCGCCGCTCATTCAGCTCTTCGAAATTTGAGCGAACCCTCACATATGTTTTGCAGAGCCATCTTGTGGTTATGAACGCAAATTAACCGGTACGCCTCAATTTGGTTGATGTAAACAAGCTTTATTACTAATTTTTATGTGTCCTTCGTTGAATCATCGCTAAAAACCACATATAAAAAGGGTATAATTTTCTAACAGAAAAATCATGTCAATGAAAACAAAAAATTCAAATCAATTCCACATTATTCTGTATCAACAGTAGTGATTGGCGATGGGGGTGTGTGCGACAAGTAGAGCTGTAGCACGTTTCAGACCATTTGAGTCATATCAACTCAAACTGGTAAAAATTGGTCAGGTGACCTGAATCCCGCAATGTCATTGGTCACTTGCTTTTATGCATCCTGAATCATTTTAGAATACATGTTTACTGTTTTATATTTTTTTGGCAGGAACCTGCTATTAAGGCATCCCCGGTTTGTATGACTCCCCTACCCCCCCCCCCCTCCACACTCACAAAGGCTGCGCTTCATTTTATATTCTTTGCTCGAATCTGGTATGTGGTCATTTGTATGTCAGCTACTGACACCAATTCCTCCTGGGTATAAACTAGCGCTATAGAAAGTAAGGCTTTGCTCGAATCTGGTATGTGGCCATTTATATGTGAACTACTGACACCAATTCCTCCTGGGTATAAATTAACGCTATAGAAAGTAAGGCTTTCAGGGCTTACTTTATATGTTACTACAAGTGGTCATGAAAAATTGCTGTTAGGGGTTGGCATGATGATTAACCCGAAATTCTTGCACATCAATACTATCTTCGCCACTGCAAGTCCAAAATACAAATGTTAAATGCCAAATCTTGCATACATTAGGCGTGTACCTATAAAGGTACTGCAGGAATACCTGACTGATAATTGTTGACAGCCGGGTGCTCTGTGTCAAGACAAAGGACTTCAGTGAAGGTTTATCGTGTCTATTGTGTATATTGGACCTCCTCAAAGCAAATAAATTGGGTGAGTACTGAGATATCTATTTGTCCTATTGCATGCAAAAGTATAGCTGGATTAACAAGAATGTTTTTACAACAATTTTTTTACTGTTACAAGGCTCTAAAACTTTTGTTTACGAAGACGGCCAAGGACATCTATATACTAAATGATATGAACTACACTACCAGCCACACATTTTGCATACTGGATGTATAATCATAAATGCAAATGGACATATAAAAATAAAGGTTTCATTTTTAGTGTTGAACACATGCATGGAATGTATACTAAATCAAGGGTTGTAAGCAATAAAAATGTAAGGGCCTCAATTTTGGAAAGTACACTGATATAATTAAGCGTCATGATATATATATATCTTTATTCGTACACAGAAGGTACAAAGTTGAGTTGAATAAAAAATACAATAAGTTTAAGAACCAAGCACAAAAACAAGAGACGCTGATCATATTCTGGGTTTGATATGAATGAAAACTGATATATGAGCCTTTCTGCGTGGCACACAGGTCAATTTTGAGAAAATGCAAAAAAAAACCAGCACTTTATTCCAGCTCATATACAGTCAAATGTACTGATCGGGGTATTAAGATGCAGCGTTTCCACAGAACTTGCTTTTGGGGAGGGGGGTGGGGCGGGTGGGGGAGGCTGTAAGAGACATCAACAAAACAGAGAAACATGTTGATGTCAATTTGAAAAGGTTGTTTAAAAAGAGATTGTCTAAATTACATTCAGCTTGGGCACATTTATAAGTTGGTAGAGTAGCTGACATTTCAAAATTGACAAAGGACTCTTATACGAGACAGCACAGAGGGTTTACCTGAGCAAAAATACTGCCGTAACTATCTGAAATTTCACCAAAGACCAAAATCAGATAATATGTTGCTATCGCGTATATTCCCACTATTGTAAGGGGATAAATTATCCCTTGACACGCAGATTTCTTAACAACCCCCTACTCATCTAATTTCAAATGAAGTAAACATTAAATATACTAATACACGGTAAAAACATTTAAACAGTTATATCGAAATTTACGTGTGAGTGCCCATATGATTTCTTCTACTTACATATGTATAAACCTTTGTAAAGAAGGACGATTTTTACACCTCGTGATACTGTGGTCATTCCCAATATTTGCACATATACTTTAAGATATAAATAATGCCAGCAAGGCGCTTATACGCATAATTCTAAACGAAAAAGTACATTAATTTTTTCTGATAAATTGAGTCGCTGAAAGGGCTTATGTAAGACATACAGAATCCAAGATAAGTCGTGAACCTGGAATGAGCGGTTGGCATGAGTTGTTTGATTTCGGAAGTTTAGCGAGGCTTTGCTGAGCAATGTTCTAGAACTTACTCTAAAGAACTAAATAAAGAAAGCCACGCAAAGTCTTTTTGTTAGTGTCATGAAAAATCCTGACAGTTTTATCTCTCTCTCTCTCTCTCTCTCTCTCTCTCTCTCTCTCTCTCTCTCTCTCTCTCTCTCTCTCTCTCTCTCTCTCTCTCCCTTACTTTGTTTATGAACCTTTTTATGAGTAATGATAGATAAGAACCTAGATCTGAAGCATTTATTAATACAGAAATTGAATTCATATGGGGAAAACATACAAATATAGTTTATACAAATCTGCAACCTTAATTTTTGTTATATTAAGCTTATCTCTCAAATATTGCTTCAAATATTTCAATATTCAATCGCCAGGGGTACCATTGGTCATGTTTTAAATACTGATCGATAGTTTCCGCTTTTTTATTAGCAAGATAAATATCAAGCCCAACACTTGGAAAATATCTGTTCATGCCAAATATAATTTATGCTAGTTCTGTTTTACGTGATATTAAATGAAAACAGATGTTTTCTTCCTTCGGCTTCTTCTCTTTCTCCTCCTCCTCCTCCTCCTTGTTCTTCTTCTTGTTCTTGTTCTTCTTTTTCGTCTTGTTCTTCTTTTCCTTCTACTTCTTCTTCCTCTTCTTCCTCTTCTGCTCCTATTCTTCGGCTTCTTTCTCTACCTCTTCATTGGTCCTATGCCTTGTGCAAATATGTGGTGTATACCATAAAGAAAATAAACACGAGGATAAAGTTACTGAACATTTAAATAAATATAAATGTAATAATGTAATATGAAAGAAAATGCCTAGAGAGTTAAACCATTTTTTGAAAAGTGTTGAGCAAAAACATAGCTGCATACAAACATAAATGTCAACAAAGATTAACACAGCTGAAATATTTTTGTTGCAGTTCAACCTTAACAATGCAGCTGTGGATGATGTACTTGGTTCTATTGGGATTTGCGGTATTAGTCAGCACCCAGAATGCCGAGCCTGCATTGAGTGGTTCACAGATTAAATTTGCTTTACACCCAGCAACGTCGAGTTTCCTTGGAGCAATGGAGGGTAGTCCAGATGCCCGCTCGTCCAGTTTCCTTGGAGCAATGGAGGGTAGTCCAGATGTCCGTTCATCGAGTTTCCTTGGAGCAATGGAGGGAAGTCCAGATGTCCGTTCATCGAGTTTCCTTGGAGCAATGGCGGGTAGTCCAGATGCCCGCTCATCGAGTTTCCTTGGAGCAATGGCGGGTAGTCCAGATGCCCGCTCGTCGAGTTTCCTTGGAGCAATGGAGGGTAGTCCAGATGTCCGTTCATCGAGTTTCCTTGGAGCAATGGCGGGTAGTCCAGATGCCCGCTCGTCGAGTTTCCTTGGAGCAAGGATGGGTAGTCCAGATGCCCGCTCATCAAGTTTCCTTGGAGCAAGGATGGGTAGTCCAGATGCCCGCTCATCAAGTTTCCTTGGAGCAATGGAGGGTAGTCCAGATGCCCGCTCATCAAGTTTCCTTGGAGCAAGGATGGGTAGTCCAGATGCCCGCTCATCGAGTTTCCTTGGAGCAATGGAGGGTAGTCCAGATGCCCGCTCGTCAAGTTTCCTTGGAGCAGTGCGTGGTAGTCCAGATATCCGCAGTAGACATTTGGGTTGATCACAGACAAAAATTTGCTGCATAGAGATGATGACGATGATGTCATTAGAAGACCTATGAACAAAAGGGTAGAGAGATACAAATTCCCAAGGGAGCTTGTGCAAATTGGATGATCAGATGGCCAGAATAATTTAGTTTCTAAACTTAAATAGTTCCAATTATGTGCTTCCTTATCTTGGTTAATAAAAAAGCCGAGAAGGGCACTATAGACACTTCAGGTCAAACAATATGAAAAAAAAAAAAAAAAACGAAACGAAACATGCCTTTTTGTTGCCAGAGTCTTTATTTAAACATAACGTGGGACAAGCATATATTTTTAAAGCAATGCATGTGTGTGTGTGCGTGCTGAATAGAAATATAATTATTTTCCATCCAATATCAAGTTTTTGTGATTTTTGAGAGAGCAAAGCCAAGATATCACTGCAGACCCTTCAGTCAAAATTGTAAAGCAGTGCTTCCAGCATTAGCAGCTGCTAGGGGAGTATATTACCATTCATATGTGCACAACTGATGCAACATCTAACTGAATATATTAAGTACAGATGCAGTTGTTTGAAATAATTTTACCCCAAAATGAATATGGAAAGTGAATTATGACCTGCTCTTCATCCAAAAACAATGGAATCTCCAAATCAGAACCACCTAAGGAACTTTAAAATGTGGCCATAATGGGGAGTGGTCTTAATGGGTTTATAATTTAATTACAGGTTAACAGAAATGGCCCTGTAAATGAATGGTCTTTATATAGAAATTGTCTCTTTATGGAGGTGGTCTTGATTGGAGATTCTAATGTCTATGATAATTTACACGTACGATATTTAGCATCTTTTGTAATTTTTATCATTTATATCTTTAAGCACGACTGTTTGTATTTGTGTCTTTTTGTCCAAAACCACTTCCTAGTAGCCATTACCATATTCTGCAGTCCAGACTCTTTACTCTCCATAAGCTAGCTTGTCTCTGTCTAACCTATATACATGGAAGTATTATTGTCCATATTGCAAGTATATATGTTACAAGTAGAATAAATCTCCAGTCTGTCAAATGTGCATCATGCATTGTTTTTGTCTTCCTGTTTCTACTCATGGTTCAAGTTTCCAATGGAAATGAAGTGTATATTTGGTGTACTAATAAAGCATCTTAACACATCTGATGGAAAACTTGCATATTAATTTCCTGCTAATATATCAGATATTGTCTCCCCTTTTCACTTTAGAAGCATTCTGGCCCCTATATCTGCTCAAAGAGGACACATCAAAATATCGTTTAAAGAACTGGACCCTGTCTGATTGAATAGTAAGATCGGTTGCTTCTGCCAGTTTACGTTTAATCATAATCATGTTGACAGCTTCAATTGTACTTGTGGTGAGGAATGCGAAACGCCGAAATATCTTCTTTTTAAATATTAAAAAGAAATGTTTCTGGTGATTAAGCATATGCAAATATCTACGCATTCAATAATGAACATCAATTATCTGGATGTCTTTCGGCTACTCTGGAATAAAATTAGGTACTGCTTGATGCAGTTTAAAATATTATCATTCTAACTAAATTAGGGATTTTGTTGACATATTTTGCCAAATTATCTCATCGTCAGATTTATTTCCATGTTTAACATATATTGTATGTTTGTGACATTTGTGAGCTGCTATATCAAAAGTATTGAAATAAGTATAAAATTAATATTTTAAAAAAAAGTCTGTTATCACCAGTTTCTTCATGCATTTTTTGTTCTGATTTTTTGTACAATCTGGCGTACTTTCACAATTGAAATAGCGTTATCCTTTGCGTAAACGCTTTGATCCATTAACCTTGAACAGAAATTGTTGTTTTGGACATTAAACGTATAGGAATAAAGATTATCTCTATGTGTTGTCTGTTCCGTTTTCTGTTGTATTTGTGTCTTTTTGCCCAGAACCACTTCCTAGTAGTCAATATCCTATTCCGCAGTTCGAACTCTTTACTCTCCTTAAGCTAACCTGTCCCTGTCTAACCTGTATACATATGGAATTACTATTGTCTATATTGCACACGTTCCTCTGTAAAATTTTGACATAGGCTGTATCAGCCCAAATAAATTAAAGGGTCTTCAGCGGGTAACTACTCAACATGTTTCAGAGCCTTTTACCCGTACATGTCTCTCTGAGTAGCGGCTCCTTGTCTAAGCTAAATATTCAGCAAAGACAAGCCACATAATAAAGAATAAATAAGAACGTGGCAAATGATGAATTAGCTAAATACGTGAAGTTTTGCTTATAAATGCAGAGCTTCATTATGAAAGAAGAACACCTGTCAAACAAACCATAATTACTAAATGTGTATAGTACATGTTCAGATAAGAACAATTTGACTTACCCCTGAACCCATATGTACCCTTTCTGGCTGGACAGCTTATCCTAGTTAAACCACCCGCCAGTGTATAATTGAAGTGGAAACAAGCTGGGGCCTAATATTCAGTCCCAGTGATAGTAAAATAAACAGTTGTAGCTAGACCACCTGTATAAACCAAGGGAAATCCTAACAAGGACTGCAACAATGTACATCCTGCACCAGAGATATAAACCAAACTCCATGATGACACCTACTCCTCAAACAATTAAGCTCTTTTTACTGCCAACCCTTAGTCAATGTAACAACGTAATGTGTCAGGTTTGTGACATTTGAGAAAATACTGTCAATTTTGCGTATTTTTTTTTAATTGAGTAAATGTGCATTTAGGCATGTCAGAAAAGAATGAAAGTCATTAGCATTTATGCCAAAAACATGTTATCAAAACAATTTTTGAGTACAGTTAGGCAAACATGTAACTGTTGTAGGCCGCTGCTTGCTACCGATAGGCCCAGGGGGGTTTAACCTAACAGAAAACATATAAACCTAAAATATCTGAAAGTGAACATTAAAACAGAAAGATGCCAAAAGATAAAGTTAAGTAGCAAAACAGACAAGTCTAAAAACTGTAAATTGTTGTGGCCAAACTTTCTAATAATCTTTGCATATGAACAGTAAAATTATAGGGCAATTCAGAAAAGAATGAAAGTCGTTTGTATTTAAGTCAAGAGAATGCAATGAAAAAATTAACCAGATATCAAGTACAATTTGGCAAGCTTGTAACTGTCGTAGGCCGCCTCTTGCTACTTGTAGCCCCTGGGGGTTTAATCTAACAGAAAACAGGCTAGCCTAAAATGTCTGAAAGGTGCATTTTCAAACAGAACGATGCCAAAAGATAAAATTAAGTACCAAAACAGGCAAATATAAAATCTCTAAAATTATTAAAGCCAAACTTTCTTACCATCTCGGGATATTTACAGCAAAATTTGTAGAAATATTTGATCAAAAGTACATCTTTGAATCCTCTTGACTCAAGTTCATTGTAAATAAATTTGGTTCTAGATGCAAAATCCTGAAATTTAGGACAAATACGACCAAATCTCAAAATCTGTGACAAAAATGTATTATATCCAAAAGTATTCGAAATATTACTGTCCGGGAAGAGATAATTAAATACTTCAAAGTTAAACTCATCTATTTCGTGATAGACTTTAATACAAAACCTGTCATTAGTGACCTGAATATCCAAGTCCAAAAACACATCTCTGAAACCATCTGAATTGTTACCCTCCAAAGGGATATCTTTTGAGTAAATTTCTCTAGCAATTTCACTGAAATTTTGTACATTTACACAAGCAATGTCATCAACATATCTTGCGTTGTTTAATAATTTTGTAGCCTTTTGAAAATCCATTTTCATTAATTTATCCATTTACTTAAATTCAAACCAGGTTAAATACAAATCTGCCAATACAGGGGAGTAGTTGCTAACCATTAATGCATTTTATTTTTTGAAAAACCAACGGTTTGCTTTGAATGAAAGTATTATCCAAAAAGAAATTTATAGCATCTATCAAAGTTTCAACAGTGTAAGACTTAAAGTTATTTTTTGAATATTTATTGTGTTACCAATATGCGTTCTTTGTATATGAATTGATATTAATCTATGGTTTACCATTATGTTTAAAGATTTTGCTTATTAATTCTTAAAGTAAACTTTTGACTTCATCTATGGGTAGATTTGTGTACAGTGTGGAAAAATCAAAACATTTGATATTATTTGCTTTAACATCTTTGATTTTAGATACAAAACTCAGAAGAATTGCTAATACTCCAATAACAATTTATTTCACAGTTTCTAGAAATTACATTACAGTATTTACGAAAATGATTTCTAATTGCAGTCAAGCATAATGTTACTTCTTTTGATAATTGCTTTATTGTACACTTTGCAGCACCGGCTATGAATCTAGATTTCAAAGGGTTTTTATGTAATTTGGGTATACAGAACAAAAGTTGAACAGAGGAGTCCGCTTCAGAAATTTTGATATTAAAATTCCTTTTCATCTCATCTTCATGTGTATCTATCGAATTATCAACGGATTGTTTGTGTAATTTATATACGTCATTTCCTCTTATGTCTGAAATATTGTTTATACCAAGTTCTTATTTCAAAACATCCAGATAATATTTTTTGCAGATGATCTCAAAATTGTTGCCTGCCTTATCTATGTTAGTGACTACAAATCTATCTTGTAGTTCTTTGACTGCTTTAGAATCTTTAGGCTGTTTTAGATTAACCGTATTGAAATTCTTAATGTGGGATTTGTAACGATAAATTCTATTTCTAAAGACTCTTTCCAAGTTTGATAACCATCCTTCAAATTTCTAAAATTCAATTTAAAATATATATCTATGTTTTTCTGTTGCTTTGATGTTTTGGTTATAGTCTGGTCATGTACAATGGATAACTGAAGAGCCAGTGAGCTTTTCAGAGTGCCATGTGCAGTCACTGATGAATATATGGCCCATCATTTTTGCTTATCGGTCTGAAAAATTTCAACCTAGGTCAAAGTCTTCAATTTACATAAATATTTCCCATGCAAACTGTGATGCTATGGTACTTTATGCAGAATACTCGCCATCAAGTTGGCTGATGATCCCTTGCAGAGAACAGTTTAAATTCGCCGTATTTCTATGTGAAATTCAACAAGAAACGCCAGTATCTAGCGCATTCAAATAAAAAGCATTTGTATCCTAAAACTGAACCTTTTTGTCCTTTCTATTTTACTAGTTTCACTAGAAGATGCATTTCAGTCTTCATTGATTCAAATGTTTCATTAGTAGTATCTCGCCTACCACTTGTTTGCATTACCACTGGAATCACACTGGCTGTGTTACCCTACCGTATTTTTCAGGCCATACAAGAAGCTGAGAGAAAAGTACCCTTCTCACCATTACATTGGTTCGACAGTATGCCTGGAATACATAGATACATATTATGCGGACTGTACACTACGTACAGACACTTGGAAGAGTTATCATATTTGATGTTCTAATGGAATATCTTTGACCTGAAACTTCCACTCTGGGTACCATGTTAATGTAGTATATCAGTATTATTGTACAGCCTGCAGCTGAAATCACTTTTACGAGATCTGCAAGACCTTTCTGCACATAAATGGGTTCAGCTATATCACCGGAAATGTCATAGAATAAACTTTTATTTGAGCACCTCAGAACACAACTTTTGTCTTGAAAACCCAAGAAAATAAGGCTATTTCTGTATGGTCGTTAAGGTGATGTTGCAAGAAAAAATGCAGAGTTTGCCGTTACATGTGCGACAATGGAAAGTGTATTCTCCAGCACCATGTGTGTGATGGCGTAAATGACTGTAGTGAAAGAATACAATTGAGTTCTGAAGAAACCAATTGTTGCAATGTCTGCAAAATGATTAATTTCATTGCACCTACAAAAGTTTACTGTTTAACCACCTGCCACAAAGGTGAGTGTGTTTGGGGATATTTATATTTTCATTGTGCTCACGTTGGTTGCATTCCTGCATCTAAAGCTTGTAATAGCGAATCAGACTGCATCTTACATCTTGACAATAGCGATGAAGTACACTGCCCTGTCATCAATCGCAAAACCCATCTGGTTGTCACTGTGTCAATGAATTACAAATTTAATTGCGAATTGAGATTAGGAGTGATGAATCCCTTGACTTGCGGTAATCCAAACCAGATTCCATGTTCGGATGCGCCTACTTCGATATGCTACCCCAGAGCAACAACCTGTTTGTTCGACATGGACAGAAAGAGAAAATTGTTGTATTGTGAAAATGGTATCCAGCTGCAAAACTGTGACTCTATATCCATGCAGTCGCATGTATAAATGTCCTGCGACTTACTGTATCCCCATACGTTTTATTTGTAACAATGTTTGGGACTGTCCTTACCGGATCGATAAAGCTATGTGCGACAGACTAATATGTAGATTTTATTGCAGACAAGAAATGTTCTGCATGCATCCCTCTGAAGTGTGCAATGAACAGGTGAACTGCGCCAGTTCTAATGACGACGAGGTTTTATGTGATATGATGGAACCTGACCAAAGGTGTCACTATTTGGGCTATGCAATGTTTTGTGTATATAAGAACTTAACAACATTTCCATCCCTTCTAGATGATATCAGGTCTTTAGTCCTAACTGGAAACAAGATTACAAAATGGCCGACAAACAATACAAAGCGCTATGCCTATCTCCCTACCCTTGATATCAGTGCCAAAAGTATATCACTATTGAAGGATCTTTTACTTTCCAAAGCACCTGTGTTGCAATATCTAAATATAGCATACAATCTCATATCGTCGTTAACTCTCGTAACTTTTTTAAGTTTACAATATCTGCACTATTTAAATTTGGAGGGTAATATGATTTATAAGCTTTCGTTTGATATCTTTAGATCATTGTTTACATTACAAAAGTTAATATTACACAAAATGAATCTTGTTTATCTAGACGACGGTACCTTTGCAAGCCTGAAATATTTAATTATCCTTGATTTATCAACAAATTTTATTGAATCATGAAATCCCTACATCTTCTTTGGGCTAGAGGCACTTCAAACATTAAATCTAACGAACAACAACTTTAATTAGGTGAACACTAGATCGTTTGACCATGTGACGACACTGACAACGATGCTAACTGATGAAAGAGAATTGTGTCGTTTGCTGAGGAGAAGAGCAATTTGTAGATTGACCTATGTGCAAGAATGTGTACGATGCCATAGGCTGATAGACTCAGCTACAGCCAGAACCTTCCTCATTTTATTGATAATTATTTGCTCTACAGCTAACACCTTTGGCATTTTGTTAAACATCATAAAGTACCTGCAAAATATTAACAAGTTTTTTAGAGTCATTCTGGCTTCATTTGACATTTTGATGGTGCTATATATGGTACTTTTACATCGTATGGACAACTATTTTGAAAAGCATCCTTTTTTGTACAGACGTCAATGGCAAAAGGGAGCGGTATGCTTCTTGGCAGAATTGATAAGCAATGCGTAACGCACTGCATCCCTTTTCGTAATTGGTTGAATGACTATTGACCGCATTATAGGTCTGATTCTTGTATTTGCACTCCACAGAATGACTCCCAAAATAGTCGCAGTTATTCTGGTCTGTGGTATTCCTTTGTTCTTTGCGTTGTGTGTTTTATTAGCAAAAGAAAACAGACAACCAGGAAATTCAAACAGTGTGTTAGTCGAGCTGGATATTCCACACAAAAGAAACGATATTTTTGAGAATTTGTATGTCGCCAGTTTGGTGTATATCTGCAACGTTAGCCTGTTGGCATGTTTTTCATTTGCTGGACATTTAGCGTGCCTTTTATCTGTAACCAGAAGTCGTAAAGCGTCCAGGCAAAAGATAATTGCCTGGCTCATTTATTATAAAACACTACGTATAATGCTGTCAGTGATTATGTACATAATTCCATATGGCATTTCCTTTTCACACGTCAATCAATATTGTGCCCTATGTATCAAAGTATGAAGTATTCATCAAATAGTACAGAATAACATGACCCATAGTCATAAATCCCAAACCCAACAATGACACAGCGCGACTCCAGAGTTACCAAAGCATCAACATTCATCTTCCAATACCAATGTGGAGAAACAAATTTCACTCCTGCGTCGAGACAGGCAGTCACCCATATGAGGCAACTGGTGGTTAAACCGGTCCTCTCAACCCTTGAAACATTCTTCATTAGCTACAGACTATAGTGTTGACAAAATGTATATACCTAACCACTCAAAACCCACAGTTTGATTACTGTATAGGTACCAGTTGATACAAATTTCATAATATGCAATGAACAAAACTGCCAACAAACAAAACATACTCATCTTCTAACAAGGCCACCAGTTATTCAATATTACAACCAGCTGCCAAGGTATGCAATAGGCCAAACTCTCGCAGAGCTAGCTGTCTGACTGGGGCACCAGCTGTCGGCGGACCTAAAGCACGCAAAGGATAATGGTTCACCTCGAGAAAGCAACCTTTGGCACCAATCACGTAGCTTAAAATGGGAAATGAACATATCAACTGTACCTAATTCCCACTCTCAAAAAGAATGGTTCAATGGAGGCAGGTACGCATGAATGCCATAATCGACACGGCCCAGTCCATTGTATTTATTCCAATACAAATGAAGAAGTGTGTTCGGAGTTGTCCCAGATTGGGGACTGTACATATGTAAGTCCACCAGCATCAAAGGAGCACGAATAACATATATGGTTTGTTATCACGAAACGGCTGAATCTCTACCTAGCATCCTTCGGCACCAATCATCTAGACGTAAATTGGGATACACATATGCCGAGTGCACCAAAAATGCCCTTTCTTAAAAAGAATGGTTCAATGGAGGCAGGTATGCATCGTGAATGGCATAAATGACATGGCCCAGTTATATATATATATATATATATATATATATATATATATATATATATATATATATATATATATATATATATATATATATATATATATATATATATATATATATATACATGTATATTTATTTATTTATTTATTTATGTATTCATTTGTAGCTTTATACAGCATATATTTTGAATCAAATATACGGAGTTCAATTAGAATACACTAAAATTTGTCAAGGTTGACCATAGAAACGTTGTAAGTCTGCCTTCATAATTTGCAGTACTACATGCAGACTGTTTAGCCCATTTACCGTATTGACATAACAGGTTTTCGGCGCAAAATGATCAACAGCACAAAGCACTTCCATAAACGGATATTTATATTTAGAGCTAATAAGCCTCTCAGGCACCTGAGGTACCCACCATTATTCAGCTGTCATTTTCTATCTTTATGTCTACAAGTTGTAACAGCTATTGTTCTGGGTTGTAGGCAAATGTTCATGTTGCCCAGGCAATAATAGCCAGTTTGGTTTTGTTTACAAAACATTGGTTTCAAGGTAAATGTATTTAGTTTTAAGTGGTCAGTGGTGTATCATTTCGCATAACATTCATCTAACACTTTGCATTCATACAACCATATATTGTAATAGGATGACATATTGCTCAGGCTCTCTCAAATTATACATCGTTTTTCTAAACAAAAAATTTCATGTAGATACATTGACAGGTTTTCTTTCATTTAAACGTAAAATTGACAAAATAGGATGCCATACAAGATATTTCAAAACAGCTGATGTTTCTAAATTTGCAATGGATTTAAAAAAGTCGCATAGAAGTACGTTTTTGCAGGACAGTGTTTCTTCGTGGGTTCAGTGCTACACTGTTGCCAAATTATTTGGTGAGTAAGTATTTTCCACATTCTTTTTCTTCTCAAAATATCCTTATTTGAATGAATACTCTTCAACTTAAGAGATACAACAAATGCTGCGTGCTATAAAACTGGAGACTAGCGTCATGTAAGGTGCAAAGCTTGTTTTGACAATCACGTCATCTAGGGTAGTCACTTTATGGTCTTTACGTTAGCCATCAAATATCGCCACCTCCAGAACCACAGCATCCAAATGTTGCCATAACTACCCCAATCTCCTGACCCATCCTCCATTGAACATGGGATGTGCCTGAGCATGCGGTCAGGATTGAATACAATGAGCATGTAGACATCCTGGCCCACTGGCACAGCGGCTCACAGACCAGTGGGACCAAATTTCCTAGGCCAGGAGAGCCAAGCTAGGCAGCAACATGTCCAACAGGCGGCAGGCTTGCTTGGAGAGGCATGGTAGGCACACACCATATTCATGCGTGCAGCTTCCAAACAAACAAAAAGTCCTTTTCAGGATCAACAAATCTCCCCAAAAGAGGTAATAAAATCATTGGTACAATAAAATAAACGAACTTCCGACACACATCCTTAAACACAAACTGGATCTTGATGGGGGGCTGTTTTGGTTTTTGTGTGTGTGTGGGTGTGTGGGTGTGTGTGTAGGTGCAAATTCACTATTTTGGCAAATAAATTTGTACTGATATTGTATACAAGACCTCAAAATACTTTCAAACTTATCGTACCGAAAGTTTGTTTTTGCATGTGAAAACTTAAATAACACTTTCAAACTTATAATTTTGAAAGCTTGTTCCTAGACATTAATCCTACCTGCATCCTTATAACCAATTCCTTACTTGAATTTCTCCAAAATTGAAAAAAAACAACCGGATGCAGGATGCTCTTTTATAAAAGAAAGAAATTAAGGAATTCGTAAAGTGTCCAAATAGACAAAGCAAATCTTCAAATCTGAAAACCAGAGGCCTAAAGTTCAAGTAATGAAGTTGATTTTTTAATCTGATTCGGATAAAAATCCAATATGCAACACAGTTTTTGTGCTTGACAATGCTAAGAATTAACACATGAGAAAGTAAGCGGCAAAAGGCACTCAGAATAGTTTAAGTGCAATAAGAAATGCTCTGACTACCAGGCGGCTAAGGAAGTGCCAAACATTAGGAATGAGGGCAGCCAGACTACATGATTGCATATTAGCCCAGGATGTGGATAACGCCCCAGCTACTGCTGCCCTAGCCACGCCAGGGTCACAAGGAGAGATGAAAGAGTCTAGGTATCACATGACCCCTCTGCATGAAGACATCACAAGTATGAGGGCCGCCCACATGTTTAAAGTGGCCCAGTTTTCCACCTGGTGGCCAGAGCAGTGCTTATCACTTTTAAAAAACCATAATTAAGACAGTGCATGTCAACTATTTGTCATAGTTTACGTACATTTGTCTATTAACAAGTGTTCTGCATTCACCTCTTAAAGTCAAAATACAACGCCACGGGACATGACAAGCTACACAAAGAATGGAAGGTTCCAGCCCTGTACTTGAATGTCCCAGTGTCAGCAAAGATACCGTTGACCTAAAACGAAAATATCAAGCCCATTTTTTCGGCTATGATTAAGAAAACTCACCGCATAGGTTTAAGCATATATATTTATACAGGATTGTCCAACAGTACTTCTACATGACTAATAACATGAATTGTCGAGCTGAATGTGACTAACATGGAATAGCAAAATCTCAGCTTATCAATCTGATTAATATCTGCTATAGATGAACACGTCCCTGTATTCACGTAAGACAATGCGTATTGAAAGTTGAACATATTTTATTTTCATGCATGACTCGGATTTTCCGAAATCAAAGTTTGTAGAAATATACCTTAGTTTTGAAACAACTTTGCTCAAAACTACGTGGATTTGTCTTTGAAAAATTAGTAATAAAGGAAGTAAAATTTGTTATTTTAGGGAGCGTAATCTTTCTTTCTTTCGCTCGTTCATCTAACCTGCAGATCTCTCTATCTATCTATCTATCTATCTATCTATCTATCTATCTATCTATCTATCTATCTATCTATCTATCTATCTATCTATCTATCTATCTATCTATCTATCTATCTATCTATCTATCTCTTTCTATCTATCTATCTATCTATCTCTATCTATCTATCTATCTATCTATCTATCTATTTTCTTTCTCTCATGATCTTTTATCATTGGCCATAGTGTTTACAGGTTGATTGCAAAACACACAATGTTTTTGTGCAAAACACAGAATGTGGTTTGGTTCCTAAAGGAAAATGATTCAGATCACAGGTTTACCCAGTTGGAATAGATATATTTAAAATAAACTATATAAAATGACCGCAATGTGCAAATGTCATCCTTCAAAGTTACACGGCAAATGTTGTATGACGAGGTCATGGGAAAGAATTTACACAGTTTTCAGTCCTGGAATGTCGGGCGATCATCAGCATGATTTTACACAATTTTCAGTCCTTTCCAGGACAGGAAATTCTTCGTATCCATTGCTTTCTCAGTTTTTATTTGTTGGCATGGGATAAAATTTACGTTGTTTGCCTCAGGAATAATTTGTTAAGCACACAGGCAAATAACAAGTAAAACTTTTTATGGCTACCTGTGTAATTTCATAGTCGACACGGGTATCTGGAGTCCTGGCATACAATTAATCCCAAGAGGCAACGCGCGCCAAAATTTTAGCGCATGCGCTCTTCTCTGTGCCTATGATCTATTGTACCGGCGGTCATCTGTTACTTGGTTTAAGTTTACCACCATATACTGGACTCATTTTCGTTGGACTGATTTTATATTCATATCATATTGCATTTTTATGACTGATTTTTGATATTCAACAGCTTTGTATCTTTAAATTATATTTCTTATTTTAAATCGTTTAGACTACGGATATGGCCCATAAATATTACGCAACGCAAAATTGCTTGTTTCATCTGAGTAACGTTCTTTGACTTCAGACTGTATGATGATTCATTGCGGGAACTGGCAATTATGACTTTCCTTTTCATATGCGACACAAAAGTTTGAACAAAATGGCACAGTCAAAACTGTTGACGTCAGACAAGTGAATAAAAGTGCCCGGGCTCTTGGAGTTTTATCCAACGTTTCAAAATCAATCTGAAAAATGCTTAACGGCCAGTATGATCAGTGATATGATGATAATAATGACTTTATTTCAACAACATTATGATCTTTTCTTCGATTTGATCATAATGACTTGATATTTTATGGCATGTAATTCGATATGTAACGCATAACAATACATCTTTCAGCAGAATATGACAGCAATAAATACAATATGTATTTACATTTTAGTATGCAAAAGTTTTGACATCTCAAATTATTATTATTACCTTCACAAAGAGTAGTTTAAAAAAGTTATGAAAAATCCATGTCACCTGTCATATATGTTTTCCAACAAATAGATGAATCGTTCGGCGTTGTCTGTGATGTACTTTGGAGCATAGAGGCGTGAATTTCGGTGTATTCTTTTCATCTTTGTTTTTTCATCAAACCACAATCCTTTCTCTACCAACATTCTAATGTAGGTTATGTTATGTTTTTCAGGAAAATCTCCCCATCTTGGGAAGTCCGCGTTTATAGCAGACATAATTTTTATTTTCATTTCTTGCAGGCCAAAACACCCGGAGCAGTGCCATCCTACGGGCACACCCTTAGCTCCGAGTTTCCAATGTCGTACAACAGCCCCTGTTTTAAGATATACCTCGACATGCGATTTTAAATTGGCAAATGTCCGTCAGGATTCCTTTGTCTTGAAACTTTGTTCTCGAACACCTGATCAAGCATGGCCATGGTACTGCCAGCCGTGATAGGCCACTGTCCGTTTCCGGCTTGCCAATAAAACCCAAATGTTGTTCTCCTCAGATGGAATCCAAATGGCTCTGGTATATCATCATGTAGTTTGAGAAACAACAGGCCATCTCGCATTGGCAGTTCATCTGTATCTGTCAAAATAAACAGATCAAGTCCCAAATTGGCGCCACACTTCCCAGTATTTCCTCTATACTCTTATGAAGGTGGGGTAAATGGAGTCATTTTTTGCTCTTTGTGCATTATGAAAAATTTGACCTCCAATACTCCCATATTTGAGTACCTGGGACCTTTGATGGGCCCATTTTGACAATTTGGCCGCACAGGGCAGGGTCCTAGGAGCCCGGATCAAGTCCCAAATTGGCGCCACACTTCCCAGTATTTTCTCTATGCCCTTATGAAGGTGGGGTAATCATTATATTCTGACTATACAAAAGGATGGAGCTAAAACGTCTTCACATATTGCAAGACTAATTTCCATTGTGGTCTTTTTTACGCACCACAAGGATAAAGCTGGTATGATAAGTTAGTACATAAGTTACATCACAATATAACCGGACAAAAAAAATAAGTACAACTACTCTGAAACAGATACATCTCTCCTGCACCGTGTTCGGCTATGTCACAAATCAACAAATTGCAGTTGGAAGACCACCTCTATCTATAATTGTTTTGAAGTTATTCAAAATTTAGTTATGTGTATTTGCTTATTTTTCACTAATCAATATATGATTATACGTGTAAGAGATACATGAGTAAGGTTCAGTTATGATTAGTACGTTTAAACACAGAGAGGCGATCTATGGATAAAATAATAAATGGCACTGCAATATGCTAAACTAATCGGATTTTTTTTTCCAAAAATAGTCACCGTAGTTTTACCAAATTTTAATCAGAGATAATGGACCATGTTCCTTTTGAAAACCAACTTCCTTTGATAATAGTTCAACTTTTTATGAAACTTTTAATGTGTTCATTTGAAGGCCGTCTGAGTGGCGTCAACCCTGACGACGTTACTGCGATATCTCAAAAAAAAATTGACCGCAGCTTTACCCAGATTTTTGCAAGACATGCATTTAATTATAGAACCAGGTTCCTATTTTTGCTTCCTCTTTTTATTCGTTTTTTCTTTTTTTTTCTTTTTTTTTTTAATTTTTAACGTATTTATATCAAGGCCGTCTGAGAGGCACACAAGGGGTCGACGTTATCGTGATATGTCAACAAGGATCCCTTGCAATTTTTATCAGAGATGCAGATTATAATGGACCACGTTCCTATTGAAAACCAGCTTCCTCTTATTATTTTTAAAAATAATGAAACTTTTGAAGTTTTTATTGAAGGCCGTCTGAGTGGCACACAAATGAGAAATTTTGTTACCATATTATCAAAAGAAGGATCCATTACAGTTACACTGTATTATGGCACCTGTGAAGTCTTAAAAAGGAAAAAAATGAGTGGGAAAATTGTGGGCGCCGAGGGTAATCCGTTCTCTGAACGCTATTTTGATATTTTATGTTGTTCCTGTCTGTCACAGTGTTCTGGCAAGGGTATCAAGAAGCAAAGATATAACTTTGTCAGTGTACGTATTTACAGTATTCACTTAGATCAAAAGTTTAATGGTAAAGGAATGGGAGAAAGAAAAACCAGAAATTTATAAGATTATCGTTTTTTTAACACAAGAGGAAGAGACTGATTTTCAGATTAATTTGAAGATTGATAGTGTTTCATTTTAAGCTCTGTACTGACTTATGTGGAATATAGGGTACAAACTGGACTCAGTTACCTGTTTTGCAGAATATTGTAAACAATAATGGTACCATTATTTTAAAATATATTTGACCTAAAATTGTATGCTGGATAATATCAGAAAAAATACATCTGAAAAATAGGAATTCCCATTCTAGTACGCCTCAGACCTCCCATCTTAATATGACAGAATGCTGGTTGGTAACCGGGGGAAGTGCGGGGTGGGGGGTGGGAGGTCCTCCGGCCAACTTTGAAATCTCTCATGAACACGCCCTCAATCTTGATGCCGCGGGTACAGGTAAACACAAAAGTCTGTGTTTCCAGGGACTGGCAACTTTGCACATTATTTGCATATAGACAATCACCGTTTTTACCTTGGCGCAAAAAATACGTACAATGTACGTATATATATATTTGTCAGATAAAATAAGATGCACGTGATTCCTCTTTTTGCATTGTGATAGGAAGAAGGTGGTGTAACTGTTGCACAAAAACTGACTACAGAATGGATATTGAAAAAAAATTATTATCATTAATTGTAGAATAAAAGTATGAATTTTATGTTTAAATTATTTAATAAAACATACTTAAATTATAAACTATTGATAAAAGTGTCTTCTTTAATTTGCTCTTTGTGATTAAAAATGAAAACTTGTACCTGAATGCCATGACATTAACTTGCATTCTCGGTAATACCCGATCGGTTGTCGGATATTAAGTACTTCAGGGGCTCCAGTTTCTCGCTTTGGAGGGAGATCTCCCCCTTTTTTTATTTTTTTTTTAACCAAGTATCTATCTCTCTCACTTTTTACTAAATGTCTCCAGCGTTTCACACATGTATGAATTGTACTTTCTTCAAAGAAAATTGAAACCGGAGAAGTCTTAAATAACCCAAAATGCAGGAAATGTGTTGCAAAATTTATCTGTGTCCGAGAATTCTCAAATGTATGAAAACATGCATGTATAGATGGATGAATGAATGAACTTTATTGTAGTTTTTCAAATAAAGATGGTATTTTTCAGACGGCGAGACAATACAATTCAATATTAAAGTAAATGTGATACAAACATGACAATGTCACAAGCCATGCAATACAACATATGCAATACAATTCAGAGTGACAAGGATTAGAACAAAAACCAAACAACAAAAGAAGCGTCAATACAAGGTAAGGTGAACATGCGCCGTTATAAGGACCAGATCACACCTTCAATTTCAACCTAGCAAAAAAAGTTCCATCGATACCCATGCTTTCCACATCCTCGCATCACTTATGTACTTTATAGGCCTATAGGTAACCAACAATAATTGGTCTCATAGGCTCATCAAATGTTTCGATGCCATGGCTCAATTAGGCTTCAACACATCTCAATACAAGATTTATGACACTATCAACCAATTGACTCTAGGCTTGTGCACGCACATTAAACGGTGAGCATGACATGTTATTTTGTGTTTTGTGTGATAAGCTGGAATTGGAAGTTATTGTCTGCCAGCTTCACATATTTTCGGACTGTCCGCCAGATGGCGGAACGTCCCAATGATGAAATTGACCGGCAGCAGACAATAAAAAAACATTCACTTTGATTGAAACAAAATATAGTGAATTTTATTATTTGTTTGGTCTTAAATTATAAAGGTGACTCATCTTCTCTGATAAACTGGAAGTTATTGTCTATGGTAATAATATTGTAATATTTATGTAATCATTCCATTGTTTATTTTAGATGTTGGAATGAGTGTAAAGGCAACTTACCTGACATACTTCAATGTGAAAAACAAATCTAGTCTCTATCTTATGGAAGGGAAAGTCTTAGGAAGGATTGGTCCAGAAAAAATTTGAAGTTTCAAACTTTTTTCACACAGAATATATGACATCAGTGTATATAAACAAATAAAGTTGAAATTAAAATTTTGAATCTGTGTCTCTTTTTTGCAGATGACATTTTTTATTATGACAAAAATGGTAATCTTAGGTCCTGGGAAGAGTTCCAACAATTTGGGACTGGATCTGCACTCCTTTGACCCTGCCCTGAGCGGCCAAATTGTCAAAATGGGCCCATCAAGGGTCCCAGGTACTCAAATATGGGAGTATTGGAGGTCAGGTTTTTCATAATGCACAAAGAGCGAGAAATGACTCCATTTACCCCACCTTCATAAGGGTATAGAGAAAATACTGGGAAGAGTGCCGCCAATTTGGGACTGGATCTGCACTTTTTTGACCCTGCCCTGTGCGGCCAAATTGTCAAAATGGGCCCATCAAGGGTCCCAGGTAGTCAAATATGGGAGTATTGGAGGTAAAGTTTTTTCTTTTGACATTTTGGTGAATTTTTGCGTACTTTTTGGTAGCACTCTTTAGGTATGTTAGCGGATGGCTTTGTTTATGCCTACGTGCCCGTCACGCTTCGCGTGGGATTTGTGTTTGTCTACATACAGACTGGTCAGAAATATTCTGTGTCGTGCCAGCCACATAGATATCTTGGAATTATTTGTGTTCCCAGACGTAGCAAGCGTTTTTTTCAAAACATCATTAAGTTATACATGGGGGGGGGGGGGGCTGATTTTTATGTTTGTTTCAATTGTCGTTTTGTTTTTTCCGGCTATTGAAACTGGGAGACGCAGAAATTGTCGCTTATTAGACCTAAACCTATTAGGCGCATTCTGTGATACCTTGGACGTGAATTGTGAAAAATTAAAGTATTGAGAGGGTGTTTTGTTTTGTTTTGTTTTTTGTTTGTTTGTTTGTTTTCACTCACCGAGTTTAACACTTGTCAACACTTTCATTTACCATTTGCTTGATATATTTATGATAATTGTTCCCCTTTTCAATTTTACAACAAAAAAAACGTAACTGTCCCTTATATATACGGACGGTTTAGTTCTGCCATGGCAGAAAATTAACCAGGTCTGCAAATGTGATTGGATCGATTGCAGGACTACTGCATAAATTAGAATTTAAATATAAATTAACAATATGCTCGTTTATAACAAAGCCCACAGGAGATTGAAGCAACAATATATTCTGGGAGATGAAACTTAAGAAGTAAATCATTACTGTTGTCTTGGAATTAAAATAAGTGCCAACGAATCTTCCAATCTTACTGTACAACATTTGTGTGAAAAGGCCACGAAGGCAGCTGCAAAATTGAAACAAATCATTTGCATGAAACAATGGATTGGGTTTTTCAATTGCATTAACTGTTTTCGAAAACAAAAACAAAATAAAACCAAAAAAAACAAGACTTGCTGTCCCGGTATACTTTTGCATGTGAAGCATGCATGAGGACCATAAATGAAACCCGAAAAACTTTGCCCTAGTGATATTTCTAATCATACTAATTATCCTTTTGAAAAGTTACACCTGCATTATTTCAATTTTTGTCAGGGTGTGAGCAAAAAGGCGAGTGGTTTTGCTATTTTAAGTGAACAGGGATAATACCCACTATTTAAAACTCAATTTTATACAAATGTCAAAATACCGGTTTCGAAGGATTAAACTCAACCTCGATTGTTTTCTATGTATTATATCTACAACCTTGGTTCAGTACCATTTCTTTCGGACATCGGGTTTCTTTACGTGGAATAACCTAGCTTATAATACTGACGATTTCCCATCAAAAAGTGAGCGTTTCAATAACAAATTTTGTCTTGTTTTATATCCAAATCACAAGTTTATATGTTTGTGCAAATCATAAGTTTATATGTTTGTGTCTTTGAGAAACATAAAAATTATTAAGAACGCTTCATATGTAAATTGTTCTCAAAATATGGACCTGAATGTCATTAAAATTTACGATGTCGCGGACGGGAGATCGTCACACATGTAAAATGAGCAAAAAATATGCAAATCATTTTTGCTTGTTTGTAGGCACACTAAATTGACCTCAATGCAGTATGTGACCAGAAGAAAATGACAAAAGATGGCTTTTGTAAACCCGGACAAAGCGAACCTCCTGAGAATAAAACGGCCATATGCATATCACTCAAATTTTGATAGGTCTGTAGCCTACCTGTATCGTGGCAAGGGAATTGGTCACATTGAAATTATTGCAAAGCTTTGAAAGATAGGCACATAGAGATTCAATAAACTATGTTTTGATAAAAAGGACACCGTATCATATTTTTTCGATAATGGCCACCTTTGCCCAAACTCTCGTTCACATGGTTTGATTTTATGTTCAGTGCCCCAGACAATCCCGATATCTTGGATATCGGGACTGTCTGGAGCCCCTGAATCTGATTGACAGCTGTCAAAAGTACAATACAAACAAAGACTTTCAAAAGATTTTTTTATTCAGTGGTGGGCACGTGCTGAAAGTGACCCACCCTACGTCCATTCATGAACATAGCAACATTGAAACAAACTGGAAATAAATTACCACAGACAACAAATTCTCTCTCTCTCTCTCTCTCTCTCTCTCTCTCTCTCTCTCGCAAGCAAGCAAGCAAGCAAGCAAGCAAGCAAGCAAGCAAGCAAATGTGCTCACCTATTTTCTATCAAACGTGTTCAATGGTAGTTATCCTAAAACCAGTTGATTAACGATCCAAAGTATACACTTCCGGACACTTTTTTACATGGGTAATGTAACATTTTCAGTGTCATTTGCTGAGGTTAAATGTACAATTGAAAACAAGTGTTTTGTCTGAACGAACAGACCTCACTACAGATATAACTGCGTTGATTTGCTCACCTTCAATTACCATTTTCAGTTTCACTTTTGTGTTTATTTAACCCAAGCCTCATGAGATGTGCCGGGAAAATAAACAAGTTATCGCCATCGGATTGGCTGCAGCCCAATAGTTGATTTATCGTGGCATGTTCACATGAGAAGGGCACTGCTAAAGACTTTAGCCTCGCCCATCCCACGTGAACAAATGCTCCGATAAATCAACTAGTGGCCCTTGCGAATCCGATAACCTATGCTTGAGAGTAATATGTAAATGTATACGCTGGCAGGCTGCACCAGGAGGCTCGATCTAGACACTTTCACGCTGGAAGTGGCAGGCTGGGTCGGTTTTAAAATAGATTTTCAGATGCCCTCGAGATGGCGGTACATCTCAAGACGGTAACTGAACGAAATTTGTGGCTAGCAGACAATAAAAAAATAACTCCTATTTTGGATGAAATGAAATATACTTAATTTTTCATCAGTTTAGTAGGAAAGTATGTTAGCTATGCATTGCAACCATAGCTCTGACTCACTTTCCTTACGGTCGGCTGAGTTTGAAGTTATTGTCTGATGGCTGCACTCGCCAGCAGACAATAACCCTGTATTTGCCATATGTAATGGATCACTTTTCCTATTGTCTGCTGGCTTATCGTCTGCTAGGTTATTGTCTGCTGGCTTATCGTCTGCTAGGTTATGGTCTGCTGGCTTCACTCCGGTGGAAGACATGGAGGAGGCACTGATCAACGGACGTGGTGCTGGACTTGTTTAGGTGTTTCCATGTATCAAGGCTGCAATTTAGTGTGGTATTAATACTTAATACCACACTAAATTTGCGATATTTAGATTCTTCAAAGTAACTTTTTGATTACAGAATCTTGAAACTTCCATCATAGAACATGCCGAGGGTCTGTAGCCTACATATGGTTTTATGGATAAACTTGGACACCTGAGGATTTCAA
Organism: Hermodice carunculata; assembly: GCA_964020975.1. NCBI lineage: Eukaryota > Metazoa > Annelida > Polychaeta > Eunicida > Amphinomidae > Hermodice > Hermodice carunculata. Next base: position 2,097,117 of record OZ026618.1, read on the forward strand.
TTAATGTTTGTGCTGGGTAACCAGTTTATTTTTGGCTATTTTTGCATAACGATCTACAACAAATATTGATGTAATATTCTATATTAATACTTTGAAATGGGTCCCTTGTAGTTGATATTTTCAGACTGAAAGAAAAATGCCAGGCATGTTGGGTACACTTCTTTAATAATTATGTCTGTGTGCCAACACAGACATACTGTTTTTCTAGGAATTCTTTGTTATGTCTGTGTGCCAACACAGACATATTGTTTTTCTAGGAATCTTTATTATTTTCTTTCTTTCTTTCTTTCTTTCTTTCTTTCTTTCTTTCTTTCTTTCTTTCTTTCTTTCTTTCTTTCTTTCTTTCTTTCTGTCTTTCTTTCTTTCTTTCTTTCTTTCTTTTTTCTTTCTTTCTTTCTTTCTTTCTTTCTTTACACGCAAATTTGTCTGACATTTCATTTGAAAGTATTTCACGTAGAAACTCCAAACTTGGCACAATTATACTTCTATACATGAAGTCTGGTCTTTTTATAATGAGAGGTCATGCTTTTCAAACTTATGCAAATAAGGGCGAATTAAAGTTTTAAATCTTGAATATCTTATACACTATAGTAGATGTGGTTCCAAGTGTGTAGGAGTTAGATCATAGCAAGGTAAAGGTCATCTCAAATATCAAAGTCATGGCAAGGTCAAATGTCATGTCAAGGTCAAAGGCCAATTTTAGGTCAAAATATCATTTTAAATGTCATGGTTCACTTCAGGTAGAGGTCATTTCAAGGTCCAAGGTCATCTCCTGGTCAAAGACCACTTTCGATGGTGGCATTCTTCTAGCCATAACTTGATCAATTTTTATCTAATTTTGATCATATTGGGCTCAAATTGTAGCTATTGCAACACTGCACATTTTGAGGATTACATGTGACCCCTTAAGGTCAAATGTCAATGTCATATGGACCTGTGAAAGTTTCACCCAGCCATAACTCGGCCAAATTCCATCCAATTCTAATCATGTTGGACTGAAATTTTGGGTATTATAACACTGTACAGTTTTGCAATTTACATGTGACCTGTAAAGGTTAACGGTCAAAGGTCAAGGTCATTTGGACTTGAAAATTTTCATCCAGCCATAAGCTTAATGGAATGTAAAGTACCAAAGCACGAAAGTTGTACCATTTAATATTTACAACTTTTGAAGGCACACAGACAGATTAGCTTTAAACCAAATCTTCTCCTCTAGTTTCTTTTTTTCTTTATTTCTTTTTTCTTTCTTTACAGGCAAATTTGTCCGACATTTCATTTGAAAATTATTACACATAGAAACTCCAAACTTCGCACAATAAAATTTATATGGAGAAGTCTAGCCTTTTTTTTTTATTATGAGAGGTCATGCTTTTCAAAATTATGCAAATGAGGGCTAATTAAAATTCTAAATCTTCAATATTTCCTGTACTAAAATAGATTTGGTTCTGAGTGTACAGGAGTTCGATCATAGCAAGGTTGAGGTCATCTCAAATGTCAAGGTCATGTCAAGGTCAAAGGTCAATTCAAGCCAAAATGTCATTTTTGAGGTCAATGTTCACTTCAGGTAGAGGTCATCTCAAAGTCAAAGGTCATTTTAAGGTCAAAGGCCACTTTCGGTGGTGGCTCTCTTCTAGCCATAACTTGGTCAATTTTTATCCAATTTTCATCATTTTGGGCTAAAATCCATCCAATTGTAATCACGTTGGACTCAAATTGTAGGTTTTGCAACATTTTTATCAGAACATGTAACCTAAAAAGGGTAAAGGCAAAGGACAATTGGCCCTTTAAAAGTTTCATCTTGCCATAACTTCGTCAATTTTCATCCGATTTGGTTCATGTTGGGCTTAAATTGTGGGTATTGTAACACTGCGCAATTTACATGTGACCTGTAAAGGTTAAAGGTCAAGGTCATTTGGACTTTGAAATTTGCATGCCGCCATTAGCTTATTGTAATATGAAGTACCAAAGAAAAAAGTTGTAGCATTTAACATTTACAACTTTTCAGGCACACAGACAGATTTGCTTTGAAGCAAATCTTCTTTTTCTAGTTTCTTTCTTTCTTTTTTTTAACATCATTGTGCCTACACAGACATACTTTTTTTCTAGGAATTCTTTCTTTCTTTCTTTCTTTCTTTACTGGCAAATATGTCCGACATTTCTTTTGAAAAGTATTATACGTAGAAACTCCAAACTTGGCACAATTATACTTCTATAGATGAAGTCAGGTCTTTTTAAAATGAGAGGTCATGCTTTTCAAAATTATGCAAATGAGGGCTAATTAAAGTTTTAAATCTTCAATATCTTGTGTACTATAGTAGATGTAGTTCCGAGTGTATTGGAGTACGTTCATATCAAGGCAAATTTCATCTCAAATGTCAAGGTCATGTCAAGGTCAAAGGTCAGTATTAGGTCAAAATGTCATTTTAAAGCCAAATGTCATTTTAAAGGTCAAGGACCACTTCAGGTGGAGGTCATTTCAAGGTCAAAGGTCATTTCAAGGTCAAAAGTCAATTTCGATGGTGGCTTTCTACTAGCCATAACTTGGTCAATTTTTATCCAATTTTGATTATGTTAGGCTTAAATTGTAGCTATTGTAACATTGCACATTTTTGAAGTCTTGCCTTTTTAAAATGAGAGGTCATACTTTCAAAATTATGCAAATGAGGGCTGGTTAAAGTTTCAGATCTTCAATATCTTATATACTATATTAGATGTAGTTCCGAGTGTACAGGAGTTCAATCATAGCAAGGCAAAGGTTATCTCAAATATCAAGGTCATGTCAAGGTCAATGGTCAATTTAAGGTCAAAATATCATTCTAAAGATGAAGATTCACTTCAGGTAGAGGTCATCTCAAAGTCAAAGGTCATTTCAAGGTCAAAGGCCACTTTCGATGGTGTCTTTCTTCTAGCCATAACTTGGTCAATTTTTATCCAATTTTGATCATGTTGGGCTTAAATTGTAGCTATTGTAACATTGCACATTTTTAAGTCTTGCCTTTTTATAATGAGAGGTCATGCTTTTCAAAATTATGCAAATGAGGGCTAATTAAAGTTCTAAATCTTCAATATCTTATGTACTATAAAAGATGTGGTTACGAGTGTATAAGAGTTCCATCATAGCAAGATTAAGGTCATCTCAAATGTCAAGGTAATGTTAAGGTCAAAGGTCAATTTAAGCCAAAATGTCATTTTTGAGTTCAATGTTCACTTCAGGTAGAGGTCATCTCAAAGTCAAAGGTCATTTCAAGGTCAAAGGCCACTTTCGGTGGTGGCTCTCTTCTTGCCATAACTTGGTCAATTTTATCTTATTTTGATCATGTTCGGCTCAAACCATAGCTATTGTACATTGCACATTTTTTAAACTTGTGACCTCCAAAGGGCAAAAGTCAAGGTCATTTGAGCCTTTAAAAGTTCATCCAGTCATAGCCTGGTCAATTTCCATACAATTCTAATAATGTGGGACTCAAATTGTGGGTATTGCAAGACTGTACGTTTTTTTATAAGAACATTTCACCCCAAAATGGCAAAGGTCAAGGTCATTGGCCCTTTGAAAGTCGATTTTCATCCGACTTGACTACTATGGATGGCTCTTAAGCTGCACATTCCACAGGGGATTAAAAAATAATAGCTGCACATTCCACAGGGGATTAAACGTTATAGCCCCAACTGAGTCTAAAAATAAATAGCCCCATCAGGATTTTTGAAAAAGATCATAAAAATGATAGCTCCATATCTTGGACGTGTTCTCTCTGTTGAGACATGTCAGGGATCCGTCATCTGTGGGAAATCATTCATAACAATAAAAGTTATGTAAGACTCATATACATGCATAGACTTGTTTGGACTAGACAAGGAACGTCCATTGTATTGTATCAGACGTGTATGGACATGGTCAGCTTAAAACAATGAGAAGCATATTACCCTCCAATTGTTAGGAAAATACAGCTTGGTTGATGTTTGAAATGGTTTAGATATGTCGACCTGACAGGGTGAAATGGCCTGATGGAGCACAATTGCTGACCGACCTCTGAGTTAAATCCTTCTTTTGTCAAGAGAAAGTTTGCATGTCCGTACTTGTGTTACACACACTGAACTGGGTCTGATTTTAACCCTACCTGCCGCAACACGTCCTAGATATGGGGCTATCATTTTTATGATTTTTTTTTTACCCTGATGGTGCTCTCTATTTTTAGACCCAGGTGGGGCTATAATTTTAAATCCCCTGTGAAATGTGCAGCTATAATTTTTTAATCCCCCGTGGAATGTGCAGCGGAAGAGCCATCCATAGTAGTGATTTGGTTCATTTTGGGCTTAAATCGTTGGTCTTGTAACACTGTGCGCTTTACATGTGACCTGTACAGGTCAAAGTCCAAGGTCATTCGAACTTTTAAATTTGCATCCAGCCATAAGCTTAATCTGATGTGAAGTACCAAAGTATAAAAATTGTATTATTTAATATTTACAACATTGAAGGCACACAAACAGATTTGCTTTGAAGCAAATCTTCTTTTCTAGTTCTACCAGTCTTACAAGGCAAAGGCTACTTCAAAGGCCAACTAGGGAACAGATACGATCTCTGCGTTATTCCCCGAGCTTTACTTATGCAAGTAAATATCATAAGATGTTCATTAGGTATTTTTGGTGAGGACATCTTACAGGTTGTGGCCCATATAGAACACAAAATACATGAATTATTCGCATGGTCATAAGTATGCTACTTGTATGCATCGTTAGTTTAGGTTTTGCAGCAGTAGTATCATGTGGGTGCCATAGGGAAATATGTAATGAATATATATATTGATATATTCTTGTCCTTACTTTGAAAGGAATGCCACCAGCATAAGGTGTCCCAGTTTTGATGTAAAATACGATTAAGACGGACCGGATGTTAGATAAGCCCGAATACTAGACAACTTTTAGCACTGAAACATGTATATTTTACCCAAAAGTGGAATCTCATTAAAGAAAGAGAAAATAAAGATATGCTTGTCCTTGTCTGAAAGTTAATTCGGTCTGTAAACACATAAATAAACTTTTTTGAAGGCTGGTGCGCATGTGATATCAGGTCCTCTGACATACTTATACAACCGTTCGTTACGTACAGGCAAATTACCGTCTCAGTGGAAGCAGGCAAAAGTATCTGCAATTCATAAAGATGGCCCAATGGCAGATCCAGGAAATTATAGACCCATCTCAGTTATAAACTTAAGCATGAAAGTGTTTGAGAGAATTGTCCACGATCAACTATATGCCTATGTAACGGAATACAATCTCCTGAACGTAAACCAGTCGGGCTTTAGACCCTTGCATTCTACAGCTACTACCTTGATAGATGTAAATGACTATGTCCTTACCAATATGGACAAGGGTTTAATTACAGGTGTGTGCTTTTTAGATCTCAAAAAAGCCTTCGATACTGTGTCACACGAAATCCTACTGACAAAACTTGAATATTTAGGGATCAATGGTATTGAACTCTGTTGGTTTAGAGACTATTTATCCGAGCGGACTCAATGCGTCCAATTCAAGGGGGAATTGTCTGACCACATGGAAATAGCCTATGGTGTCCCACAGGGATCAATACTAGGTCCCCTACTTTTCGTCATTTTCATAAATGACCTTCCCTCTGTTATTACAAATAGTAAGGTTGTATTGTATGCTGATGACACTGCTATTTTCTTTGCTGCTAAATCGGTTCTTGACATTCAGAGGACATTAAATATTGAAATGTTTAATGCAGCTAAATGGATGAACGACAACCATCTTACCTTGAATATTCAAAAGACTAAGTGTATGTTATTAGGAACTAGTAGGAAACTTCGAGAAAATGACCAACTGAATATTTTAGTGGACGGGAAACAAATTGAACAGGTCGACTATTTTAAATATTTAGGACTATGGTTTGACAAGCAGATGTCATGGAACAAACATGTTGAAAATATTTGCAACAAACTTTCACAACGTCTTGGTATTCTAAGGAGAATATCCCCATTTGTGTCAAAAGATTCAGTATTACTCCTGTACAATTCTCTGATATTACCAATTTTTGATTACTGTGACGTCGCATGGTCTGACTGTTCTACAAAAAACCTGGACATGCTACAAAAGTTCCAAAATCGAGCAGCCAGGATAATACTTTCTAAAGGTCGTAGAACGAGAATTAGGGACATGTTTAAGGAACTTCATTGGACTGATTTAAGGGCCCGGCACCAATATCATCGAGCTATTTTCATGTTTAAAGTTGTAAATGGCAGAACTCCAACCTACTTGAGTGATGCCTTTAAAGCAGTGTCGGAAGTCCATGGGCATTTTACAAGGCAAAGTAAGGCTAATCTGACAGTCCCTAACACACAAGGCAAGTCAGGTCAAAGAGCGTTTAGGTTTACAGGTGCCAAGACATGGAATAGCTTAAATGATAAGGTTAAAGAAGCACCATCCCTGACAGTTTTTAAATCTTTATACTGCAAAACGTACCATGTGTAACGATTTGATGTCTCTTAAAACCTGCATTATTGATCGTAAATTTGTCATTACATTAAGAAAATGTTCATACATCATTGACGTTTCATCATGAAATCACAATCTTTTAGTTACTTTTAGTAATGACCTTTTCATACTTTTTAATTTACCTATTGTTCATGTATTTTACAGCATATTATATTTATACCAATTGATGCATGAATGCGAGTGTGTACCCAGGGCCCCTATGGAAAGCAGCCTGAGTGCTGATCAGGGCTACCCTGTATAAATATATTGTATAAATAAATAAATAAATAAATAAATAAATAAATAAATAAATAAATAAATAAATAAATAAATAAATAAATAAACTTGGTTTTTAATTAAGGGATTAATACCACCAATGAAGAGGTTTTTGTCTGTACCCTGACCCGGCCGCTAGCACAACGCCCGAGCCGAAAGGCGGGGGTGTTGTGCTAGCGGCTGGGTCAGGGTACAGGTACAAATATATACTTGTACTTTCTTTCTTAGGAGTAATCCACAAGCGGGATTCACATATTTCTTTCGTGCAATTGTTTTTTCAAAAAAGCTTTCCAGTCATTGTTATGAGGGATTTTATCCCTGTTTCCGTGGCTTGTGGTAAACTTCACCATAAATCAAAGCACATATATAATAATAATAAAACATGTTGACAAAATCAATCCCGGCAGAAAGCAAGGAGTGCCTAGACATTAAGGCATCGGTGTTGTCGCGTTCGATTCAAAATTTTAAAAATTCAAGGCTTTAACAGCCAATTTAATTTAAAAACGACTCGTCACCGGGAAACCATCAAGTATGCTGTACAGTGATAAATTTCCAGACATGCTTTTTGTTATGGTGACTGTTTGCCTTTACCTTCCATGTGGTAAAGACAGCCAACATCTTGGTGTTATTCTTAGTTCAGACCTTTTGTGGACTAACCACATCAATTATGTCACATGCAAAGCCAGAAAATTAACCGGGATCTTGAAATTATTGCAATACAAACTTAGCAGACGCTCTTTAGAACTCATCTTTTTCACGCATATTAGGCCCATACTAGAGTACGGTGATATAGTGTGGAGTGGATGTACACAGGCGGATGCATTGTTGCTTGAAGTGTTCAACTGGTTGCAACCCGGGCTGTAACGGGTCGTATCTGTCCCACCAGTCATGCCGCCCTCTATAATGAGACTGGATGGGAGACTTTTGCAAAACGTAGCGATAAACACAGACCTTAACTACTGTTCAAAATATTCAATAGACTTACACCAGGTTATTAACATAGTCTAATTCCAACAAATGTCTCATCCAGGTACACATACAACGTAAGATCCAAGGATAATATTAGTCATGCCCATGCCATGACTAGTTTGTACAGTAATTCATTCATACCGACCGCTATTCGTTAGTGGAATACTTTACCATTATCAGTGAGAAAGTCTGAAGATCTTGAAACTTTCCTGCGAAAATTTAACTAAGACAAGCCAAAGGCTAATGATTCACATTACCTTGGAAACCGAAATGTAAATACCATACATTCAAGAATTAGAGTGGGTTGCAGCCATTTAAACCAACATATGTAGGCCTACAGAATCGACATCACGAGTTCTCCTGGTTGTGCCTGCAGCGCGTCACTCGAGGACACATACATGTACCATTATTTCTTTCTTTGTCCTCGTTACATCAATGACCAGAATGCTCCCTAACTATCCATTTTGTCTATTTCCAATGTGTCGTTTAAGTAAAATACTGTATTAAATGGATTTTCTAAATGTTCTAAATCTGACAACCTAGCTATTTTCGAGGCAGATCATAATTACATTGTCAGCACTGGTAGATTTGCATAAAGCCCGCATTAGTTTCACTGATCATTGTAACCGTGGCCACGTGTGGGTCATCATTCATTTGGTAATCTGCAAGCTCGGACACCTATTACTATCAATGGCGTCCGGTGTTGTCTTATCTTCAATACGTCTTGTTGTGTCATGTTACCCTATGTATATATTATGTCTTTCATTTTCATATGTGTTTTATTTTATTTTTTGTCGCGAGAAGAATTAATATAGGCTCTACCTATTTTTCAATCGCCTTTTGGAATAAAATATGTTTAAACCAACCAACATGTAAGCGGAACAAGAAGTGGGCAATAAGCTGTAGATGGCTTTTGCAATCATATTAGGTCTGTTCGATTATGAAGCGTTCAATCTCGTCCAGATTATGCCGAACGTGTGATCTACATTCAGAACTTCGCCGTCATTAACGTCATGTGTGTTCTCATCTTTTCGCAGTTTCTATAGTTGCGGATCCCGTTATTTTTCATATTAGCATTTTTCAGACTGAATCATGCGCATCTTGGTGTTTTCAAATTGATTATTACAACTTTAATCAGGGGAAAATGTCACAAAACCCTGGATGAATTTATTTCATCTAACCTCTAGCTCATTGTTATGTAATAATTGAAATACGAAACAGCACTTGGGTATCAGCTTCATGCAGGTGTGTGAATTGTGCTCTGGCCAGAGTCGCATCACTGTAATTCCTCAGGTGGCCTGGTAGAACAGGGTTTACATGATCACCAATGCGCAACTTTCTGATTCAGGAAAACGGACTGTGTAACCTTTGTTAACACAGAAGATACAGCATGATGGAAGCACAGTAAATCGGCAACTATGGACTATCTCAGTTTGGCTGTGCAACCAGCCAATCATAACTGTGGTCTACAGCCTTTTGTTTACCACAGATCGAGCTTCCAGCTAGCAAATCTTTCCTCGTCACTAAAAAAAATATGATAAAAAAATAGCATTGTAGCCATATAAACCAATCTTTACTAAGTAATGTAAACAGCATAAGTCATAGTTATTTTTGCGCGGAGAACTTTATTTGAGCCCACGCAAAGGGGGCATTCCTCACAAATTGACACCACAATCTCTTCCCTACCTGGCGGCCATCTAAGAACATTTCTGTAATTGAATTTTAAATTCCATAATGTTAGTCTGTGCGGCACGTAAAACATCAAAAAATCGCTGAATGAGCTTTTGTCTGTTACTGCCATTCTGTCTTGTACTTTGGCTGTTACATCACACTGTCACTATTTTTTTTTAATTTATCAATGGATTAAACTATATTAGTCGTTAAAAAAACATCTTAAATTGTTATATCTCTGTGGCATTACACTGAATTAACAGTGGTCGGATGTACGTGCATATATGATAGAATAACGGCAACAAAAAGGACATGGAATTACACCTCGGCCTACTTCTAGTAGTAGTAGTAGTAGTAGTAGTAGTAGTAGCCTTTATTTCAAACTCAAGGTCCATATAATAACGTATACAGTTACAAATATAACATTTAACTAAAAGGAAGTAAAAATGAAAAGGCAAGCTTCACACGAGAAGTATGACAAATAAAAGATACACAAGCTAAAAGGTCAAATAGAAGTTACAGTTTTAAATACACACTGAAACAACAAATAAAAAGTTACAAACCTACACATTTACATATTTATAAAAACAGTCTTATGCCACTTGCGCCAGAAGATTGAGCACCATCAGTTATCGCTGTTGACTAGGTGGGAAATGAGGAGATCATCACAGCTGTTAAGTCTCTTCGTGAAGCTATTTACCATTTTTCGCTTGAGCTCCCCATACGATGGCAGTCTATTTTGTACGAACATGTTGCTTGCTGAGCAAAATTTGGGATATCCCACAATCCATCGAAATGCGTTATTATAACATGCAACAAATTGGCTCATACTACACACCGAGAACTTTACCCACAGCTGTGCTGTATAGAGGCTTGTGCAGTATGAGCGAAAAAGCAAAATTTTGATGTCCATAGAGCAGTAGAAAAATTTACGTTTGAGCATGTTGGCTCTGGCACAGAGAGAGCGATATTGGCGACCTATGTCGTCGTCATCTGTTACAGAAGCAGCAATGATGTCACCCAGGTATTTGAAACAGTTAACAAATTTAAGCTTCTCCCCAGCAAGAGTTACAGTAGGATTGACACTCAGTTTGGCATTGCCTGAAGGATTGAACAACATACATTCTGTTTTAACAGTGTTATAGAGGATATCATGATCAGAAGCAAAGGATTCACATATGGAAATAAGGGTTCTCAGCCCTTTGACAGAGGGGCTAAGCAGCACCATATCATCAGCATAACTCATATTATTCATGGGCATACCAGCAATGTGGCAGCCAACACCACTATTTGCAAGATTTAAATTAAGATCATCTACGTATAAATTGAACAACAGAGGGGAGATAATCCCACCCTGACGAACGCCATTTGTTACCCTAAAGTAATCAGAGGAAGCTGCACCCCATGATACGCAGTATTTCTGAGTTTGAAACCAGGTCATGAGAATTTTAGCAATAAAGATAGGCACGCCTCTATCTTGCTGAGCAAAATTTGGGATATCCCACAATCCATCGAAATGCGTTATTATAACATGCAACAAATTTGCTCATACTACACACCGAGAACTTTACCCACAGCTGTGCTGTATAGAGGCTTGTGCAGTATGAGCGAAAAAGCAAAATTTTGATATCCATAGAGCAGTAGAAAAATTTACGTTTGAGCATGTTGGCTCTGGCACAGAGAGAGAGCGATATTGGCGACCTATGTCGTCGTCATCTGTTACAGAAGCAGCAATGATGTGACCCAGGTATTTGAAACAGTTAACAAATTTAAGCTTCTCCCCAGCAAGAGTTACAGTAGGATTGACACTCAGTTTGGCATTGCCTGAAGGATTGAACAACATACATTCTGTTTTAACAGTGTTATAGAGGATATCATGATCAGAAGCAAAGGATTCACATATGGAAATAAGGGTTCTCAGCCCTTTGACAGAGGGGCTAAGCAGCACCATATCATCAGCATAACTCATATTATTCATGGGCATACCAGCAATGTGGCAGCCAACACCACTATTTGCAAGATTTAAATTAAGATCATCTACGTATAAATTGAACAACAGAGGGGAGATAATCCCACCCTGACGAACGCCATTTGTTACCCTAAAGTAATCAGAGGAAGCTGCACCCCATGATACGCAGTATTTCTGAGTTTGAAACCAGGTCATGAGGATTTTAGCAATAAAGATAGGCACGCCTCTATCTAGTAATTTATGTAACAATGTCCAGTGATTGACGCGATCAAAAGCTTTCCTGGCATCTAGAAAACATGCAAATACAGGTGTGTTACAAGTCAAATAATAGTGTATAACTTCCTTCATTGTGTATATGCAGAGATCAGTTCCCAGACTTTTCTTGAAGCCGAACTGATATTCGGACGTATATAGGCATTTCTCGCATCTGTAAAGTATTATGCGTTCCATTACTTTTGATAATACGGTGGCCAGAGCGATAGGTCTGTAATTGTCTTTATCAGTGATGTCACCCGCTCTGTTTTTAATGAGTGGTACCAGTGTTACTCTAGTAAGACACAGAGGTATATGGCCATGTACAAGCATAGCACCAAATAGTAGAGACAGAAGTATATATAGGTTGTTCCCAGCAAATTTAAGGTTCTCCGACGTTAGACCATCTGGCCCAGCAGCCTTACCATTAGACAACTGCATAACAATGTCTGATATTTCACATGGCGAAACATGCATATTGTTTTCAAAAGATACAGCTGTTAGTTTTTGATTAACCTCATCTTTAAATTTTGTGCCCTCTACCGAGTTCAAAAGTTTTTCAAAATGGGCAGCCCACATGTTGGCTATGTTCTGGCAGCCAGACGAGCCGCCTACAGTGTAAGACAGCGGCAGGTTTTTATTGTTTGTCACAGAGACACTTTTCCAAAATGATTTTTAGTCCTTATCCATCAGGATATGCTATCGGCTCGGTGCTGAGCCTCATTTTGTTTACAAGTGCGAAGTGCGTAATTGAACTGGGCTCGGCTAGTGCGCATGACTTCAAACAGTGGGCCATGTTTAGGTTTACCATTATTACACCACAGAAGGAAAGCGTTGCGTGCATCATCGTGTAAGTCTTTCACGTGGTCATTCCATCCAGGTACTGGCTTAAACTTACCCTATGTATGTTGTCCAATCGCCTCCTTACCTGCTCGAGTCAGTGCGGCGACAATATCTTTATACAATATGTCTACAGCACACGTGTGCTCGGGATCAGTACAAAGTGGGTTTTTACATAACAATGCATCTACAGGCAAAGGCACAGAAGTTAGGTAATTGTTAACAAGATGTTTGTAATTAGCAAGTTTATCATCGTCCACACTGGCCCAGTTAAGGGATTGGCTTAACATATTATTATTTTCAGTATGCATGGGCAGGCTGTCAACAGAGCATGTAAGAGAAAGGGGAAAATGATCTGAATCTACATAGTGATGAAGCACATTTATATCACGAATACTGTCATGAGCATTTTTTGTAGATATGCAATGGTCAAGCCATGAGACAGTGCCATGGCTCTCGCTAAGATATGTGAATGTATTACTATTAACACCAAGTTTAATGACATCACTCAGTATATATTGATTGTCACAGCAAAAATCTTGCAATTCTCGAAAAAATAGTGAGTCGAGGTTTGAGTTCATATCACCCATTGTAATAACATTTGTGGTGTCCGCCGTTTCCACTATTGAGTGGAGTTTACCCAAATATTCAGAAAACATGTCAAAGTTCTCACGGGAACATACTGGAAGGTAAACGCACAATAGTAAAAGTTTTGTCATAGGAGTAACAATTGATGCAGCGATTATTCTCGAATCATCAAATGTTTTGGTCTGTAGATAACAACCTAAACTTTTACGCCATAAGATAGCCACGCCCCCGAAAGGCCGCCCTTGCAACATATTGTTATCAGTATCCATAGCAGAAATACCAAATGCATAAAAGTCACTGTGAATATTAGAAAGAAGTGACAGCTCGTCATTGGCGAGCCAATGCTCTTGCAGCATACAAATGTCATGAGAGTCACAGAGCTTGCGAACTGTTTCTATAGAACTTTTGACAGATCTACAGTTATAAGAAATGATTCTAAGGGTGTGATCCATTATGTCATTTATGAGCGTTTTTTGTAGAACTTACGTACAAGAATGTTCTCAGGCCATACTGACGGGTCCAAAAGTCCAACCGTGTGTTTGGCTGCAGTAGCAATCTTGAAGGACGCGTAAGTATTATACCGAGTATCCAACTTCTGACAATCAACAGTCACTTTAAGTTTTTCTTCAAGGAATTTCACAATGTTCTCTACAGTTGTATCGGGAGATAAACGCGACACAAACACCTCAATTGTCGAGGGTGATGTATTCCTGGGTTTCACTCTGGTCAACAGGGGTGAATCCTTGGCAGTACCTATGACAGGTGTTGCTCTGTGTTTCCGTTGCCTACTGTGGCCAACAAGTTGCCACGATGACGTGCCATCAGGACCAGGTTTAACAGCTACTTGTGCCTAGGTATTTTGTTTCATAGGTTCCACTGCCGCTAAGCAGGGCTGGTCGCTCAGAGGGCAGTATGCCCCGTCTGAAACTATGTCACCTGAGGCAGAGGACATGGGAGGTGACGGGTCGCTACGTACAGTCTGTACTAGCTGAGAAGTCACGCCAGTTGTCACGGTAGGGGGATCGCTGGCCTGTAATTTGACTGATGTTTCACTGGGCGTCGTTGCACATACACCGCTAGATTTTTGTGACAAAGCGGATCCCTGCGGCCAGGCAAGGGCATTATCATCTAAGCTACTTTTAGACATTTCAATATTATCAACACGTTTCATTATGCCCTCGCTGAATGATTTAAAACAGGTCATCATGAGAGAGCTGTCATGTCTGAGGCTGGTGATTTCCTTCAAAAGTACAGATATATCAACATGGTCAATAGTTACTGGAGGTAGCTTTTGAAGATCACTGGCTACGAAGCGAGGCATATATGTAGGGTCGGTCTCTTGAGCCAGCTTTTTAATGTCCCGAAGGTTCTTCCCCTTCTTCTCAGGTCCGATTCTTTTGGGAATTCTACCTGGCTGGGTTTCACATAAGTCCATAAGTAGAGCTTTGGCGGCTTCTACATCACCATCATCGTAATGATCTGCACATAGTTTCACGAGCATGTCTTGAGTCATGATGTCCATTTTGTTCATCACGAAGCATAATAGCTCGTTTATAACAAGAGGACCCCGGCTGGTGTCAGGGGCACCGTCTCTTTGTCCATTTGAATTTCCCGCCATATTGACTTCGTTTGAGCTGGGCGACTTGACAGCAACACATTTCTCATCGCACTTGGCACATCTCTGTATTCCAAAGGCATAGGATTTGACATTCCTGGTGACACCACAGGTATCACATTTCATGCTGAGTAAGTTCTAGCTCGCCACTGAAAATTATTCTCTGATTAATCACTGAAAATCTCGGAGCTCACAAAGGTAGTTGCTGCCACCCTGGCGCATGCGCGTATGTCTTCTGATCATGCACACGTGAAATGCTTAAGTTGGAAATACGGTGTTCCTGTTGCACACGACAAACCTGTGGCCAATTTGTAAACCCCAAACACTAGTGGATTACAACATGGAATATTTAGAATCAGTTTGGCTTGGTCTAATCACACATTGTACCCGCAAGGACCCTATATGAAAAAGGAATGGGCACTTGCATTACCGGCTTTTATCCCATGTTTGCATTTCCACTCCATGCAAACACCAATGCAAACGGCTGTGCTATCTGCTTCTTCGTATTACATGGTCCATATGCAAAGTAGCCATGTCTTGTTAGGGTAACAATCGG
This sequence comes from Hermodice carunculata, assembly GCA_964020975.1. Taxonomy (NCBI): domain Eukaryota; kingdom Metazoa; phylum Annelida; class Polychaeta; order Eunicida; family Amphinomidae; genus Hermodice; species Hermodice carunculata. The sequence continues at coordinate 2,112,339 of OZ026618.1, forward strand.
GACGTCGACATGAAAAAAAAGGTTTGATATCACTTTTTTGTGCATTTATGTCACTGTAAAACATGGGATAAATACAAACCATAGCTCGATTGGGTATCTGGGCCCACGGAACAGAGTGGTGTGTTCTTTGGAGCGTGCACATCGCTCTGACTCCGCCTTGGCGATGCAGCGCGCTCCAAAGAACATATTTGTCTGTTCTGTGAGCCCAAATACCCGCACTCGCTATGGTTTGCCCATGTATCATTTCAGGTTGTTTCAGACCTATGTAATTTCCATGTCGCTTTATGCCGGTTGTGAAAAAATTATTATTGTCTATCTATAAAAAGCCAAGAAATGTCTTTTTTTTTTTTTCGATCAGTGCACCATAATTTAAAAGTTAAAAATTAGAAAGCCCAGTAAAATAGCAAAATGGCACACATCATTATTTTTGGGAGCGGTGGTCAGAAAGTGTACTTCTTTTAAAACACTTGAAAACTCAAATATATACTTTTTAAAGAGTAATCCACAAGCTGTATCCACACATTACCTTCGTGCGGTCCTGTTTACAAACAAGCTTTCCAGCCATTGCTATGGGGAATTTTGTCACTGTTTCCATGGTTTGTGGTAAACCCAACAGTAATCCAAATAAAAAAAAATAAACAAATAAAATAAAACAAAAAACATAAGAATTTGACAAAATCAACCGCAGCAAAATCTTATTTCATGCTAGTCATAAATGAGATGACTCCAATAAAAGATGTAAGAACAGAACCTTGGATGAGTTCTGAATAACATGAGCTGATGCAATAATGAGATAATTTCCTCTGCTTGTCTAAGAAAGATACAACACGCACTGACCCTAGAAGTAAAGCCGAACTTTACACAGACTACTCTAAACTGGTAAATAAAGTTTAGCGAGAAATAACAAAAGCAAAGCAAAATCTAGGTACTTCCATAGTAAAATCAAAGAAAAAAAACAACCCTAGGAGACTCTGGCGGCATATGGAATCTTCAGGTTAAAGCCATAAATCTGAGTCTTAGTCAAATGTTATTGTGAACATTGCTAGCTGTCTGGAGAACATTGAAAGAATATGATAATGATATTGCCCCGAAGAACCTGAAGGTCCAGAAATTGATGGGGATTTTGTGTTCAGAGAATTAAGTAACCTAAATTCCTACAAGAGTATATGACTAGATGTCATCCCCATTGAGTTTGTGAAAGATACAGCTAGTGTCTCGAGAACCGCAATCACACATGTATTTAAACTTTCCATCTCGACTAATACAGTCCAAAAGGAGCTCAAAGCAGCAAAATATATATAAAAGAAACAGCAAACATGAAGTGGGAAACTACAGGGCTGTGAGCGTTCTCACAGCTAGTTCCACAATTTTGGAATTAGTTGTTTACACTCAACTAGAAGGTCACCGTAGCAAGCACTGTATTCGTTAAACCTGCCAATCAGGATTCAGATACTCTTATTCAACCGATTCATGTTTAATTAACCTAGCTGACTATATTAGAACTGATAAATCTAAGGCCGATTATGTGGGAATGCTTGATTTACAAAAGGCGTTTGACACAATGGACCACCAAATCCTTCTAGAAAAAGATAAGATAACTGTTACGGCAAAAAGGCAATCATTTGCCTATAGATCGCTCGTAGTGTTCACCATAGATCAATAGAGACATCTGTTGATGCTTTATGATCGTATAAATTGGGATCATTCACCCAATGTGTACCAAATCTATTTTTAAAATGTTAACTGATGAGGCTGTCACTATCTCTCAGGGAAGCAAATTCCAGTCACTCACTATTCTTTGAGAGAAAAACTGTTTTCTCAGTATATTATTTGTACCAGTTGTAACAATCTTAAATTGATGTCCGCGAGTCATATTTGAACAAGCTAATGGAAGTTTATGTTGCAGTGATGCTTGCATTGAGATATTTAAATATTAGCTTTTATTTAAACAGCACATGTGGATGCTGCTTTTAAAATAAACAAACTTTCAAGCAGTAATTATACTTGTGGTAAATTTTAATGAGACATTACAAGACCGAAATTAATGGGATGATTGTAGTGATTTTAATATCCATGGAGGGTAACTGACATTGAACCAGTATGTCACACTTGCATGCTGGTCTCTTCATTCTGATCATTCAATAGACCTGTTCATACTGACTTGTACCAAACTTTTCCGGGCCCTAATTAATTATGCATTCCATTGTTAGCCTGATTGTCCAATCAGCAAGTGGCCAAGTCGGGCCCACGTTTTCATATGTTCACAACAGATACCACAGGTAATGCTAGTGATTACAGCATGGATTGTGCTGAACAGTGCAAATAATCGTTTACTTTAAATGTCACATCAGTGGTGAAATATGCATTTTTAGTTTGCTGACTTCCGGGTTTTTCATTAAACCCAAGCACATCTTGTGTTTTACTTTCTGATCCTTCCACATTAAATCCGCCCAACATGGTTGTGCACAAAATTGTAAACAAAGCACGCTGCACTTCCCGTACTGGGCCTGAAGTGAACCCCATAAACTCGAGTCCTATGAACTGGTCTATTGATTATAGTCTTGTATATATTGCAGTGATGCTTGAATTGAAATATCAATTGTTTGCTTTCATTAGAACAGTATGATTCGATGATGCTTTTTCAAAATAATGATTTTTTTTTTCAAAATAAATTTTTTTCAAAAGCTAACTACATTGGCATCTTTTTATACAAATTATGGTGTGCAATATGGTTCCCCCTCCACGTGGGGCATACTGCGCAAGTATTACAACATACAGTTGTAGTGGTTGGCAAAGACAATCATCAAGCAAAGCGCATATGAAGGTTAACCCTCAATATATATGCATGTGCCTGTGTAGGCCTTTTTATATAATTTTTATATATGGTAACTTTGTGTTTGTAAAAACAAGCATTCAACAATAGTCAATGGGCAGCAGTTAAACAGATGGCTCCAGTCCTGAGTGTATTGTGGAATCTATGAGGGAACGAAAATGAATCCTCCCGTCATTGACATCTGAATCTGTAGGTTGAGTTAATTTTACGGTTCAAGTTTGACCTCTCACATGAAGACAAGTTTGGTGTAAGTTATTGTTGTTAAATATAATGGAGGGATAAACAGACACATGTAACCCAACCATTTTTGTGAAAACGAACAACTTTTGTAGCTTTGTATGCTGACCCGCTGGTTACCCAATGCCCAACTAGATGGCCGACCTCCCATTCAGGTGATTGCATAATGTGCGTTTACCTTGTTTATGTCTTTTATTACATATTTTTGTCAATCTGTATTATTTAACAAGAAAGCCAAAGTGTGAGGTAGGCTTTGGAGGGCCAAATACGCTCCAAAATGGCACAAAGGACAAGCGAAGGCCTGTTCCGAAATATAATATGCTGCAAGTGCCGGAACGAGTGGTTCTGTTCCGCATATTACCATGACCCACAGAAATTGAAACCTTAGAAGGCAATAATTGGTCTGTTAACAGAAATAGCCAATCACCAATGCAAAGTTCACGTCGTTTAAAGAATGATTTTCTTTATATGATCTACTTCCGGTACACCACTAACTGTTGACTCAAGTGGGAGGAGCTGAATTTGTGTTGCGTTAATGAAAAATAATCACAGCTGAAAACAAACTGCCTGAAAATACCCAATAAGCACGTAAAATAAATGAATATACAGCACTCAAGCGAATGTATTAACCAGCTTGACACTATTTGGAAGTGTTCAATCTACGCTCTGTTTACCATAAAATAAACTGCTTCTGATTTGTAGGTGTCCATTTTGAATTGTTCAGTACATAACTCGTAAGTGTTAAGTGTTCACTCAGTCCGCCCCTGAAGGAAAATGCTTTATGTCGTCTGGATAGGAAGAACACTTAATATCACCAAAGGGGATATTCCCTCTGCCCGATGGGTAGATATATTGTTTTCTATGTTGTAAAAGGAGAACGCAGACCTCTGGCGGGGGAAATGTACTAGATTGTCGTGAGGTGCCTAATTTGATCTCGAGTGACAGTGCCCGAGGGACCGGTGGAGTGTTTCATACTTATATGGAAAATCAAGCAATGAACTCGGCACCTGTAACCAATGGCTCACAGACAACAAATTGTCACCTCACTTTGGTAAGACTGAATCTATATTAATTGGGCCCAGGAGAAAGTTGCCTAAGGTGATAGACTTTTGTGTGTCTTGTAATGGTTTAGGCATAAAAAAGACCGAGTTTGTTTATGACATATTAAGATGCTACCATCGACAGCAGTCTGTCAAGAAAGTCCATGGCCAACAAACTTACCCAAAAATCTATTTCCAGATTGATTTTTCGTTACAGACATTCAGCTGATTAAAACAGGGAAACTGGGAAAATCCTGTCTTCAGCTTTAATTCTGTGTCATTTTGACTATTCATGCTCCTCCTGGTACACCAGTCTAGCAAAAGCACTTACTAAAAAGTGACAGATTCCTCAGAATACAGTTTTTGGATTTACTCTGGAAATATCGTTAATCTCAAAGCTCTCACTCATTGTCTCATCATGTTTCTTGTGTTTTCTTCAATATCACTCGTTTTCACAATTTTGGGGGTTTAATACCTGTGTACTTAATAAGCTATAACTATCATCTCCTTGTGAGGCGAGTTCATAAATGTCCCTTTGTAATTTGTTATCTGCTATATGCCATACTTGAATTTTGATCACCATGCTGACTATGGTTTGTAGGGAGATTTAAAGTATCCTAAATACATTTAAGATACCTCACACGGAATTTAAGATGTATATCCTTCAGTTGAAGATATCATTTACTCAATTTAATAAATCTTCATTTCGATGTAAGATACCTTACATTCTATGTATTTATAGATAACATCAAATAAACAGAAGATTTCTTTGTTTAAATTCTTGATATCTTAAATTCAATGGCAGATCTTAAAACGCAGATTTTATAGCAATCTCTCTTACACATCACTTGAAAGATGAGAGAAGACCAGGATACCAACATATACAGCGGTAACTGCTGTGTAAACTAAGAAATTGCGGAGATACACATATATAAGTGTGTTCCATGATTTTGCTTCATATCCCCAACATTATAATAGAAAAAAAATCAATTTTTAAACATATTAGTCATTTCAAATTAAGCTTGAAAAACAAATTTTCTTTAATCCCTTATGGTTACTGAGGCAGTAATATAATATGATATGATATGATATGATATGATATGATATGATATGATATGATATGATATGATAAGATATGATATAATTTATCTGTGTGTGTTCGTACTGAAAGGGTACACTGAATACATGAATACATGAAAAATACAAAACGGAAGGAGTGCAGATTCGTTCAAGCTTACATCATTTTGGAAGACAAGACGTGCTCAAACAATGTCCACAAACGAAAAGTTTGAAAGGACAGAAGTTCGTATTCAAGTAATATAAATTGTAACAACGTACGTAAAAAGATATGTTCTCACACAATTCATGCCTTGTAAAAATGGCATTTAGTTTAGCATCTTTGGAAAGGCAAACTTCTCAAATAAATTAGTTTAGATTTAAACATATTTATTTCAACTGGATTGCCCTATAGTACATCCAGATGTCACTAATCGAGGAGTTCTCCAGAGGATAAATAGTCCACAAGTTATATTGGTGTCAGTTGGCAATGTTGTTGCTGTATTTGAAATACATTGCAGGATAAACTGTTAGTTAGATTCGTTCAGTTCATAATTGTCCATATTATGGTTTGACGAGATATAATAAATGGAGTTGCAGACACCAGAGTGACTACCCCTAAGCACCTACAAATCACATGTATATACGACACTATTTTCACTATTTAATATCTTGCGCAAAAAGATCACCAAACGTTTGTGGAGTCTAAATTCTACCGGTAAGTCCATGCGCATTGTAGATAGCAGTACATTATGAGTATGATATGGAAATCGCCATAAATATCTAATGGCTTGTCTCCATGCCATACTAGACCATTTGACTTAACGCTTTGTAAAGCACCACAACTGACAACCACAGAGAGGCATGGAAGAGGTTTGAAACAGACCTTATCTGTTGTAAAGTGACGCCGTACCAAATTGTGTCATTAAAAATGCACTTCTGTCTGAAAGTGCCTTATACAATCAGAAATACTGTTAATCAATGCATTTTGTCCTACGTGGTGGTAGAAATGTTCCAAATTATTAACTTTACACATGGGTAATTTATCAATGAACCATATTGGGCAAGCATTATTACTACCACACACAACGTGTTAAGCTTTATCAATGAACAATGTTGGGCAAGTATCCTTACTACCACACACAATGTGTTAAGCTTTGTCATTGAACAATGTTGGGCAAGCATCGTTACTACCACACACAATGTGTTCAGTTTTGTCCAAATTCAATTTGACTTGATACTCTTTGAAAAAATTGTCACAAATATCTGGAATCTTGGACATTGACAACACAGTGGGAGAAATTAAAAACCATATAATCAGCATGTGATAAAACACTTGTAAAGAGTTGACAAATATGACATCCTAACCCAGATTTCCGTAAACAATTTTGTCGTTCCAGTGCAAGTCTGACAATATGAGTCGCCAGAATGTTCCATCAACCGTCTAGCTCCAGTGTAGCAAAACTGGAGCAACCTCATCCAGTTTCATACAGAATGAGGTACATCTGCCGCTTATAAGATTGCAGGTCATATAATTATTTTCCCCATTGTATGGCTGTGGCAATACACACACATTTGTATGTATGTAAGTATGTATGTATGTTTGTATGTATATATGTATGTATGTATGTATAAATGAATGTATGTATGTACATACGTACATAGGTAGGTAAGTATGCATGTATGTATGTATGTATGTATGAATGAACGAATGTATGTATGTACGTACGTACGTAGGTAGGTAGGTATGCATGTATGTATGTATGTATGTATGTATGTATGAATATATGTATGCTTTGGCATTTTTTCACTATGTAACTTGTTTTACAAACCTTGCTATGTTTTCTCTACACATTTCCATGAGCAGTATGCCCCTCCTCGTCTGTGAAGAGATTTCTCCTCTTGGTCTGCATTTTACCCCCATTGTCGTTCATCACATTTATCGTAGAATTGGAAAGTTTTGTGAAGACTTTATACAGATGAATTTCAGAGGAAACGCATGCCTTTACTAGCAGTTTGACACCGTGACATGGCTACCTTATGGTGAATTCACATAGCTACCATATCCAGGTAAGATTGTCAAGCTGTCTTGGAACTTTATTTTCGTCACTGATGAAGTGAAGCTGTACAGGGTCCAAAGAGGCAAATCCAAAAGCAAAAGAATGGAACAGGCTACATGTCAAATGTTTGAAGGATAATTGCCTAGCACGTGCAGGGAACTATCATTTTACGAGTTTTCCTCATGGGTCTGGGATGGCCACTTTATGCATCAGGTATATATTTACAGCAAACACATGCCCTTGAAAATCTACTTAATATCACTAGATGTGGTGGTGACATATGTTTAGCAGATGACTAGAGCAATGGCCCACAATAAATGAAATTTGATGAACTGTAATGGATCTCAAAACAAGATGACTAACCTAAACTCTAATTTTTTTATCAATAAATGGTGATCTACAAGGCAGGCTATCTGCTATAATACCATATGATGTATAATTATCATTTTTGCAATTCATTTCTATATGTGTGGCAAAAGAATAACACTTTACAATATCATGCGTTGCAAACATCTTTGTCAGTTTTAATGCTGTCTTAAATATTTGTTCATATATGTTATTGCTCATTCTATCTTAAACATATCACTGTCTTGTGATACACCGTATTGAGCACACACATCATAATTTGCTGACAACTTTTCTGCTGACAAGAAAGGATGTTAAATATACTAGAGGTCAACGTTATAATTTTGTAATAAAAAATAAATCAATATTCCGAAGGCATGTATATTTTGCATATTGTCTTAAGCTGTCTGAACTAAGGCAGGAAACTGAATATAATTAAAGAAAAAGAACTTTAAACAAAGATGCCGTCAGATTTCTTTGCCTGTTATTTTTTCCAGCCACTCTTCTTTCTATTGAGAGTGCCTTCAGGCAAAGCATACACATAGATTAATATCATTCCACTCAGCTGACACGTATCCAAGTTATATAGCTGCAACTGTATATATATATATATATATATATATATATATATATATATATATATATATATATATATATATATATATATATATATATATCTTTGATGATGATCAGAAATAGAAAAAGTCAGAGGTACTAATGATATCCCATATGATTAGTTAAATTACGCTGTATGATGTAGACACATAAAGGATGAACTGACATTTCTGTATAAGCAATAGCAACAATCAAGTGACGAATCAATCAATAAAATAACACGTGAATGTCATGTTGCACTCCCCATGGTTTAAAACTGCACCAGTCATAAATAACATAAAAAAACTGTGTATGTTTCAATCGTCAACACCTGTGGCTATGTAGTATCGACAGCATGTCAAAGCTTTTTCTGCTTATGTATGTATATATGTATGTAATTATGTATGTATGTATGTATGTATGTATGTATGTATGTATGTTTGTGTGTATGTATGTATGTATGTATGTATGTATGTATGTATGTATGAATGTACGTATTTATGCATATGTGTTTGGATGGATGAATGCATGTATGTGAGTGTGTGTATATATGTATGTATACATGAATGTATATGTGTATGCATGTATGTATGTATGTATGTATGTATGTATGTATGTATAGCAGGTCCTTAGGGCCACACCTTCGCATTATTAGATCAAGGTATATATCCTAACTGTTGCAATTTGGGTTTGTTTTTGGTGAGGAAAATGTGGTAATTGCATGCATACATAGATTTCATGAGTATTTGCTACCGTCAGGATACATGAGACAAAAAATAACCAGCCCTACCCCCACCCCCACCCCCCAAAAAAGAGAGAAATCCCCAAAACACAAAAATTGATAAAACAACAAACAAATAACCAAACGAAATAATCCCCAAATACTTTTAAAGTAGTAATCTGGCCATGACAGAGGAAACAACTCGATGACAAAAGAGTCATCATTATATATCACACCTGATTTATCTATCTGGATGCTTCTAAGCTGGGTATGACCAGCCTCTGGAGTCTGCCATATTTGCCTTAATATTTTCCTTTTTCATGTATGGTTGCCATATTTTGATTTAGTGGAAAGAGAATTGGAAAAAAATTCTATATATGTCACTACTCTTAAATTTCTTTATTGTCCCTTCCGTTATTTCATCCTCCATTAGAGTACCAAAATAGAGCATACATTAGCTGACTGCTTCAGGGTATGTGTGTACAAATACTGTATCCCTATAATGGAAATGAAGTATGCTGGAGTGTATCACTTGACCAGCATTTATTCATATCAATCAATCAATAAATAAATAACCATTTTTCGTCTCTGAGTTTCATTTCCTCACTAGATATGGTGGTAACATATGTTTAGGAGATGGCTACAACAATGGCCCGTAATAGATGAGAGTTTGGGAATACTAATGGATTTCGAAACGAGATAACCGGCCTGAACTTTAATTTCTTTAGATGTATACGTTGAACTGCAATGTAGGCTATTTATCTGCTACAATACCATACGATCTATAAATAATCATTTTTGTCAAATCATTTCTATATGTGTGGCAAGAGAAAAACACTGTTGAGCATCTCTATATCTCACACACCTTTTTTCAGTTTTAACATTATCTTAAATGCTTGACCACATAATTATGTAATGGTCCATTCTATGCTTAAAAGGGGGGATAAACTGTGTTAGGCACTGAATATCGTAATTGGCTGACCACTTTTCTGCTGCTGACCAAAAAGCATATTTCGTCGTATAAGTAGGTAATGTCATCTGAACTATAGGTCAATGTTATAATTTGGAGATTGCCTTCAGACAAACCATATGAATATATCAGTATCATCCCACTAGGCTGACACGTATCAAAGCCATAATTCCAGCTCTATACACCCATGTTTGATGATGATCAGAAAAAGAACAAGTCAGTGTCACTAATGATACCCCACTTGGTTACTTTAAATACGCTCTGTGATACCGACACATTAGGGATAAACTGATATTTCCGTACACGCAATATAAATGACCAAGTGAAAAATACGATAAATTTTATGTCGACCTGTATGGGATTCGAACCCACTACCTTCGGCACACTCGCCTAGCCAAATGTGAAGTCGAGCACGCTGACCTTTAGGCCATCGGGGCAACCCATAAAAGGTTGATTGAGGACCCAGGGTGATGTTATAGCAGGTGTGGCTTGTACATTGACACGGTAGGGCACTTCCACAGACCGACAATTTATGACATACACCTCTAATATAATTTCGAAGTCGGAGCAATGGCCCACAGCACTTCGAAACCAATAGAGTATCAGCAAGTGAAAAATACGATAAATGTTATGTCGACCTGTATGGGATTCGAACGCACTACCTTCGGCACACTCGCCTAGCGAAAAGTCGAACATATTGACCTCTAGGCCATCGGGCCAACACCTAAAAGGTTGACGAATTAATAAAATAAAATAACGCGTGAATGGCATGTTGCCCTCCCATGGCTTAAAAACTGCACCAGTCATAGATAACATAAAAGCCCTCTATGCTTTAATTGTCAACATCTGTGGGTAACTTTTTTCTATGTATGTATGTATGTTTGTATAAGTGTGTGTATATATATATATATATATATATATATATATATATATATATGTATATATATACATACATACATATATATATATACATATATATGTTTATATTTATATTTATGTAAATGATGCATCGATGGATGGACGGATGAATGGATTCCATGGCCTTTTCCACTGCGCAATTCATTTTGCAAAGTCTTACTCTCCCTTGTCTGCCCATTTGCCTGAGTGGTCTGTTCCTCCCGTCTGCAAAGAGACTACTCGATCAGCTTAGCTTGCATATTACCCCTATTTTCGTTCATAGCATTTGTTGCAATTGCTGACAGGAAGCCTGGGTGACAGCTTTACAGAGAGGAATTCCAGAGTAAAATTAGGCCTTGAAAGTTGATTTTGCAGACTGACAAAGCTGCGTCCTGTGGAGAAGGAAACTTTATCGTCAATTCACACAATTATCAAGTTAAGTTTAGAGTGTCAACCTGAAAAACTGCATCATTTTTATCCCCGATTACTAACAAATGCAAAAGGTTGAGAGAGGCGTAATCTGAACTAGACAACTATAAACAGTCAAATGTTGTCTATATGATTATGTGGCACGTGCATTCAAATACCATTTCGCAAGTTTTCATCATAGGTCCTGGTTAAGCCCAGTAATGTGTTTGGTATATAATCAGAGCCAAAAAGGCAGTGTAGCTATTGTTAGCCTCAGGCAAACATCCGCTCACCAGGGCAAGCTTGGATACATAGGTTATTTCATAACAATTCCTTGAGGCCATAATTTACCATCATTAGTCCTGATTTAAGTGTTTTAAGTGCATATATTGACTGGTCTAATCTGACTTGGCTTGTAATGCAAAAGATCTTGTGATTGCATGTATACATGTTTTTCACGAACTACTTGATACTATCAAGGTACAGCAGACAAATAGTTAATATGCTTCTGCGGCATTTAATGCAGTTATGTAGGAGAAAAAGAATATGCATGCTGTCACCTCAATACAGAACCACAGTGATTTTAATCACGTGTTATTTATACATGTAACAATTATTAAACTCAGTACAGCTGTCCTGTAGAAACTCTCATCTCTTCGTCACTAATTTCGTTTTCTCGTAATATATCTAGGTTCCGTAAAAAACGGACTAGACAACACATAGAGATTATATCTATTCCTTTATGTTTAATGTCCAAAACAAACATTTATGTTCAAGGTTAATGGACAATAGCATTATACGCAAAAGATAACGCTATTTGTATTCAGAAAGTACTCCAGATTGTACAAAAATCAGTAACAAATACATGAGAAACTGATGATAACAGACTATTTTTTTGGAAATATTAATTTTATACTAATTTCAATACAATTGATATGGCAGCTCACAAGTGTCACAAACATATAATATATGTTAAACATGGATATAAATCTCGCGATAAGACAATTTGGCAAAAGACATTTACAAAAATCAAAATTTCTTAAAATGATAACATTTTAAACTGCATCAAGCAGTATCTAATTTTATTCCAGGGTAACCGAAAGACATGCAGATAATTGATGTTGTTCATTGTTGAATGTGTATATATTTGCATATGCTTAATCACCAGACACATTTCTTTTTAATGTTTAAAAAGAAATTATTTGGGTGTTTTGCATTTGTCAGCACGCATACAATTGAATTGAAGCTGTCAACAAGATTATGACTCAACATATGCTGGCACGAAGAACTGATTTCTGTTCAATTAAACAGAGTCCAATTCTTTCAAATGATGTGTTGATGTGTCCTCTTTGAGCAGATATAGGGACCAGAATGCTCCTGAAGAAAAAAGGGGTGAAATGATTAATCATAATGAAAGGCTATCATGTGGTTTTGATTAATTCATTGCCTGTTTCATCTCAGGTGACCATTGTACTATTAAATGCATAATAATGCGTACTAATTGAATGAGTTTTACAGATCAATATATTTGACACTACATAACCCACAGGTAAAGTGCACCTTAACTGGTTGCTCCTCAGGGGATATTGTCACATGGGCCATTTTTAATTAATTCAAAAATCAATTTTATTTGCTTACTTGCTCATTAACCAGTTAAATACTTAGTTTATTTATTTATTTGTTTATTTATTTATTTATTTATTTATTTATTTATTTATTTATTTATTTATTTATTTATTTATTTATTTATTTATTTATTTATTTATTTATTTATTTATTTATTTATTTATTTATTTATTTATTTATTTATTTATTTATTTATTTATTTATTTATTTATTTATTTATTTATTTATTTATTTATTTATTTATTTATTTATTTATTTATCTATTTATTTATTTATGTTATTTTTGGGGATACATTATAGCTGTTTGACAAAACACAGATCACCTAATTTCCATTTTACAAATGCAGTTTTTGTGCAGAGGTGCCCTGAAGCGATAAGCTAATTTACACTGTATTTTCGATCATTGAACTTTAATTTAAGAGAAAGAAATAAACAAAAAGTTATACGATTTTTAAATATAGGAGATCTACTAAATTAGAGCTTAGGGAAAATTTAAGAAGTAAGAGTCCTCCCCTAAATTCCCAACATAGATACAGAGTACAAAAAAAACGTACTAATTAAAGAAAACGAAAATTATTTTTTGAAAGAAGGCGGAAAAAGCACTGATATGAAGGTTTCAAATTAACAAGTTTCACCCAATATATATTCAGTCTGTACTCTTTTAGAATGTGCTGGAAAATGTTATGCCATATATAATATAGACACACAATATCTGATATTTTAGCAGGAAATTCTTATGCAAGTTCTCCATCAGATGTGTTAATATGCTTTATCATTACACCAAATGTACACTTTGTTAGAATTAGAAACTAGCACCATCAGTAGGAAAAGGAAGACAAAAATAATGCATCATGCAAATTTGACAAACTAGGGATTTATTCTTCTTGTAACATAGGCGTGCTTAAAGATATAAATGATAAAAATTACAGAAGATGCTAAATATCGTACGTGTATATTGTCATATACATTAGAATCTCCAATAAAGAGCACCTCCATAAAGAGACCATTTCTATATGAAGACCATTCATTTACAGAGCCATTTCTGTTCACCCTTAATTGAATTATAAACCCATTAAGACCACTCCCCTATTAAGGCCACATTTTCACTTCGAATTTGGTGATTCCACTGGTTCTGGATGTAGAGTAGGTCATAATTCACTTTCAATATCCGTTTTGGGTTAAATCATTTCAAACAACTGCATCTGTACGTAATATATTCAGTTTCATCAATTGTGCACACATGAATGGTAATTTACTCCCCTGGCAGCTTCCAATGCTGGAAGCACTGTTTTATAATTTTGACTGAAGGGTCTGTAGTTATATCTTGGCTTTCATCTCTCAGATATTACAAAACCTGGATATTGGCGGGAAAACAGTTATACTTCTATTACGCACACACACACACACACACACACGCATTGGTTTAAAAATATATGCTTGTCCCATGTGATGTTTAAATAGACTCTGGCTACAAAAAGGCATTTTTCGTTTCTTTTTTTTTTTCTCTCTTTATTCATATTGTTTCAAATGAAGTCTCTATAGTGTCCTTGTCTGCTTTTTATTAATCAAGGTAAGGAAGCACACAATTGGAACTATCTAATTTTAGAAACTAAATTATTCTGGCCATCTGATCATCCAATTTGCGCAAGCTCACTTGGGAATTTGTATCTCTCCGCCCTTTTGTTTATAGGTCTTCTAATGACATCATCGTCATCATCTATATGCAGCAAATTTTATCTGTGATCAACCAAACATCTTCGCTAGTTCCTTTGCACTCATTGCTGCAAGGAAACTTGACGCGCGGACATCAGAACTACCCTCCATTGCTCCGAGGAAACTCGACGAACGGACATCTGGACTACCCTCCATTGCTCCAAGGAAACTTGATGAGCGGGCATCTGGACTACCCTCCATCGCCGCAAGGAAACTCTCCATTGCTGCAAGGAAACTTGACGAACGGACATCCGGACTACCCTCCATTGCTCCAGGGAAACTTGACGAGCGGACATCTGGACTACCCTCCATTGCTCCAAGGAAACTCGACGAACGGACATCTGGACTACCCTCCATTGCTCCAAGAAAACTCGACGAACGGACATCTGGACTACCCTCCATTGCTCCAAGGAAACTTGACGTTGCTGGGTGCAAAGCAAATCTAATCTGTGAACCACTCAATGCGGGCTCAGCATTCTGGGTGCTGACTAATACCGCAAATCCCAATAGAACCAAGTACATCATCCACAGCTGCATTGTTAACGTTGTCCTGCAACAAAAAATATTTCAGCTGTGTTATTCTTTGTTGACATTTATCTTTGTATGCAGCTAAGTTTTTGCTCAACACTTTTCAAAAAATGGTTTAACTCTCTAGGCATTTTCCTTGATATTACATTATTATATTTATTTAAATGTTCAGTAACTTTATCCTCGTGTTTATTTTCTTTATGGTATGCACCACATATTTGCACAAGGCATAGGACCAATGAAGATGTAAAGAAAGACCAAGAAGAATAGGAGCAGAAGAGGAAGAAGAAGAAGAAGAAGAAGAAGAAGAAGAAGAAGAAGAAGAAGAAGAAGAAGAAGAAGAAGAAGAAGAAGAAGAAGGAAAGGAGGAGGAGGAGAAGGAGGACGAGGAGGAGGAGGAGGAGTAAGAGAAAAAGTAGAAGGAAGAAAACATGTGTTTTCATTTTATATCACGTAAAACAGAACTAGTCTACATAATATTTGGCATGAACAGATATTTTCCAAATGTTGGGCTTGATATTTATCTTACTGATAAAAAAGCGGAAATTATCTATCAGTATTTAAAACAAGACCACTGGTACCCCTAGCGTATTGAATATTAAAATATTTGAAGGCAATATTTAAGAGATAACGTTAATATAACGAAACCAACCAACCTGTATTAATAAACCCTTCAGATTAAGGTTCTTTTCTATCATTATTCATAAAAAGGATCATATACAAAGTAAGACAGACAGACAGAGAGAGAGAGAGAGAGAGAGAGAGAGAGAGAGAGAGAGAGAGAGAGAGAGAGAAAGAGAGAAAGAGAGAGAGAGGTAAAACTGTCTGGATTTTTCATGACACTAACAAGAGGACCTTCTGTGTGGCTTTCTTTATTTACTTCTTTAGAGTAAGTTCTATAACATTGCTCAGCAAAGATTCGCTAAAACCAACTCGTGCCAACCGCTCATTCCAGGTTCAGGATCTATCGTTGATTCTCTATGTATTACGTTAGCCCTTTCAGCGACTCAATATATCAGAAAAAGGAATGAACTTTCTCTTTTAGAAATATGCATATAAGCACCTTGCCAGCATTATTTATCTCTTAAAGTATATGTGCAAATATAGGCAAGGACCACAGTATAACGAGGTGTAAAAATCGTCCTTTTTTACAAAGGTTTATACATATGTAAGCACAAGAAATCACATGGTCACTCATACATAAATTGCAATATAACTGTTAAAATGTTTTACCTCGTATTAGTATATTTAATGTCTAATTCATTGAAATTAGATGCGGAGGGGGTTGTTAAGAAATCTGTATGTCAAGGGATAATTTATCCCCTTACAAAAGTGGGAATATACGGGATAGCAGCAACATATCATCTTTGGCTTTCTTTGGTGAACTATAAGATAGTTAAGACAGTATATTTGGTCGGGTAAACCTTGTGTGTTGTCACGTAGAAGGTTACTTTGTCAATTTTGAGATGTCAGCTACTCTACCAACTTACAAATTTACCCCAAGCAAAATGTTTTTTAGACAATCTCTTTTGAAACAGCTTTTTCAAATTTACATCAACATGTTTCTCCCTTCTGTTGATGTCTCTTACAACCTTCCCTACTCCCCACCCCACCCCACCCCCTTCCCCCCAAAAACAGGTTCTGTGAAATTGCTGCATCTTAATACCCTGATCAGTACATTTGACTGTATATGAGCTTGAATAAAGTCCTGGGGTTTGGGGGTTTTTTGTTTGTTTGTTTGTTTGTTTGTTTGTTTTTTTTTTTGCATTTTCTATTTTAGCAAAATCTGTCTGTGTCCCTCGGAGAAAGGCTAACATATCAGTATTCGTACATATCCTGACGCTCAATTATATCAGTGTACTTTCGAAATTGAGGCCCTTACAATTTTAATGCTTACAACCCTTGATTTAGTATTCATTCCATGCATGTGTTGAACACTAAAAATGAAACCTTTCTTTTTATATGTCCATTTGCATGATGATTATACATCTAACATGCCAAATGTGTGGCTGGTAATATAGTTCATATATTTTAATATTTATGTGTCCTTGGCTGCCTTCGTAAACAAAATTTTTACAGCCTTTTAGCAGGAAAAAAAAACTGCGTAAAAACATTCTTGCTAATCCAGATATACTTTTGTGTGCAACAGTACAAGTAGATATCTTAGTACTTACCCAATTTATTTGCTTCGAGAAGGTCCAATATACACAAGAGACACGATAAACCTTCACTGCAGTCCTTTATCTCGATACACAGCACCTGGCTGTCAACAATTGTTAGCCAGGTATTCCTGCATTACCTTTATAGGTACAGGCCTAATGTATGCAAGTTTTGGCATTTAACATTTGTATTTTGGACTTGCAGTGGCGAAGATAGTATTGATGTGTAAGAATTTCGGGTTATTTATTATGCCAAGCCCGACCAGCAATTTTTCAAGGCCACTTGTAGTAGCATATAAAGTAAGCCCATAATGCCTTACTTTCTATACCGTCAATTTATACCCAGAACGTATTGGTGTCCGTAGTTGACATACAAATGACCACATACCAAATTCGAGCAAAGAATATAAAATGAAGCACAGCCTTTGTGAGTGTGGAAGGGGGAAAGGGATGGGGAGTCACAAAAGCCGGGGACGCCATAATAGCAGGTCCCTGCCCAAAGATATAAAAACATTAGACATGTACTCTAAAATGATTTAGGGTGTATGACAGCAAGTGACCAATGACAATGCAAGATTCAGGTCACATGACCAATTTTTACCAGTTTGAGTTGATATGACTCAAGTGGTCTAAAAAGTGATACACATCTACTTGTTGCGAACACCCCCATCCCTAATCACTACTGTTGATACAGAATATTGTGGAAATTGATTTGTATTTTTTTTTTCTGGTTTTCATTGCAGGTTTTTTTTTCAGAAAAAATATACTCTTTTTATATGTGGTATTTAGCGATGAGTCAAAGAAGGACACATGAAAACTAGTAATAAAGCTTGTTTACGTCACCCAAATTTAGGCCCACCGGATAATTTGCGTTCATAACCACAAGATGGCTCTGCAAAACATATGTGAGGGTTTGCTCAATTTTTCAGAACAGCTGAATGAGTGGCGAAACGTGGATGCGCTCTTGGCTCATAGGCTGAGTGAACGATTTTGATTCTGCGACCAAAACCTCAAAGGGTCACTTTAAGCTATATACAAGACCCATAGCTGCCATGATACCAGTGTCTGTGAAGGAGTTGAATAACAGTGGGAATCTAAGAACTATATTTTACTTTTTTCAGCCAAATGGTCTGGACCAAAATTTATTCCACCTATAAATGGTTAACTATGAACCCCTAAAGTAGAAAAACAGTGCATGCAATTCGCAATTCTTCATTTTCCCTGGAAATTTTTTTCGATATGCAGGTCCCAGCATATGAAGATTTGGATCCCGTGCTTAATGTTTTCCTATCTTGCATTACTTAAACACAAGAATTTATATTAAACAATGTCTTAAAAATTTCCAGCCATGTGTGGAATTGTATAGCCAACATTTTCATTCAAATGTGCCTTCAAGCCAATTATTACCATAACTCAACATCACTCAAATAGGCTCATATCTGTTCATATCGCACCTGTGCCTGTATGTATGTACTGTGATTGACGAGCAAGAAGAAAAAATAAGTTACATTCCCTCACAAACTCCCATATGTTTAATTCAGTGATACTCACATGCTGTGGTGCATAAACTCGTAATTCTGTGCACGCAGATCGAACATTTGCGTAGGATGGAATGTAAATTAAATACAACACCCTTGACAATGACCACAAATGTGAAAAGTCCCATATATAAGGTATAAGCTACCTAAATGCCAGCACTTGTTTCTATGTAGTCTTGATGCACATT
Source organism: Hermodice carunculata (assembly GCA_964020975.1). Classification (NCBI taxonomy): domain Eukaryota; kingdom Metazoa; phylum Annelida; class Polychaeta; order Eunicida; family Amphinomidae; genus Hermodice; species Hermodice carunculata. Next base: position 2,131,252 of record OZ026618.1, read on the forward strand.
CTTTCCAAACATGAATGAATTTGGTTCATGCACTTGACAATTTGAGCATTTCTGACACAATTAAAGGTCGATTGCATATAAAGGTCATCCCTGAGAGCTGCATGTACATGATGTGCTCAGACTTAAAACAAACACTGCATAACAACTTATGTACGACACTCACTCACAGAGTAGAATTGGCATGGGATACTAATAAACTCAGGATTAGTACTTGAGCTAATCAGTGTTTGAATTATATTTAGTGTGACGGCTTTGTGTAAATACATGTAGGTCATTCTCAGCCTTTGGTCGACTTTCAGAAAATAATGCTTCTGCTGGTGTTAGAACAAAATGTTTGTGAGGACTGAAAAAGTGGGGTATATCCAGGCACAAATCTTCCGAACGCCTCCATTGTAGCTACCATAGTACAACCAAATAAAAAGTCCCTCTTCAAAAACCATAGTGGCTGTAGATGACAGGACATAATTTTTGGTTGGAATAGATTTGGTGTTTTAAGCATCCATTGAGTGTACATGACATCGAAATATATAGAATATAATACGTCCCTTCGAAAGCACTGTCTTCACTTTCATCATTCAATCTGTTCTACTCCTGTTTATGTTACCGTGATGCTTGCATTGAGATATTCAAACTTAAGCTTTTATTTAAACAGCACATGTGGATGCTGCTTTTAAAATTAACAAACTCTCAAGCACTAATTATACTTGTGCTAAATTTTAACAACTAACTACATTGGCATTTTTTATACAAATTATGGTGTGCAATATGATTTCCCCTCCACGTGGGGCATACTGCGCAAGTATAACAACATACAGTTGTAGTGCTTGGCAAAAACAATCATCAAGCAAAGTGCATATGAAGGTTAACCCTCAATATATATGTATGTGCCTGTGTAGGCCTTTTTATATATGGTAACTTTGTGTCTCTAAAAACAAACATTCAACAATAGTCAATGGGCAGCAGTTAAACAGATGGCTCCAGTCCTGAGTGTATTGTGGAATCTACGAGGAAACGAAAATGAATGCTCCCGTGATTGACATCTGAATCTGTAGGTTGAGTTAATTTTACCGTTCAAGTTTGACATATCACATGAAAACAAGGTTTGTTGTAAGCTACTGTACTTAAATATAATGGAGGGATAAATACACACATGTTACCCAACCATTTTTGTGAAAACGAACTACTTTTGTATCTTTTTGTATGCTGACCCGCTGGTTACCCAATGCCCAACGAGATGGCCGACCTCCATTCAGGCAATTGCATAATGTGCGTTTACCTTGTTTATGTCTTTTATTACATATTTAAGGTAATCTGCATTATTAAACAAGAAATACGAAAGTGCCAGGTAGGCCTTGGAGGGCCACATACGCTCCAAATTGGCACAAGGGACAAGCGAAGGCCTGTTCTGAAATATAATATGCCGCAAGTGCCGGAACTAGTGGTTCTGTTCTGCATATTACCATGACCCACAGAAATTGAAACCTTAGAAGGCAATAATTGGTCTGTATACACCAATGCAAAGTTCACGTCATTTAAACAGTGATGTTCTTTATATGATCTACTTCCGGTACACCACTAACTGTTGACTCAAGTGGGAGGAGCTCAATTTGTGTTGCGTTAATGGAAAATAATCACAGCTGAAAACAGATTGCTTGGAAATAAACAATAAGCACGTAAAATACATAAAATACTGCACTCAACGGAATGTATTAACTAGCTTGACACCATTTGGAAGTGTTCAATCTACTCTCTGTTTACCATAAAATAAACTGCTTCTGATTTGTAGGTGTCCGTTTTGAATTGTTCAGTACGTAACTCGCAAGTGTTAAGTGTTCACTCAGTCGGCTCCTGAAGGCAAATGCTTTATGTCGTCTGGATAGGAAGAACACTTAATATCACCAAAGGGGGTATTCCCTCTGCCCTCCTTGATATCACTCACTGGCTCTTCTTTAGGATGGGTTTGTGTCATTTCAGATAAAGACCAGTTACTTCCTTCTTATCGGGCTTGACAGCACTTTCTTTCGGCTTGTTGAACTTCTTTGTATATTCTATACGGAGTATAGGAGTGAAGGAAATTTTGTTTTTCACCAAGGATGAAACATGGTGGAGGAAAATTGGGAGACTTGTTGGCCGATGGGTAGATATATTGTTTTCCATGTTGTAAAAAGAGAACGCAGACCTCTGGTGGGAGAAATGTACTAAATTGTTGTGAGGTGCTTAATTTGATCTCGAGTGACAGTGCCCGAGGTGACTGGTGGAGTGTTTCATTCTTATATGGAAAAATTAAGCAATGAGCTCGACACCTGTAACCAATGGCTCACAGACAACAAATTGTCACCTCATGTTGGTAAGACAGAATCTATATTATTTGGGCCCAGGAGAAAGATGCCTAAGGTGACAAACTTTTGTGTGTCTTGTAATGGTTTACACATAAAACAGACCGACATAAAGCATTTGCCTTTATGGGCGGACTGAGTGAACACTTAACACTTACGAGTTACGTACTGAACAATTCAAAACGGACACCTAAATATCACTTTATCCTGCAATATATTTCAAATACAGCAACACCATTGCCAACTGACAACAATATAACTTGTGGAATATTTATTCTCTGGAGAACTCCTCGATAAGTGACATCTGGATGTACTATAGGGGCAATCCAGTTGAAATGAATATGTTTAAATTGAAACTAATTTATTTCAGAAGTTTGCCTTACCTAAGATGCTAAACTAAATGCCATTTTTACAAGGCATGAATTGTGTGAGAACGTATCTTTTTATGTACATTGTTACAATTTATATTACTTGAATACGAACTTCAGTCCTTTCAAACTTTTCGTTGGTGGACATTGTTTGATCACGTCTTGTCTTCCAAAATGATGCAAGCTCGAACAAATCTGCACTCCTTCCGTTTTGTATATTTCATGTGTTCATGTATTCAGTGTACCCTTTCAGTACGAACACACACAGATATATTATATCATATCATATCATATCACAAAAAAAACATATTATATTATATTATATTATATCATATTATATTATATTATATTACTGCCTGAGTAACCATAAGGGATTAAAGAAAATTTGTTTTTCAAGCTTAATTTGAAATGACTAATAAGTTTAAAGATGGACTTTTTTTGTCTTATAATGTTGGAGATATGACGCAAAATCATGGAACACACTTATATATGTGTATCTCCGCAATTTCTTAGTTTACACAGCAGTTACCACTGTATATGTTGGTATCCTGGTCTTTTCTCACCTTTCAAGTGATATGTAAGAGAGATTGCTATAAAATCTGCGTTTTAAGATCTGCCATTGAATTTAGGATATCAAGAATTGAAACAAAGAAATCTTTTGTTTATTTGATGTTATCTATAAATATATAAAATGTAAGGTATCTTACATTGAAATGAAGATATCTTAAATTGAGTAAATGATATCTTCAACTGAAGGATATACATCTTAAATTTCATGTAAGGTATCTTAAATGTATTTAGGATACTTTAAATCTCCCTACAAACCATAGTCAGCATGGTGCTCAAAATTCAAGTATGGCATATAGCAGATAACAAACTACAAAGGGACATTTATGAACTCGCCTTACAAGGAGATGATACTTATAACCCGTTAAGTACACAGGTATTAAACCCCCAAAATTGTGAAAACGAGTGATATTGAAGAAAACACGAGAAACATGATGAGACAATGAGTGAGAGCTTTGAGATTAACGATATTTCCAGAGTAAATCCAAAAACTGTATTCTGAGGAATCTGTCACTTTCTTAGTAAGTGCTTTTGCAAGACTGGTGTACCAGGAGGAGCATGAATAATCAAAATGACACAGAATTAAAGCTGAAGACAGGATTTTCCCTGTTTTAATCAGCTGAATGTCTGTAACGAAAAATCAATCTGGAAATAGATTTTTGGATCATTTTGTTGGCCATGGACTGTCCATGCTGGGATCTTAATATGTTATAAACAAACTCGGTCTGTTTTATGCCTACACCATTACAAGACACACAAATGTCTGTCACCTTAGGCAACTTTCTCATGGGCCCAAATTATATAGATTCAGTCTTACCAAAGTGAGGTGACAATTTGTTGTCTGTGAGCCATTGGTTACAGGTGCCGAGTTCATTGCTTAATTTTCCATATAAGTATAAAACACTCCACCAGTCATCTCGGGCACTGTCACTCGAGATCAAGTTAAGCACCTCACGACAATTAAGGACATTTCGCCCGCCAGAGGTCTGCGTTCTCGTTTTACAACATGGAAAACAATATATCTACACATAGGCCAACAAGTCTCCCAATTTTCCTCCACCATGTTTCATCCTTGGTGAAAAACTAAATTTCCTTCACTCTTATACGCCGTATAGAATATACAAAGAAGTTCAACAAGCCGAAAAAAGTGCCATCAAGCCTGATTAGAAGGAAGTAACTGGTCTTTATCTGTAATGACACAAACCCATCCTAAAGAAGAGCCGGTGAGTGATATCAAGGAGGGTAGAGGGAATACCCCCTTTGGTGATATTAAGTGTTCTTCCTATCCAGACGACATATAAAGCATTTCCCTTCAGGGGCCTACTGAGTGAACACTTAACACTTACGAGTTCAAACTGAACAATTCAAAATGGACACCTACAAATCAGAAGCAGTTTATTTTATGGTAAACAGAGAGTAGATTGAACACTTCCAAATGGTGTCAAGCTGGTTAATACATTCCCTTGAGTGCAGTATTTTCATGTATTTTACATGCTTATTGTTTATTTTCAGGCAGTTTGTTTTCAGCTGAGATTATTTTCCATTAACGCAACATCAATTTAGCTCCTCCCACTTGAGTCAACAGTTAGTGGTGTACCAGAAGTAGATAATATAAAGAACATCATCATTTAAACGACGTGAACTTCGCATTGGTGATTGGCTATCTCTGTATACAGACCAATTATAAAGGTTTCAAGTTCCGTGGGTCATGGTAATATGCGGAACGGAACCACTTGTTCCGGCACTTGCTGTATATTATATTTCAGAACAGGCCTTTGCTTGTCCCTTGTGCCATTTTGGAGCGTATTTGGCCCTCCAAGGCCTACCTGACACTTTCGTCTTTCTTGTTTAATAATGCAGATTACCTAAAATATGTAATAAAAGACATAAACAAGGTAAACGCACATTATGCAATCGCCGAAACAGGAGGTCGGCCATCTCGTTGGGCATTGGGTAACCAGCGGGTCAGCATACAAAAGCTACAGAAGTTGTTCGTTTTCACAAAAATGGTTGGGTTACATGTGCCTATTTATCCCCCCCATTATATTTAACATCAATAACTTACAACAAACCTTGTTTTCATGTGATATGTCAAACTTGAACCGTAAAATTTAACCCAACCTACAGATTCATATGCCAATCATGGGAGCATTCATTTTCGTTTCCTAGTAGATTCCACAATACACTCAGGACTGGAGCCATCTGTTTAACTGCTGCCCATTGACTATTGTTGCATGTTTGTTTTCAGAAACACAAAGTTACCATATATAAAAAGGCCTACACAGGCACATGCATATGTATTCAGGGTTAACCTTTATATGTGCTTTGCTTGATAATTCTTTTTGCCAAGCACTACAACTGTATGTTGTAATACTTGCGCAGTATGCCCCACGTGGAGGGGGAATCATATTGCACACCATAATTTGTATAAAAAAATGCCAATGTAGTTAGTTTTTGAAAATCTATTATTTTGAAAAAAAAAATCATTATTTTGAAAAAGCATCATCGAAACATACTGTTCTAATAAAAGCAAACAATTGATATTTCAATTCAAGCATCGCTGCAATATATACAAGACTATTATCAATAGACCAGTTCATGGTACTCGGGTTTATTGGGTTCACTTTGGCCCCAGTGCGGGAAGCGCAGCGTGCTTTGTTTACAATTTTGTGCACGACCATGTTGGGCGGACTTAACGTGGAAGTCAGCAAACTAAAAATGCATATTTCACCACTGATGTGACATTTTTATTAAAAGATTATTTGCACTGTTCAGCACAATCCATGCTGTAATCACTAGCATTACCTGTGGTATCCGTTGTGAACATATGAAAACGTGGGCCCGACTTGGCCACTTGCTGATTCAACAATCAGGCCAACAATGAAATGCATAATTAATTAGGGCCCGGAAAAGTTTGGTACAAGTGGGTATGAACAGGTCTATTGAATGATCAGAATGAAGAGACCAGCATGCAAGTGTGACATACTGGTTCAATGTCAGTTACCCTCCATGGATAGTAAAATCCCTACAATCATCCCATTAATTTCGTCCTTATAATGTCTCATTAAAATTTACCACAAATATAATTAGTGCTTGAAAGTTTGTTTATTTTAAAAGCAGCATCCACATGTGCTGTTTAAATAAAAGCTAATATTCAAATATCTCAATGCAAGCATCACTGCAACATAAACAAGAGTAGAACAGATTGAATGATGAAAGTGAAGACAGCGCTTTCCAAGGGACGTATATACGATTTCAATGTCATGTACACTCAATGGATGCTTAAAACACCAAATCTATTCCAACCAAAAATCCTGTCTTGTCATCTACAGCCGTTTTTAAAGAGGGACTTTTGATTTGGTTCTACTATGGTTGCTACAATGTAGGCATTCGGAAGATTTGTGCCTGGATATACCCCACTTTTTCAGTCCTCACAAAAATTTTGTCCTAACACCAGCAGGAGCATTATTTTCTGAAAGTCGACCGATGGCTGAAAATGACCTACATGTATTTACACAAAACTGTCACATTAGATATAATTCAAACACTAGTTAGCTCAAGTGCTAATCCTGAGTTTATTAGTATCCCACGCCAATTCCACTCTGTGAGTAAATGTCGTATATCAGTTGTCATACAGTGTTTGTTTCAAGTCTGAGCACATCATGTACATGCACTAGCATCTTTCATGCCTGACCTTTGTATACAGTCGACCTTTAATTATGTCAGAAATGCTCAAATTGTCAAATGCATGAACCAAATTCCTTCATGCTTGGAAAGTAGTATATGCGTATTAAATGGGCAATATATCACAAAATGACGGAAACATTAAGGCGAACAAATTTTTTTTTTTAATAAACATGAAGTGACTAAGTTGAAATTTTCTTACGAGTCTTTTTGAAATTGAGATAAATGTGTTAAATTTCTCTTTCTGTTATATGTAAAAAATTCGGACATCATACTGGATATACCTCAGTTGTTGTGGTTCCTGCCATGCTGACTTAAAGCCTTTATAAAATGCAAAATATGTTCTTTTGATAATCAATTGACTCCCAACGAAACATATGGTATACAGTCATGTACATGTACATGAGAGTTTTTGTTGTGTGAGAATTGCCATTACTATTATCTGCTGGGCAATATTACCTCGTACTTGCCATTTCAAAGCGAACTTGGAGAAGTCGAGCCAATATGCTGCTGTGATTTTTCACAGGACCTGCTATGTTTTTTTCTACTTGTTCCCTACAAAGAATACCTGATGTCCTTGATGATTTTTTTTTTTAATTCCTGCAAAGTAACTTTCTTTTTTAAAACAGCCATTCCCTACAATTTAGTCTAATGGTTTTCAATGTTTTTTCTGCCCCCAAAAGCTGTTTCCTACAGTTTTAAATAGTTTTCCTTGCAAGCCTTTGCATTTTGTTTACCAAAAACAGCCATTCGCTGCAATGAAGTCTCATAGTTTTCAATATTTTATTCTGCCCAAAACAGCAGTTTCATATAGTTTCAAACTTGCATTTTGTTAAGCTGAAATAGCCATTCCTTACAATTTATTGGGATAGTTTTTTCTGCCCAAAACAGCCGTTCCCTACTGTATTCAAGTTGAAATAAATGAAGCATAAGTAAGGACAATCACAACACCATGTTCTTCTTCTTCCCTATTCCCTACAATTCCCTTCAGCATTAGTTGGAAATGGGGACGAAAAGGAATACGGTGTTGTGATTTTCGATATTACCAAGGCTCAGGATCAGTGGGTGGGAAGCAAGCAGTTATGTACACGGGGGGGGGGGGGGGGATAGCTTTTAGAGATGTGTGGGGAGATGTTTGCTGGGTATGGGTTGCACCCAAGTCAGAAAGGAGGTGATAGGCTAGGGCAGGTTTACAGTCAGTGAGTGCAGTAGCAGGAAAAATAGGAACCCCAGCAACTACCAGGTCAGTTATGGAGCTGGGTAATGTTATGTTTAATGGACACATAGGAAATGGAATGAGTGGTATTCAGGGAGGGGATATTGGAATCAATGGAAATGGAACCAGGTTACTGAACTTCATAAGGGAATTTGGTCTGAGGATAGTTAATAGGGATGTACAAGGGAAAGGAAAGTGGAATTGGAAATAGATGAGGAAGGTAGATTGGATATAGGCAGTGCCCATAACTGGATGATTGTATCAATCAACGTAGAGTATCAAAGAAGAAGTGGGGGGGGGGGGGGTAAGTGGGTGTGGGATATAAAGGAGGAAACAGACCGGCAGAGTATCAAGAAAGGCTAACATTGGAATTGCCGGAATGGAAAAATAGATAGGAGAAGGAAGGGGAAGTACAGGATATAAATGGGGATCTAATCAGAAGGACTCTTTAGGTAGCACAGGAAAATATAGCTAGAAAGAACGTCCCGTTTGAAACTTTAGGGTATAGAACAGACCCTGAGCTGAAAGGAACCATACGAAGAAAGAGGGCTAAAATTAGAGCATTGAGATTAGCCAGGAATAACCAATACCCCAAAGGTGTGACAGAAGAAGCTAAGAGACAGTATAAGGAATGTATAAGGAATGTAGCAGAGATAAAAGCAGAAAGGAGAGCCAGTAATAATGAAAAAATGACAAAGAAAATAATGGAGAATGGGGACGAAGGGTCAACCATCTTTTGGAAACATGTTAATTGGCATAAATGGAACAAAGCACAGGAAATTACACACGGAGGGAAACAGATAACAAAGAAGAAATAGAGGAAGCTTCAAGGGAGAATTGCAAGAAGTTAATGATCCACACTGGGGTCAGGGAACAGTACCAGGGTGTCAAGCAGAATACACACAGGATCAATGGGATCCAGAGATGTGTGGCAGAGTCAGAAGTATAGAAGTTGATGTAGCAGTTGAGGAGATGCTACTATACAATGCTCCAGGACCAGATTATATATTGTCTGAATTCATAAAGAGAGGGCCAGAAGAAAATGAGGTCAGTTTACAGTTGCTTATCAATAGGGTTATTGAAAAAAGACAAGTACCAAAGTAATGGAGTAAACTCAGGATTTCATATATTCCAAAGAAGGGCCTAGGAGGCCAATTGGATCAGTGTAAGGGCATTGCTGTTTCTTCAAATGTGGGAAAAAATATTCAGTAGGATAATGTACAGGAGACTAAGTAGAATAGTCAAAAAGCTTGGACTTCAGGGAGAAATTCAGAATGGATTCAGACAGGGCAGAAGGGTACATTCTCTTTAGGAAAGGTAGAAGTATAGAATGCATACCTGGATATAGGTCTAAGGCAGGGATGTGTGCTGTCCCCGATTTAGTTTGCTCTGTATATTAAGGAGTTTGGGGACCAGTTAATGGAGTGTAATAAGGGAATAAATGTAGGCGACCTCAAAATCCAAGGTCTATTTTTTGCAGATGACATTTTACTCATGGCAGAGTCCCAGGAAGAACTGCAAGAGATGCCGAACTTAGCAGGACATTAGAAGAATAAATGGAGGTTAGAATTTAGTAAGGATAAGAGTAAAGTGATGAATCTTGGAAAGAAACCAGATGGGAATAAAAAATGGAGAATTGGGCAGTTCCAAATTCCCCAGAAGGTAGGGAACAGTTAATTGAAATTGGGGAGGTTGATGATAATGAATCCCAAGGTGTTAAGATAAAAGCAACAGGTAAAGGCATGTTCAGGTATCAGGTAGAGAAAATTAAACAGAAAGAGAATCCTACAAAAGGAATGATTAAAGCTACTGCACTGAACAGTTTCATCAGAGCATGCACAGCAAGGGTATTATGGGATAGAGTTGCAATACCAGGGATGATAAATGGCTTAGATGTGATGTCAGTCAGTGAGGGAGATATCCAGGGAATGGAGAAAATGCAGAATGAGATGCGGAAATGGATACTGGGATCACCACCATGTGCAGCAACAGAAACAGTTCTAGGAGATTGGGGATGGAATAAAACCACAGAAAGAATTGCCAAAGCAAAGCTTAAATACTGGGGGGATTTACAAGCAGTAAATGAAGACAGGTTATAAAGTTCATCCCTGTTTTTCTGTCCACTCAACAGAGAAATCAGTCATAAAACGTTTGTATGTAATAGTGTAAGGAAAGACAATATGTGGTTAACAATGAGGGTTAACAATGTGTGTCTATAATATACAGGACTGGCAAGTACACATACATAACTAGCAAGCATCCATTCAACACAATGAACAACTGAGGAATGGATAAGATGGCACACTGATAAAGTTGGAGCAGGTCCAACAAGCAGGACTGGTAAACAGAAAAACAAGTAGGACTGGTGAACAGAAAAACAAGTAGGACTGGTAAACAGAAAACAAGTAAGACTGGTCAACAGAACTGGTTTATCAGACCATTATCCTATCATGAGTCATGTTGCTGATGCTGCATTGCAAAACAATGTGTCAAAATGTGATGGATACGCAGGTCACTAAGATCATAGACTTTGAGAAAGGATAACTTGAATCATATATAAAATAGGGCAAAACAAAGCACAGCATGAGAATGCTTATTTGGTACAGATTCTGGTGAATATAATTATTCCATTGAAGTTGTTGATTTTGTCAGAAAGGTTAATCAAGTAAACAGGAAGTTATAAACAGGAAGTTCAAAAGCATAAAAAGTGTTATAAAATTACAGCTAGATGGCGCTAGCTGATGGTAACATTTAGAAATGGGATTTCCAAAATGTTTGCAAATATTTAGATAGGACTAGTTTTATCTGGGTCAAACTAGTGATAACTGTTTATATCTAGATAGGAGCAGTTTACACTGGCACAAACAAGTGGAAAACAACTATTTTGGGGTTGGGAAAGTACAAAATAAGAGTATAAAAGGGGCTGTCTACAGCCTATTACCAACAGTTGTGGAGAGACTGAGCTAGAGAGCACAGCTAAGCAGAGCAGTCATGGTAAGCAAGATGTATGGTACAGTGCTGATGATGGAGATGTAACTGGACAACAATAAACCTATTGCTATAACAGCCTAGCAAAGGTGTTACTTCTGATCTCTAAAGGTCCTCATGAAGATTGTTGGACAATGGACAACAACACGAACCTGAGTATGAAAAACAAGACTATTCAACACTTACATAACCATGTGTAACTTCTACTCCACTAAGAAGAAATCCATTATGCATATAGAGTTTTGGAGTCGGGTCTTACATAATTGGCGAGCTTGCCAGGATTTTGAAGAAAAGGACTTTATCATAAGATTAATGGCTCAAGAACATTCACCAGAAGACTACATCTGGATATCATTAGAAAGCTCAAGTGAAGAAGAAACTGTAGAAAACAGTCAGAAACCTGATACTACAGCAGAAACAGAGTCCACTGTAAGTAAACCATCTGATTATTATCCACCACCAAGTAAAATCAACAAGGTCGCTAAGATTGGTATAACCAGGTCATCTCTGGGCCAACGACCTACTTTGAAGACTCATAAGCGAAATACTCGGCCAAAAATTAAAAAGCTGAGGAACAAGGTCAACCCATTGACCTACCGAATTGCTGTCCTAGAAGGAATTGCTGCCTTAAATGGAGACTTTTAGAAAAATGGTTACACAGACCACTGACCCAATTGATACTCTGGCATCCCGTATGTCTGACATGGGAAAGGCCATTATTCAGACCTATCGAGAACACTGGAATGAAGAAAAGAAAACAACAAACTAAGAAATTTGTGTAAAAACATTCGTAAGTGTGACGGAAGTGTCAATGCTAAAGTCCGCGAATGGCTCGAAGAAATTGAGATGAAAATACCACACACAGCCAACATACAAGGTCCCACTGTGAAAATATGTGAGCATGTTCGGAAGTCATTCCTCTCATCAAATGAAAATGAGCGTCTCAAAACTGAGCTGGAGCAGTACAAACAATCTGCATATAAAAGTCTTGGGATGTACAACCGGAAGTTCCAAAAGGCTGCCATCAAAGCATATCCAATGCCAGGTAGCGGTGATGCTGAAAGAGTCATCATACAGGCCTATGCAAGGGGACTGTACAGTACTGACTTAGCCAAGAAACTGATGGTTGAAAAACAGCCAGACACATTAGAAGATGCAATCCTATATACATAACATCAAGAAGCAGGGTTAGAGTTATTCAGAGATATTGTGCATGACAACAGGGACATGCAACCAATGGAAGTTGACCCTGTGAACCCATCACCACCATACACACAAAGTCAAGCCAAGGATGATGCCTTTTTACAAAGCATCCGCCTCATGGAGATGACAGCAAAGAAGTTTGACCAAGCAAACACCAAGATAGCAAAACTGGAGGCTAAAATGAGAGACCTCAGACCTCACAGTGCTCCATCAATGAAGTGTTTCTACTGTGGTAAACAAGGTCATCAGGTCAAAGATTGTTTCAAGAAAAAGAGAGATGAGGCCGCAACGAAAAGTGCTGTCACTGTGAAAGGTGCTGGAAACACTGCACAAAAGAAACAACTTTTAAACTAGATGCTGCAAGAATTAACACAAGTGATCGTTGCATGGGACTGTCAATTACATTGAGCGGAGTGCATCGCCGTTCCTTGCTCGACACTGGAGCATGTGTGACCATCTTGCATAAAAGACTATTTGATAAACTATGCAGGTGTACTGAACGTACAAGACTACTGAAACCTACGTACAGTATATATAGTGTATGTGGACAGAAAATGGATGTACTTGGTACAACTCATGTCAATATGGACAATGCTGACAATATTGATGTGTTGATTGTGAGAGGGATCTCTCATGATATGATCTTGGGAAATGATACCTTTAAGAGAGGAAAAGGTGTCATAGACTATCCTAAGAAAACATTAACTTGATTTCACAAAGAGTGGCCACTAACAGATTACCGAGAGGTAAACAATGTTGCCAAAGTTGGCTTTGAGCCAATGGACATTGAGATAGAACCAAGAACTGTTGGTTATAAACCAATAGACAGTGTGCTAGCTGAATACATAGGATGTGTTCAGTAACAAAGAAGATCCACATGGATGTTGTGAAGGCGAGGCTATCAGCATTGATACTGAGGGACATGCACCCACGAAGATGAAATTGAGAAGATGCTTCAAGATGACATCATACGATCTAGTGCCAGTCATTGGGCATTGCTTTACTTTAGACCTCAAATCAGACTATTGGCAAATACCTGTAAAAGAAAAAGATATTCCAAAGACAGCATTTATATGTCACAAAGGTCTTTATGAATTCAAAAGAATGCCTTTTGGTTTGGCAAATCCACCAAGTCAATTTCAAAGAATTATGGACAAAGTATTAACTGGTCTCATTGGAAATTGTGTACTTGTTTAAATAGATGATTTGGTAATTTACAGCAAAGATGTAAATTCACATGCAAATCATGTGAGGTTGGTTTTGGAAAGGTTACGAAAAGCTGGCTTAAAGGTCAAGTCATCAAAGTATTGTTTTGCACAACCGGAAGTGAAATTACTTGGATACATTATCAACAAAAATGGTATCAGAAGTAACCCAAAAAAGTCATTGCAATTCAAAATTTGTGTCCACCAAAAGATATCACAGGAGCAAGGTCATTTCTTGGCATGTGTAACTACTATGCCCAGACAATACCTTCATATGCTCAAATAGCAGAACCTTTAAACAAATTGACACGTAAGAGTGAACCATTTGTATGGGGTCAAGAACAACAACATAGTTTTGAAACTTTGAAAGAGTTACTGGGTTCAAACAGTGTCATGGCTTATCCTCAGGTGAATCAACCATATAAGTTGTTCACAGATGCATGTGGGTATGCTATAGGAGGTATCTTAGTACAGGAAGATGAAAATGGCGTTGAGAGAGTAATACAATATGTATCACATCAATTAAGTGGATCACAATTGAAGTGGGCCGCAACAGAAAGAGAGGCCTATGCTGTGATCTATTGCATAAAGAAACTGCGACCATATTTATAAGGAGCAGAGTTCACAGTATATACTGATCACAAGCCATTAAGATCATTGTTCACAAAAGAAATGAACAATACCAAAGTTCAAAGATGGGCAGTCATTTTGGCTGAATATGGAGCCAAAATTGAGAAATATAAGAATTGTATTTTACACACAGGCAGGGAAATGGACACACATGCAAACACACAATTATCTTTCAGTAAAAAAAATGCTATATCAATTCTGCTGACTATAAACTAGTTATTTACCCGTTGATGATGACAGTGTGGAACTTGCCGATGCGACCTTCTCAAGACACTGTGATTCCACCTGTGTGGAGGCATCTTGAAATTTACTGGCAGCATCTCTGGCCTTAACCCTGGAGTCATGCTAGGAGATGAAGCACTCTCTGAAAAAAAAGATATCGTCACAGAAACTGGATTGCCAGACTACAAGTTGGTTAATCTGCATTTCCTATATGGATTATAGAGCGCCTTACGCCAACTTGATAAGTTGCATTTTAAATCACAATGAACACATGAAACCCCCATAGTCCGATTTTGTTGTGTTAAGAGTTTGCTTGCTCACCTGTGCAGATTAACGTTGCACTGCAAACATCCGAATTTAGTTTCTCTAGTTTGTCCCTTAGCAGTCTTGATTTTCTTCATGCTGCAATATCGATGCACCTTGGCCCTTTCATCTGAGAAGTATATGGATCCGTGCTGGGCAGCAAATGTCATATCAAGCAGTGATGCATCCTGTTGCCTTGGTGCTTTCTGTCTTTGGCTGAATCCAGAAATCAACTGCATTGCAACCTGCGTAACTTGATATTGAATGAAATACACGCTTAATAGACGTGCAGTTTGCTTATAGATATACAAAAATGCAATACCATATTTTAAATACAAATTAATATCAATTGTAAATAGTGAAAATATCGATGTACTTGATATATATGACCTTGCCTGATAGATTTTATAAACGCATCTATTCGAATGAAGATAGGGGTCAATTGTAAAGCACATCAGTACACTTGGAAATTTAAAACAATCTTAATGTCTTTAACATAATCATCTTTGATTTGCACACACACACACACTACTTTTCAATCAAACAAAATTGATACCTGTAATTGAAATCTTTTGTGACTTGTCTTGGGATATCTATCGTGGTATATAATGTAGGAATTCACCAGGGCAATGTCGATGGCAAGTCAAGCAAAGTAATGCCACCATTTGTTGTTGGACCTTTGCAGGGAATAGCTGGATCTCAAATGATCATGTCTATCGACACCTCCCATGAACTTGTTATATTCAATAATGGAAACTGGGCATGTGAGATTTTTGGATTTCCATTTTCCATCCTCGGTGCGTACTGTTCTTTCTACCCGTATGTAAATCGGGGTTCACGATTGGAGCAAAGCAGGTGGTTAGGTTGGCCACAAGGGCTCCATCTTTCCAGACAGTTGCAACCATTTTCTTATCTACGGATTGCCGTATCATATATTCACCTCTGTTTAAGTTCCTAACGGGATCGTCACGTTTTTGGATCTTCTTGTTCACCTTAAGATCAGAAGGCCAGTGTTTGTGACCCATATGAAAGGAGCCACAGAGATAAGAATTTCTCTCCAAAAGTGAAAGTGCCAAGGGCACTGACGTGTAAAATTTGTCAACATATATTATATGGTTCCTGCCATCGATATGTTTTGTCAGTTGCTCAACGATCCTTTTGGTAAGTCCCTGCTCACCTTTTTTGCGTAGATAAACCTCAAAGTTAGACATATAGGCTGTCCACCATCTGCAAGTACAAGTATTTTGAAGCCCTGTTTTGCTGGTTTATTAGGCACTTCGACAATCCCCCAGTGCCTTCCATGATATTTCTGACCCTCCACCACAAAACCAGTCGTAAGTCGCGCATGCGCAATTTCGTGTCGGGAGAAAAAAAGTTGAAAAACCTATATAACATCAAGTTTGAGTTTTTATCACATTTGGCTTCTAAAACATCCCATTAATCCATTTTTCGAGTTTTATTGCAATCCGTTACGTTAAAATGACTTTAAAAGCCGTTTTTGTGGAAGGTAATTAAAGTTTCATGACTCACTGGATTAATACAAAAGCCCCCAAATCACCCAAAATGACCCAAAGTTGAGCGACTTGCTGAAAACACAGTGTTCATCGAAACCTGGAGTATGTGGTACCAAATAAAGCTTGGGGAATCTTCTTTCCATATATGGTACATTCATTGCGATAGAAATTCAAATGGACCAATCAAAGGCTAAAGAAATGACATAAACAAAGGCGAATTGTTGCCATCATGTGATCCAGTGCGGCTTCGTGATTAGTCAGTATCGCGATGTGTGTGGACACGCATGCACACCACCACCATGTTGGGGGAGGAAGCTTGTATTATCGCCAGCCATCATGGAGAGCCACATAGTGCATTTACTCAATTCCTCCCGGGAAGATCAAGATAGTTTGCAGAATTTGCTTTTGGATTACTTGACACAAGAAGATGACGACAAGGAAAAGGACAAGGACAAGGACAAGGACTACGGAGATAACACAGATTCGATGCAAGGTGACCAGGAAAACACAGACAAGGACTTCGATATGTGGACAACGGATTATGAATGTGCAATGGAGATGGCAGAGGCAGAACCAATGGTGGAGAGAGTGACTATGAATGGGGATGTCGAGCTGGATAAAGCAACTAAATTCCGGTAGGTTGTGTACTTTTACATTTGTTTCAAATATTGATAATGACACTTACCTAATCGCTCGATTTGAAATGTTGTTATTGACAAATGCCAGGAGTTTCAGATGCAGGATCCTTGATTATGACAAGCGTAGCATTAGAACATTTTTGCCTGTGGCAGTGTGCGGAGGCTGAGTTTATGCGGCCTGGGGTATCATAGAAAACGGAATATCTGGTAGAAGGTATCGCCAATTGTTATTTTTCATAATTATAAAATAATGCCAGGAGTTTCACACGCAGGATCCTTGGATATAACATTCTATTTTCTTTTGTTTGTGTGTGCTTGTTGGTGGTGGTGGGAGGGGGGAAGGGGACTGGACGTGGTATTGTCACTGTATTGGTACAGGTGGGTGTTATGTGAAGGAAAATTGAAGCATAGAATCACAAATGTGTGGCAGGAGGCCCTGGCCTTTTTTTTTTTTTTTTTTGGTGGACTTTGGGTAGTGCTGCCTGTTCTTGAAAAAATGACAAAGGTAAAGATAAGGTATGATGTATGAGATTGCAGGTGTACAAATCAAGGAGCAAAAACACAAATAGGTGGCCGGAGGCTCTGTTCAAATCATTTGTTATGTCAAATGTACTTTGTCAGTGAAAAGGGGCAGTACTGCCCCCTCCACTCATACAAGTTACAAGAGAGGAAAGGTAAGGGATGATCTGTGTTTGTGCAGGAAAATTGAATCATGGAAGTTCAAATGTGTGGCCGGAGGCTCTGCCCAAATTTATTCAACCCCCCCCCCCCAAAAAAAATAAGTGAGCTAGCACTAGGTGGTCTAAAGGAGAATTGAAATGTAAAATTACAAATGTATGGCCGGAGGCTCTGCCCAAATTTTCTACCCCTCCCCTCCCAAAAAAAGCTAAGCACTGAACAGTCCAAAGAAAAAATTGAAAAGTAAAAATATTTTGGAAATGAAAACTCAAGAGCTAAATAACATGTGTGTGCTAAAGGCTATGCTCCAATATTTTATTGTAATTGAACTGATCCTGCAAAGCTGACATAGTTTACCATGATTTGCATTGCACCTTGCCCGAAAATTAATGGTTTAAATTAAAAACTTCACTGCTCCCGCAACATTGTCAGTTTTAGTAATTTATGGTTCACCTTGCTTTTTGTAGGTGTACATGTAAACACTTCAATGGCAGTCCATGCTCCAGCCAGTTTACTCCACAACAAATGGTCAGACACAGACTGGATATGCTGGCAATGCCGCCGAGTATGTGAAATAGCAACTTTAAATTTGTTTTCACTCATTACTTTAAATCATTCATCAAAGAGAAAGTGCTGGAATTAATTGTATTAGTATTATGTTACTCCTCTTCAGTGATACACTGGAGAAGACAGAAAATAACTCATAACTGTCCTAACTGTCCTCATTATTTCATGCTTCTTGATAATAAAGCTCATTCCGAACATGCAAAGTTATAAGTAAAGAATATAATCATTATTACTAAACTTGAGAGCAAAGGCAAAATTAAATTTGCAGCATTTCATTCTAACCCATTTTTTTTCTTGCACTGGGCAAGTAGAAAATGTAAAATATTTTGTTCAAGGCAGGTTGAATCAAAGCTATTTTCTGGACAAGGTACAATATTCCCTGTAAAAGCAGATTTTCTGACAAAAATTAATAGTTTCTGTTGTTGTTGTTGCAGGGGATCAGATGTTAGTCCTTTTGGGGAAAATGTCTTGTGGTGCCCACCTTTCTGATGAGACGTGCTCATCAAAGCGAAGTGCCCAGAAGGAGAGAGAACACAACAGAACTGACAACTGGTTAGAGGGAAAGCAGCTTTGCCGGGAAACATTCAAGTTTCTTCATGGGTAAGGGATAACTATATCAAGTGTGTACATGGCTCGGACATGTTTTTTTTCAGAGATTTCATTGAATTTTGTTTCAACTTTTTGAAAGAAAGTGTGCCTTTTTTTGGTCTCAAAGCTCCAAATATGGCATTTTCAGTGTTTTTTCTTCTTTGTCTGGCTCAAGTCTGATAGGTAAACTTGCATCAATTTCAAATTAAAAAAATCTACCAATAATCATAAGTTAACTTTATCTAGCAGTGCAGGATTACATTTCTGGTGCTCAATAATTTTCCACATGATCTACAGTATGCAAAATTGCACAAAGATAATAGTTACATTTACATTTGACAAAAGTTTTGTTGGATTACTGAATAATAATAATCTTTACTTTTGGTAAAATAAAAGAAGCAGAATCTTTTACACATAAAGAAACTGGACGAGAAAAAATGACATCATATGAAAGTTGAATTACAGATGTCTGTATTCCCAAATTTCACTCACATACGTAATGGTTAATTGCATTTTTGGAGGCCATTTGTGTGCCTTGAATGTAAGCCTTCATCATGTTATGTGCAATTTCTGCTTGTCAAAATAAATCATGTCTTTCTGTACCAGATATCACCAGCATGAGGAAAAAATGTTAAGAAAGCAAACTACATGAATATTCTTAAATTGTCATTGATATATTTGCAGGCTAAGCCAAGACAGACTAACAGGCTTGTTGGCTTGGTACAGGGCTGAAGGGTTGGCACCTAAGGAGAAAATGTCAATCTCTGTCTTATGATGAAGTTAAACAAGTTGTACGTTTTTTGACAAACTACGCTGCCACCCATGCACTTGTCCTTCCAGGACGAGTCCCAGGATTCAAGCGGGATGATATTAGATTGCTGCCATCATCTCACACAAGGGTGAAGGTTTATGAAGCCTATCATAAATCTTTGGAAGGGACAGGTACTAATCAATTTTCCTGTAGCAAGCCTCAGAGACTAATAACATGTAGTGTTGAACTTGCCAGGCTGTCTTGTTTCTTGCATGAGAGAAAAAGCCAAAATTAAAGTAACATGGGTTTATCGGTTTGTACATTTACACACTTTTTGTAAATCCAGCTTTAAAGTGTGGTTAAAAGTACAGTAAAAGCCCTCCTTGTGGACAGCTCTATGATGCAGACACCTGTATAATGTGGACACAAATGTCCAGGACCGAAAGGTCAATTTTCTTGTTAAAAACACCTGTCTATTGTGGACACCTGCCAACTGTGGACACTTTTTGCCAGTCCCAGAGGTGTCCACAATAGACAGGTTTCACTGTATACATAATTATTGAAATTCATGGTTTCAATTGTTTGTATTTTCCAGAGCACAGAGTTGTAGGGTCCAGCAGTTTTGATGGGCTTTGGAAGCAGTTGGTGCCATACATAGTGACAGTAAAGCCCATGACTGACCTATGTTGGTCTTGTCAAAAGAACAACACGCTGATATACAGGAGTGCCAAACTTCAAGACCCTAAAAAGGCAGAGAGGGTCACCATCCAGACAGAGCATTTGAGAGTGGCTGGTGTGCAAAGAAGTTCTTACAACGACATGGTACATTAAGCAAAGAAGGTGTGCCAGGAGCTGGGGCTTACAGAGTTGCCAGGTAACCCCCCCCCCCCCCATGTAGCCGTGATGTTTCCATGCATTACAGTTTTGATTACGCGCAGCAAGTTCACCTGCCAAGTAACCCCCTGCAACCAGGCCCAATCTATTTTCTTGTGCCTCGTAAACGTGGATTTTTTGGCGTGTGTTGTGAGGGGCTTCCTCGACAGGTGAACTTTCTGGTTGACGAAGCCCATCTCATCAGTAAGGGGGCAAATGCGGTCCTGTCCTACATCCACTATTTTTTGGAGCACTATGGACTTGGGGAGACTAATGTCCACCTCCACTGTGACAATTGTGCAGGACAAAACAAGAATCGTTTTGCACGTGGAGAGTGGCTGTCAGTCTACACAGGTCCATCACGCTCAATTTTCTTGTCGCAGGACACACAAAGTTTGCCCCAGACTGGTGTTTTGGCCTTCTGAAACAGGCATTCAGACTCCATGCCGTACCATCCGTGTCATGCATGGAAACAGTGGCGAATGGGAGTGCAGATGTAAACATTGCTCAACTGGTTGACAAGGAAGATTACACATCCATTGTCCCTGTGGGGAACTGGCAGACACATCTCAATCCCTTCAAGCGCCCATTTAACGGGATCAAGAAGTATCATCAGTTCGGGTACAGCATCTGAATCACCCCCTTTTTAGGGATGGTTCAACATTATCATCATTTTTAAATTAGTACTAAGAGTATTAAATTTCATGACTCCCCTCCCTTCCCCCCCCCCCCCAATTTAGTACTTAAAAATGATGATCTTCCAAGAAACAATACCAAATAACACAAAAGTTGGGTTACAAATGACCATCATTTTCCAACATCTGAAGAGGTGTACAGGTCCATTTACCCTCCTCCCCTTGCGTACTGAAAGTACTAATTCAAAAGTGATTGAAATGTTGAACCATCCCTTAGTCTGTTGATACCCAAATTTGCCTTTTTTTATTGAGTGGAAGTATGAAATTGAAAGACAACAACTTGAAAACTTTTTTGCTTCATATCAGTATAATGTGATATGATTTACAATATCGATTGTAATTCAGCGAAGTTTATCTCAGAAAATCAGTGTTATGTGTCCTGTGTTATTTTTTATACTTAACATTCAAGGTTGTGTGTTTCAAGTTAAAATTAATTTTGTATTTCTTCCTGCTCTGATTAATTTCAGAAAACAGAAGTAATGTAATACTTTTTAGTTTACAGGGATGGTGGACCATATTAAATTTTAATGCAGAGACAATTTTGTGAAGTTTTGTGTATATTATGGTGTTTTGATTTTACAGGTTTGATGCAACCCATCCTGGCAGGTTGTTTGCCCGACTTCATGCTGACGCAATTTTGTGAAGTTTTGTGTATCTTATGGTGTATGGATGTTACAGGTTTGATGCAGCGCATCCTGGCATGCTGTTTGCCCGACTTCATGCTGACGCAGAGGAAGTGGCCTTTGACCTCAAGATACGGGACCTATCCAGCCTGCCTACCGCTGCACCAGAACCCATTCCTCCACCAAGTCTGGATGCGAGAAGGAAGCAGTACTTGTATAAGAGCATACGAGAGTTTGTGGACCATCCATGGAAAGATGTGATGTGTCCCAAGCCAGATGAAGAGCTCAGTGCAACAGCACAAGACTCTGATATGACAATGACCAGCAAACAAAATCCAGGTAAGCCAGCTGCTTGTGGCAGAGGGACAGCTAGGGGACGAGGTCATGGTCGTCGCAGGGCACAAAGCAGCAGCACTTCTGATGACAACCTTAGCACAGCTTGGCCACCAACAAGAGGTCGTGGTCGGGGCCAGGGTCGTTGCAGGGAAAACAGTGTATCTTCATGTGATGAGGCTGGTGCAAGAGCCACAGCTCAAGGTCAGGGTCAAAGGAGAAGGCATGGCAGGGGCTCTGCAAGGGGAAGTGGATTACCGCTTTCTGCATAATCTCCATCTGCAAAAACAATTGTAAAATCTATTGTAGACATTGTATTGTAACCATGGAAAGTAAACAGAACTGAAACAATCCAAACTGTCCTTTGCTCACCCAGACCTGTGGTGCTGCAACATGTGGGGAGCGCTTTGAAGTCTACACCGTAGCAACATAATGTCATGTGTCATGTCTATACTGTGGCAACGTACTTCAAAATTGGGTGATACTAATGCAAAAGGAATAATTATTTGTTCTTTGAAAGTACTACTCTCTTGATCCCTTGACACTTCTTTTTTCAGATTAACTAGTGGTATTTCATCGCTGCCGTTGAACCCATCTACTGCCTTCTCGTGGTCCTGATGTTGACTTCCTGTTGTAGGCTGGTCTTCCTCTTTAGAAGAGATACTGTTTTGTTCTTTTAAAGCACTACTCTCTTGATCCCTTGACACTTCATTTTTCAGATTGACTAGTGGTATTTCATCCTTGATGGTAATAGCATCTCCTGCCTTCTCGTCGTCCTGATGTTGACTTCCTTTTGAAGGCTGATCTTCATCTTTAGAAGGAATACTGTTTTGTTCTTTCAAATTACTGCTCTCTTGATCCCTTGAAACTTCATTTTTTCAGAGTAACTAGTGGTATTTTGTCGCTGCTGGTAAATCCATCTGCTGCCTTCTCATGGTCCTGATGTTGACTTCCTATTGCAGGCTGGTCTTCATATTTAGAAGGAATATTGCTTTGTTCTTTGAAAGTACTACTCTCTTGATCCCTTGACACTTCATTTTCTCAGAGTAACTAGTGGTATTTCGTCGCTGCTGGTAAATCCATCTCCTGCCTTCTCGTGGTCGCATAATATGTGGTGTTGAGGTGTTGTTGTCTTGATCTATTGAAGCTTTATTTTCCAGTGTATCGAGTGGTGTTTCATCATGTGCTAGGAATCCATTGTCTGTCTCATCATGGTCTTCATCCTGACATCTGGTTTCTAAAGTCCCAGACTTCTGTTGTGATAGGTTTTCTAGCTCCAACCATACTTCTAATGGGATATCATTCTCAAATTCCAATGCCGATGGGTCAGCCATCTTTTGATTTGCTCCCTCCACCTTTTTACTAATATCAACTAATGGAACAAAATGGTTTGGTTGGAATTTCTTTTGATTCAGGTTTTCCCTGTCCGGAGTCCACAGGATGTATATTGGTTCTAGGGACTTTTGTTCTATGTGTGGCAAACATTTGATACATCCGTGAAACAATGGCCTTATACTTCTGTTTATGTCTGGATATACAGTCAGGCCGCGTTAATCTGGCACCCTCTGTTTTTGGTCATTTTGCCGGATTAACAAGGCTACCAGATTAACAAATCACAGTATAATTCAGCAGGATGTATAGAGAATAAGAGACCAAATTTGCACCTAATAATGAGTAAATAAAAACATAATCGCATACACGTATTACCAGTCATATGAAATTTTAATAACGAAACGTGCAAATTATAGGAAAAAAGGGAAAAAATTCATTCAGTGTATTCATATCCATATCCTTATGTACAATTAATGTTACGTTCAAAATTAATGGAGCGAGCGGGCATAAATGTGCCAACCCCAATGTTAATCTCACACATGTATTTGGACATATTTTGCCTTTAATAGCTTATTTTGGCGCAAAGAAATCCGAAGTCTTTTTTTGTTTACTGCGCTCACTTTTCAAATCTTTAAACTGTTCTTCGATGCGCCAAACTTTTGCTACGTCGTCACCACAAAATCCCTCATTGGATTCTGGCCATTGCAATGAACTTTAGCCATTTAAGGCGGGAACAATACAACGTCTAATCAACTCGGAACTTGTTTGGAACACATCAGGTGATAGTTGATTTTGCGGTACGGCGCAATCAGGTATGTTATTGCAAGGTATATGCTCCATTGAATATCAAGTGACGGATTAAAGAGGTAAATTACATTGCAAAACGCTATTTTGTTCTGCAATTAACATGCCGGTGACGAAGTTCAAGGGTGCCGGATTATAATGTAGTAAATCAATGGGGGAAATCCGTTCACAGCTCATTGCTGCCGAATTTCAAGGGTGCCGAATTATAAAGTGACGGTTAAAGGCGGCCTGACTGTACTGAATACATGTGTCTTCTAATGACATTCGCCAGCGCCAACATTTGGTAAATTCCTGACCATGTGTTTTGTAGATATGTGTCCCGGCCTTCCTCACATATTGCCAATTCAAGGTCATTGGATTCTTGATAAACTTGAAATGTGCTATCTTTTAGACCTGCAACCATATATGTGTTGCGCGAAAATGCATCAGGGTGTTGCGTAGCTTTCATTATCTTTGGATGGCATGTATATAGTTTTGCGTTCTGTTTTAGTTCATCCGCAGTTTCCTCTCGGAGTTTCCTTGCCAAGGTTTCGGCCCCTTCAGAAAACAAACAAACAAACAAAACAAGCTAAACTTGTCACACCCTTCCAAATTAATATTTTACCGGTCACACAAAGAGAGGATAATAGTAGACAGGTGGAGCATATATATATATATATATATATATATATATATATATATATATATATATATATATATATATATATATATATGTGTGTGTGTGTGTGTGTGTGTATGTGTGTGTGTGTGTGTGTGTGTGTGTGTGTGTAATGCAGAAACAAGTGGCCAGCTAAATTTAAAGTGATATGTATATATTTACATCAATCAAAATGAGAAGTGAATAAGGAAAAAAGCCCGTATTAGACTGGTACAAATGTATTTGATTATCTTCATAGTATATGTGACGGAGACTCCATGGGTAAAGCGTCTATTTGTTGCAAAAAGTTATGCTATATTTTCCTACATTTTCATGCTAAAATTGAATACAAGCTTTTTCCTCTTTCACTTGCTGCTTGGTATGTATGCACTAAAACGAATCGGTGATAGTCCTCTTCCACAATAAGAGGCGGGTGATGTTATACGTTTTCTTGGTAGATTCTCAAACATACTTGGCAACTGCAATTGGTAATGAGGGACAATTACAAATATCAGTTGCTATTCAGTGTCCATAAATCCAATTTGATATAGTTAGCATTGTTGAGGTTTCTGGATGGTTGGTCTTTTCTTCTTGCATTTATGCCACTTTTTCGTACAAAAGTACGATATGCAAGAAATCTGTAACTCAACAAATACCAATTTTGCACGATAATTTATAGAATGAAAGCATTATTTATGTAACCATAGGCACCACATCTAAATATCCGGCCAGTTTGTTTTTCATTTCAATTTTCTAAAAACTATATCCGTCATTATATATACACTAGTAGCAATACTGAACTGAACTTTCTTAGCACTCCAGACGGTAAATAACTTGTCTGTTAAATGCTCTCAATCTTTATTTCAGACATAGAACTAGTAACAAAAATAAAAGAACTTTCTAATCTTCCTTGAGATGCATCAAGACATATGTGACAGCTCTTTCATATTTATCATCCCATGCACACAGCATTCTAGTAATTTTCACTACATTAACAAATACTAAAGTTTCATAATTTAACAAATGCTTTTTACCTAAAATAGCCAAAGACACAGCATTGAACAGGCAGTTTCCATCGCTTGTTGTTTGGATAGGTTTAAAACATTCTTTACATGGATTGTCGGGTGGTAAATACGTCAATGCACTTTCGTCCACGTTGAAAGATGCATCTCTGACTTGCTGGTCTCTTTGAAATCTGTAAAATAAGGCCGTTAAATACATGATGCAGGTAGATGGATTAGGTCAGGTTTTAGTAATGCTTACACATCATACACACACTATAAAAGATCTGAACACACAAAGTTTGTATGTAACTTGACCTCTTCAGCTTCATTGACCTAGAATCAATATTGAGACATGTTGCCTGTTGATCTAGCGTCCATACATGATCTGATTGTGCTTTAAATATGATGTTTCCTCATTGTAAAGATAATGTTGTTTTGCATTTCAATATACTTGATGACTTTTTGCGATTAAATGTACGAGTGTAGATCTAAGCAGCCAACAGTTAAGCAACCTTTAACCCCATCGTCCACTCCACTAAACTCAAGTGGCCATTGCACGTGTTTCGGTCGTACGACACAAGTCAGAATTTTCTTTACTTGCGGGACCCTTAATGTACACTGAAAGTTTAATTCCTATTCACTTTGCAGACAAACAAAGTTTTATGACAATTTCAAGATTGTAGTGACTTAAATCTTCATGTAACTTACCCATTTGTATCATCATCTCGCGATGGTTCATCTGCCATCGTCCCTGCCTCTGCATCCGCTCCGCTCTGATGATATAGTCTGTATTTAGGTTAATTACCCCATCTTCGCGCCTTTCCTAAACCGCATCAAAGATGAACCAGATGCAGTACTTGTATTGCCATTGCGTGTCGGTGTGTGGTTTGGTGGCAAAAATGAGGTAACAGCCAAAACTGATTCGTCCGTATCAGCACACAATGCCGAAACGCCAAAACTTACCAATCCCGAATTTGTAATCTTTCAGATAATTTTTCAGCAATCTCAAAGAAAAGCCAAAACGATGTCGTCCGTTATTGAGAAAACATTGTCGCAATTTTACGCCAGAAATTTGCAAATTGTACATTTGAACCAACACGGCCCCATGCGTAATTCGAGGGTATTATATGTAAAGATCCCGTAGTCAGGATGCAGTACGTTATTTATTAATGAAAAAATAAAAAATGCCGATACGTGCCCGTTTGTACGTGGTATCACTTCAGCAAAAGTTTTAACAGGCCAGATAACATAGGAGATCAAACTTCTTAATCCTGCCCAAACGAATCATTGTGTATCTCCTCAGCTTTTCCTCTTTCAGCAACCACGTCGTTTTCATTCGTACTGCACTGTAATGATTACATCTTTATATTGATATATAACTATACACGATTGTAAAACGTTTAAAACAAATAAATCGTTCTGATCCGTTGTAGCGTCACTTAAATTCATGCAGCAAAGATTTTAACAGGGTAGATAACATAGAGGATCGAACTTTTTAATAGTGCCCAAACGGATTATTGTGTGTCCTGTAAGTTTTTCTCTTTCAGCAACCAAATCGTTTACATTCGTACTGTGATTATATCTTTATATTGATATACAACTGTACACAATTAAATTGTAAAAGATGCAAATCAAATGAATCGTTCTGATCCGTAATACCAAGTACATTGAGCAAAGCAGTCGGTATATACATGCTCATGGCAAAACATCCAACACGTTGAATTGTAGAATACCTAGACAAAATGGAGCTCCAAATCGCTTTAATACGTATGACCATGAAAATTCATACACAATTACCATATCCGTTTAATACGTAATTTGCTTCATATCAAAATAGTCTAAACAGGTTAAACCGTAAATGGGTGCAAAAATTAACAAGAAAATAGAACAGAATAGTGGCAAAAATACGTATTAGTACACGTTGAGTTTTGAGAATTGAAATTTTTTTGTACGTGTAAGAACACATTGGCAGAATGTCGACAGAAAGGGGTGGCGTTTAGACCCCTATTTGTATTATGCGCATCAACCCGTATTGGCCGCTGGTCGACAGAAAGGGGTGGCGGCGCTAAAGATATAACCCATATGCAAAACATACTCCCTGTCAGTTTTGTTACACAACAACCATACAGACCATATATTTGTGACATTTGGACCATCAAGCAGCGAAATGTGTGAACATAAAGCATTGCTCCAACATTTGCATGGACATTGCGACAACCACTGAACTTTTTTAACAAAATATCTTACCCACTTTTTACAGGAAGGGCATTATATTATAACATAATAATAGACTTTATAATCAGTTATTGCTATGATAGTAATGATAACATGTCTGCATTACTGGTATTTACTTCATTTTCTAGCGAGGGTGAATCACGTAAGATAATATACTTGTATTACTGTCATTGACTTAGTTCCCAGATAGGGTACGCGGTGCGCAAGGAGGTGGTGGCCGCTTTTAGCGTCCATTTTACCTTTGGCTTCGGTTATAAATCCAAATATGGACGGACAAATTTCGAGGCGAATAGCACTAAAACTCAAACAAGATTTTTACTTGTCCAGTTGGTTGAAACGTTTATTTAAACAATGGGAATGGAATTAGGGTACATAATACTTTTTGCCATCTGAATACAAACAAACACAGAGGATTTGATTAGGTAAAAAATCCAACTTCTACTTCACGTCCAACGGCAACAACCTTCATTGGCCAACAAGACATGGATTTCTCGTCCCCAAAGTAACAAATTTTTCTGGTATCATATGGATCACAAATAAAGCTATTTGTGACTTTCATAAAATGGAAAGACCCAAGTTGCATTGACTCAGGTTTCAATCTGTAGTTTACGACCAATTCATTTCGAAGGCATACATAAATTTTCATTAAATGATTTTATGCGTATAAATCCTGTAAAAAAAAAATCAATCTGGACTCTTCACAACCATTCAGCTGTTTCAAATTTTCTCTACCAAAAATCGAATTATTGAGATATATGTCTTGACGGAATAAACGTTTTGAAAAGACAAATCCCACTAATCGACGATGCGCAACATGTAAATGTTTGCAATTATTATATGAAAAGCCAGAGACAAAAAACAAAATACGTGCATACAAAACCTTGATGTAATTAATAAAATGTGCTGGTGTGATAAAATTATTATATATATATGGTGTTCAGGACCAGAGATGAGACCACAATATAGTCACTGAAGTTTTACCAATACTGTTTTAACGACCACATTATGACATGTTAGCAAATTTCCTCATATTTCAACTTGGAAAGTCTACGACTGTATGACCAATCATAATGCAGAAAATATGCAAAACAAGATGTTGGTAATTTGATATATACATATATATATATATATATATATATATATATATATATATACATATATATATATATATCACAGAATAAGAATAACGCAGTGAAACGGGTTTCAGGTCCTCTAATCGCATAAACGATAATTATTTCATTTATTAAAACCCGCTTTCTTATATACCACAAGTCTATTAGCCTTATTGATAAAGACTAGATGGCAATTTTTAAGACATTGCAAGTGTGCAATAGGGTATTTATTTCAACACCATGTGCACAATAAAATTTCTGTCGGAAGGATTTTTATCTAAATTTCAAGTGAAAACATGAATAATCCATCAACTTTGGGAATTATGTTAAGTTTATCCGTGTGCAGCGTCGCCTTCTCCCTTCTGGAACACACTCATCAAGTACATAATGTTATGCCTATCCTAATAGTCCGCAATTAATGTCAAAAATAAAAATCAGCAAATTGGCTTTGTTACCTTGGCTATTATGATAAGAGTGTGAGCAATTATCCTACCAGGAGGACCCTTATTATGTCTAATATATACATTTTAACATTAATCAGACTTTGATAGAGTTCCTAGTGAAGGACGTAAATTGGCTTTGAGTTCAAACATTAGTTTGGTGAATTTCTGTGACAGACAGTGTGAGGTCATGTACTAGCAGATGAGAGGCAATTTTTCAAGCAGGTAATACTGCCAGTGAATAGCAAGCCCCCATGGTACTCACAGTTGATAGTATCAGATTATAATTTAAAGTGTCCTGTCGTGTTATTACCCAACAATGTTACTGTCTACCACTTGGCCCTCTAATTAAAAACAAGTCTCTGAATACAGCAAAACAACGACGTCATATTATATGGTCCTTGCTTGACTAGGGCTCGACATTAATGGCTGTCCGCCTGTCCGTGACAGTAGAAATCTTTAAAATGCTCAATTCGGACATGTGATTTCTTTTTCTCACGTGTCCGACAGGTATTTGTTTAATCAGAGCATACTCGGTAATTATTAACAGTTTGCGGCGTTGCTGTGACGAGAAAACTGTGCAAAAATACTTAAGCTTCCACGGGGGGTAATTATGCCTCTGCTGAGGTAACATGATTGGAGAGTGCCAATAAAATATGAGGCCTAGGGATGTAAGGGGCCGTATATTAAAACATTTTGCAACCCAAAAAGGCAGGTTTTGGCTTGATAGTAGAAAACAATGTATACTTTGAGCTTACATGTTATTATGAAGATATGTACACTAGCACCAGTATACACAGTGATTCAGCTGGAGTCAACACTGTGTGTGTGCAATGATATTGCAAGTAGTACTATGCAGAGCTGGTTGCCATGACAATTTGCTGAAAAAACATTCCTATTCATGCCCATGTTTTCTGGTGTTTATTTGATATAAAAAATTTCTTACAAACATTTTGGTGAATAAAACATATATGTGTGTAATCCATTGAGTGAACTAGAAGGTGGTAGCTCTGTTTGTCTGTGTTTCCACGGGTTGAATTACTGGCGTGAAACCTTGAAAGCTACACAGCAGCTGTTGCAGAAACTTAAATTTTACGCGAGCCGAGCACACAATGCGACAGGCCTTTACTACGCACACAAAAAGCCTGTGTAGCTATTCAATAGTCAACTGGCGCCCTATGCAATAAACCGCGCCATCCCGCACATGGGTAATTCATTAGATTGGTAATTCCCTCAGGGAATCAATTTCCCTTGATTCACAGAAGGAATCAACAAAGCATCACTGCATCGTAGCCTCCTCACAGATCATCTGTGGGGCACAAATATGCCGTTACGGCGATCAGATCTACTTTCTGTTCTCCCATACAGAATACAGAATTTTTATTGACAGATTCACGCCCTCGGCGGCCAAGTGCACAACTGATAAAACTACAAAGTGGCCTATAATGAAAGGGTACTTGTGCATACAATAAATATCAAAAAGTAAAAGCAAGTATTTACATTAGCAACGGTGGGTGTATTGTGGTTTGATCCCAATCTGCCCGCATTTTAAAGCTTCCAATACAGAATTTTGCAACATTTCTGATAATTTCATCTTCACCAATTAATAAATATTGGAACTAATGGATATTTTCCATTTATGCAAAATTATTACATAACGCTTGACCAGCATTGAAAACATATTTCTTGTTTTTTAATAGAGGGCATACAATCAAAATTAATATTTGTCTATGGCCTACACCAAATTCACACAAAGTCAGAGTTCAATTTCGTCAAGGAAATTTGAAGGGAACCTAAAAATGTTAAGGTTTACACAAAAAGAAGTAGGGACCATGATAAATAGATGGAAAGAAAGATATATTAATTTTCAGGAAAGCAAAATTGGTAGAGGCTTTAATTAAGAGGGAAACCTTTGTACCTATCGACAAATTAAAGGTAATGCACGAGAAATACTTAGATGACACA
Organism: Hermodice carunculata; assembly: GCA_964020975.1. Classification (NCBI taxonomy): domain Eukaryota; kingdom Metazoa; phylum Annelida; class Polychaeta; order Eunicida; family Amphinomidae; genus Hermodice; species Hermodice carunculata. The sequence continues at coordinate 2,162,763 of OZ026618.1, forward strand.
AGAAGAAGGGACGAATCTCATTCATGATGGAGTACCGGTACCCAATTTGACTCAATACTAGAGCAATAAAAGCTACTGTGGTTCCATATCAAATTTAAATAAACATCAAATGTAACCGTGTATATATATATATATATATATATATATATATATATATATATATATATATATATATATATATATATATATATATATATATATATATATATAAGTTTGGTAAAACAAGTCAGTAAAGGACTGATCATTTTTTTTCTGTTTGCATTCGATCATCTGTAGCCAACAAGCACTCCACGTATTTGGTTTCTGTTTGTTTTGTATCGTTTAATTTTTTTTATAACAATTGGAACTTAGAACATGTTCAACTCTGTTTCGCTGCTATTTATATTCTTAAAAATTACACCTCTCGTCAAAACAAAAACCTAACCTAGAAGTGGCCTACGTTTCCAGATAATACTGAGCACCTGTCTTTACTTCACATGAAAGAAAAAAAACACAAAAAAACATATGTCCTATTCCATTTTCGAAAAGACTGTGGCGTCTGCAATGGAGGGTAATGAATAATCTGCATACAAATGTTAAAAAGGAAAAGGCACATTGGAAAAGTTTCAAGTGGTCTAGCATGATTAACAATGAAAGACAGATTGTCACAGGTGCCAGGTGCTTTCTGATATTGCTACCGTATCAATTCTAATATATCTGATATTTAATTTCCTTCTTTAATCCCATGATTCCCAGAATAAATCAAAGCAATTAGATACATAATTCACGAGGGAATGAAGGCAAGTCTATGATTCCCTATGGGATTCAATCTAGACCCAAAAGGTCTGATCTCCCTGGGAAACGAACATGTCCAAAATAAAATCCTGATGTATAACATTTTTTTTTTTCAAAAATCAACATGTTTGTAAGCACATTTATTGTTACATTGCACAATGTTGTAGCAAGGTCTCCCTTGACCAACTTTAATAATTTTTGTTATATCAAGATTTTTGTATATTATCTGTTGGTCATAAATAAAAGATCTCTGAGTTCTGACATGAATGTACAGTCTCTGACTTTCAAGGTGGACAATTATGATTTCAAAATATATAGAACACATACAGTCTATAATCCCTGAAGGTTTCACATTAAGCATTCTCCGAGCTGGGAGCAATTAAGGCCACTGGAAGGATCAAGGTAGTGCAAGGAGCTTATTCTAGCTCCATAATGCTGAAGATTTCCTGGGAGAATCATTCATATCATCAATATCTACTACAGTCCCTGCGAGAACCAATAAAGTACAGGTATATTGTATGTGCCATAACTATTTTAGATTCCTAATAATATTTATTGCACTTTACACCATTGGGATGCCCTGAAGGAATCTCAAACTTGTACCTTGGGCTGTTGTCCATTATGATGCTCCTTGGGAATTGTGATGAGGCCCTAAAGGTATCAGACATGAAAATGTAGCTCTGAAGAATCATATTTCATTCATCTTTCTGACTTCTAACCATTAGCATACAACGATGGAATTATTAATGAGCATGGACCCCCATGTACCTCTTTATTGGACATTGCGCCATTGGGATGCCCTGGAGGAATCATTTTATTAAACCCTTTCACAGTTGGCCATTTGGATCAGAGGAATGTGTGCACTGAGACCATGAAAGTATTCTGGTTTTTTTTGTTCTGTAATTTTTCATTCTTGTGTGCACCATTGGTATAAATCGTCACGTGCAACATCACATTTCACTCATCCGTGTTGATTAACAAGGCAATAGTAGTTCTGATAGTTGTGTTTCTAAGTTACTTGCATTTGGGGATAATAAGGTGAATTTCACTCACTGGGAGCATATAGCTATTATTATGTCTGTGTGCCAACACATTCATTTTTTTTGCTGGGCTTTTTTCTCTCTCTTCTTTCTTTCTTTCTTTCTTTCTTTCTTTCTTTCTTTCTTTCTTTCTTTCTTATTTTCTTTCTTTCTTTCTTTCTTTCTTTCTTGTTTTCTTTCTTTCTTTCTTTCCTACTTTCTTTCCTTCTTCTTTAACAGCACTTTTGTTTGACAATTTTCTCGGACACTGTTACATTTGGAAACTCCAAATTTGACATGATTATAGCTCCAGACATGAAGTCATGTTTTTCCTTGAAGAGCAGTGATGATTTTGAAAATTATGGACATTGGAGCCATATAAAAATCCAAACCTTGAATATCTCCAAAACTGTTATAGGTACAAGGTAGCCAATCCAACTTCAATTATTATGTTTGTGACACTGCACATTTTTGTAATTTACATGTGACCTCTACAGGTCAAAGTCAGGTCATATGGATCTTTGAAATTTTCATCCAGCTGTAACTTGGTCAATTTTGACCATGTTGGACTCAATTTCCAGGTATTCCAACACTGCATATTTTTTTGGTATTTACATGTAACCTCTAAAGGTCAAAGGTCAAGGCCATGTGGACCTTTGAAATTTTCCTCCCACCATCACTTGGGCAATTTCCATCCATTTGGTTATTATGGTGGGCATAAATTGTAGTAATTGAAACACTGCACATTTTTGAAATGTATATGTGACCTCTCAAGGTCAAAGGTCAATGTCATTTGGCCCTTTGAAGTTTTCACCCAGCTCTAACTTGGTCAATTTTCTTCTCACTTCAGTCACGTCAGGCATTAATTGTAGATATTGAAACATTGAACATTTTTATGATTAGCATCTAACTTGTAAGGTATACGGACCTTTGACATTTTCATCCAGCTGTAACTCTGTCAATTTTCATCCAATTATGACTATGTTGGACTCCACTTGCAGGTATTCTAACACCGCATATTTTTTGTGATTTACATGTAACCTCTCAAGGTCAAAGGTCAAGGTTATTTTGCCATTTGATTTTTTTTCTAGTCATAACTCGGTCAATTTTTATCTAATTTTGATTATGTTGGGCTCAAACTGTACATATTGTAACACTGCACACTTTTTGTAATGTACATGTGGCCTCTAAAGGTCAAAGGTCAATTTCATTTGGACCTTTGAAATTTTCATCCAATTGTTAGATTTAAATTGTAGGTATTGCAAAGAAAGAAAGAAGAAGAAGAAGAAGAAAGAAAGAAAGAAAGAAAGAAAAAAAGAAAGAAAGAAAGAAAGAAAGAAAGAAAGAAAGGAAGAAAGAAAGAGCATCTGTGTTGGTACACAAAAATAAAAAATAAAATGAAAGAAAAAAGCCACAAATGTTCAGTCACAAATACATATGTTTGACAAATTAACGACTTGTGGCATCCAAACATTTTTTACATGACGATTGGAAAGTAATGGCCAAAGTAGTTTTCAAATGTTCAGTCACAAATACATATGTTTGACAAATTAACGTCTTGTGGCATCCAAACATTTTTCACATGACGATTGGAAAGTAATGGCCAAAGAAGTTTTCAGACTTTTTTCGTTGAAAGGTATGACTAAAAAGTACAAGACAAGAATTATTAAAGGTGGGTGCGTCATCTATGAAACAAACCTGATAGACTACGCAAAGTATATCGCCAATGAGTTTGAATATGACCAGGTTAACAGATTTTGAGAATATAAAAATATAGTTTTGAGTGGTGCATGAATAGATCGATTGATGGACCATGGGTAATGTGAAGCGTTTCTTATTTCACAGCAAAAGCTTAATGCAAACGTTGCCTAACTTCTATGCTATAGGGGCTTAGGCTATAGCTAGAGCTTTGAAGACGTAGGGAATAAGCTTTTAAACAATACACTTCCAACAACTTTCACACGCACAACTTAACACACCATACAAGAAACAGTCTCCTAACGCTCGATAACCTATTACTATCCTTGTATGAACCCAGTCAAGGCAAATTATAGGATTCAATATAATTAATGGCGCTCTTTATTCACTCCTGCCTATCAAAACGTTACAAATTTCCGAAACACGAACCAATCAAAAGAACAAATATACTCTTATTTGATGACATGAACAAATATATCTGTTCAGATGATTGAATCGATTTGGCCACAAGAGCAAATAGAATATTGGAATCTCTGTATATACGTTATTTTCAGGGATCCTTGCGTATTTAATCTTAAACAAATTACATACAGTTACATTCATTACACCAGCAAAATCATTCATCCGCATATAACGCACCTAATTAAACAGATAGCACGTGACCAATTAACCTTGACCTTTTAACCGGGAACAAGTGACGGCCAAATTTTTCTTCGACAATAATCTGGGGCTTTACAAAACCTTACACTCGCACAGAACACACATATTTCTTTCTTGACCAATCCTGGAGAGTTACCCACCCGAATTAGGAATAAATCCCACAATACTGCAAAAATTACACAAGTGGAGGACAAAATCCGCCCAAAAGCTGTAAAAAACACGCAGAAACACAACTTAAAACAACTGGAAAATATTATATTTATATAGACACCGTCTAAATCTATGGGGTTAAATACAGTCTATTTGTTCTTCTGACCAAACCGATTTAATTAGAGAAACAAATATACTCTTATTTGATCACATGAACAAATATATTTGTTCAGATGATTAAATCGATTTGGCCAGAAGAAGTTTCAAGAACAAATAGACATTATTTTATCATCTGAATAAACTGAATTGCTCTTCTGACCAAATCGATTTGACTATCTTAACAAATATCCCCCAACTTAATTAAATTGATGATCCCTGTCTGATTTTTTCAGCAGATCAAATATTTATACTTCGGAACAAATCAATTCCGCCAGTATTTGATCAGCGCAACATATATTAACAACGGCTACTGGAAGTGACGAGCGGCATGAAAGAGGGAGTAATTATCATCTGGTATTGGAGCAACTTGTATTTATTCAGCATATCAAATAGATTTGATCACGGAAACAAATATATTTTTTCGGGTGAATAAATCGGGATATACCTTATTCTATTTGATCAGAAGAACAAATCGATTTAGTAATGTGAACAAATTCATTTGTTCATGTGATCAAATTCATTTTATATGTTACGCGGAACAAATCTGTTTGATCTTCTGATTAAATCAGTTAGTTCTTCTCATCAAATCAATTTCATCAGAAGAACAAATATACTCTATTTGATCATGTGAATAAATATTCAGTCTTCTAATTAAATATTATTCACCTAATCAAATATTTAATCATCTGATCAAATACTGAATAAAACAAGAAACGGCGTTCCATAATATATATATATATATATATATATATATATATATATATATATATATATATATTATGATAAAGAACCGAACTTATTTATGTAGGGAGATTCAGCCAATTACTGCATGTATGTGTTACCAACCTATTCGACCAAATTTGAAAAAAAAACTTTCTAACAGAGGCGTGGGAATCTAGTAGTGAGTTCCTTGGGAACCCACCTGGGCAGACCAGTGTGTTACTTTTATGCTATTACTGTGCTATGTTTGAGTTCATTTTATATCTGTAGCAATTTTGTGTTCACCGCATGATCCAGTATGACGCGCCACAGACAATCCCTGACAGTTGGTGCCCCTGCTGTAAAGGGGTAGTTTTTCAGCTAATTTATTATTATTATTATTATTATTGTTATTATTATTATTATTATTATTATTATTATTATTATTATTATTATTATTATTATTATTATTATTATTATTATTATTATTATTATTATTATTATTATTATTATTATTATCATTATCATTATCATTATCATTATCATTATTATTATTATTATTATTATGACGACGACGACTGTTATTATTATTATTATTATTATTAATATTATTATTATTATTATTATTATTATTATTATTATTATTATTATTATTATTATTATTATTATTATTATTATTATTATTATTATCCTGGAACTAGACTTTTTCGGTCACGACACCTGCAGCTCGTAATGGCACATTCCACACTCATTGAACTCTGCCGGGCCCTGTGTCTCAGCTCGTACCGTCAAAGTCCATTGTTCCACAATAAAAAAAATATATCTCCAGGCTTGCGCAAGGACAATTAAGCTAAACGCGACAAACGTAATTTACTGATTCCGGCCAAAACTACCAGGAATAAAACTTCCAGAATTTCGTCCCAATTTTATACAATATTTGCAAATATTCTTAAGGACCCTGATTTTGGAGGAAAAAAGAGAATACAAGTCCAACTTATTCGCCAAACCTCCCGCAAATCAAGCCCATAATATTTTACATATCCTAGCTCCAATCTCACACACATTCACTAAATATTTCTTGCATTCTGTTTACCAAGAAACACCAATACAACCTGTTCACGCTCGAGTTCACATTTCCCTTCGCTTACCATATGAAACCTCGAAGCATACCTGTAGATACCACTACAGTCCCTAAGAGTTAGCGTTAAATGGTGTGACCAAGCAATTTTCCTTTCCCTTTTATACAACCATCGTCACCCTGACTACTTCCAGTGGGACCTGTCCTTTTGTGTTCCTGGTCTACACTCCGCAAGAACATGTATTTATCTAAACATTACATGTATTTTTTTTTTGCACTGCCTAACAAGAAAGTACATTCTTATAACAAGATATTTAGAAGTACTATCATCTGGGGGAAAGAAATGGATCTCCTGACCCCGCAATAATCATGTCTCAATCTTAATCACAATATGTGCTCCTAAATACATATATATACAGGAAATGAAGAAAGAATTCTGGATGCCGAGAAACGTAGAACTCCCGTACCTAATAAAAAATATGTGCGACAAAGCAGTGAGTCAACAGGCGAAAGAAAACCCATCATTCTTCTCCTAAACCTCTGCAGCATAACCGCTGCCGAACCTGTTTGTCCACAGTCTGGCGGTACATTTGAGACCATGGAAAACCAGTCGCAGATCTATTTTTGTCACGACTGTTGTCTTACAGAAATAGTAGACTTTTGTCTGGGGGGGGGGGTTGTATTAACCTTAATGATTTTGAATTTGCAATCAGCTGCATTGAAAATTGCAACATTCCCAGCGCAAAAGATCCGCAAAAGCAATAAATTGTAGTCCATGACAACCTTTGGGACCAAATGTTGGGGAATGCTATTATTTGGGAAATTTATGTGTGCCTTTGTTTTTCTGGAACCCGGTCAAAACGTACCCAAGTCAACACGTACTTCAGTCAAAATGTACCCAAGTCAAAATGTAACCAGGTCAAAACGTAACCAGTTCAAAACGTACCCATCATTTTCCACGACGGAGTACAGACGTTTTTCATCATATTCTTGGCCTTTTTGTTGCTCATTTCGTTGCTGTCAGTGTAATGACCCCAGTGTGATTGGACGTATGTACTGGATGTAATTGGCAAAAATTGGGTTTGTCTGTAAAAGGACGTATTGTGGATTATTTATGCTAGTGCAGTTAAATCGAAACACACGGGTAGCGTTAGATATGTAAAGGGGTCTAAACCTGTCATACTATATTGCAAAAGTATGTGCAATGTATAATGCGTGTGCCTTTAGATCATTCATCAGCACTAAATAATCCACAATTATTTTTGTGGAAACACAAGGAAGAATTCAGAGAAATCGATCCTTAGCAAAATTATATAGAATTAGAAATAAATTAAAATTGTCATATACTCCTATGTGAATGTATTATTCTGAAAGGACAGACTATTAACGTCCTTTTTTTTGTAATTTGTAATTTGGTCGAGCCTACTTACATGCTAACTGTGTGATCTTGAAGTAAGAAGATCGGTTCAGAGCATGGAGCTGTAGGCCTGGTGCCTAAGAGACCACCCACAGGGTAGGCTCCTTGCTATTATCAACGCGAATCTCCCTCCATGCCGAATCTTTGAAGAATAAGAAATGTGGTAAATTACTTGTCCCAGTGTACATGCAAATATCGACTAACACGGTAGTTTCAACCTTTCAACTGTCCCTAATTGACATACATTTTGTTTGTGGTTCACTGCATGCACCTATATAGCGCAAACCTGTGGATTGAACTTGGAGTGATACATCTATCTGTAATAGTTTAGAAGATATTTGAATAATATTATGCACTGTTCCCTGCCGGTCGCTTGGAACTTGAGCCAAAACCTTCCTGTCCACATGGTTGTGCTTGTACACATATATAGACTCTGCAATGTTGGGGATTTGCTTTCACTGTGCACCTAAATGCAACAACATTAATTGATTTTGGCGAAATTTTGCCACAGAATCAGAATCCGACCCAGTAGTTGACATTGTGAGTACAAAATAAAAAAGTCGGTCAGGCTTTTTGAGACCACAGTAGGGCGTGAGTACAGTACGTATTCAAAGCTAATGCCACCTTGAGACACAGAAAATCGTCAAAACTGTTTACATGGGCATTTCAATACTAATAAATGATGATGTTTTATTGAGCCCCAAGGGATGGCGAAACCAATAGTTACATGCACCATACATCATAAAGTACATTGACAAAATGAGGTGATAAATAATCGTGCACAAGTAAACCTTTCATACCTTTACCAACTCGATGACATATACCTTTATAGCAGTCACAACGTCCTGCGTTGAGATAACGATTTATTGGTGAACTTTTAGTCAGTTATATTGTCCTTTTTCATCATGACATGCCACTTAAAAATTGACATCAAACGAAGGCAAAAATTCCACTCGTGCCTTATGCAAGTAGGCGTTGGTCTACATTATAATTTCCAAAGTTAAGAAATTGTCGATGCGAAGTGAACGGACATATGCGAACTTTGACAATTGGTTTTAAAATTTAGATAAACACTTTGTACATGCACAGTGGCAACTGTTTGATTTAGAGACCCCTATATATCTTTTTAAGGCTACTCACTTGGAATACTGCGTTATCTTTGCATGTTATGGTAATGAAAATCCACCAGTTTTGAGATACATTTTGACTACCCCCGTCTCTTAGCACTAAGCCTACATGCTCCCTGCTCTGAACCGATCTGCTTACTTCAAGATCACACAGTTAGCATGTAAGAAGGCCCTACCAAGTTACAAAAAAAGGGACGGTAATAGCCTGCCCTATTAGAATAATACATTCACATAGGAGTATATAAAAAAATTTCAATTTATTTCTAATTCTACATAATTTTGTCAAGGATTGATTTCTCTGAAGTCCTCCTTGTGTTTCAACGAAAATAATTGTGGATTATTTAGTGCTGATGAATGATCTAAAGGCACACGCATTATACCTTGCACATACTTTTGCAATATAGTATGACAGGTTTAGACCCCTTTACATATATAACACTACAAGTGTGTTTCGATTTATCAGCACTAGCATGAATAATCCACAATACGTCCTTTTATAGGCAAACCCAATTTTTGCCAATTACATCCAGTACATACGTCCAATTACACTGGGGTCATTACACTGACAGCAACGAAATAAGCAACAAAGGCCAAGAATATGATGAAAAACCCCTGTACTCCGTCGTGGAAAATGATGAGTACGTTTTGACTTGGGTACATTTTGATCTGGGTTCATTTTGAGGAGTCAAAACGTATCTGGGTACGTTTTGACCTGGGTACGTTTTGACTTGAGTACGTTTTGACTGAGGTGCGTTTTGACTTGGGTACGTTTTGACCGGGTTCCTGTACGAGAAGGATGCTGCTGTGCATACCTGTATATGCTCTTGTAGTTTTTTTCACAACAGTTGACAGACCCACTTCAAACTTGGGTGCGTCAAGCATTTTCACTTGTTCAGGCTCCAATGAGTTTCCCTTTATATATATATATATATATATATATATATATATATATATATATATATATATATATATATATATATGTATGTATGTATGTATGTATGTATGTATGTATGTATATATATATATATATATATATATATATATATATATATATATATATATATATATATATATATATATATATATACATATATATAAAGCACTTTCACTTGGTCAGGCTTCAATGAGTTTTCTTACATATATATATATAAATATATATATATTGAGGGAAGATCTTTAATCTTTTTCGCCAATGGCTTCGAATTTTTTTGATACTCCTGCACCTTATTTGATCAGCAACGTCCGGACTGTCATGTTTTTCATCATTTATTTGTTTTTAATTGCTTGTTGTTTTATGTGCAAGGTTAGCTGAATTGTACCTTTTCTCAATCTGTTCAAAAAATATACATTTATATTTCGTGGCACATCTACCATTTCTTGACTTTTTTTTAAAGATATTTATGACATTGTATTATGATCGATGAGAATACATGTTTGAACTTTGTATATTGGAATCACAGTTTACATGTACATTTATGTAATGTTTGTCAAAACCGTACACCAGTTCCTCTTCAAGTTAGTTGGGGGTGTGCCTTGAAGGATCCTTGCAAATGTGGGTCAACAAGTTTAGTATGTGGCAAACTGACATGCATGTACTGTCAGTTTCATCTTTAAGTTAAGCTGGGATCTTAGCAGCTCTTCTTAGCTCCCTTGAAGCTACACCTCAAGCTATACTTAGCTCTTCTCAGGTTTGGAATTGATAGTTTAATGAATCATGGCCAGCTGAGGATGGGCTGTCCAAGCAGGTTTTTTTATCTATGCTACTTATTCTTTAGCAATAAATTTTCTTTCCGAGCAATGAAGCAATATATTGATAATTGAAGTGAAAATTACAATATCAGGAAATTAATTTGTCAATATCGATTTACTGATTCCTCGTCTCGTCAGCTGAATGTAGCAAAAATTACCCCCAAACCTAAAGATACCCAGAGCAGCGCTAAACCTTTGTCTCCTGATAAGCATGCAAAGTTGGTGTAATACTGCATCACGTCTAGCAGGAATATGTAATGAATCCCTTTTTCAAAATATCCCTGGATGTATGCCCTGCTCTGGTTTCTAATCAAATATGACTGAATGTATTACACTAAAACCATTAGAAGTCGAAACGATTAACAGCGCCCTCTGAACATGTTCGATACAAACACCAAAAAAAGAGAAATGTCAGATCAGTGGATACTGTTTTGTCTTTGGATTATAGTGCTGTAGTGATCGAGGTAAGAGATGATTTTATTGATGGGTATTCTGAGGAATTCACGGATCCACTGCTCCCTTCAATGTTTGTATTCCGTTTTTGACACTCTTTGTCTCCGCTTTGTCTCTTCTCTGTCGTCACGTCCTTACATTTACAGGATATCATGATTAGCAATTCCTCTCTGAACTTGCGGCCACTTACGAAATACAGGAAAAAGTTGGTGCTATGTTGAATCCATTGAAACATAAGGGAAAGAGCCTGCACCATCGCTCCTAAGGCATATCCATGGGGGGTACTCACGTCTAGCCAATGAGACTCTGTGATGGAATAAACAGCAATAGGTAAAAGGAGAACAACAAATGCTAGGGATACCGTGAACAACATGATAGTCATCTGTCTGTAATTCTCTACTTGCTCTTGATTCACACCAGCCATTGCCGCTTTGATCCTTATCGCGTTGTTCAGTCGTATACGCATTGCGGTGTTTAACACTGACACCAGAATAATAGGAATATAGAAAGTCACAGACGAGTCCAGGTAAGCCCAGTACTTTAAAAAGTCCCTGCCTCTGCTGACATAGTCGAATTGGCAATCACGGCGGATAAGAGATCCTGTCCACAACCAATGCATGTTGAAGCCTGTGGTGACAAGGATCATGATCGAGGTTCCTGTCCATGCAGACTTCATTGAAGACCATTGTGCTGTCCCCAGAGGAAAAACGATAACGATAAAACGGTCTGTAGTTAATAAAACTACCGTCCAAATAGCACTCATAGTGAAGAAACTGGCAAAGAACAAGTACCATCTACATCCCCACAGTGTTCTGAAACCTCCTCTGTAAATACCACCTATACGGCTAAATACAAAGGTCCAGAGCACACAGGTATCCAGGATCGCAAGTAGCTTCGGATAGAAGGAAGCCCGTCCTCGGAACGTCTGGCGGCTCATCACCATTATAGACACAGTGTTACCCAAGGTACCCAATCCACAAAGAAGGTATGGGGCCCAGTACATGATAGCGACACTCACCCTCCACGTGAGGTACACGTTGAGGTCCACAACACTTCTTGGGGGTACTGTCGTATCTAAAGACCTTCTATTGGCTGTGCTTGGTTCTGACGTCATGTTGTAAAGCAAGAAAAGTGTTGTGGAGTTAAACATTGCTTCAATATGAGTAGCTAAATTACAGCTGAATCCAGATGTAGTCTGTATGGTCCGTAAATGGTCAGCTATTTCTGAAAAAATACAAAACAGATCAAAACAGACTACCTCGTGCAACTCACGTGTAATGCCAATATATGTTTGACTTGTACAAGTATTGGCACTCAGAGAAATATCAATTTCTGATAAATATAAATCATCATAAATTATTTCATAAGGATTTCCAAAGGGGCTTCAATAAGAAAGAAAGAAAGAAAGAAAGAAAGAAAGAAAGAAAGAAAGAAAGAAAGAAAGAAAGAAAGAAAGAAAGAAAGAAAGAAAGAAAGAAAGAAAAAGAAAAAGAAAGGATCAAATAATTTGCTCCCTGGTAGGAAATATTTATATCGTATAGCTTTCTCAGGATCTGAGGAGTTACATAGTCGATACAATTGCAGATAGAACAATGCACATTAACATTTTGCAATAATATGAACTCTTAAGCAAGATACATTGACAAAAATTCGAATATGCTATACATATGTGACGTACTTGTGCCCAGAACCATTATGAGTTGTTTACTGCTGGAAGTCCTTTTTGCTTTGATACCATGCTGGTATTTAAAGTCAGAGTGAGAAAAAGATGAAGGGAGTTGTGGTTGGTTGACAATGCGGGGGATTTAGCGACGTTAATTTAAACATGCCAAGAGAACTGTTTGCAATATTTATGCCTAACCCTCTTGAAAAGAAACATTTGTATTTATATTAAACCTAAAAACATGATACTTGGTACATTTGTGGAATAAACATTGAACCTTTATGTGTGACAAAATTCAAAACATGTGTTGAAGACGTTTCATTAATCATTTTAATATTTTTGTGCGCTATTCCTAGTTCCGTCAGCAGCGTTATGGTCAAAGGTCAAGGGCAATGGTGGTAGCTCCGGCATTGTGGTACTGATGGTGGAACAACTGTGGAAAGTATATCGTGGGGAATCTTTTTGCGCCTCAAAATAATGCCTCAGTGTGAGTCCAGCCATGCAAGCAGCGTATCGTGAGTCTGTGTCAAGAATGTTGCCCTTGTATCTGTGGACAGTGTAACTTAGAACTGGTGAGTTTTTTCCAGTTGGAGACAATAGAAGCCTTAAATGATAACTTTCGATCATAATGTTTCTGTTCCAGCTGGCAATATACAACGAAAAATCTTACATACGGACAGCTTTCATAATTGTGGCGCCAGCTTGGGGTGTGGCACCGCAACTGGGTGTATTCTTGGATAGCTTATGCGCAGGTGCACTGGCCATATTGGTGACATAAAGAAATAAAATGGCCATTTCAGCTTTATTGAAACCACTGTATCATTTCTGTATCGCCAAGGCATGACATCTGGTCTTATATAAATTTAAAGCACATGTGCTGCCACATGTAATTCAAGAAACATTTTTTTTTATCATGGCTGTTATCGTGGACATTCCGCTCTAGTTCAGTTTTGCCTTTTGGAATCATTAGCTCTTTATTATTTAACTTACAATTTATGTTAGAGACCTCTGGTGATGATGCCAAGATTGCAGAAGTTAAGTATGTATCAAGAAATCACAAAGACAACAGGTTTATTCAAATTGAAATATATTGTATTTCAGGAATATGATTGATGGAAAGTAAAAAAAAAAAAGAATTAAGATATTTATATCAGGTAACAATTGTGAACATGTTCTGACACGAAAACGTTCATAGCGTGGGATAGCGTATATAACATTTAATACGCAGTATGCACATTAATTTCCCGCCACAAAGCACGGGTTTGACCCCTGTCGATCACGGGGGACGTGCGGGTAATAAAATAATAATAATTTTATTCGGAAAACTACCCCTTTACAGCGGGGGCATCAATGGAACGGGGTTTATTCCATGATGCGTCCAAGTATATTACAATAAGCCGTCTATATTACAAAGTAAAGATTTGTGTGTGGTGGGGCTGTATCTACGTTCAGCATTGAGCCGTACGTGGAACAACATCCATTTACCATTTGAAATTTACTTTTTACATGCGCATGCAACCATCAATAGGCTTCTCATAGCTCCATGTATATATACATATATATTGTCCATTACATTCTTTTGACAAATTAACCTTCCCTTAACAATAATCACACATACATTTTGAATACTACCTCTTCAAAATACCAAATCGCGAATTCCGCACCCAATGCCAATGGTTTGTAAATAATAAATGAATAAATAAATAATTTTATTAGGAAAACTACCCCTTTACAACGGAGGCATCGATGGAACAGGGTTTATTCCATGATGCGTCCAAGTATCTTACCCATTTAAAGTTTGCTTTCAACCGGTGAAACCAATCATCAATATCATAGTTTTGTCCCCCGCGCTAAAACTAGAGATAAACCACTGATTGGGAGAAAACTCTAGAAAGCGTAAGGACAAGTACATCGTGCACTTTTGGTTTACAATGTAGAAAATAAATGTTTATCATCGTCATATTTACAATGTATAAAATTAAAGTACACATCAAGTCGGGTCGCATCAATGTCACAGACAGTGACGCGACCCGACTTGTCACAAAATTAGCATTTTATGAGAAATTTAAGTTCCCAAATGCCAAACTGGTATTCTTTTAGTACTTCCCCAACCATATATAAGAAAAACTTCCCATGTGCCGTTAATAAGTATTCTGTATTTCCAAAATATTAGGAATATCCCGCTTGTCCCCCACAGATAAATATATACCGACCCGTATCTTGCCATATCTCACCAGGCGAAACCAGGCAATTACATATGCAGTTGAGGCGGGAACTTAATATGCATATCTCCTATTGGTTATCGTGTTAATAGAATTCAAGACAGAACAATTTACATCACAATTTTACAATAGCACGAACGCCAAGGTGACCCCCTCCCCACACACACACACAAACATAACGGAAAGTTTTCATTCGTTCGTTGTAATTATGTTTCACAAACAAGACCATGTTTCAGTTCAAATTGTTATTGAACATTCAGACATTTTCTGCACATATTGCAGTGCAGTAAGTGTTCCTAGTGTAGTGAGACTGATGTTGGTTTTTTTTGTTGTTTTTTATAATTGTCTGATTAATACAGTTTGTTATTGTTAAGGTCATGTCAGGTTGGCTCAAAGTGTTTGATGTACATCTGATACATGGTTACTTTCAATAAATGGGTAAATATATACATATTTGGCTTTCTCTCTCTCTCTCTCTCTCTCTCTCTCTCTCTCTCTCTCTCTCTCTCTCTCTCTCTCTCTCTCTCTCTCTCTCTCTCTCTCTCTCTCTCTCGTATAAATAATTAGCATCTAAATCAATTGACTGAGAAGTTGACCTATGTCTGATTATCGATAAAATAAAATTAAAAACTGTGACATGGAAAACAGTTATGCCTACAATTACCCTTAGGAATTTCAACATGATTTGTCTCTCTCTTTCTTTCTTTTCATAAAACCTAACTCTTTCTGTGATAAATGTAGTACAATTTTACAATAATTAGGACTGTTTTACATTTTGACCTTTTGAACTTTATAGAACCATGAGTTAGATGTACATTATGTTTGGTTGACTTGCAAATGAATTACAATGGCATACTACATTTTTTAATTCTAAATTATTACCTTTATAAAATTTTGGCTATTGTAATGCAATTTTTGACTACGGTTTTGTTTTGAGGCCTGATGTCACTTGTTTCTGGCAGATGTTTAACATTTGAACCAGTGAACTTGCAAATTCTGACAATGTATAGACTTTTCACCTCTATGTTTTCACATTCACACACTTTTCTTTTTGAAATACTCTGAGTTTATCTCCTTTGAAACAACAGCATGCCTTTAACTACATGTCTAAAAGACATCAAATTGTATAATCATGTTGTTTGAATTCTTGTTGGTGGTCATTTTAGGCCTAGGGGGCTTTTCTGATGGATTGATGTTGGTGTTAGTGTCACTTTGTGGACTTATATGGATGATGATCATTGTTGAGACGGTGGTTGCAACTAGTACCTTTCAAACGCTGAATTTTATTGATATGTTCAACAAATTAGGAACCAGTGCTTGCAGATTCTCTCATGTGCTGCAAATTTTGGTCCCTTTTCATGAATTATACGGTCTTGTACGCACATGAATTATGCACCTGTTCAAGCCAATTTACTGAAGTAGGCCTCTAATTTTAAACAAAACTTTTTGCATTCTGTCATGTTAAAACTAGACATGGCTTCCTTGAACCTATGGACCTTCGCACATACGTTTTGGACTCTTTTGGGTAAAGGCGAACTATAAAGTTATGTGATTCAGCTATATATACCAAGGAACATTGCCTTTGGTGGGAATTGACTTGTGTTTGTTTCATTAGGACTACGGTTTGGATATGGTAATGACACTGTCTTAACGAGCTTTCTCGTTCAAGTTAACATCGTGAATCAGGTCAAAGTCACCCGTGCTCAGCATGAAGGCAGTCCTTATTAACGGTCATGATCATTTGCGATATCAGCGACCTAGTTCACAGAATTTGTTATAATCCAAAGGCTAATGTGTACACAGAGACGCTACAACCTTGAGGGTTGTAACAGTGTAACTCCTGTCTACACGTCACCTTATATATGACGTCTATTGCATTCAATTTTAAAGTCCATAAATCCTGAGGATGTTTCCCTTCATCATGCTGATATGAAGTTGAGTCGCTTTTGAAAGAACTTTTGGTTGCGGTGTCAGAAAACATGCCTTTTAATTTATTGATAGCAATTGAACAAAACATTCGTGGCACACGAAAAAATTGTTGAAGCATGACCAGTTATAGAAACCAGAACAACACCAGGTATATGCCCAACAACTTCAAGGGGACATGGCTTGTGGTTCTGGCGAAAAAAAAAACGCGTGCATTTAAACTGATAATTATATCAGTAATTGTTTTGCTAATATCCTCTTGTATTACTCAAAATTCGCCAATTAGCTGGCAATTGGTGCCTAACCCCACACGCCTACCCCTTCCATTTGAGTCACTATTTACGGGCAATGCGCAACGACTCCCATCCTCACAGCCCCACCCCAACAAAGTAGAGAAAATCACAGGACCATATTTCGGACAAATTAAAAATAACTGGTCTGTATTTGGTTCAATTTTGCTTCAAAAACGATATATCAGTGACTGCAGAATTCGAAGTCGGAAACGTTGACTTTTTAAAACAATTCCTGGTTAATTCTCAACATAATTTGCATCAATTCCCCCCCCCCCTTTTTTTTTTTTTTTTTTATTTAATTCCGTTCAGTTGGCATGATCGTTGATCACCACTAAATTGTCCCAACTTATTCAAGGGACCGAGCTTGGTCTTGGGTGTCGTACAAGATGTTTCAAATGTAAACAAATTTGGGACATCAAATATCATTTTTTTGAGATCAAATCACTTCATTTTCAATCAATGGGGATTGCAATGGAAATTCATATTTTCGACTTCTCTAAAACTGTCAACCAGATTCACCTGAAACTTGCTGGGGGATGCACCTTGCGTGGGTTTCTACCACATTTTGTTCAAATGGTCGAGCTGTAGATTTTTTATGATTTTATTATTATTAATTTTTTTTTGGCGGGGGGGGGGGGGGAGCGCAAAACCTTAAAAGTCTTCGCTGAAACCACTGAGACAATTACTTTACAACTGACACTTCTGGGGACTGGAGTTTGTTCAACAAGGACCGCTGTGATTTTTTATTTTGTGAGTTTTCGATATTTCTGACTTCTCCAAAACCTTCTCTCAGATTGTACTGAAACTCGGTGGTAAGCTTACTTATGAAAAGGTTAAACAAACTTTTTCAATTTCAAAATTCGGGTATCCGTCGGTCAATGCATGCATTCCTGTTGATTAATTTGTGACTCAATGGGGCTTGCAATGTCAAGTCACATTTTCGACTTCTGCCTCAAAACTGTCTACCAGACTCCCTTCAAACTTGGTGGGGACATACTTTGGCTAAGTCTGGACCAACTGTGTTCAAACGGTCATGCTCCAGCAATTTAATGGATTTTTATGATTATGATTTTTTGTTGTCTTATTTTTAATTTTAAAAAGATCATTTCCAAAACTGTCCGGCTTTTTTTTTTCTTTTTAATTTTTTTTCGTTATTTATTTATTGATTTATTTATTTATTTATTCATATATTTTGTATTTATTTATTAATTTTTTTTTTTGTATTTTCATATGAATTTTTGTGTTTTCGTTATTTTACACATTTTCGCGAAAAATATTACCCATGATGTTGTGAAACGTGACGGAAATGTAGCTTTTGGGGAGGTCAAACAAAATTACTCATAGGTGGTGGTACCCTGGATAATTAAATTTCTATGAAATTCATTGGGGAATGCGAAATCAGTCTGTGCATGTAAGGTCAGCTGAGCGCTAGACGGTCACAGTCCTGTAGTTTAGTAATTTCCAGTAACAGTGTTGCCAACCTGCCAAAATTAAAATCCGGAAGATGGAAAGTTAAATTTAGTAGATTGATAGATTAATATGAAGTATAGAATGAAAATATTCATGAAATTCAGGGAGGTTTAAAAAACTGTCCAAAATCTACAATTTTTCAAGAATTTTCAGCATAAAATTCCGGAAGCTTCCTGGGTAATCCGGTTTGCAACACTTTGAACATATTTCCTGCAAGTGCCATAATTTAGTCTCACTCTTGAGCTTATCCAAAACAAAATCGTTTGGATAAGCTGGCAGATAAACGTGTCTTCAAAGCCTCTCTATACAGCCGGAAAGACACCTGATCAGTGATCCAAGGGTCCAGACTAACAACGTGTGACATTGCTTTGGCTGTCTTGCATGAATCAAGTTTAATCTCTAGGCTACTTATCTGAACTGGCCTTTAGTCTATCAGTATTGCACTGAGTATTTTATTTACTTCCGTGATGGGATTTTATTTGTTTTGAAATTTTGTCAATCCAGCACAACAAACAATCAAATATGGACAGTATGCATTGGGAATGACAACCTGTAGCGAGCATGTAATATCTCCGTCCAATTGTAAATTTACATAAATATGATATTCATATAGTGATGGCATTATATACCAATGACCATTGAAAATTACACTAAGCCATTGAAACGTTAAATAATTGGCCAGTCACGTGAATTTTGACCATTCAGGTACGCTTCGTAAATCAAGAAGAATACTATTGCAGACAATTGGAGCATGATATGTAATCGCAAATTTTCAAACATTTATTCTACATGTTTTAGATATCATCTGACATGGAGTGATTGGTCAACTTTTGCTACTGTAGATTTCTTTATTTTTGCGTGTATAAATTTTCACGGTTTTTTTCTTTGTATTTTTGACATTCCACTATAGTTTTTATTTCACTGTTTGGACATAATTCCCATTCAAACAATGTTAAGATACTATTTTACTGTGTTTTTATTTTCATGGCTTTGTGCCATCAGCGAAATAAGCGAAAATAAGAATACAGCAAAATTAAAGCAATTTATAGTACTTCAAATGGTATGTTCATGTGGTCTGTACATGCATAGGGTTCTCTTTGGTCCCCCTTAATACAGTTTTGTTGAAGTCACTTGTCCTTACTTCTAATGGGCCTAATATAGTAATCATTATCTGGATTGTGTACGTTGCTGTCCTACATACGCATTTTGTTGCAGGAGGCCTGCATGTGCAACGGAAGGTATTGGGGAAGCTGCCTTTAGTGACAAAGCCGCAATCCAATTTCCATGTACTAAATGTAAACTTTATGCATGTAACCTGTCGTTCTGTGAATCCTGGGTAGAGCGTCATTTGTATTGTCTCGAATTAACCAGACAGTCACAGCTTGCCTGGCTAGAACGTGTATAGCAGGCCATGTATGAACACCTGCACTTTGTGCATATCAATAAAGCTATTGACACTCTTGGTTTGGTCAAGGAAAGGTTATATATTGGCTGTTTGAACAGGCAAAACGTAAATAAAAACGCAGCTGTTTGAAGAAGGATATCATTATTTGAGATAGTTATTTAACTTATCAATACGTAAATGAAGTTGGTGTCGTCGAGAATCAGTTTTATATCAAAAGATAGGTATGTACATTTGACATTGAATATAAACAAATGCACATCACCTGATTGATATTGCTGGTCTGTCATTATGCAGCAAATCTACCAAACAAGTCTTGGGGTTATTGCGTTAAATGAAAATTATTGTGCACATCCATAATGAAAGAATAGGTGATTCGTGTTTTCGAAAGAAGAAAACTTACCGATGTTGAGGTGTATGTAGCATACTGTGTGTCATCATAAAGATAAGACTCACTTTTATCACACTTATTCTGGAATAATCTTAATATAAAAAGAAAGCAAAATGTTCAAATACACTACTGAAAGGGAGCTGCAAAGAGTTGTATTTTTACCCAGGTCTCAAAATGGAAACATAGTGTACATTGAAACCATTCTTTCAACGCTCCCTTTCATTCAAAAGTTACTGTCTTGGAACATTGCACGCTCTGATTTTGATTTAGGGCACGGAGAGCAGAGCCAGTTGTTGTTGCTGCCCCCACCAACATTGGACCATTCAGAGTCAGTTTGATATTTGAGTGGACCCCGAAATGAAATTTCTTGATGGTCATGACTGAGTCCGGAAACAAATTCGCCTGGCTTTAGCAGAGCAAACTCAATGTATGTGTAATCACTAAATGACTATTCTAAAACCTACCATTGTAGGACACGGTACCAGGCAAAACAGAACCTGTGAATGGCTTTTCCCCCCATACAAGGGCAGAATCAGTGATGATGATGATGATGATGATGATGATGATGATGATGATGATGATGATGATGATGATGATGATGGTGATGGTGGTGGTGGTGGTGGTGGTGGTGGTGGTGGTCGTCGTCGTCGTCGTCGTCGTCGTCGTCGTCATCATCATCATCATCAAAGGCAAGTTAGGAGCTGTCAGATGGTCTCGTGTATCCCTGGCCTTGTCAGTAAAGAAGAAGCTGAACTGGCTACAAAAGTTTCATCAGAGGAACAGCTTGGTCAAATAGCTTTATCCGACTCGTGGGTGGCCTTGAAATAGGTACAACACCTTATGGTTCCCTTGGCGCTCCTTCATGTGGCCAGGGTAACAACCTCCCTAAATCCTTAGGAGGATCATATTAGCATTTCTGCAGTCATCCTTGCAAAGTTGGTTTTGGCTGATCAGTTTTATTCTCTGCCCCAATCTTTCAACCTTACAACACCATGAATCTCCTGATAACGATCTGTCGTATACCAGGTTGTAGTTGGTCATAAAGTATTTAACAACAAAATTTTTCAAAGACTCTATGACAAATTTTCAAAAATGTTTTGTATGCTTACAATAGGCGAGGGTAAGAACGGACGGTTCAAGAACTGCTTAAAAGAGGATACTGCAGTCAGGGGAGGGCTAGGGTTGTGTATTCCCATTGCGTTACATTGTAATTTGCAACTTAATAACTTTAAAACTACTGGACATAGAAACACTAAATTTCAGACAGTAAATTTAGATGCATAACTAAATACCTGACAAAAATCATATGACTACAGCTACAAAAGTGACTAGTTATTAAAGGCTGTTTTAACACACAAACTACTGGGAATACACAGCTCTAGCCCTCCAAATGTTTGTGTTTTCAGTTGTGTATTGGGGCGAATACACACCTTGGAGCTAATTCTGACCTTTCCAATCCGTAATGTATGACCACTGCTTTTTATATATCAGTTAAGAGTATCAGACTTGCCAATGAAACAAGCAAGGGTTATATACATTAGCTTAGTATGTCTCGTCTTTTTTTTTCTGGTACATTTTTTGAGAAAATTGCGTGCCATGTTTTATGGTCTACTAAGGCCATAGTTAATGATTATTAACCTAGATATTACCAGATCGAGGACGATGTTGTTGATTCTATCAGTATACTACTTATCACCAGACTTATAAAATTGGTGTTGGTAGCATATAAAATTTGAGTCATACTTTTGTAGGAGCATTTTGCATTAGAGTCAGCACGTATGGCTTAAATTTTACAATCTAAAATGCGCAGTCCCACGTATACTCTGCTTGGCGGTCTCGTCATGCATTATATGATATTGCATGTAATTTAGGTGGTATGCACGGGGAGTGTGGTCGGGCTAGGCGGCGTGGCTGCTCTGCGGGTCATGGGGTGGCAATAAACTATTACTATTATTATATGTATATGCACTTTCATATCTGAAGTATTTTAATTTGGTTAAATATAATTATATTGGTTTATATAAGTGTGTCTTATTATTTCTCATTATATGTACATACTTACCCATTGTGCACTGTGATGCTATTTCGATGTACCAGTTATATGTATTTTACTTTCTCCGTTCGCGTAGGCTGCATAAACTACCACTACATACTCTCATCCGACAGTACTACATGTTTATAAATGTGTCTCAACTTTCCAAATATTTATTTTATCTTTAAATAAAGCATTCTGCATGGGAGCCAGAACATATTGCTCAAAGGTTAGAATTAGAATGCATATTACCGCGTTAACTCCCGGCTGATCGTACCAAAAATGTAATAATCTACCGAATATTTACTTTATTCTAAGATGCGGCATTGTGCCAGGGAGGCCAGTGTGTAGTGGTCAAATGTTCAAGGCATAAAAAACATACATACCTACTAAATATGTTTACTTTAGCGCCAGCACTCATTGTATTCCCGCTTTTTGTCACCACACGAAATTGGGATGTTGGCATTGCATAACTAAAAGAGTAATATGTATGGACCTTTTGTTAACTTCGCTTCCTGCTACACAATATGTCCATCCACAGCAGTGAATCCTGGAGCGGTATGTACCATACAGGGCAAAATTAACAAGTAAACAAAGGTTTAACGGTATGTTTTGAAGCCAGAATGGAACTGTGTAGCCTCAGGGATGGCACAGATAATGTTTCCTTTCCACACCTCTTAAATATTGCGAAAAACGTCGACAGAGGTCTGCATACTCCAGAAACCAAAGCTGTGAATGACGAATCAACCCATCATGTGCAGTGCTACGCATGTTTTGATTGCACTGAAATGGACAAACTTTGATAAGGTATCGACCAATCAGAACAAATGTACCCTTTGTCGCCAATGTTTGATAACAATTCAGAATAGGATGCAGCAAAGGAGCCAGTGTGCATTACAACCCCCTCGTTCCAACATCATGGCATAGCTATTTCTTCCACATAATAGCAGTCTATTTTACAAGCCACAGATAAGAAGCTTCTTGACATAATGTGTCCAGTTGATTATCAGTTGTGCTTCTTTTGTTGATGGCCAGACATTGTGGTTGACGACATTTCAGCATTTCTGGCTAAATAAGAAAGTAGAATAAAAATTATGGGCTTTTTGTCGGTAAATGTTGAACTGCAACGAAATGATAGGTTAATGTCAGCATGACTTATCTTTCTGCTTCAAAAAATCGAATGAGTAATTCTAATTTTAACATGAAATGGGCAAGTTATGTCAATATTTATCATCACTACACTAGCAGCAGGTTTGTGTCTATGAAGGTAGACAGCCTGGCGTTCATCCTGGTCGTTGTTTTTTCATAGACATAAGGCTCTTTAGGGTTGTGTCTGTGAACCAAAGTAGCCTCGCCTTCATCTTGGCCGTCGTTCCTTTTTTCGAAGACACCAGACTCCCTTGGGTCATATCTATGAACATGGACAGCCCGGCCTTCATCTTGTTCGTCGATTTGCCATGGACATAAATCTTAAATGTAAACCTTATGATAAGCTTTGAAACATTATAGCGACCTCGCTTTCAAGACCTCACAAGCGATTTTAAAGCTTCCTCGTCGGCGAGGTCTGCTTCACGCGTGAAACTT
Organism: Hermodice carunculata; assembly: GCA_964020975.1. Lineage (NCBI taxonomy): Eukaryota > Metazoa > Annelida > Polychaeta > Eunicida > Amphinomidae > Hermodice > Hermodice carunculata. Next base: position 2,186,729 of record OZ026618.1, read on the forward strand.
GCCTCGCGCTCAAGCACTCAGCTCCCTTCGAGACATACCTCGCCGTGAAACCTACCTCGCGGAACCAGAGCCGCAGGATAGTATTTAACACTGGTACCCTAACAGAATAAGTAAGTGTATGCCTAAAGGCATGGGGGACGATCATTAGACTTATGCCAGGGTTCAAAAATGATAAAACCCATCAAATATATAGTGATAGTTAATAAAGACAAGCAAGTGTTAAGCTTGAAAAAAATTAGCCCAAAATATATATATATATATATATATATATATATATATATATATATATATATATATATATATATATATATATATATATATATACATATATACATATATATGTGTGTGTGTGTGTTATCATTTTATATATTATATATAATGTTGCGCAAACACTAAGGGCAACAGCGTTTTAGTCGGGTAAAAATTAGCAGTAGGAACCAGATAATATAAGCTCTCAACTGGGCATGCTCAGGAAGCGAGGTACTTTTCACGCGTGAAAAGTATCTCACGCTCAAGACAGAAGAGCGAGGTCCAGATCACGGCTTGGGAGATGATGTGAAAGCTGGCCAGCTTTCACAGCGCATCAAGCCTTCGAGGTGTCTTGAAGCGGTAGATGCGTGTTTCACAGGCGAGGTCTCGGTCACGCAGCAGCTTCTACTACATTCAAGAGTAAACATTTTGTGATCACAAAAGAAAGGGGTTTTCTATTAAATTTATATAAGCCTTTGGAGTGGGTAGATGCCAACGTTTCATTTCTTGTGGTTTTATAGATAAAATGTCCAGTTTGGCCACTGTCCATCTTGTCTCCATCTGTCCGTTCAGGCCGTGCAGACTTGGAACGTTTGAGTTACATATATCTATGATATATTTAGAAAGTAAAAAGCAATCACCCACTATGGGGGCATCTCATGTCAACCTGTGCACACCTAGGAATGAAAATCGACAACCATTGTATGACTGAAATGAAGACTAAACCTAACATAACTTTCTTAGGTGGGTCAAACTGCAGACAGATGGCATCCACATTAGTGATCGAGGAGTTTGTTTCAGGCGAAACAGGTCGGTCACACAAAGTGGATTTGGTAGAGGAAGGGAAATGTTACACATGGGGCCAGGCTTCAACGCTGACATCTAAGGAAAATATGTTAAACTAATGGGCATTGACAACAGTGGTATTGGAACGCAATTTTGACCCACGAAGCTGAAAAAAAACTGCTGATGCCGGAAAGCAATAACAGCTGGAAACTATTAGTAAATAAAGTAAATTTTGACATAGCGGTCGTTAAATTCAAGTTAATAAGTAAAAAAATTACAAAATACGTCGCTTTCATGACACGTCTCACTACGATATGTCTTTCATGCTACTAAAAATACTTATTCAGAAATCATATCATCAAAAAAGGCTATTGGTGAGAGAGAGAAAAAGGATTTAATGAATGCTTACATTATGAGAAAAAATATGTATATTCTATTTTTTTTTTTTTTTTTGAAAAAAAAAAGATTTTCTGTGCTTTCCAGTCATTACTCAAACAAGATTGCTATTTTCAGTAATGTTATTGTGACTTTAACACTAGATTGTTAGTATGAGCAATCTAAAGAGTCACAGATACATGTAAGCTTAGCGGAATTGGCAATGTTACAATTTCAGCTAATATTGGTGAAAGTGCCAATATTACGTGTTTCCCTAATCTCCCTGACTGATGTCTAACCTTTCTTTCCTTCGTACCCAGCCGTACTCCTGACTTGCTACTAGTCTTGATCATATTATAAATATCTTCTCCCTTATCGACTAATGGGTCTATGCTGAATTTTATTACATCACCACCTTGACCTCACTCCTCTCCTCATTTCTACTTCCTTGCATCACTTTAAAATATGTCGGTTGTTCTTTCTGTCTGTGATATTTTTATCAATAAAAAGTATGTTTGTTAAAAATACAACCCTTCCATTATTACTTTACCTGATGATGTTATGTGTTCTCGGTATGTCTACTCATGAGCCTACCATAGTAGCTCATCATGTCATGATGCAGGGAAAACTCTCTATTAGAAGACACACCCTGACTTCATCATCTATAATCTATAATTTGGACAATAAAAAGATGTAATCTAATGTAAGCCGCGGCTTCAATTAGAGAATTTATGGTATATATATATGTATATATATATATATATATATATATATATATATATATATATATATATATATATATATATATATATATATATGGGTGTGTGTATGTAAATATATATATATATATATATATATATATATATATATATATATATATAGTTACTTGACCCAGAGATATAACTATATACATGTATATATATAGTAACTTGACCCAGAGATATAAATATATATATATATATATATATATTTCAATGAAAAAAAACACAAAAAACATGTAAACAATATATATATATATATATATATATATATATATATATATACATATATATATATTTATAACCCAGAGATTCTGAGAAATTTTCAGCCCGTGTCAAACCTCGCATGCATGTCAAAGTTGATTGAGCGTGTTGTTGCAAAACAGTCAACAAGCCATACTCAAACAAATGGTTTGCGTGACCAGTCAGCTTATATACCTTGAAACAGTACTGAAACAGCGCTTTGAGGGCCCAGAATGACTTGTTACAAAGTGTAGACTCAAAACGCGGGGCAATACTCGTGCTACTAGATTTGTCAGCTGCCGTTGACACTATTGACCATACGATCTCACTCTCAGACCCATGAAGAACAGATCGGGATCACCGGCAATGCACTGGAGTGGATAAAATCCTACCTAAGTAAGAGATGTCAGGCAGTTGACATCGAGGGCTCGAGATCTGAGAAACACCCGCTAAACTGTGGTGTACCACAAGGATCGGTACTTGGCCCTGTTTTGTTCAGTATTTACACCAGGGGGCGGGAAGGTTATTGAAACAACTGGGGTTCCGATACCATATATATGTAGACAATACACAAATATATGAGCCTTTCAAACCGTCTTTAATGTTATCCCTCCACGAAGCATTTCTCTCGTTGGAGCGCGCTTCTGTTACCATTAGGGCCTGGATGCATTACCTATGCCTAAATGAAGACAAAACAAAGATTTCAGTTATCACCATCAAGTGTCAACTAATAAACTTAGGTGAGATATGCATCCAGGTGGCTGATAGTCAGGTTACTCCGCACTGCAGTGCTCGCAACCTTGGGGTGACACTTGATGCAACTTTTTCAATGAAAAAAAACACAAAAAACATGTAAACAATGTATGCAAGCTTGCTTATCATCAGCTACGCAGCATCAGACTTATTAGGCAATGCCTTGATTTTAAGTCAGCAGAACACTTATACATGCTTTCGTCTCCTTCCGGTTAGGCTATTGTATCTCTCTTTTAAGTGGTTTACCTCAGTATCAAATACAAAAGCTTCAGAGGGTTCAAAGCACCACTGCACAGATACTTACAGGTTCTAAATGGCGGGAGCAGATTACACATGTGCTTGCTAGTCTTCACCAGCTACCAATCCCATACAGGATACATTTTAAGATTGTTGTTCTGACTTACAAATGTCTTAATAATCTTTCAGTAAAGCCGCCCCTTCTCTCTGGAATACCCTCCCTATATACATTCGTTGTGCTGGTGGTTTACAGGATTTTAAAGTTAAACTAAAAAGCCATTTGTACAGGAAAGCTTTTCAACTATATTAAGTGTACTATGATCAAGTGACTGACATTCTATGTTTTTACCTGTGATTTTTAACTGATTCAACTTATTTCCTTTTAATGTTCATAACTTATTCTCTGATACTATGTATACATAGATAAAGCGCCAGTGAGTGACCTCGTGGCGCTATGTAAGTCATTCAACTAATTTTTAATACACACATACACACATACACACACACACACACACATATATATATATATATATATATATATATATATATATATATATATATATCCGAATATTTTAGTGCTACCCTCCATACATGAACAGTGTAATCTTACTTCCTTGTCCCTCACTTGTACTTGTTCCATATATGGCTTCCATACACAAAACTCTATTGTTTTTCATCTGTCTGCGATACTCAATGATGATCATACATCAAGAATAATACGTTATTGTATCCTTCTAATATATGCATATGCATATATATATATATATATATATATATATATATATATATATATATGCACATGCGTGTGTATGTGTATAATTATGTCTTGGGTGGTTTATGGGCAGAATTGTAATCCTCAGACCGTCTGGTGGGCTCAGATAAATACCAATACTGCGAAGAGGTCTGCTAATCCCTCGAATCTAACCCCCCCCCTTCCCGAAAGGTTCCATTCCTCTGAAAATGGACGACAAGACTTATCTTCGAAAATCGTGTCCTGTTAGAAAATTGTTGTACATATGACTAAAATAAAGGTATCAAAGAAAAGCCAGTATGTTATTTTATCCGTCTATAACAAAAAATCTAGTTCTCGGAGAGTTGTCTTGTCGCTTGCTGCCTCTCTTTGGCATAAACACTGCTGGAGAACCAATAACGAAATCCGCTCGGGATACTTTGGATGGGTATCAGATTGATAGTTGTGCACCCGGTTACTTATAGTTTTTGCGCTGATCAAATGAATGAACCTACATATACCTTATTGCCGATTGATCCATGCGATGTGCACTGGTCCCCCATCATTGTTTTTTTTCACAATTTCACTCAATACATAATCTGTTTGACATCGGTTTATATCGCAAAATGTAGTTCTTTGAAAGGCAAAGCGCCATTGCTTGAACTAGTCTCGCACACGATGCAATGAGCCTCTCATTATCTACGGTGATTCCCATGAAGCTATGCACCAATCAATGAGGCCTCTGATTATCACGCGTGATTGCCGTGAAGCTATGCGCCAATCAGAGGCCTCTCCTGCATCGAGTGCGAGACTTGTATTGAAATTCTGTTGGTAATGTTGAAATGGTTGATTTGTAAATTATATAAAGGTACTCTAACCATTCACTTTCTTCGATTATAATGTTCAGTTTTTGCTGCCATTTGTTTATTATACTACTTTGATTTTCTGTTGCATTTTCTATCATTGCACTACATACCATTTTTGGAACTTGACCTACTTGCACAACGTTCTTATATCTGCTTTTATAATTTGTATTTAAAAAGATATCAGGTTCACTTCTAGAAAAGACATTTTCAATTTTTTATTTCCAACTGATGGGAATGGCAGCCAACACACCAAAAAATGTTACAAAGTTGACTCTTAAGTTGCACTTTTGTGTTAAAATCATCCAAGCTGAGAAAATTATCGTCCGGACTGAGTAAATCTTTCAGATATTTGACTCCATTTTGATACCATTTCTTACAGAAAACTACTTTATTATCAATTCTGATATGCGAATTGAACCAGATGGTTTCTCTCAATATTTCAGCTACAGTATCAGGAATATAAAAGTTGAACTTGCACCAACTACAGATTACTTGCTTCCGAAATAAACTGTGTAAATCTTTAAATACAAGAGGCATATCTTTGTCATGTAGATAACATATCCACATATATTTTTCTAACATGGTAATTAAAAAAAAACCAAGTTCTTCCACATTGCAGAAGTATCTGATGCTATCCTTTTGATCCATGCGCATTTCATTGCAATAAATTGAGTAGCAATATGGGGGCAACCTAAACCTCCCAATGTCAAAGGTGCTATAACATATTTTCTTTTAATCTTGTCTTGTTTGTTGTTCCAGAGATATTTTAAAAAAATATGGTTTCTAATTCTTTTTGAGTCTTTATGTTGGGACTTGGAATGACATGTACTAAATATATTAACTGAGACATAGCAAGATATTTAAGGATCAACGTTTTACCGTACAGATATAAATTTCTTTTGTCCCAGAAGTTTAACATACTTTTGATTTTCTTAATTTTTGGTATGTAATTTAACTGTTCTAAATCTTATACTTTTGAGCTAATTTTTACTCCTAATAATTCTACTGGATCATTTGTCCATTTTAAATGTAAATAATTTGCAAATTTAACATTTGTTCCATTTAAATTACCTAACCTCAGAATTGTAGTTTTATCTAAGTTTATCTTGAGTCCAGATATACATTGGAAATCTTTAAACACTTTCATTAGTGTTAGTAAAGTATCTTCCTCTGCAGGAACAGTTAAAGAGGTATCATCAGCATCCTGTGAAATTTTGTAATCTTGAGTTTCTAGTGTAATGCCTTTTATATTTGAATTCTTTTTGATAGCTATTGCTAATAATTCTATGCACAAAATAAACAAATGGGGAGAAAGGGGACAGCCCTGTCTAACACCTCGTGATAAACTGAATGATTGAGATGCCCATCTATTGTTAACTAAATAGCTTTGAATATTGTTATAAAATATTTCTACCCACTTGAGTAAAGATGGTCCAAAATTAGAATATTTCAGACACTTTTTAATAAATTTCCACTCAATCATATCCAAAGATTTGTCAAAATCTATTTAAACTAATAGAGCATTACTTTTCTGTTTGTTGTCATGATCAATAATAGTTAATATCCAAGTTATGTTTTCTCCGATATCTCTACCATCTAAATATACCGTTTGATCAGCATTAATTAATTTTGGCAACATTTTTTTTAATCTGGTTGCAATACACTTAACTGCACGTTTGTAGTCCTGATTTGTCTTTTTTGGTAAAAATGAAATAATTCCATGTCTTTGAGTGGTAGGCACCATACCATTTTGGTAGGCTAAATTTAATGCTTTCAAAAGAAAAGATTTAAGGTCAATCAAAAAAATTGGTTAAACTCTACAGAAAAAAAAAAACCATCGGACCCTGGAGACTTATTGTTTTGGCAGCTTTTCAGAGGATCCAACAATTCCTTTTCTTTTAGCTCCCCTTCACTTTTAAGCTTTTCTTCCTCTGTTAATTTGGGAATTGTCGGATCTTCTTCAAAGAATATTCTATTCAATTCTTCAATTTCCTCATCGTTATCCAAATTGCTTTTATACAAGCTTTGGTAAAAAGATTTCCCTTCCTCAACAATTTCAGACGGACTTGTTATTATTTTGTTTCTTACCTGTAGCTTATTCAAAACCTTGTTATTATAATTCCTTTTTTCCTAAATTAAAGAAATATTTTGTGGGTTTCTCACCTTCTTTAAACCATCTGGTTTTACATCTTAGTATTGCACCTTGCACAATATACTTTAATTCCTCTTCCAATTCAATTTTAGTTAATTGTATTTGTTGTTGTAATTCATCTGATCTATTTATTTCAAACTCTTCTGCTAATGATTTTATTTTAGATACTAAAATTTCAATTTTTCCCCTTTTTTCCGCTTTTTTCTACTTGAAAACTGCATTGTTTTATTCCTAACTTCCATTTTTAACATTTCCCATAGTACTATATCATTTTCATTTTCATAAATTTGGCTGTTTTCCACGATCCACTTCTTAACTGTTTCTACGTATTCGGGATCTTTCAAAAGTGAACAATTAAACTTTCAAAAGCCTGGACCTCGTTTATTTTCATTAAAATTCTTAAATCAAGGTTATCGCTGAGTGGTCCGATTTATAGCCTGGAACAATATCGGTGCCTGCTACAAAACTGCTAAGTCCAAAAGATACAAGGAAAAAATCTAAGTGGCAATGTAGAGGAGTAGGATTTTTCCTTCTCCATGTATATCTTTCTGTATAAGGGTTTCTTGGCCTCCATATGTCGACAAAAAAAGACGATACAGGACAAACTATCGGCGGGGGGGGGGGGGTCAGTTTGGCTTAGTGGTCATCAAAATTGGTCTATATACCCGGTCAAAGGTCCCATGGCATGACAGGAAAATTAAAGATTAAATATCAGCTGGCCTCACAGGATTCATTAAAGTGAATATTGTAACATATCTACTTGATTTATAAAAATATAAGATCTCAATTTCTGCACATGAAAAAAATCTCTGTAGTAAAAGCAAATACCCATATATAGCATGAGTACATATTGCCAGTCTTATTACAGACTGAGAATTTTTTTTCCTGGGGTATGATGAGATTAACTACATGTAAATGGGATGTCATCAACCATCTCGTTTTTTTCAGCTGATTATACGTTTTTCATGTTTTCGCAAATGCAAGCATCTTGAGATATTAATAATGCAGTGGCACCAGCAAAAGTGTCATGTATGTGTTGAGGTGGTCTTCATTCTTTAAAATTAGTACTGACGGTCTTATATGTAGGTGGCCCTTATTCTTCTGCTTGAGCTGGCAAAGTAAGCAAATTTAACATGTAAGTGAATGGGGACTTGAATTGGTGTCCCCGAAAGCCTCATTCTGGTTTCATTTATAATTATATACTTTTACAAACACAGTCACGGACCTAAGCGCCAAATATATTTAGAGCCAAATGGGGAAGTAAAACTATAATCGCAGCAGAATCTGACAAGATTCTTATATAATTCATGAAAAAATAAATTAGACTTTGACGAATTACACACACACACACACACACATATATATATATATATATATATATATATATAAGATTTGTGTGTGTGATATGCGATATAAAACAGGTGGTATGATATGACCATTCAGTAACAACATGTTGGTGTTCTTGCGTTTTGCAGCTGGCTGCCAGTGATTTGTTTATTCAGGTGGTGTGCGTTTTTTAGTAGAGAGTCTCATGGAGATGTAGATTTTATGTTTTTGTCACTGATATCATCACCATAATCACAACTTATATTGTTACTATCATAACTGTGACTATCACTGTCCTCCTCCTCCTCCTCCTCCTCCTCCTCCTCCTCCTCCTCCTCCTCATCATCATCATCATCATCATCATCACCATAACCGTTATCATTATCATCGCCAAAATTGTCCACGTATGCAGAAAAGTTATCTCTATGACTCATGTATTGACAGGTTTTGAAACGAAGTACTGAATGTAGTGCTTCCATTTGGGACAAGAAAATACCAACTGCCCCAAAATCATTTACATCAGCAACACGGAAAATAACTGTATCTTTTTCAACATGGATGGTGAAATTATATGCCTGTGGTCATATTCTTTTCTTACCAGCGGTGGCCGGTACATTGGTCAAACTGAATGACAAGAGATACCTGCATGTCTGTAATTTCTAATTGAAACATGTACATTCACCCATGTAAAAAATATCAAAGCTGTACAAGAGTCAATTTATGGAAAATAAACGTAAAATGAAATGTAGTGACTGTTGTCAAATTGTATTTGTTATTCAGTCTTGGACTAAATAATGCTCTTTAATTATTTGAGAAATTACAAATTGAAAGAAAAAGTCCTTCGCAAATTTAATATATTTGTGGAAAATACAGCAATATGAATGAGTACGTGATGGATATGGCTCTTTTGGTCCTGGGATATGAGTGATAAGAGTAAGTGAGACATTATCGATATTTGGTTTTCAGTTTTAATCATGAAATCAGTGCACGGCACAAAATTATTGATTTTTAATTTATGTAGGCATACACTGCTGTAAAAACTTCTTAATTGAAACTCAACACCGGGTGTGAAAGATCAATTGGAGAGTACTATTTGGATATTTTTAGTTTAGCAAAAGTGGGAAAACATTAACTACAGAGTGTCAGGTTTTCAGCAACCACCACCTCCCCCTCTCTCCACAGCAGTTAATTGAGAAAAGCACACTTTGTCATACTTGAATGTGAATGTAGCAGTTGTGAAAATTTCATATGTGATATATAAAATTTTCCCACTGCTACTGTAAAATGATTGATGCTAATTGTATTTGTTAAGCATTCATCAATATTAAATGTAGAAGAATTGGGGAAATTGTAGGTATTATGTGCGCTTAACAATCTGGTTTTTTTTTTCTGGCACATTACAGTGTCATTATAAAGTGGAGCACATGTTATTGTTTACATGAATTTACCCATAATTCCTGGTCATACTGCTGTTCCCGCTCTCTTCTCCTTTGTAGGGTGAAAAATTCCCGCCGAGTGTATTACTTGGTCTTTCACCTGACCTCCAGGCAAGGAGTTCTATTGGAGGGCGGTGCTTTGGCATCCGGGTATAAATATCTCAGGTTCCGCTGGATCGGGGTCCTGGATCTTATTGTCGGCCGGTGCTTTGAGGTGCAGCCCTGCTTCGCTGTTTCCTGAGGGGAGATTTCCGTAGGCGCGTCTAGGAGTTCAGGTGATTTAGACTTTTTCTGTTTTGACTTGCCTTGGCATTTGGGAGATCTTGATTTCAACATGCAGCGAAAGAGTTCTCTAAGTTTGGGCTTTCCATTTTTTTCCCGGGGAGGTAAGTCGTTTCGGCTGGGAACTTCATGGTGGAGTTTTTCTCTTTTGTCTTGGCTGTTAAACCGAGAAATGTTGGCCACCGACTCCTCCGTTTTCTGGCCCTTATTCTTGTGATCCCCCTAATTTATGTATTTGTTGTGTTAGCGTGATTTTTATAGGGGTCTGGGAAAATGACTATTTCACCACCAGATTGCCTATATTGTCCATAAGTATGTTTTGCCGTGTTCACATATTTTTCCCTCTCAAAGGTATAGGGTTAAATGGGGGGGGGGGGGGGGGGGGGAGAGTAAGCGGTATTAAGAGGTATTGGACCATGTGGCAGTCTGACATCATTTTTTGTGTGTGTCTAACTCAGACGGGATTTAGGATTTGAGAGTTAGTACGTGTAAAGTGTTGTATGTATGAATTGTCTTTTGAGGATAAACGTAGAGTAAGGAGAGGATTCATACATTCATTTTTATGGGGACTCGCGCACTTTTCATAATAATATCGGGCGATATTTAGCTGAAGTTTGCAGAAATGGGTATTCAGCGAAAAAAATGCATGTCGCAGTAATTAAATGCTTAAACCAGATTTAATTTGCCGAGGACATGGGTGAAAGGTTGATGAGGTTATTTACATGAAACAATATTTAAATAACGAGATAAGTTTATGATGAAAAGGTTTAATTTTGCTGCGTAAAAATCGTCATAAGATTAGGTTGAAGATGTGTAAAATGGGACAAGTTTGGTTCTCAGTTTGGTTTTGTTGCGAACTGAATGTATTCATAATTTTATGATCCGGTGATCTGAAAAAGTGTTTAGGGGAACTATGAGTTTTTCTGAAAGGCCTTGGCATTGGTTTTTTTTCTCTCACGCTATTGTAAATTGTTTTGTGCCATTAAAGAGAACACATTCACGAAGTAAAAAATTCTTTCCGTAGTATAGAACATCGAGATCAGAGGTTTTTAGATCTGCGAAAAAATGAATTCAATCACATGTGTCGGTAAACCACGTTAAAACACGGTCGTGCGACGTGAGTATGTATTAGTTTAAATTTTGGGAAAATAGCGAGACAGGGTAAGGATTTCTCCCGCATAGTATCATTCCTGCAAAACAGAAGCAATGGTCTATTCTTGCTGACCTGTTTGCCATGTCGTGCAGTGCATTCCGAGGTAAAAACGTGTCACAAATTTTTATGAGGCCAAATGCTTTCAGACGGGCTTTGATAGGTTTACAAGATCGGTTGGTCAAAGCCGCCAGGTTATATAATCCATTCCGGCGACCAGGTTCGTGTCCTAAGAAATATACAGGGCACGCTTCAGTTTAAATGATCGACTGCAGAAATCTTACGCTATTGGATTTAGATTTTGCCCGTTGATTAAAACAAGAAAGCACTTTCACTGATAAGAAATATTTTTCCGCACGAATACCCATGAGTAGACTGGGTTTCTGGGTCTGGTAATATTTTCTATGACAGACAAATTGATGTATTTTTTGTCGCTTCGAATTTTCCTCTGTTATTCTAAATTACGGTAGGTAACCAATATGTGTTGGTTTTCTTCCCGGAATTTTTTCCTTCGTTCTCGTGAAATTCTAAAGTTTGAACTTGTGAACTTTGCATGTCTGTATGCTGGTGAGAGGACAAAGTTCGCAAAGTGATTACCTGCGTGTGCACCGTGATAAAAATGTCGGTTGTACGCTGAATGGGACAAGAGAGTTTTGATCTGCATAAATTAACAACTTTAGATTGACCTTTCGAAGGTCAGGTTAAGTCAAAGGTGAGGTCAACTTAAAGTGAGGCTGCAGTGTTATACCATGATGATATAAGATTGACAATAGATTTGTTGTTGTGTGAACTGAACTCATGTGTGTTGAAAAGGTTTATGATAATGATATTGGTAATGAAAAGAAGAAAAATGTTTCATATATTGTTATTGGTACTTTGATCATCTTCGTATGAGTTTATCTTCGCGTCGCAAACTCATTTTCTTCAATTGAAATACCGGTTTGGATTTTTGTTAAAATAGAAACAGCTTAAGTGATCTTCTCTTATCTTTCATCTCACAGAACAATACGTCTACTGATTGTGATCGGACTTGTGTTTTTATAATGAATTAGGTTGACAAATTATGTAGTTATTGGTTCATAAGGACTGGTGAAAACTTTTCTATGTTGGAGTTAATGTGTCATTGTTTGGTGGTGGAACATTTTGTAGTCAATTATGAGTTGTATTTGGCTGATATGGATACTGCCTTTGGACTTGGAGTTTTATTTATATTCAGTTACAGCTTACGGATGGACTTGGAGAAGGCTTACAAGGGGTTGGATTACTCTGGTGGACTAAAGTCAAGGAGCTTTTGTGTTTCATTTTATGACTGGACAATAAATTATTTCCGGACATTTTCAATTACCTACAATATGTTCCGTTTTTTAATCAGCTTAAGTCAGAGTGATGTTAATTTCATTGTTGGCCTACTTAGTCTGTGTTATGTTTGACATTCACGAAACAAATATGAATATAAACGTATTTTATTCAGTTGAGTGGTTATTTTGTAAGAAGGATGTTAATCAGATCCCACATTCCCTGGAGCTTACAAATCCAAACTTTTGGGTCCCCCCCCCCCCCCTCGCCCCTCCGAGGGAAACTTGACATGGTTAGTCACTGTGGCAGTGGGAACTTTTAAAATTTTCACTGGAGCGGTGAATGTTAAATGAACTTCACTGCCCAACCTTACATTCTACTAAAGACTTAAGACAACTTTTCTGTTGGGAAGGAAGGCACGACTCAACAACTTTCATGCTGGAAAGAAAGGCATTTTAAACGCTCATGGCTCAGGAAGTGCCTGCAATGTGAATATCGTCTGCCAGGGGTGAGCTGTGACCTGATGCAGAGAGGGCCGCACGTTGCAGGTCTAGAGGATCGCCAAGGGGATTTAAGTGATGAGTGTTCGTCAATATTCAATACCTGTGAACTGAAAGAGTGTTGATCTTTTCTCTGGGAACAATGAAAATTTCAACGAAAGCATAATCGAGATTTATTTATAGGCCTATAATTTGATGACTCCTTGAAGTGCATTTAGCTCATTAGACATCAGGTGAAATGCTTTAATCTCAGCCTCTCGCCTCAGGATTCCACAATTGCATACATGTAGGGCAATATATGGCGTTGGCATTGGTGATCACCGCAATATTGCAAATGAGGTAGGCCTATAGCCTAGGCCTACTATGGAAAGTATAACACCCGGCCGCTTCTTATATTTCACGAGTAGTGTAAAGTGCCACCACAATTAATCACTGTAAGCGTTAGGCCTATATTGCAATATTATGATCTTGAATGTAATTTGTAGGCCTAACTTGCAGAGCGAAACTTAACAAGTTGAAGCACTGATTTCCTTTTCCTTGTAATAATTATAAAGACCCCAGACACCCCTGCAAATAATGACGCCTTTCAAGGGATACACCAATTTAAGTATTCATTATCAATGAATCTAAGCAAAAAGGCGGGCTATTATTAGCACCGCCACACTCCGGTAAATCAACAACACTTTTTTTTTCTTCTTCTTTTTTTCTTCCCCCCCCCCCCCTTTTTATGTGTGAATGTGGGGGGGGTCCTTTTTTTTTTTTTTTTTTTTTTGTTTGTTTGTTTTTTTTTTTTTTGTTTTTTTGTTTTTTTTTTTTGGTTTATTAATGTATATTGTCTGCGGTCTGTGTGACGACATTCGCCAGGAAACCCCAGCCTTGTCAGGCGGTCGTTCCTTTAGCCCTCCAGGCAGGAACACGTCCTAGGCTTAGATTCCTCTGAAATCTATCCTAACAAAGTAATCTTATTAAGGGATGGTTTAACATTTTCATCATTTTTTAATTAGTACTTACAGTACACGGGGGAGGGGTGATAAATGGGTCTGTACACTTTCGCTAAGTATGGAAAAAGATGGTCAATTTTTGGCCTATTTTGTGCAATTTTGGCGTGATTTTTATATGGAAAATCATCATTTTTAAAGTACTAATGCGGGGGAGGGAAGGGGGTCATGAAATTTAGTACCGTAAGTACTAATTCCAAAATGATGATAATGTTGAACCATTCCTAAAAAAACACAAACAGAAAATACTTAAACGTATCGGGGCAATGGAGACAGAGGTCGTAGAAACTATTGAACAGACACAGCAAGTGACCCCCAAAACTGCAAATTTAAAACTGACTGAAAAGAAACGCAACAATTAGAGCTAGAAAACAAGGGACAGAGAGAAGTACTAATCAAATCTTTTAAACCGTTTGAGCAAAAGGAAGCAGACATTATAGCCTAAAGCTGAAAAATGATCAGGAAAAACATGAAAAGCCTGCACAAAACCAAACAGAGGTGGATCAATTGAAATCACAACTGAAAAAGAATGAACATGCAAAGGACGATACGGAATCCAAATTGAAACAATGCAAGGCTTAAAATACAGAATTGAAAAGTCAATTTTCAAGACCCAGGGACTCGTTTAAAACTCTTGGCAAGAACAAGATAGGCTATTTGTGGTGTGCAATACACACAGAGCTGCGTGTCAAGATTTGTTCGAAACGTGTCAGAAATTACAAAATGAAATATTTAAGATAAATGATGAAAAGAAGGCTCTTGGGATCCAACTTCGGATGTGCTGGGAATAAGGCGCAACAGCTTTCAAGGATGTAACAAAAATGGATAGAGATAGTGGTCCATCTTTTGCTGATAAATATGACACTGCCCCAGACAATCAGTCAGACAGGAATGCCATTAAGAATCAACATGAAGAAGAAACTACTATATACTACCACAACCTGAAACTAATAAAGATGACAAAGGTACACATAACCAGTCAACGCAAAAAAAATGTGAAAACAGAAACTACCCATGGGCAGAATAAATCAACCAATGGCAAAAAAACAAACAAATCGCCACAGCCGGCCAGATATGGAGGGCACAAGGTATCTGGTCACTTCCTCTTAAGTGACTCTTTGGGAAGAGACATAGACTAGGCTAAGCAAAGGTGAGCGAGTTGCCATGAAGGCAATCCCAAGAGGCCGCATTAAGGACGGCCAACGTCTGGTTGCAAATTCCAAATGTCGAAACAAGATGCTATCATTCTAAGCTTGAGGCCAATGACATCGGTTATGGTAGGAGCATTGTGGAATGTACCCAGGATTACACAAAAATTGTTACTGGTATTCTGGACACACAAAAGGAAGCAAGAATCCCCCCCCCCCCCCATGAATATATGGTGAAAACAAAAACAGTGAATGATATGAGCGCAACAGGAATATAAATTCTCTGGCTGAAACAAATGACAAGCTAAGCTTTGTGGGAACTGGTATTACGGAAAACCCCAAATTACCAAGTACGTTCCATATGTCACGTCTAGGCACTGCTTTTATTGTTAGAACTTCCATTACAATTCTTTTGGGACGTGTACACAGGGGGACAATGGCGGTATCCTTCATAGCTGTTCCCAATAACAAACCTTTTATGGATATCGTTGGAAACAAGGTCAGCAACAGTTCCCACCACCCAACCACGGAAGAGCTTCTCAGCCTTGAGGTAACAAGACACAGACAATAAAAACTCTGTTTATGACCCTAATGCACCAAATGTGATAATATATATATATATATATATATATATATATATATATATATATATATATATATATATATATATATATATATATATATATATATATATATATATATATATATATATATATATATATGTAATAGATCCAATTGATATGTAAGAGGGCAGCAGACTTTACACTCTTGTCACGACTAGGACTGAACATGCTCATGAGCCTAATGGACCAAATATGATAATATGTAAAGGTAATAGCTTCAAGTGATAAGTAAACGTGCAACAGACTATGCACTCTTGTCACGACTATGACTGAACATTTAATGGTGCTATTTAGGGTGTTATATCGTATTTTTCCATGGATAGTTTTTAAATTTAATTTATTGTGATATATTTAGAAAACAGAATTTACATTTTCCTTGGAACAAGTACAACAATTCAGACTGTCATTTCCAAGTCTTATATAAGCAACAGTGGTTCTGTTTATTCATTTATTTAATTATTTATTTGTTTGTTTGTTTGTTTGCTTGTTTGTTTATTTATTTATTTATTTATTTATTTATTTATTTATTTATTTATTTATTTATTTATTTATTTATTTGTTTATTTATTTATTTATTTATTTATTTATTTAATTTTTTATGTTGGTCTCCACATATCAATGAAATCAAGGCATTGGAACTATACGGATAGATATTCATACATATTTTGTGCCATTTATTTTGCCCTCCCAAGGGACGTATTACATGAATGCCAAAACTGGTCAAATGAATTAACCTGTATATGCATTTTGAGTTCTGTAAACGCAACACTTTCTTCCACCTTTTTCTAAAGAGCTAGAACAAGACAAACGAGGTTTTATTACGCGTATGGATAAGATATAGGTATATAATAATGAAATGTCCAGTTTGAAAATTTGTCCCTGGAATGTTTGTGGCATGAAAGGAATAGAAGGCTTGAAAACAGTACACGAAAAATTCCAGAAAGAGTTTAAGAGGTACGATATGATATTAACGGAAAATCATTCCAACAGTGAAATAGGTATAGGTCCATTTTTCAGTACAAAGAGGGATTACTATACCTTTCAGGTCAACAGACCAAGTCATCATAAAGCTAAGAAAAGCTCTGGCGTAATTGCTATAAAAACTGTTTAACGAGAGGATTAGCTTTCTATTCAAGTGAAACACCGGACTTGGTATGGATTAAACTCAAAAGAAAATTTTTCAATATAGAAGTAGATATCCTTCTGGTATATATGACTCCCAAGAACTCGACCTATTCATAGCAGTTAAATGAAGATATAGCTGACATCTTGCAGAGGGAAGTGCTCCAATATTCGGAAAAGGGGAAAATTATGTCAATTGAGGACTTAAATTCTAGAACTGTTGAAATGGTAGAAGATTGTACAGGAAACAAATATGATGAGCGGTCTTCTTTTGCTACGAAGGAAACCTCCCATAAAGTACATGAAAGATCCAGCACAGATAAGGTGGCGTGCTCCGCAGAGAAACCCCTAATAGAATTGTGTACAAATACAAATCTCAAAATTTTGAATGGTTGAGTACTTGAGTACATAGGTGCAATGGCCACGTGGCAGCAGTGGAATGTGTGCAGTATTGTAAACTATGGTACAGTGCATGAAGAACTGTATAGAAGCGTTCATTATTTTAAGGTACATGACTTCACTGGCATTATCTCTGATCTTTGCATTATATCCTTGTATGTTTATATACAGAGTGTAGGTGACAACAATACCATACACATGAATCCTTTTCCAATGGGTTATAAATGGAATGATACATCAGCCACCCTTTACAGTGATGCAATGAAGGATTCCTGCGTGCAGGCAAAGTTAAAATGTTTTGAAAACAATATTAAGAAATGGAGTACTAATATAGAAAATATAAATGAGCAAGTGAAAAATTTCAACCAGATTTTGATAGATGCAGCAGACATGCCTCTGACCAGAAAGAAACCCAGAAAATATAAAGACAACAGATGCTTTAGTTAAGACTGTAGAGAACTTCACGAGGAAGCGAAATATTCAGGCAATTTGCTTGACAAACATAGAAAGGATCACCATATTAGGGTCTATTTTTCAGTACAAAGAGGAGGTATACGAAGATGCTAAAATGTACTAAAAGAAAACACAAAGAAAAATTATGTATCAACTAGAAAATCTTGCTGACAGAAATCCAAAGTTCTATTGGAAGCTATTAGATTTATCAAGAAATGATATCGCGCCGGCGAATGACATGTCACATTTAGATCCAAAGAGTTAAGAGAGCATTATGATCGACTTCTAAGAGTAACAGACCCAAAGGAGAATGAGGACAACAGTGTTTTGGATAATATATTAGCGGAGCTTAAACAAAAACAGACCCCACAATGAATGCAAAGAAACATTGAAACCTATGAAGCTGATATGGCTATAAAAAGTGGAGAAATAATAAAGCATGTGGGTTGGATATGATGAGTCATGAAATGCTTAAATTTTCCAGCAAATGGATCAAGGAACGTCTTTGTAAATTGTTAAATGAAATATATGGATCAGCTGTGTTTCCAAAAGAGTGGAACATACGGTACATAGTCAGTCTACTAAAAGCGGCAATTCCGTCAGATTTAAACAATTACAGAGGAATAGCAATCAACAGTGCACTGTAAAGTTTTTGGTATCATTTTTAACACTAGACTGGAAGAATTTTCGGAGGAAAACTGTGTAATTAAGGATAATTCAATGGGTTTCAAAAGTAAAGCACAAACAGTGGACCACTTGTTCATTGTCAAAACAACATTAGACAAGTATGTGATTAAGGGCAAAATATGTGTATATGCCTGTTTTGTAGATTTGCAAAAAGGTTATGATAGTGTTTGGCGTCATGGTCTTTATTATTAGCTACTGAGTCATAATATAAAAGGCAATTTTTTCAACATTCTAGAAAGTATGTAAAGATCAACTGAAATGTCTGTCAAGATTAATGGCAGGACATCAGAAAACTGTCAAACTAATATCAGAGTTAAACGAGGGGATTTCAGGAGTCCAGCACTTTTCGATCCTTATATCAACGACCTGCGAGAGTATATTGGTAAAGTTAATGATGCACCTGAGCTAAATGACCCAAAAAAACAATGCCTTCTTATATGCCGATGATTTAGTTGTGCTCTCCTTATCACCAGAGGGTCTTCAAGAGAGCCTTCACAAAATTGATAAATATTGCAAAAAGTGGAAGCTTAACATAAATGTAAAGAAAACAAGAATCATGATGTTGAACGCACATGGAAGTAGATGTGGTCGAAAATTCTATCTGAGTAAAGAATGTCTTGAAAATATAAAAGAATATAAATATTTGGGTTTAACTTTAGCAGTTATCGTTAACATTATCAACGCAAAGCAAAATGTGAACAAGAGTGTGCTTAAAGGCATATTCAAATTAAAGGCATTTTTAACACTGAGAAGTGCCAGTCCAAGATTAAGCTTAAAACAATTTGACCAACTCATTAAACCTGAGTGTGAGTGCCTATAGACTTGAAATTGAAAAGGGGCTCCATGAAGGACCATTTGTTCCAAGACCTGAAATATTTTGTAAACTTTGTCTCCTGTCCAATGATAGAATAATAGGGGATGGACCCATTTTCTTATCGATTGTCCACAAGTAAAAAAATGAGAGGAAAATATTATTGATGGAAGAAGCAAAAAGATGCAAACATTTTAACAATATGAATAAAGAAATTATTTTTTTTTTACTTACTTAATTGTGAGAATGAGCTTTACGCCTTTGTGCGAAAGTTTGTGTCAAATGATTTTGAAATATATAAGGTATGCAGAATTACCCACAACACTGTGCCCACTACAACTTTTTTAAAAATGTATTCAAGTAAAGGATCGAATTCTGTATTGAAGTATTGTGTTCCGTAGACTTTTTGACTTTCTGTTTTCATGTTTATGTACATGTCTATGTATGTTTACGACTTGGCCCCATAGAAGGCGTCAATGTGGCAATAATTTGTTTGTATCATATATATATATATATATATATATATATATATATATATATATATATATATATATATATATATATATATATATATATATATATATATGTATATATATATATATGTGTGTGTGTGTGTGTGTACATATATATATATTATACAAACAAATTATTGTCACATTATGTATATATATGTATATGTATACATATTTATATATATATGTACATATATATATGTATATATATGTATATATATATATTTATATATATATGCCTATATATTCATATATATATATATTTATGTATATATTTTTTCCAAATTTTTGGATAAAAGGGTAAGGAACATTGCAAAATTTCAGGCCGTCATTTCTGGTCTTCAAAAGTAGTACTTCTAAAACAGTAAGTCATCAGTTTGTATAGGAGGTCCATATTCGTGGAAGTTAAGGTATGATCTGAAACAATAGAAAACTTCAGTTAGAGGTCCTTCCTGGAAGTTAAGGTATGATCTTAAACAATAGAAACGTTCGTTGAGTAATGCATCATGGACACAACATGTGTGAGGTCTTCAAGTGTGGAATTGTGTAAGCATCATGGATATAACATCTGTGAGGATGAGCTTGATTGTTGGAGCGGCACCGATGTGGCAATAATGGTGTATGTGCGCCTATCTACTTCCCCGGGCTCTACTTTCTGTGTGACATGGAAGGATGCATGCCATTTTGGAGAGTGTGGAATGGACTACATGATTTTCTTTATGAAAGCAATGACAATGGGTGACTGTTAAGTCGAAAATGATATGGCAATCAATAGGAAAGGGTTAGAACAGAAGGTTCAAGAACTGCCTAAAAGAGGGCACTGCAGTCAGTGGAGGACTATGGTTGTGTATTCCCATTACTTTACATTGTAGTTTTCAATAATTTGAAAACTACTGCAAATAGAAACACCAAATTTCAGACAGCAAATCTAGATACATGACTAAATACCTCACAAAAATCATATAACCACAGCTACAAAAGTGACTGGTTTATCTAAGATTGCTTTAACCCATGGACTTTAACATACAAACTAACCGCAGTACGCACCTCTAGCCCTCCAAATGTTTGTGTATTGGGGCGAATACACCCCTTAAAGCTAATTCTGACCTTTCCTGTTCATTAAGATAAGCGCATCCAGTCAATGGGACAGGCCGGTTCCATCTGACAGAGTATAACTGGCACTGTTTTGTGCAACATAATATATGCGTTTGTGTCATATATAAACAAAGCAATCTGTAACGCACTGCTGTAATGCAAACGCATGTATGGTTGCTTTGATTATGAGTTATATTTGAAATTTAACAGTCGTGTTCACCAATATGTACCAATAAGACTCGTGTGTGATGGCAAATGGAGTTGTTAACTGGTCCAAGATGCGCTATCGTGTTCACAGGTCTTGCGTGTCCGGGTGCATATACTCAACATCACGGTGGGTGTGTGCCTCGGACATTTCTATACAACACCCTTATGTTAATCCCACACCTGATGCAAAAAAGGTACCCTTTCTTAATCCTGTAATGTGTTGAAAGGAGTGCTGCATCGGTGCATTCTGGAGACCAACATTCCAATTTTAAACAAGTTTTAGCATATTCTTACTTCCCACAAAAATTCGCCCCAAAGAACTTATTAATTATATCCAATATTTCCAGTTCACTCAAATAATTGTTACCCCTATCCTAATCAAGCTGTGTACATTTTGGGGGGCTTTTCTATTCCTGGGAGTAATGAAAACAGGCCCTTTTCCGCAGCACATACCCAGTTCAATCCTACATGGAAGGGGGACCCCCCCCCTTCACCCCCATGAGGCTTCAGCTAATAAAATGCATTCCATCAATTCACAAAATGAGTGGCTTCCTGACAACACAAGATATTCTCAAATTGCCTTTGCAAATGTCATCGTGTTTTGTGTGTGTTTTTTTTTGGGGGGGGGGCGAATAACTCAATCATTTTGTAGACTTCCTCTTTAGTACGCTCGGACACCATAGGAAAACCTCATATCAATGCATTACCCATGTGTAGCAAAATACGCAACTTCACGCACACACACAACCATTATATATATATATATATATATATATATATATATATATATATATATATATATATATATACATATATACATATATATATACATGTATATATATATATATATATATATATATATATATATATATATATATATATATATATATATATATATATATATATTGCCTTCAACAAACTATCAAAGTAATATGGAAAGTCATTCAGTGCATTTTGTCCATAAGGCTTCTGTCAAGATGTCACAATGGAATGTGATTTAATACAAGCCATTCATTTTTGTTCTTACACCACCACCTCCATTTTTGCATGGACGGGAAAACGTTGGAATCCATAATTAAACATGCATTTAAATCTGTGGCGTGTTTACAAAACATATATCTTGATAATTTAGAATTGAAGTATATAGATTGACAGTTATTGGAATGAACAAAGCAGGCGCCTGAATGTATCAAGGGAAAGATTTAAATATTTGGGTGTCGGCCTTTGTAGTCGGCGCCTGAATATATTGAAGGTAAAATTGTAAATTTTTATGTGTCTGCTTTTGTAGGCTTACAAAGACTAGTAACTTTAGAAATATACTATCAGATTGGAAAATTTTAACTTCAAGTGGATTGCAGACATGTCAAAACAAGGATAATACTGAGATTTTTTCTTTCAGCTGTACTGCCTCGGAACACACATCCAATTTGTTCAATTTCACCGATGGGCGCATCCATGAGTTCTTTATTCCTTTCTTGCTTCACTTCCTGATCCTACAACCTGTTAACAAGTACCATGGAGATTATACGCTGTATGCATATTAATTTCCCGCCACAAAGCACGGGTCTGACATCAGGCGATCACGGGGGACGTGCGGGTCACACCATTGTTACAGACAGGACCATATCTTCCATTTCTCACAAAATAAGCCGTTGTTTTTTTGTTTTTTTTTTTGTTTTTGTTTTTGTTTTGTTTTGAGAAATTTAAGTTCACAAATGCCCAACTGGTATTGATTTAGTATTTCCAGAGCCATATATAAAGAAAATTTTCCATTTGCTTTTAAAAGTATTCTTTATTTCCAAAATATTAGTAATACTGCGCTTGTCCCCACAGGTACCGACCCATATCTCGCCAAGCGAGACTAGGCAATCAGGTATGCAGTTGTGGCAGGAAATTAATATGCATATCTCCTATTAAATCTTTTATGATATGGACTTGCGTGTGTGAATAGTTACCACTTCTACAATCGTTTCACTTGTGTCCCTGGAGGCAATACCAGTCCGGTCAGTATCACCATACCACAATCCGTATAGGTTGAGCATAATACTTCCATTCAACCTGAGTAAGATGTTACGTGCAGCATTTTTTTTTTTCAATTTCATTATTGTATGTACATTTGCAAAGGTTGTCGACATTTTTCCGCTGAAAAATGGTGGGCTACAGTCACCTCTGGCAGACTCAATTCTCTGTATGACATCCATACTTTTACCTGTGTGACAAGTTACCTCATATTCATAGATGCGGTTTTAATATTTCATATTTGTTCTTCAGTCTTTGAAATTTTCAGCCTAAAATACTTGCATAACTGTATAAATCTGCAGAAGGTAAAAGGACCTCAAAGGCCTGATATGGTCGCATCAAACAGCAGTCAGTATTATGGTCGAGCTATTTGCTCAACTATTTTTAGTGGCATTTAACCTACGTCTGGTTATCAATATGGGTCACAATCCTGGATTGGATCTAGATTTTTTTTTAACAGAGGGGTTCAAATGGGTATTGATTAGACATTGAGTTTTTGCAGGCCATTTGTTAAAGATGAATAACTGTACTCATCCATGACCAGGAACAAACAGAGACTTGCATCCATGTGTCCTTGAAATAACAAGTGGCCACGTTCCATACTTTGTTCTATTCTACCATGCAGCATAAACTGGATTTAATTGCTCCAGGATTCTACATACTTGTTTATTTGATTGTTCAATCTACATGTACTTGAATTACCCCAGGGATTGCCGATCCTGATACCTACTTGAATTTGCAAAATCCAAAATATCCTTTGATAACGTGATTTTTTCCCCGCGCAAGCCTTATACAGTAAAAAAAACAGGGTTCATATATATCTTAAAGGGATATCTAACTCCTTTCAAGATTCATATCATGCCACTGTATTATCAATGTATTACAGTGTATCACATAGTGTTCGCCGTTGATATTGGAATTGCGCGAGGTTTACACTACAGTTTGTAATGGCTGACTTGTGCGTACGTACGTACCATGTCGCTGATGGGGATTATTTCGTGTTAGAGTCCACTGTGATACTTTATTTTAATTTGATTCATCGTGTGGGCTTTTTTTTTTTTTTTTTTTTTTACTTTTTACTCACATTTATGGGCAGTATTCCATTCTTTCTTGTCAGTATCATTGTACGTTATATCAGACATGATAACGTTGGCTGTAGAAATGGGTTACATTATGACTTTAGTGCCACTTGTACAAAGGATGGATTTGTTCATCAGAAAGAATTCTCATTAGTGTACCCATGTATTATTATTCTGTGTATTGTTTCTGTAGCGACATGAACTTTTCTCTGCAATATATTATTATTATCCTGTGTATTATTGTTTCTGTAGCGACATGAACTTTTCTCTGCAATACGTACTTATTTTTGCTAAAGTACTTATTGACTCACTCATTAGAAATTATTAACTCATTAAGACACAGATCATGTCACATCACCGATGTTTGCATACCCGGCCGCGGTGACACAATTTGTTAGATAGTTTCATACAATTGTACCCAGGCTAGGTATTTGTGTAATAATCCTTATCGCATTTAAACTTAATTATGCCTTAGCAAAATGATAACACCGTCAAAGTACCATTATGTGCTCCCTGTACTCTTTTATTATTATTATTATTATTATTATTATTATTATTATTATTATTATTATTATTATTATTATTATTATTATTATTATTATTATTATTATTACAAAATTTTTAATATTTTTTTTTACACCAGCCTTATGTTAAGTATGTATGCACGATTGGTGACAGGATTAAAAGTACTCTTTATGTTCCAACCATAATATCAAGATGGACAGTACTGCACTGCCACTGCAGCCAAAACATCTTCATATCGGTACTCAACAATGTGATAACAATAATCTACCATGCTTAAGCGTGTGTACGCCTTTGCTGATCATCAGCCAGGTCGCATGATGTTGATAATGGGAAACATGCCTTGCAGAGCCCACCCTGATGCTTAATCGATGTTCGAACCGACGTTTGGGCTTGTTCTGACGTTTTTTACACTAACCTTTTACACATTTGTATCTCCATATTGCAAAAACTTTGCACATTTGTTCTCGTTGTTTTATTACCCTTCTCTTTTCATGGTTCTTGAACTTTTGATTGTGTTTTGTGTTTACTCTGAAGTCCCAACCTTCATTGTGATTATTACAATCGGGGATAATTATGGATTTTCTGGTATTTCATGTTATCTAACGAACATGTTAGACATATGGTTCCCGAGTATGCACTACTTGATGCTTAGGTATGCTTACATTGCTGTGGGAAATGCAATTTCTTACTGTCAAGTGATAAAGAACACTCTATATATCAGTTTTCAATACATATCTATTATACTTTACTACAAGATAATTGTACTTACATGTAACATTTGTGCATCGATACTATCATCAAGTCTATTATTACTAGTTTTGTCAAATTCTGATTTCGACCTCGAAGCACATGTAAGGTGTCGGAATACTGAATGGTTGCATCTTGGCTTTGGGCCCGAATGTACACTACTTTGTGTTGAAATGTAATTGATGAAGTGTATTTTGGTAAGAAAGTATCGAGGATATAAGCTTTTTACAGCAACCGTTTTAACATATGTCTACCAATTCATCAAAGGCTGCTTGAGATCACGCTCAACGGCCCAGTACGCCCTCTGCTACCATTTTCTTGATGAGGACTGTTGCATATATAATAATATTCTGCTACCGTGTGGGCTACTGATCTATTTCGCTCAGTATTTGTTCATACTCATCTTTATTATGCTACATCCGGTCCACGACCTGTATCATTCTGATATTCACTTATCAAATGTTATCTATTTATTTGTCATAGATAAGCAGGCAGATCGAACTGTCGATTATATTTTCTGTATTAGTGCTATACTACTACTTTTATGTGGTGACGTACACCCTAATCCAGGCCCCAACGGCGACTTTGTCGATCTTACGATATGCCATGCAAATATTCGTAGTTTAACATCAGATAAGCTACGATGTATTAAAACTTTTTGGCTAATTCATATGATATCATTGCTTTATCGGAAAGTTTTCTTCCTAACGCACAATCCGACCGCGACATGGAGATCCACTTCTTCCATCCAATAATGCGACGTGACCGAGCGACTGGTACAGGAGGGGGAGTGGCTCTCTATGCTTCGCGGTCGCTTGTGGTAAAACGCCGGTGCAACCTTGAAGATGTGAACTTGGAACTCCTTTGGGTCGAAGTTCGATTACACAACAATAAATTTCTTCTAGCGGTGGTATACCGACCTCCAAATTCTCCGGTAAATTTTTGTGAAAAGTTACAAGATAACATTGATAATGCGAAAACGTCAGACATAGATAAGATCACAATTCTAGGGGACTTAAACGCAGACCCCACGACAAATCATGGTGTTAAATTAATAAATTTTTGTACTGTAAATTTATTTACCGCACATGTTAATGAACCCACGAGAATTACAGAAAACTCAGCGACGTGCCTGGACCAAATCATAAGTAACATGCCAAAAACATGCCATCTCAACTGGGCATGCTCAGGAAGCGAGGTACTTTTCACGCGTGAAAAGTATCTCACGCTCAAGACAGAAGAGCGAGGTCCAGATCAGCGCTTGGGAGATGACGTGAAAGCTGACCAGCTTTCACAGCGCATCAAGCCTTCTTTCCCCTTGAACATTCTGTTTCCAGTAATCCCACCTGCAATAGATGAATAGCCAAATGAAGATAATGTTGAAATTTCCACCAGGGATATTAATCATGAGATGTATTGCTATAGACCTTAATACTGTCTACCCAGTGATTGGGTGGATTCTATATCCAAAGCGGGTCATAAAATCCACACAATGACTGGATGGGGAGTATTAAAGTCTATTTTATCATGGTTAGACTTAATCTAACTCTAATAATTACCTCCCATTTCAGCACTTTTCGCACAGTAGGCCAACACAGGTTTACCACTACCAGTCACGCAGCTGATCGAGCAATGTGGCTCTACATTACAATCACTACGCGTAGTGCCAAATTACGACAATGAATTTAACTGGTTGTAAGTTAATATAAGCAAAGAGTTCCATTGATTTCACCAACCTTAGAGCATCACACACACACACGAACATTGTTGGACTGTGAGTAAACACTGTGTTCAACTTTAACATCACATTTTGGAATCGATTAGTAATGCTAAGTAGTGGAAACAGTAGGTCAACTGTTTCAAATGGAAGTTTGCAATGGTGTCAACAGATGGCACTGCATGTATATAAACAAAGCGTTCAGGCCTGCCTGAAAAAATTTTAACACCCCAAACTATTTGCTTCAAATTATAAGCATAGAAAAACAAAGTTATATTTTCTTTTGGATAGATAAATATTATTCATCCTTATAAGACCAAAAAAAAGTTCATTATAAATTGCTGGATGGAGCCGTGGTTAGTGCTGACACTACCACTGGTCAAAGATTAAAATGCAGCCATCTGATTGGTTGTTGCCTGCTGCCCATGATAGAATTTCTGGTATACATGCCTAAAATTAACACTCCCAAGTTTGCAAGGTTACTTTAACCTTACAATGGGTAACTGCAACAATCTCATCCAGGACACATACTGTGTCACCAATGTAGACATTCTCTACGGTTTGGATATGGTAATGACACTGTCTAATCTGGATGATTTTGTACACTTGTACCTTTCTAAAATAACAAAGTGTGATATACCTGGCATCATAATTGTGACTGGCATATTTTATCTCCAGGTCTGAAATTTCAAAATATAGAACCTTACATGGTCAAGAGTGGGATATTGTGTTGATCTTACAGTTGACAGCGGTTAGACTAGAAAAAGAGCAAGCAAAACTAGGAAAGATGATTTGCTAGCAAATCAGTGTGTGTGTCTTCAAAGCATATTGGTATGGCAATGTACAACTATTCCATAAAACAGGAGTAGAAGTTGGAATGGCATCTCTGTCTATTATAGCTTTGAAGTTATTCAAGATTTAAAATTTCTAATGGTGCTTTTTTACATAATTTATATTGCTACAACTTTTATTTTTAATTCATTAGGTGATTAGGTGCCAACGGTCAACAACCCCCTAGTAGAAGTTGGAATGACATCTCTATTATACTGTTGAAGATATTCAAGATTGAAAATTTCAAATTCAGAAAGAAAGAAAGAAAGAAAGAAAGAAAGAAAGAAAGAAAGAAAGAAAGAAAGAAAGAAAGAAAGAAAGAAAGAAAGAAAGAAAGAAAGAAAAGTGTGTGTTGACACACACACACTTTAATGATAGACTACATGAGCAGGGATCTTGAGCACTTCCTGGACTGTGTAATTGTATATAAATAATGTAGCCCAAAATGTTTTCTTTAAGAGCCACTGAACTGACTGGTGTCCAGAAAGAAAGCATTAACTTATAATTAAATGACCAAACAGACATAGCCATTCAATCAATGCAGCCAATGTTTATTTGACAAAATTAACTCATTCAGTGATGAACCCAAAGGATATGCTCTTTGTAATTCTTTCAAATTTGCATTGCTAATACAATGTGTGAAACAAATAAAAAAGGTCAGAATATCACAAATCATGAGCAGATATTATATTCTATTATGATTGTCAGATATTTTAAATCAGAACCCCCTAATTTAAAAGATAAGAATACTCAGTATATCCCTTTGATACAAATTTTACTGACAGTAAATGAAGACTTCTGTCCTGAATGAGTCAAGGCATGCCGCATTTTCAAAGTGGCATTTTGATGTCACGTCTTGTAAAATATATACCAGGATTATGGCTTGTTTGCAGTTTAATTGAGATCTGACACCCCTGTAAAAATGTCCCACAGGTCTTACGGTGTTGATAAAGGCTGTGGATTATGAGTGAATTCTATTGGGGGTAATAAAACACACATAAACTTAAGGAGGAAAGGGTAGGGTTTATTTTGATGTGGTAACACTTGCCAGGACTTTGGAATAAGCTGGCCATTTGATACCAATCATTCACTGTCACTGGTCGTGTGTGTTTGGTGGGGTGGCGGACACATACTGTATAGTATATAACAATTGAAGATCTAAAAACTTTAATTAGCCCTCATTTGCATAATTTTGAAAAGCATGACCTCTCATTATAAAAAGGCCAGACTTTATCTATAGAAGTATAATTGTGCCAAGTTTGGAGTTTCTACGTGTTATACTTTTCAAATGAAATGTCGGACAAATTCGCCTGTAAAGAAAGAAAGAAAGAAAGAAAGAAGAAAGAAAGAAAGAAAGAAATAAAGAATTCCTAGAAAATCAGAAAAGTGTGTGCTGACACACACACTTTAACTACTGAGCATTTTTCTCATTAAAATTTGTCATAAATGAGAAGACACTACAACTACCGTTCACACCTGCAACATTTTCTTTATTCTATTAAATTTTAAAAATATTCCACCATAGCAGTCTACTTTTCAATGCTAATCTGATACATTGGTCCACATTTCTATGCCAAGTATCATCAGGGTGACAAAATTCCATCCTGGGTTTGCTTGTCTGAGGACAAGTGCCCCTATGTTTTACATGATATTTTTCTAAATTTTCACTTGTCCTTCTTGCATCAAACTTTACTTGTACCCAACAACAGGATATAGCAATTTTCTCATCTTGTCACGACTGATGAACAGCTCAGAACTGAACGCTGTCAAGTACGTGGGCCAGTGTGTACAAGCCAAAGCATTAAATCATGCTGACTTTTGTATCAAAAAGCAACTTATACAATGCTATGTATTCAGTCTGGCAAACACTGGCAGATTTTCTCATAGTCCAGGAGCTGGTAATTGACTCTTGAACACACAGTAAACAGAGAATCTGTCACTGCATTACTTGGCTCCCTACAATCTAGGTAACTGAGACCCAGATATCTTTTCAAATTTCATAAAATGTCCCACCAGACATATATACCATTGTATAAATTTTGATTTATTCATTTTTGAGATATACAATATGGCTGTAACAACAGTGACAGCATAGACATTCCAATGGAAAACATGGTCTCTTAGTGAAAGTGGGAAGGCATTTTAGAAATCCTATGAAAATCGATGAATTTTTCAAATATGTACTTTCGAAAATCGATGTAACCCAAACTATAGAAAACTTAACTTTGACTTTTCATAACTGAACAATAAACACTAATGAAACAAGGCTTAAAGCCTAGAGGTGGGGCTTTTTGGTGTTTTTCCTTTGTTTTCATTAGGGCCTGAACATATATTTACATGTATAATATTCTGTCCATGGGGTGGCCTCTGAATAATTTTGTAACATGATTATAATACAGTGGTCCCTGCTTTGAGAGATCACTGCCATCAAAAACCAGTTGCCTTATAAGACCACATTTCTCAAGTCCCTAGTGCTATCTTTCCAATGTTATCATACCTGCATTGAGAGACCACAGTTGTTGATTTACATGTATAATAAAACAAAATGGAACACTGTTGATTTATATGTAAATTACTTTTTTTATTCACAGTGTAAAAAATAACTCTAAGTGGTAATATGTCTTATTATTCTAACATCACATATAACAAGATAATTTTGTTCTGTTGCTTTTGCAAGTTGGGAAACATTTGTACAAACCAATCTTGATAAAAACAACTGCATGACTGATATTGCTTTTCATCATATACATATACATGTACATGTGTATGAAATTTGGGTACATTTGTGAGTAAATATTCATGGCTATTATAGTAATATCTGTAAGACCTTAATGTGAATATTTTGTTAACATTTCAATGCATGTAGGTTTGTGTATGATCAAACAAAAATTTATTTCTAACGTGGGAGCGAACATATTTTGGAGATCGTTTATGCGCACGCATAATGTGTTATGACATATGTAAAGCAGCCACAGTGGCATATGAAAAGACCTGTTGCTGAAGCCACTGCGAAGAGGTGGAACTAGAAGAAGACCTGAGGATTACACGGCAGTTTCACAAGTAACTGTGTGTTTTTCCTAACTTGTTCTTTCACATTGTGTATATAACACGAGCGAAGATGTGTTTGTATAAAATTTGACAGGTTCTCTGCCACTTGCAGTGTCATCGCATCAATATGGTATATATGCGGTCTTTGCCATGTTGACCATCAAATGAACATTATGGCGATGTCGCTCATCACAAGCACATGCTTTTGAATATCGGTGCATTGCTCACAAATTAAACTTGATGTGTGTTTTGAAGTCTTATACTGAGTTGTTATTGTATGTCACTAAGTCTGCTTTATTGAATGCGTTCAATTGATGGTGAGATTCTGAGATGAATCAAGATCTAGGTCATGGATCCGAACGAGAAGTGGATGTTTGTAAACATTGCCATGCTGATACTGTCGAGATTTTCAGTTCATGTTTTAAATGACCTATCACTCAGTGCTGTACTCAACCTTGCACTCGTTAAGGCCACTTTTTTGATGCAACAACTTTTTTTTCTTCGATTGATATACCATATAGGGAAAAGGTGCGCCAGAACAGTAATGGAGAGATGGGAAAAGTTGTGTTTTAATGGGAGGGAAAATGCCGTCAGTGAAAAATTTTAAAGCAAAGCAAAACTTATATAATTTAAAAGTTGGTTTGATTCATTTGCTTGTTGAGCTTTAGATTTGTCTCATCGTAATCATTCATAACTTGCCTTTTTTTGAACGATCAGAATAGAGGTTAAAATGTATGTAAATATATAAATATATATATATATTTATATATATATATATATATATATATATATATATATATATATATATATATATATATATATATATGCATATTTTAAGTACGTTCAAAACCCATCTTCTGCTGGGGATTGATGGACTTTACAAATCACATTCTATTCACCCACTTTAAACCACTTTACATATTGCGCCAAAACAGCGTACTTGCACAAGACTTGTGAGGGGAAGTGATAACTTGATTACATTTTCTCGTAGATTTTTTTAGATCACTGTAACGAATGCTCAATGGATTTTTCCGTCTGATGCATCTTTGGACGTGTTCAGACTGGAAATTGTCTGGATATGCAAAAACCCACGGAGAGCCTCATTGAGCTGACAAATGTTCAAAGTTCAAAGATTTGACGTCACATTCACGCACGAATACAAGCAAGATACGGAACTTCTTTAAATAGAAAGGTCCTGATAATGTGCATAGATCAATAAAGAATATCTACATTTTACATCAGCAATGAGCAGTAATACCAGTGTTACCATTAAGAGCACTCGAATGAAAGAAAATAACGTACACCTTTTTAAAATCTGTTTCTTGTTTGCACCAGAATACATAACGTTTGCCGTATGTGCGCCGTTGACACACTCTAACAGTTAGGCATTTTCAGCAGTTGTTAAAAATAAAGTCTTGTCATAAATCAGGACTATTAATACAACAGGAATAGTTTCTGGTTTTCAAATATTGAACTGTTTAGGTCTACTATGTACTATGTACATGAGAGGTGGTCTCCTTACGGAGCCCCACCGACAAAGTCCTTGATACCTTTTTTGAGGCACATAGGCACACATAAATTCTGTGGAAAAGTAAAAAAAAATATTGGAAATATTAACAGGTATTTACACATCTTTACTGAGGTCTGATATTTGACATATTTGACACAAAACTCAACATTCATCTAATATTTAGATGACAGAGTTAAAAATACTATCTAACTTAGAATCTTTAGGTTGTGTCCATTCCAAAATGTATATTTCTTTCTTGTTTCCAATAAAATTAGTCACTCTATGAATTCTGATAGATACATGTAGAAGCTACAACAAAATTGCCTCTGGTGTCTCAACTATTCTTTAACCCTGAGGAACCTACTTCCAATGTACTGGCATTGTTTCCCCATTACAAATTACCAGCAAATGGATGGTCTGAACGGCCCATCCTCAGCTGGACCTTGATAATTTCAACCAAAAATAAGTCTATAACCTTTTTCTCATTTTTACGTTATCTTAAATGCTTGACAATATAATTATGTAATTGTCCATTTTATGCTTAAAAGGGGGGGGGGTAAGCTGTGTTAAGCACTGAATATCATAGTTGGCTGACAACTTTTCTGCCGCTAACCAAAAAGCAAAGCTCATCATATAAGTAGGTAATGTTATCTGAACTATAGCTCAATGCTATAATTTGGAGAGTGGCTTCAGACAAACCATATAAATATATCAGTATCATTCAAAATGCATGAAGAAACTGGTGATAACAGACTATTTTTTTTATTAATTTTATACTAATTTCAATACTTTTGATATGGTAGCTCACAAATGTCACAAACATACAATACATGTTAAACATGGATATAAATCTGACGATGAGATAATTTGGCAAAGTATGTCGACAAAAACTAAAATTTAGTTAAAATGATAATATTTTAAACTGCATTAAGCAGTACCTATTTTAAATCCAGGGTAGCCGAAAGACATCCAGATAATTGATGTTCATTGTTGAATGCGTAGATATTTGCATATGCTTAATCACCAGAAATATTTCTTTTTAATATTCAAAAAGAAAATATTTCGGCGTTTTCGCATTCCTCACCACAAATACAATTGAAGCTGTCATAAATATTATGAGTAAACATATGCTGGCAGAAAGAACCGATCTTATCATTCAATCAGACAGAGTCCAATTCTTTTAAATGATATTTTGATGTGTTCTCTTGCAGCAGATATAGAGGCCAAATGCTTCTGAAGTGAAAAGGGGAGATATGATTCTTCATGATGAAAGGCTTTCATGTGGTTTTGATTAATTCATTGCCTGTTTCATCTCAGGTTACCATTGTACTATTAAATGAAAAATAATGATTACTAGTTGAGTGAGTTTTACAGATCAATATATATGACGCTATATAACCCAAAGGGAAAGTGCACCTTAATTGGTTGCTCCTCAGGCTTTATATATTCTCACAAGGGCCATTTTTCATTAATTCAATAATCAATTTTATTTGTTTACTTGCCATTTAATCAATTAAATACTGAGTTTATTTATTTATTTATTAATTTATTTATTTATTCATTTATTTATTTATTTATTCATTCATTCATTTATTTATTTATTGATTTATTGATTTATTCATTCATTCATTCATTTATCTATTTATTTATGTATTCATTTATGTTGTTTTCCGGGATACATTACAGATGATTGACAAAATACAGATCACCTAATGTCCATTTTACAAACGTAGTATTTATGCAGAGGTGCCCTGAAGTGATAAGCTAATTTGCTCTTTTCGATCATTGTACTATAATTTAAGAGAAAGAAATAAGCAACAAGGTATACGATTTTTAACGATAGGAGATCTCCTGAATTAAAGCTTAGGGAAAATTTCAGAAGTTAGAGTCCTCCCCTAAAGTCAAAACATGGGTACAGAGTAGAAAAAAACGTACTAAATGAAGCAAACGGAAATTATTTTTTGAAAGAAGACAGAAAACTCACAGATATGAAGGTTTCAAATTAACAAGGTTCACCCAATGTATATTCAGTCTGTACTCTTTCAGAATGTGCTGGAAAATGTTATGCTATGTATAATATAGACACACAATATCTGATTTATTAGCAGGAAATTAATATGCAAGTTTTCCATTAGATCTCTTAATATGCTTTATTACTACACCATATATACACTTTGTTAGCATTGGAAACTTGGACCATGAGTAGAAACAGGAAGACAAAAACAACGCATGATGCAAATTTGACAGACTAGAGATTTATTCCACTTGTAACATACATACTTGCAATATGGACAATAGTACTTCCATGTATATAGGTTAGACAGGGACAGGTTAGCTTATGGAAAGTAAAGAGTTCGGACTGTGGAATAGGGTAATGGCCACTAGGAAGTGGTTTTGGACAAAAAGACACAAATAGTCGTGCTTAAAGATATAAATGATAAAAATTACAGAAGATGCTAAATATCGTCCGTGTATATTATCATAGACATTAAAATCTCCAATTGAGACCACCTCCATAAAGAGGCCATTTCTATATGAAGACCATTCATTTACAGAGCCATTTCTGTTCACCCTTAATTAAATTATAAAGCCATTAAGACCACTCCACATTAAGGCCACATTTTTCAGTTCCGTAGGTGGTTCTAATTTGGAGATTCCACTGTTTTTGGATGTAGAGCAGATCATAATTCACTTTTGACATCCATTTTGGGTTAAATGATTTCAAACAACTGCATCTGTACTTAATATTCAGTTATATGTTTCATCAGTTGTGCACATATGAATGGTAATTTACTCCCCTGGCAGCTTCGAATGCTGGAAGCATTGGTTTATAATTTTGACTGAAGGGTCTGTAGTTGTATCTTGGCTTTCCTCTCTCAGAGATCACAAAACCTGGATATTGGCTGGAATACAATTATAGTTCAATTAGGCACACACACAGAGATGCATCCGTTTAAAAATATATGGTTGTTCCACATTATGTTTAAATAAAGGCTCTGGCTACAAAAAAAGGCAATCTTCGTTTCGTTTTTTGTTTTTTGTTTTTGTTTTTCATATTGTTGGACCTGTAGTGTCTATAGTGTCTTTGTCTGCTTTCCTATTAACCGAGATAAGGAAGCACACAATTGGAACTATCTAATTTTAGAATCTAAATTATTCTGGCCATCTGATCATCCAATTTGCACAAGCTTCCTTGGGAATTTGTATCTCTCGTCCCCCTTTTTATAGGTCCTCTAATGACATAGTCGTCATCATCTATATGCAGCAAATTTAATCTGTGATCAACCTATCATTTCTGCTAGATCTTTTGCACTCATTGCTCCAAGGAAACTCGACGAACGGACATCTGGACTACCCTTCATTGCTCCAAGGAAACTCGACGAACGGACATCTGGACTACCCTTCATTGCTCCAAGGAAACTCGACGAACGGACATCTGGACTACCCTTCATTGCTCCAAGGAAACTCGACGAGCGGACATCTGGACTACCCTTCATTGCTCCAAGGAAACTTGACGAGCGGACATCTGGACTACCCTTCATTGCTCCAAGGAAACTCGACGAGCGGACATCTGGACTACCCTTCATTGCTCCAAGGAAACTCGACGAACGGACATCAGGACTACCCTTCATTGCACCAAGGAAACTCGACGAGCGGACATCAGGACTACCCTTCATTGCTCCAAGGAAACTCGACGAGCGGACATCAGGACTACCCTTCATTGCTCCAAGGAAACTCGACGAGCGGACATCAGGACTACCCTTCATTGCTCCAAGGAAACTCGACGAGCGGACATCAGGACTACCCTTCATTGCTCCAAGGAAACTTGACGTTGCTGCACTCAACGCGGGCTCAGCATTCTGGGTGCAGACTAATACCGCAAATCCCAACAGAACCAAGTACATCATCCACAGCTGCATTGTTAACGTTGAACTGCAATAAAAATATTTCAGCTGTGTTAATCTTTGTTGACATTTATCCTTGTATGCAGCGATGTTTTTGCTCAACACTTTTCAAAAAATAGTTTAACTCTCGAGGCAATTTCCTTGATATTACATTATTATATTTATTTAAATGTTTAGTAACTTTATCCTCGTGTTTATTTTCTTTATGGTATGCACCACATATTTGCACAAGGCATAGGACCAATGAAGAGGTAGAGAAAGACGAAGAAGAATAGGAGCAAAAGAGGAAGAGGAAGAAGAAGAAGAAGAAGAAGAAGAAGAAGAAGAAGAAGAAGAAAAGGAGGAGGAGGAGGAGGAGGAGGAGGAGGAGGAGGAGGAGGAGGAGGAGGAGGAGGAGGGGAAGGAAGAAAACATGCGTTTTCATTTTATATCACGTAAAACAGAACTAGTCTACATACTATTTGGCATGAACATATATTTTCCAAATGTTGGGCTTGATATTTATCTTGCTGATTAAAAAGCGGAAACTATCGATCAATATTTAAAACAAGACCACTGGTACCCCTAGCGTATTGAAAACTGAAATATTTGAAGGCAATATTTAAGAGATAATGTTAATATAACAAAACTTTTGGTTGCAGATTTGTATAAACTATATTTGTACGTTTTTCCCATATAAATTTAATGTCTGTATTAATAACAGTTCAGATTAAGGTTCTTATCTATCTTTACTCATAAAAAAGTTCATATAGAAAGTAAGACAGAGAGAGAGAGAGAGTGAGAGAGAGAGAGAGAGAGAGCGAGAGAGAGCACGAGAGAGCAAGAGAGAGCGAGAGAGAAAGAGAGAGAGAAAACTGTCAGGATTTTTCATGACACTAACAGAAAGACTTTTTGTGTGGCTTTCTTTATTTACTTCTTTAGAGTAAGTTCTAGAACATTGCTCAGCAAAGCCTCGCTAAACCTCCACAATCAAACAACTCATGCCAACCGCTCATTCCAGGTTCACGATCTATCGTGGATTCTCCATGTATTACATCAGCCCTTTCAGCGACTCAATTTATCAGAAAAATGAATGAACTTTTTCGTTTAGAAATATGCGTATAAGGGCATTGCTGGCATTATTTATCTCTTAAAGTATATGTGCAAATATAGGGAATGACCACAATATCACGAGGTGTAAAAATCGTCATTCTTTACAAACGTTTATACATATATAAGTACAAGAAATCATATGGTCACTCACAGATAAATTGCAGTATAACTGTTTAAATGTTTTTACCACGTATTAGTATAATTAATGTTTACTTCATTTGAATTAGATGAGGAGAGGGTAGTTAAGAAATCTGCATGTCAAGGGATAATTTATCCCCTTACAATAGTGGGAATATACGTGATAGCAACATATTATCTGATTTTGGTTTTCTTTGGTGAAATTTCAGATAGTTACGGCAGTATTTTTTTTTGGTCAGGTAAACCCTGTGTGTTGTCTTGTATAAGAGTCCTTTGTCAATTTTGAAATGTCAGCTACTCCACCAACTTATAAATTTGCCCCTGGCTGAATACAATTTAGACAATCTCTTTTTAAACTGCCTTTTCAAATTGACATCCACGTTTCACTGTTCTGTTGATATCTCTTGCAGCCTTCCCTACCCCCCCCCCCCCCGCGCCTTTCTCCACAAAAGGCAGTTCTGTGAAAACGCTGCATCTAAATACCCAGATCAATACATTTGACTGTATATGAGCTTGAATAAAGTCCTGTTTTTTTTGTTTTTTTTTGTTTTTTTTTTTGTTTTTTTTTTGCATTTTCTATTTTCGCAAAATCAACCTGTGTCCCTCGGAGAAAGGCTAACATATCAGTATTCGTACATATCCTGACGCTCAAGTATATCAGTGTACTTTCGAAATTGAGGCCCTTACAATTTTAATGCTTACAACCCTTGATTTAGTATACATTCCATGCATGTGTTCAACACTAAAGCTAAAAATGAAACCATTCTTTTTATTTGTCCATTTGCATGAGGATTTTACATCTAACATGCCAAATGTGTGGCTGGTAATATAGTTTTTATATTTTAATATATATGTGTCCTTGGCTGCCTTCGTAAACAAAAACTTTTAGAGCCTTTTAGCAGTAAAAAAAATTGCGTAAAAACATTCTTGTTAATCCAGATATACTTTTGTCTGCAACAGTACAAGTAGATATCTTAGTACTTACCCAATTTATTTGCTTTGAGAAGGTCCAATATACACAAGAGACACGATAAACCTTCACTGTAGTCCTTTATCTCGACACAGAGCACCTGGCTGTCAACAATTATCAGTCAGGTATTCCTGCAGTACCTTTATAGGTACAGGCCTAATGTATGCAAGCTTTGGCACCTAACATTTGTATTTTGGACTTGCAGTGGAGAAGATAGTATCGATGCGTAAGAATTTATTGTTATTTATTATGCCAAGCCCGACCGGCAATTTTTCATGACCACTTGTAGTGGCATATAAAGTAAGCCCATAATGCCTTACTTTCTATACCGTCAATATATACCCATCAGGTATTGGTGTCAGTAGTTGACATACAAATGACCGCATACCAAATTCGAGCAAAGAATATAAAATGAAGCGCAGACTTTGTGAGTGTGGAAGGGGGGAAGGGGGGAGGGGAATCATACAAGCCGGGGATGCCATAATAGCAGGTCCCTGCCCAAAGATATAAAAACATAAGACATGTATTCTAAAATGATTTAGGATGTATGACAGCGAGTGACCAATGACATTGCAGGATTCAGGTCACCTGACCAATTTTCACCAGTTTCGGTTGATATGACTCAAATGGTCTAAAAGGTGCTACAGATCTACTTGTCCCAAACACCCACATCCCTTGTCACTACTGTTGATACAAAATATTGTGGAAATTGATTTTTATCTTTTTCTTTTCATTGACAAGATTTTTTTTCAGATGTTATATTCTTTTTATATGTGGTATTTAGCGCTGATTCAACGAAGGACACATGAAAATTAATAATAAAGCTTGTTTACATCAATCAAATTTAGGTCTACCGGATAATTTCCGTTCATAACCACAAGATGGCTCTGCAAAACATATGGGAGGGTTCGCTCAAATTTCCAAAACAGCTGAATGAGCGGCAAAACATGGCTTCGCTCTTGGTTCCTAGACTGAGCGAACGATTTCGATTCTGCGACCATAGTTGCCATGATACCAGTGTCTGTGAAGAAGTTGAATAATAGTTGGAATCTAAGAACTATAATGTACTTTTTTCGGCCAAATGGTCTGGACCAAAATTTATTCAAGCTATAAATGGTCAACTATGAACCCCTAACGTAGAAAAACAGTGCGTGCAATTCATAATTCTTCATTTTCCTTGGAAATTTATTTCGATATGCTAGTTGGTCCCAGCACATGCAGATTTGGATCCCGTGCTTAATGTTTTCATATTTTGCATTACTTAAACGCAAGAATTTTTATTAAACAATGTCTTAAAAATTTTCAGCGTTGCCTGTAATTGTATAGCCTGGATTTTCATTCGAATGTGCCATCAAGCCAATTATTACCATAACTCAAGATTACAAAAGGGCTGATATCTGTGCATATCGTACCTGTACCTGTATGCATGTACTGTGACTGACGAGCAAGACGAAAAAATAAGTTACATTCCCTCACAAACTCCCATATGTTTAATTCAGTGATACTCGCACGCTGTGGTGCAGATTCAACAAGCATAAACTCGTAATTCTGAACACGCAAATCGAACCATTGTGTAGGATGGAATGGAAATTAAATGCAACGTCCTTGACAATGACCACAAAAGTGAGAAGTCCCATATATCAGGTATAAGCTATCTAAATGCCAGCACTTGTTTCTACGTAGTCTTACCGCACATTCTGGGGTCATATTCAACATAACTACAGGTCCTATATCGGAGATGGTATGGACGAATGCCTCGAGTCAAACCTATTGTATTCCGACAAAAAAAATCAGCCTTTCTTGTCACGTATTATTTTCTTTAATGTATATGAATGGACTCCTTAAATCCTGGAATCAACTGATACTAAAACATTTACACTTTTCATGTATGTATGTATGTATGTATGTATGTATGTATGTATGTATGTATGTATGTATGTATGTATGTATGTATTTGTGTGTACATGAGCAAGTATGTATATATGTATGTATTTGTGCATGTATGTATGTATCCATGCATGTAGGCGGGTATGGATGGATGGATGGTGTAACGATATGCTCTGTGAAATAGGCCATGAGCCATAGGCCCTAAGCCTTGTCCCCAATTGACAAAACCAGTGCGCATGCATAATATACCGGCTTCCGGCATGGCGACTCATATGTATGAAACCCGCAATTAAATACGTGCATCGTGAACGTGAGCAGAACCTTGTCGCTCATACCTATCATGAGTACAGAACGTTACATGGTGTCAGAGTAGTCATTGCTGCACGTCGTGGACACACCAGGTCAACTGTAAGTCACTGCATTACATACTTACGAGAGCAGAAAGCCTCGAGTGTGAAAACCACGTGTACCGAACCCTTTGTGTAAAGTACTACACTCCTGACGAAAAATGGCACACAATCGAGCTGCTGCCCCTGGTACCACACAAGCAGCAATCACCTCTAACGTCCCTCTACCACCTAGAATAGATTTAAAGGGCGATCTAGCAAGGAATTGGAAAATGTGGCTACAAATATGGAATGCGTATGAAATTGTCACTGATCGCAAAAGCAAAGCAGATTCAGTGCGTGTTTCAACGTTCATCACGTGTATAGGAATCAATGCGCTTGAAATACACAATGGCCCTCCATTTGCCAACGACCAGGAAAGACAGAATATGGCAAAGATATTAGAACTGTGGTCTAACTATTGCGTTGGTAAAATCAATGTAATATATGAAAGATACGTCTTCAATGAAAGAAAGCAAGAGCCTACCGAAGCCATAGACAGCTATGTCTCAGCCCTGCGGACACTGGGAAGCACTTGCCAATATGGTACCTTAAAAGACGAGCTCATTAGGGACCGGATAGTGTGTGGCCTACAACTAAACACTGTAAGAAAAAAGCTAACCCTTACCAAATGCATCGATATATGCAGAGCAGCGGAAACAACAACAGCCCAGCTGAAAGCTGTGGCCGGCAATGCTGAAAATGAAGACCAAGTCAACTACGTGAAAAATAAAAAGTATGGCCCCAAAAAGAGGAAAAATACACCGCCAGCCAAGAAAACACTTATCAAAGACTGCCACTACTGTGGTCAAGATCATGAAAAGTAAAAAAGAAAAGTGTAATGCTTTTGGTCGTATCTGTACTACATGTGGAAAAAAGAACCATTTCGCTAGCAAATGTCAAAGTGGTGAGCAACCAGCACCACAAGGAGCGCAGCAGAAGTCATAATAACACCAAGGCGCGCATCCAAAAGAGAAAAAGCATGGACTGAAACTGCATATGGTGGAAAACAACGAGTATGACACTGATGACGAAATACTTTCCCTGTCTTTAGATCCTGAAGTCAGAGCCATCAACACAGACAAAAATAAAAACAAGATTATTGCAGACATGCAAATAGGAGATGTCACAGTAAAAATGCAAATAGACTCTGGAGCCACATGCAATGTTATTCCCCGGACGTATGTGCCAAAAGAAGCTCAAATAGAGAAAACTGGGCAAACACTCACGATGTACAACAAGATTTCACTTACCATCCTAGGTACAACAATATTGAAAGTCAAGAATCCAAAGAAAGGAAGAAAATACACCGTAAAATTCGTAATAGTGAAGGATGGAACCATACCACTCCTTGGTTCACGTGCTGCCCAACACATGAAGCTGATCAAAGTGCAATACAGAAAAATACAAGAGGCCCACGCAGTCACGTGCACTCAGCAAGCAGAATGGGAAAAGGACAAAGAAACAATGAATGGCGAGAAAGACATTGAAGCCTGATTGAT
This sequence comes from Hermodice carunculata, assembly GCA_964020975.1. NCBI lineage: Eukaryota > Metazoa > Annelida > Polychaeta > Eunicida > Amphinomidae > Hermodice > Hermodice carunculata. The sequence continues at coordinate 2,229,279 of OZ026618.1, forward strand.
GAATATGGTGACATTTTTGGAAGGTCTTGGGTGTATGGCTGGAATACTTCACCTTGACACAGATGATTCAGTAAAGCCAACAATCATGCCACCCAATTGTGTACCAGTCGCAATAAAAGAAAAACTAAAAGAGGAACTCAGCCGATTTGAAAGGGAACAAATTATCACAAAAGTCACTGAGCCAACAGACTGGGTATCTGGACTCGTAATAGTCAAAAAACCCAATTCTTCGATCCGCGTCTGCGTAGACCCGCAATTTTTAAACCAGGCTCTCCGAAGGTCGCATTACCCACTTCCTGTCATGGAAGACATCCTCCCGGATATCAGCAAAGCAAAGGTTTTCAGCAAAGCTGACCTGAAAGAAGGATATCTACAAATTAAGTTAGACAAAGAAAGCAGCATGCTCACTACCTTCCAAACACCCTGGGGGAGATACACATGGCTACGCATGCCATTCGGCATCACGCCATCTTCCGAATACTTTCAACAGAAACTGGACCAGAACCTTGAAGGTCTGCCAGGTGTGTACAAAATACCAGATGACCTGCTTATCACCGGGGAAGGAAGTACCCACGAAGAAGCCATGATAGACCACGGCCGTCAACTCCATTTAATGTTCCAGAGGTGCAGAGATCGAAACATCAAATTGAATAAACACAAACTTGAGACAAACTGCCAAGAAGTTGCCTTTTTTGGACATGTACTCACGAATGACGGTCTCAAACCAGACCCTAAAAAGGTACAAGCAATACTCGAAATGCCATGGCCCAATGACGTTGCTGGAGTACAACGCATCGTGGGAATGGTTAAATACCTCTCCAGATTCCTCAATGGACTATCAGATATATGCGAGCCATTAAGGCGTCTAACCTGCAAGGACATCAAATGGCAGTGGACAAGCGAGCAAGATGAAGCATTTAAAGCGATCAAACAGGCTGTAACAGCAGCCCCTGTCCTAAAATACTTCGACCCAGCGAAGCAAACCGAGGCTCAAGGAGATGCATCGATCAAAGTACTGCGATTTGCTCTAATGCAAGATGGCCAGCCAAATACTTATACAAGCAGAACTCTCACTCCCGCTGAACAAAATACTCACAAATCGAAAAGGAGCTATTAGCTTTAGTATTTGGAATGGAGCAAAACCATCAATACGTATATGGTCACAAGGTAATCCTGTGAATGGACCACAAGCCTCTACTTACCATCACTAACAAACCACTGGCATCAGCACCCCGATGTCTCCAACACCTACTAATGAGACTACAAAACTACAATGTAGATATAAGTTGCAAGAAAGGCACAGAAATGTACTTAGCCGACACGCTCAGTCGTGCTGCAATCAAAGAATCTAACCAATCTGAAACAGAGAAGGAAGTGGAAAGCATCCACATGGTCGACTACCTGCCCAAGTCTGACCGCCAGATGTGCGAAATCAAAGAGGAAACTGCCAGAGATCCGGTACTGCAATCGCTAGGGCAAATCAACATACAAGGTTGGCCAAAACAAAAGGGCCAATGCCCACTTGAAACGCATGCATCCTTCGACAGCCGTGACAAACTATCAGTCCAGGATGGAATCATTTTTAAAGGTCTGCGATGTGTCATACCACTAAACTTGCGTCACAAAATCAAAACCAGACTGCATAGCTCCCACTTCAGAATACAAGGGTGTTTACGAAGAGCCAGAGAAGTCGTATATTGGCCAAGTATGAACAAAGAAATGACAGACTTCATCTAGAGGTGTGACATCTATAACACATATCCAATGAAGCAACAGAAAGAACCACTCATCTCACATGAAATCCCGGAAAGACCATGGCAGATTTGTGGCTCCGATATCTTCACTTTCGACAACAAGGACTTCCTGATAACAGTTGACTATTACTCAGACTATTTTGAAATAGACTGTTTGCACGAAAAAACTGCATCTGAAATCATCAAGAGAACCAAACGACACTTTGCAGCCCATGGGATCCCAGATGTGCTATACATCCACAATATGCGTTACAGCTCAAGCAAATTTCAAGAATTTGTGAAAGACTACGGATTCGAGCACATCACAAGCTCTCCCGAGTACCCACAAACTAACGGCAAAGCCAAGAATGCTGTTAAAATTGCAAAGACACTCATGAAAAAAAACAAAGAGGCAGGAACAGACTTCTACCTAGCCCTCCTAGAAGCCCGGAACACCCTAAGCTAAACGGTGAACGCTTCTCCAGTACAGTGCCTATTCGGCCAACGTACAAAAACACTGCTTCCAATAGCACACAGACTACTGCAACGCGAAATTGTGTCTCACATGAAAGAGAGACTCTGTGAAAGGAAGCAGAAACAAACCAAAGCATACAATAAAAATGGCACAAAAGAGCTCCGACCCCTCATCGAAGGAGAAACTGTCAGGGTGCAACCCAGCACCCAGAACCGCTCAAAAAAATGGGCAAAGGCCAGGGTTGAGAGACAAGTCGACATAAGATCATATGATATGTGCACCGAAGATGGTAGACTATACCGACGAAACAGGAGATTCCTCCGTGCCACAAATGAGCCACCTCCACCGGCTCCTGTGCGTGACAACATCAGACTCGCCTCAACTGTGCTCCCGCTGGTACAGCAAAACACTGTGTCTGCCAACACAACACCACCTAATCTACCAGGCGAGCCCGTCATCAATCCAACAGAGCCCGTCGATCCCGCGGAGCCAGCAGATGATCCTGTGCAGCCAGTCACCGCCTCCCGCTGTGAGACCTTAACCATGCCCAATGGTGGATCCTGCGTTACCCGCGCTGGTCGCGTGTCCGAACCTCCACCACACCTCAAAGACTTTGTGCCATAAACATCGAGGTGTCAACGTATGGACATATATATGTCTCGCAATCTCCCATTCATTACCTGTTAGAGCACATATTTTGTTCGGTCAATCGATATGACTAGAGTGCCGTAGTACTTTGCATGGGCGGAAACTATGCATCGTGACTTGGAATAGGAGTCTCTAAGCCAATACTCAAACAGTTTTTATCTGACAAAAAGTTGATATGGTATTACTCTGTAACAAATCGTGATGGTTTTTTTAATTGACATCACACAAGTTAACCACAAGGAGGGCAAAAAACGTAGCTCACACGTTACCAAATGATTTCCACCATCGTGCAATAAAGTATTGTGTATTCATCTGTGCAGTCGCTCATTCGTGCTAGTGACATGGGGGAGGTGGCCCTAGACCACTGCGTCGTCACACTGAGCTTCAATGTACAAGCTCACTTTAGCTAAGGTAAGGCCCTATGTGGGTCATTGCACGTACAGATGTTCCAAGTTCACACCCTCCCTCCCCCCTCCCCCCGCGTATATTAGCACATATGCTTGACTGATTGAACGTTACGAGTGCCTGTGAGGGGAGCCGAGTTGCCGAAGGCAACGAGAACACAGGGGCAGGTAGCAGAAAAAATGCTCAGACTCAGATTTTGGGGTGTCCTGTGACTTAGCATTGTTGGCGCCCTGTGGCAGCGGAGCCGAGTTGCCCCAGGCAACGAGAACACAGGCAGGTAGCCGAAAAAAAAATGCTCAGACTCAGATTTTGGGGCTTCCTGTGACTTTCTTCTTTCTCGTTGCCTTGGGCAACTCGGCTCCGCTGCCACAGGGCACCAACAATGCTAAGTCGCAGGACGCCCCGAAATCAGAGTCTGAGCATTTTTTCTGCTACCTGCCCTGGTGGAATGACCCAGTCACGATCAAGAAAACAAGCAATCTATGGCTTCAAGAGGCCCAAAATCTTTCAAACATGCTATTATCGATCAACCAATTGAAATCTTAAAAGATAAAAACGTGTTTTTACGGTGCATACCTTAACTCAAATTGGTGAGTCTCACTGCGTAAACAAATGAACTATTAAGCGGCAAGCAACCCACAGTTGGAGTTCTAACTTTACCAACTAGGTGCGACCACTTCTGTGGTAATTATGTACAGTGGTAATTATGTACACTGGTTAAAAAGAAATCAAAATCAATGAATGCATCTGATGCAAAGACTTGACGAAAGCCGTGATGTACATACATGTAGCTTAGGTTATGGTAGATATGCCATTAATAAAAAGTCTGGAAAATGCTACATTCTTGAGAGACATTGACATTTTCATACTCTTTCATATATATATATATATATATGTATATATATATATATATATATATATATATATATATATATATATATATATATATATATATATATATATATATATATACATATATATATATATATGAAAGAGTATGAAAATGTCAATATATATACATACACACACATATAATTATATATAGAAAATAATATGTATGTATATATATTATACTTATTTGTAAAATCTAGTGGCATCCAAAACAATGCTACTTTTAGATGTAGATGAAAATGAATTACATGTACATGTATATACATATTCACAGTATCAATCTTCCAGAAATTATAAAAAAAAAAGCCAAATGTATTTACACTGCTCAGGAATTTGGGAAGAGTGACAGCACACTTTTCACCTTAATTAACACTTTCAAGTCTAGGCTTGTTCGATAAGTTTGCAGTCGTTGTCTGCTGATTTTTATCATTTTTATGTAAAGTACTGAATATTGAAGCCATATTTATTTTTCTTTATGATACAAAACAAATGTAAGTACCATATACCAAAATGACTACTAAATATAACAAGGCCTCGTGGCCTAAATGCAGGGGCAAAGCATATGTGGCCTGTAGGGCTGTTGAACAAATTGAAATAATTGAAGAAAAGACTGTTCAGGTGTAACAAAAACATTTTGTTGAATATAATTTATGAAAATAATACCAAGTTCCCTGCTTATGCTTTACTTAGTTTATAAACCAAGAGGACTGTGACAGTCCTGTGCTCAGCTGACATGTACATATACCCTTGCCATTTTTTAAGAATTGTCCCCAAAAAGAGCAAAGAAATTCATAAAAAATCCAAAAATCAATGGAGTGTATCCATTTAAACAAATCTGTTAGAGACCCCAACCAAGGTACACTGCCACCAAGTTTAAAGTGAATTTGAATGCCGGTTTTGCATAAACAGGTCAAAATGTGAATCGGCATTAGAATACCCATCGACTTACACAGTAATCAATAGGAAAGGTGCATTTACCAGTAAATACCCGAATTAAAAATATCGTGAAAAATCAGTAATCCAGAGCATTGCCACCTAGTGAACTGTTTTGTTTGACCTTTCCACAAAGACACATCCACCAACATTCAGCTTAATATGAGTGACGGTTCTGTAAAAGAAGTCGAAAATAGCAATGAAACACGAAAAAACATAAAAAATATAAATAATCTCAGCTCAACTTGGTGAACAAAAACAGAACTAGGGGTCCTCAGGCGTGCTTCTGTGTGACATCAAAGCAATCGAGTGAGCAGTTTCAGAGGAAAAAAAAGAACAGAAAAATTCATAAAAACTCCAAAATTTGATTTGAACAAATCTGCTAGAGACCCATCCAAGGTACATTGCCAGGTTTTCCAGAAGAAGTAAAAAAATTGAATTAGCATTAGAATGCCTATTGATTTGAGTAAGCAACAGGAAAGGTGCATTTACCGACAAGTACCCGAATTGAAAAAAATCATTAAAAATCAGGAATCCGCAACAGTGCCTCCTAGTGACCAATTTTGTTTGGCCCTTCCACAAGGGACATATCCACCACTTTCAGCTTTATCTGAGAAACATAGAAGTTATAAATGGCAATAAGACACAGGAAAAATCGTAGCACCACCTGGTAAACAAATTTAGAGCCAGGAGTGCCTAGGAGTGTTCCTGTGTGATATCAAAGCAATCGGGTGAGCAGTTTCCGACGAGAAGAATTTTTAAGATTTGCCCCCAAAAAGAACAAAGAAATCATAAACAAGAGGGCTATGTGCACAGCCCATGCTCAGCTGACCTAGACATTCATCACACTTGCAGCTCTGTGAACTTGGAATAGGATCAAGGCCACCCATGTACGGAGTAAGTCTGACCTTTTCAGAGGATCACTAACATGTGCAACATCAAGGTCCCAGTTCAAGTAGTTCTCAAATTATAGTGAAAAGTAAAATTCATGTATGTTGCACTTTGACTCCAGAAACGATGTCAAAGTCACTCATGTACTGTGTAAGCGTGACTTTCATAGAGATACATTAACATGTGCAACATCAAGGTCTTAACTCAAAACAGATGTCAAGTTATCAAGTGAACAGTAAATTTTGTGTCAGTTGTCCTGTGACCTTGGGAATGAGGTGAAGGTCCAAACATCACTAGAATATGACCATTTGCACAAATTAGGTAGACAAAAATTATAAAACGTATATCCATACCAAGTTTGGCACAAATGTGGCCAAAATTATTTAAGTTATACACATTACAAGAAATTCCCATGTTAAACTTTCCTATTAAAACTTTTTCAACGATTTTTGAAACAAAAATATAAAAAATCAAAAAATCACTGGAACCTGACCATTTGAGCAAACTTGGTTCAAACCCACCCAAGGTACATTGCCACCAAGTTTCAAGTAAATCTGACAAACAATTTCTTCAGAGAAGTCCAAAATGTGATTTACCATTAGAATCCATTAGAATTCCCATTGACTTGCAAACAACACAATAGGTACATTTACCGATAAGCACCAGAATTGAAAAACATATAACCATTTGCACAAAATAAGGTAGATATTTATAAAACGTACGTCCCTAACAAGTTTGGCACAAATCTGGCCAAAATTATTTAAGTTATACCCATTACAAGAAATTCGCATGCTAAACTTTTTACTGTTTTAAACAAAAAATCATAAAAAATCCAAAAATCACTGGAGCGTAACATTTTGAGCAAACTTGGTAGATGACCCACCCAAGGTACATTGCCACCAAGTTTGAAGTAAATCTAACAAACAGTTTCTTCAGAGAAGTCCAAAATGTGAATTGCCATTAAAATGCCCATTGACTTGCATAGTAAGCAATAGAGAAGATGCATTTAACAAGAACCTGAATTGAAAAAAAAGAAGCAAAACAAGAGGATGATGATGATCCTGTGCTCAGCTGACATGCATCTGCTTATTTTTAAAAATTTACCCAAACATTTATGCAAAAATCAATGTAATGTGACCATTTGAATAAAATATGTAGAGACCTATCAAAGGTCCATTTCTACAATGTGTGACATAAATATGGCGAAAATTATCTAAGTTGTTTCCATAACAAGAAATCTCCATGTTCAGGTTTCGTAAATTTGTTTTTTTAGTTTGTACTTTTTCAAAAAATGAATGAAAAAATGAACTGAGTCAACCTTTTGAAGAAATATGTTTGACCCTTTTACAAGGAACACATCCACCAAGTTTCAGCTTCATCCGAGTGACGGTTCTGGAAAAGGAGTCAAAAATAACAAAAACACAAAAACTCACAAAAAAATGGAAAAAAATTACAGCACTACCTGATAAAAAAAATTCTGAACTAAGAGTTCCCAGGAGTGTCCCTGTCAGAGATCAAAGCAACTGGGTGAGCGGTTTCTGAGAAGATATTTTAAGTTTTGCTCAAAAAAAGAAAAAAAAATTCATAAAAAAATCAAACAATCACTGGAGCATGACAATTTGAACAAACTTGGTAGAGATTCACCCAGGGTACACCCCCACCAAGTTTGAAGTAAATCTGGCTTACGGTTTTCGAAACTCGAAAATGTAAATTGTGGAGATGACGGACGGACAGACGATGGACCCTCAAAAAAGCTCAGCTAACTGGCTAGTCAGCTGAGCTAAAGATATGAATTAGCATTAGAATGTCCATTGACTTGCATAGTAATCAATAGGAAAGCTGCATTGACCGATAAGCACCTGAATTGAAAAAATCGTTAAAAATCAGGAATCCATAGCAGTGCCACCTAGTGAACAACTCTGTTGAACCTTCTACAAGGAATATATCCACCATGTTTCAGCTTAATCTGAGTGACAGTTCTGGAGAAGAAGTTGAAAATAGCAAAAACACAAAAAATCATTAACAAGGCCATGGGCCTAAAATGTAATCTGTGGCGGCAATCTGACCAGTTGGTCGATTGGTATTTTTGGTAGACACATAATTGTGTGTGTATATGATATGCTTCCAGAATATTCTCCTTTTTTGGTGTTGTACCTTTCATAATTTGTTGCCAAGGAAGGGAATACAGTGACAGCTGGCTTGAGAGACCAGGCCAAATTGAGATCACTTTTTAGGACCAACATATCAAGATATTTTTCTGAACAGACAGGCCCATGGGCATAATGCTCTGCCGACAGATGACCAGCAGGTCAGCTGAGCTAAATATCATGAAAAATTCACTGGAGCGTGACGACCCAAGTACACTGCCACCAAGTTCAAGGTGAATCTGACAGACAGTTTCTTCAAAGAAGTCCAAAATGTGAAAAAGCATTAGAATACCCATTGACTTGCATAGTAATCTGACAATAGGAAAGGTGCTTTTACCAATAAGTACCCGAATTGAAAACATTGTTCAAAATCAGGAATCCATAGCAATGCCGCCTAGTGAACAACTTTGTTTTACAATTTCACATGGAACATACCCACAAAGTTTCAGCTTAATCTGAGTGACGGTTCTGGAAAAGTCTAAAACAGTGATCACAATTTTTAAAAAATCATTAAAAAAATAGAAAAAATTGCAGCACCACCTGGTGAACAATTAAAAGCTACGAGTCCCTAGGAGGGTTCCTGTGTGATATCAAAGCAAATGGATGAGCGGTTTTGGAGAAGATTTTTTTAAGATTTGCCCCCCAAAAAAACAAACAAAAAATCCAAACAAGCGGGCTGTGTGAACAGCCCATGCTCAGCTGACCTAGACATTCATCACACTTGCAGCTCTGTGCACATGGGAAAGGATCAAGGTAACCCATGTCCTGAGTAAGTCTGACCTTTATAGAAGAACACTAACATGTGCGACATAAAGGTTCAAGCAGTTCTCAAGTTATGATGAAGAGTAAAATTCATATATGTTGCACAGTGACCCTAAAAATGAGGTCAAGGTCATTCATGTACTGTCTAAGCATGACCTTCATACAGAAACATTAACATGTGCTGCATCATGGTACTAACTCAAAACAGATCTCAAGTGATCAAGTAAACAGTAAATTTCGTGTCAGTTGTCCTATGAATTAGCATTAGAATGCCCATTGACTTACATAATAATCAATAGGAAAGCTGCATTGACTGGTAAGTACAGTAATTGAAAAAAAATCCTTAAAAATCAGGAATCCAAAGCAGTGCCACCTTGTAAACAACTTTGACCTTTCCACAAGAACATATCCATCATATTTCAGCTTAATCTGAGTGACGGTTCTGAGAACAAGTGAAAAAAAGCAAAACCATACAAAAATTCATAAAAAATAAATAATTTGCAGCGCCACCTGGTGAACAAATTGGGAACGTGGTTTCCCTGGGAGTGTCTATGTACAATATCAAAGCACTTGTGTGAGCGGTTTCAGAGGAGAAGAGTTTTTAAGGTTTGTCCCAAAAAAAACAAGAAAATTCATGAAAAATGCCAAAATCAATAGAGCGTGACCATTCGATAGAACTTGGTAGAGATTCACCAAAGGCACATCCCCAACAAGTTTGAAGTAAATCTGGCCAAAATTATTTAAGTTATAACCATTACAAGAAATTCCCATGTTAAACTTTCCTATTAAAACTTTGTAAAAAATTTTGGAAAAAAAAAAAAAATCGAAAAATCATTGGAACATGACCATTGGAACAAACCTAGTAGACACCCGACCAAGGTATATCCCCACCAAGTTTGAAGTAAATCTGGATGACGGTTTTGGAGAAGAAGTTGAAAATGTAAATTGGCAATACAATGCCCATTGACTTACATAGTAATCAATAGGAAAGGTGTATTTACCGAAAAAGACCTGGATTAAAAAAACTGTTAAACATCAGGAATCCGCAGTAGTCCCTAATAGTGAACAACTTTGTTTGACCCTTCTACAAGGAACAAATCCACCATGTTTCAGCATAATCTCAGGGACGGTTCTACAGAAGAAGTCGAAAATAGCTATAACACAAAAATTCATATAAAAAAAAGATAGAAAAAAAATTGCAGCGCCACCTGGTGAAAAAATTAAGAACCAGGAGTCCCAGGGAGTGTTCCTGTGTGATATCAAAGCAATTGGGGGAGCGATTTTGGAAAAAAAGATTTTTTAACATTTGCCCCCAAAAAGAACAAAAAAATTCATTAAAAAAAACAAAAATCACTGGACCCTGACCATTTGAACAAACTTGGTGGACACCCACCCAAGGCACCCCCCCCCCCCCAAGTTCCCTAAGTTTGAAGTGGATCTAGCGGTTTCCGAAGGAAGTCGAAAATGTGAATTGTTGACGGACTGGGGGTCACCGGACAGAGGACCATAAGATAAGATCAACTGACTGACAAGTCAGCAGAGCTAAAAATCACTGGAGTGTGACCACTTGAAAAAGTAGGTAGAGACCCACCCAAGGTACATAGCCACCAAGTTTGAAGTGAATCTGGCTGGCCATTTTGGAGAAGTAAAAAAAGGTGAATTGTGAATGGACCGAGAGAAGCCATGGATGACTGAGTATTCTAATATCTCAACCTGACTGGTAGGTCAGCTGAGCCAAAAAGCGACTGTGAGTCAAAAAGCCATGTTACAGGTGGTAACCTTATTCAGGAACTTCAATACAAGACTGTAACGTTATAAGATATCAGCACTTTATTTCTGCGGAGTCCTGGACAGGCAAATAGCGTTGGTGAGGCCTAAAACAAATGTCGTGTTTCCCTATGCAGCGCAAGTAGAGTAGGCATGTAGGTAGGGATTTTTAAAAAAAAAAATTTATAAACTGTGAATCTCTGAATCACAATGTGATTTGATGTACTTAAGTTGAGTTATCTGACATCAACATTCTATTGAATTCCAAAAATTATTTAATGTTTTTTGACAAATTCTTGAAAATTATAAACAAAAATTATTATTGACGAGCATTACACTGGCGCTGCATCTTTTTGATGATGCAAACAAAATTTTCACGGAGGCAATTAGCTTTCAATCTATTTAAATATATTGCAATTTGTATATTGTATTGGTTGATTGATTGAAAAGGATATGTTCGAGTATCGGCCTCCCTTGCATTTTTATTATTTAAAACTAAACTTTCACACTTCATATATATTACAGAATCGCTTCAAATATATCTTTGTCTGGCATCCTTTCCTCGTTGGATGAAGTGTGGCGGGTAAAAGACAGTGAAACATGAAAAATGATACATGTTGGAACTTGAGTTGTGCATGTCAATATGGCAATCTGCCAGAGTGGTAAATGGAGAAATATGTTAATTTTCTTTACAAATTCATTATAATATCTAAAGCCTGCAGTGCTATAATTCTGCGGTAAATTTCACAATCTTTTGACATCGGGGTGGGGGGGGGGCCTCAAGTATTCTTATGTACATGTACTTTTTATTTCAATTCCATTAAATTGATTTAATATACTACATCCCAAAGCGATTGTTTCCCAAAGTGACACACGACTGAACTTCACACGCAACACGCCAACAGCCAACAGGTGATCGCTTGGACTTGTTCCCTCCTCTCGGTCGTACTCGCACCTAGGTTGGGCAATTACGCACTTCTCTTAGAAGTCGTGTGTAAACACAAATACGAAATAGCCTCTCATAAAAAGATGTACCCAAAAATTTAAGCAAAAGTCAATACTATTACGCACTTTCTTTCGTTAGGGCCGATGTAAACACCAGCGGCACGTCGACCAACACGTGGAGCGATGTGCGCACGCGTGTAATTCTGACTGCATACGCCACGCCCACAGGTTATAGCTTGGTCTTGGGCAAGTTCCTTTGTCTCCGGTGGCAGGGTTGTACTGGCATTAAGGCTGGATAATTACGCACTTATATTAGAACACTTGTGTACACACAGATCAGAAAAAGCCTCTTATTAAAAGATGTACCCCCAAAAATTTAACAAACGACCTGCAGCTAAACTTTCTTCACGACACAGAGGCGCGTTTTTTCGGGTGAAACGATCCCCTAATGAGCAACAAGTGGATATTTTCAGACTTCTGAGAGCGGCCCTTGACCCATATATCAACTTCGCATCAAGTTTTCAACTAAATTGAATTAATTGAGGACTTACAAATGATTCTTTTCAAGCTCTTCAGACCCGCAACCTCAACAATTGGGCCTTAAATCTAAAATTCCCGTTCAGAAACTTGGATATCCCCATTTTTTTTTTGCATTGCCAAGCAACACGTAAACAAAGATGGCCGCCAAAACTGATTGTAATATCTGTGGCTTCGCCAGAGATAAAAAATAGGAAAAAAATTGCAGCGCCACCTGGTGAACAAATTAAGAACAAGAAGTCCTTGGCAATGTCCCTGTGGGACATCAAAGCAATTGGGTGGGCGGTTTCGTTGCAGAAGATTTTTTAAAACTAGCCCCAAAAAAGAACAAAAAATTCATAAAAAAATCCAAAAATCACTGAAGCGTGACCATTTGAACAAAGTTGGTAGAGACTCACCCAGTGTACATCCCCACCAAGTTTGAAGTTAATCTGGATGACGGTTCTGGAGAAGGAGTCAAAAATGTGAATCAGCATTAGAATGTCCATTGACTAGCATAGTAATCAATCGGAATGCTGCATTGACCACCAAGTGCCTGAATTGAAAAAAATCATTAAAAATCAGGAATCCACAGCAGTGCCACCTAGTGAACAACTTTGTTTGACCCTTCTACAAGGAGCATATCCACCAAGTTTCAGCTTAATCTGAGTGACGGTTCTGGAGAAGTCAAAAATTGCAAAAACGTACAAAAATTCATAAAAAAATCGCAGCGCCACCTGGTGAACAAATTAAGAACTAAGTGTCCCCGGCAGGGTCCCTGTGGGATATCAAAGCAAATGGCTGGGCAGTTTCGGACAATCAGATTTTTTAAGATTTGCCCCCAAAAAGAACAAAAAAATTCATAAAAAATTCCAATATCGATAGAGCATGACCATTTGAACAAATTCCTAGAGATCCACCCAATGCACATCCCCACCAAGTTTGAAGTAAATCTGGCCAAAATTATTTAAGTTATAACCATTAGAAGAAATTTCCATGTTAAACTTTCCTATTAAAACTTTTGTTAAGATTTTTGAAAAAAATCATTAAAATTCAAAAAATCACTGGAGCATGACCATTTGAGTAAACCTCATAGAAACCCACCCAAGGTACATTGCCACCAAGTTTGAAATTAATCTGGATGACGGTTTTGGAGGAGAAGTCGAATATGTGAATTAGCATTAGAATGTCCATTGACTTGCACAGTAATCAATAGGAAAGCTGCATTGACCGATAAGTACCCGAATTGAAAAAATCGTTAAAAATCAGATATCCGCAGCATTCCTACATAGTGAACAACTTTGTTTGACCCTTCTACAAGGAACATATCCACCGTGTTTCAGCTTAATCTGAGTGAAGGTTCTGGAGAAGTCAAAAATAGCTATAACACACAAAAATTAGTAAAAAATTAGAAAAAAATTGCAGCGCCACCTGGTGAAAAAATAAAAAACTAGGAGTCCTAGGGAGCGTTCCTGTGTGATATCAAAGCAATTGGGTGAGCGGTTTCGGAGAAGAAGATTTTTTTAAGATTTACCCAAGAAAGAACAAAAAAAAATAAATCATTAAAAAATCCAAAAATCACTGGACCGTGACCATTTGAACAAACTTGGTAGAGACCCACCCACGGCACATCCCCACCAAGTTTGAAGTGGAACTGGCCAACGATTTTTGAGAAGAAGTCGAAAATGTAAATTGTGGACAGACGGACGGACGGACGACAAACCCTAACAAAAGCTCAGCTGACTGACAAGTCAGCTTAGCTGCAGATATGTGGCCTTCGAGGGGGCTGCAGATATGTGGCCTTCGCGGGGGCAGCAGGGTATGGGCGCAGTGAGTTGGAGGGCGAAGCGAATGGAGGGCCTCGGACTGTTGGCCCCCTCAGAGGGGGCCAACAGTCCGAGGCCCTCCAGTCGCCGAAGGGGGCCAACAGTCCGAGGCCCTCCAGTGGCTTCGCCCTCCAACTCACTGCGCCCATACCCTGCTGCCCCCTCGAAGGCCACATATCTGCGGCTACACCAAGTTTATGCTTTATCTGAGTGATGGTTCTGGAGGAGACAAAAATAGGAAAAACACACAAAAAATGATAAAAAAAAAAATAGAAAAAATCGAGGCCTCAACGATCCACGATTAAAAGAAGACTAATTTCTAAATTTATTTTGTATTTGAATTTGAATGAAATACACTGTTTCTTGTGAATAATTTGCCAACACTGTATACGGAAATTGACTGAAATATACCGATAGCATCCATGACCATCGCCCTAACCCATATATGGGTCTCTCCCTGTATTGAACAACCCCTCGTATAAATGACCACCTGGTTTGAAGGACCAAATTTAGTCACTTGTTTTTCTTTTATAATTTACCTCTTATGAACGACCACCTGTTAAACGTGACCAGCAACCATGCCAAATGAACAGATTTTGTGACCATATTATACAAATGGGGGGGAGGGTTACCTCGTTATTGGACCTGTTTACTTAACCGTGATTTGTGACTGAGTAAAAAATTTTGCATGCTGGGATATCATGGATCGTTTTCTGCACTAAACGTCATAATGATCGGCAGAAATTTCCTTGTGGTGGGAACTTGGTCGCTCGCACTCATGATCGTTCACATCATCCACCTTGAAATACTTCAAATCCAAATGCAGGGCGAATGTTTTCGACGCTCTCCGTAAATGTCCAGAACAATCTTCCGTCATTTCCCCGCAGATCAACAACCCACGTGGTCATCTCTTTTTTGGCATGCGAAACCTTACCTAACCCTGGCAGATACGAACAAAGCTACAGAAATATTATTTAGTGTTCTCATTTGTAATTGGATGACATTTTATGATGGAATATTTATAAAATGAACGATGATAACTTTCGCTGGATCAAAACCCCGATCAAGCACGTGCTTGCCTGCAGGACTCAGCGACCGACACTGACGAAGTGGGTCGATCCATTTTTCCCACGGTTCAGATCGAGGTAAACATGATGCCCAAAACACACGTGGTGGCAGTAAGAAAATGCCGAGTCTTACTTTGATCCATAACTTATGAACTACGGGGAGTTAGGCTCCATGGAACGTGTAGCATAAAGTTAAGGAAGTGAGTTATATCATCAAAACAAGTTTACGACAGTTAACTTTACGCTCATTACTTCGCAAGCGAAAGCTCCGTACGGGATTATGCATCAGCCCCATTGAGGCTGAGCGTAATGGAAAGACACAACTCAGGACCGGCAAATATTTTCAAGTTGCGACACACGTCTTTCACTACTTTCACCACCAAGGCAAGCGTTCTTTATTGAAATAAAGATTTTAAGGGTTGTAATGGTTAAATTTGATAAATCGTGTTTTTTTCCCCAAAGCATGTGTAATCGATCATGATGAACTGGTGGTTGCAGAAATTTGCGTACCTCGCTACCACCAGGGAAAGGCCGCCCAGGAACTGAGCTGTTAGTGTTCAGCTCGCGAGTGTGGGACTCCTCCAATGAGAGACCACCTGCATTATACGACCGCTTTTTGGTCTGCGCGCGGGTTGGTCGCTCAAGACAAAAGCGGGACTACTGTACTCTGATTTGTGCACTTTTTTCTTCTCACAGACGGTGAAAGTGTGGTTTCCCTCAGTGCCTCACCACGTCAGCCTCGTAGTCCCACTGCACCAAGCATAACACAACAGATTAAGTCGATCATCTTGTTTACTTCTTGAAACAGCGCCCATAAAATTTTAATCGAAAAGACCCGAAAAACTATATAGTGACGAATGTTCCAAAATCAATCAGGCTTCCCCGCCATCGCGTGTATGATGACATCTTTCATGATGAACAAACGAAGCGTCGTTGCGATGAAGTATTCTGCCAATTTGTAACATTTGTACGCTAATTAAGCTTTTATTACACAAAATTACCGCTCCACACTTTGTATCACAACCTCGTAATTAAAACCCACTTATTGTTGTCGCCAGTCCACTGTTTCCCTTCGTGTGCCCAGTGATGCGTCTATAAACGTAAACACTGGTCAACACGCAATATTTTTTTTTATTGCTTGAGGCCCGCCACCTGGCGGGCATGGCAAGAAATACAGACTACAGACCTGAGGTTACATCAAGATGTTTGCCGCAGGTCTGGAGAAAAAGAAAACACCAACCAAAGTGTACTAACTTTGATTGCTCATGTTACCATTTGACCTTACTTCCATGGCAGAATTAAAAAATTTTAATACCTGCTTTATGACAAAGTTGTCCCCATCATAACATATCAATATAATTGTGAGTTTGTCTTGGTCATCTAGGGACTCAAAGTTGTAGACTCTCAGTGAGTTAAAAAGGGTGGTTCGGAGTGTATTGTATTTTGTACATTTCATAATAAAGTGAAATTCATTCTCAACTTCTTCCCTCTGGCAGTGGCAGCATATCTATCATCTACAGGGGTTCTGCTGTATCGGCCTTGTTCAATATGCAGGTTATGGGCGCTGATTCTAAGTTTAGTTAGTGATTTTCTTTTCTGTATAGGGAGGTTGAGATCCAAATATTTTTCTCTTTCAAAGTTTGCTCCTTTTAGTTTACAGTAATTTCTCAGTTTGTTCGATTCCCTCCCCTCTCCATTTACATATTTTGACCAGTTGTCTGAATAGTTGGAGCACATTTTGTAGTACAGTTTTTTATACATATCCTAATATCAACTCCCCCAACATTTTCCCAATAGTTATGAAGTTCAAATTTTTGAAATAATGACTTCATGTGTTTGAGCCAGCAAATTCTATTTTGTTGTGTCATATAGTAATTTTCACGTAATGATTTAGAAACTAGGGTATCATCACTGAGGCTGTGCAGGTGATACCAATACTTAGCTGCAGCACATAGGCTGGTAATGAGGAGGGGGAAGGCACCAAGTTCACCTTTTACAGCTGCTGTGCAACTTTTCCGGTGGACTCCCAGGATGAAGCGACAAAGTTTCAAATGCACTTGTTCAGTGGGATTGCGTTCACAAATTTGCAAAAAGTTTTCATTATTAAGACTATGTAGGAGATAAGGGGCCCAAATTTCACTGGCATACGTAGCAATGGGCACAATAAGGCTTTTGAAAAGTTTCAGAGATACATCAATATTCCCGTGGGTATTAAAGTATTGCAAGTTAAATAGCGCTTTATTAGCTTTTTCTTTAAGTTTAGATATAGCAAGATTAAAAGTGCCAGCGGACGAAAATTCAATACCGAAATAACAGTAATTTTGAGTAATTTCAATTTGTGTGTTCTTATAATAAAAGACAAATTTTCTAATTTTTGCACCTCCCTTATTGAAAATGATAATTTTAGTTTTCTTGAGGTTAACGGTAAGTTTCCACTTATCACAATAAGCCTCTAGTTTGTGCATTGCCTTTTGAAGGCCCGAGCTGCTTTCAGATAGTAAGACAAGGTCATCTGCATAAAGTAAACAGTTTATGGGGCAGGAGTCAAGCCCGACAGGACTGCAAGTTTCATCAAAAATATTTGGGAGATCTCCGAGAAATAGATTGAAAAGACTAGGACTTAGTACACAGCCCTGCTTAACCCCAACATTAGAGGACAGTTTTTCAGTGTGGCCATGTTCAGTTTTGATTGAGTAAGACACTTCTGCATACATGTTTTGCTGCAGGCCCAAAAAGTTACCACCTATGCCACATGTAGTGAGTTTATAAAAGAAGGCCTGGCGCCATACTGTGTCGAAGGCAGACTTAAAGTCTACAAAGCACGAGAACAAGTATTGCCGGGGTAGCTTATTTATATATTTATCAATAATAGTTTTTAGAGTAAAAATATGGTCAGAAGTTCTACTGTTTCTCCTAAAGCCTATTTGATTGTTTGGAATGGTTTTGTGTTTTTCAGTGAAGTCTGTCAGTCGACTATTGAGCACAGAGCAAAGAAGTTTACTCAGATGACTGGATACCGCTATGCCTCTGTAATTCTTAGGGCTGTGCGCACTCCCCTTCTTATGGATTGGGAAAATTGAGTTAGTTCTCCAGCATTCTGGGAACTGTTGGTTTATAAGAATTAAGTTAAATAATTTAGTTAAGGTAGGTAATAGGGCTTGTTTACTGCTTTTGATCATTTCATTTCTGATACCATCCACACCAGGAGATTTGTTATTTTTCAGTTTAGAGATAGCTTTGCTCACTTCTTGGGTAGTGATCCTGAAGTTAAGTTCAGAGAAAACGAAGTTTTTGTTCTCACTTATGAAAGATTCCAGAAGTGGATCATGGAAGTTATCTGGTTGATTAAAAAGGTTATGGAAATGCTTCCACCAATTACTGGGGCTAATAGGGTTTACCGACTTCTTGGACTCACGCTCTATTAGTTGGTTATAGATGTCCCAGAACTGTTAAGGGTCTCTACCTTCCAAATTTTGAAGTTGTGTTATGAGTCCCTCTTGGAAGATTCTCTTCTTTTTATTTAGTAGTTTTTTTATATGATTTCGTTTATGTCGGTAATGATATAGTAACTGAGTGTTAAAGGGCTGAGCTCTAAGTCTACTGCACATTTGTTTGAGATCTTTGTAGATGGTCCTGCAGTCCTGATCATACCATTTTTTCCGTCGTTTCTTTTGTTTGTTTGATTTGTTAGTACGGGAACCTCTTTGTTTAATGTTAGCAACCTTAGCAGCTGAATAGAAAATTTTGTTTAGTTTTGCCACAGAATCATTAATGCTATTGGAGTCTGATTTATTAAGTAGCTGCGATAGTTCAGAAATCTGGGATTGGATTGATGTTGAGCCTAGTGCAGGTTGAAATTTAATGTCGTCCCCTTTAGACCATAAAAAGGTTGGGGCTTCCGAGTGAATAGTAAGTTCTTCAGGTTTAGACCAGGAGTACGTTCCAGTTGTGATACTACCAGATATCATACAATGGATAGACCTTGGGGTAAGCTTATGAACATGGAAGTAACTTAATTTACATAGAAGTGAGTTATGAGCAATCATATAATCTATGACACTAGGGGCACCTACATGATTGTAACAGGTTGGATAACCTCTACTATCACCTAGCAACCTGCCATTAAGAATTCTCAGGCCAGAGGTCTTGCAAATATCAAGCAGTTTCTTTCCGTAGGTATCAATATTGGCTGTATCCATATTGTTTCGATTATTGGGGGTATCATGGATGTAGTTGTCAGGCACAGGGATGTGCGGGCTAGAGTCTTGCATAATGAAGTCTTCTGCAAGTGCAGTGCGTGCATTAAAATCACCGCATATAAGACAATCACCAACAGCAGAATAATTTGCAATATCTTAGTCCAGTAATTCAAAAATGTCATCGCTTTTTTGGCTGTAGGAGGAGTTTACAGGGCTTACATATACGAAGGCGATGTATAAATCAGTTTGCATGTTGAAAAATTGTTTGCACAGTTTCAACCAGAGAATTTCTGAGTTGTATTTTGGCATAATTTTGATGCCTGGTTTGATACTGTTTCGAATGCATACCGATATTCCACCGTAAGCCTTTTTGGCTTTGTTAGGCTTTTTTGGGGAGTTAAATTCAATAAAGTAATTTTCCAAATTGGGGAGATCTGTTTTAGTTTCTGGATCTAAGTGTGTTTCAATAAAGCCAATGATATCTAAGTTGTCCACTTGCTCTTGGAAGTCGGTGTCGTTAAGTTTGCAAGACCTCTGATGCCCAATTCTTTGATACAAACCATCTACGTTCCATGCTCCCACTGTAATGGAAGAATGGACATTTGTTTTGGACATTGTATACAGGTCCAAAGTTTTCGTGAAACCAGAATGCTACCTCAATACTGAATGACATAAATTAAAATAATGAGTAAATGTATATGTATGTATATATGTACAAAGGGTGAACACACTAGATTAGCATGCATTAATGTTTAGAATCTATGGGCAGTGCAGTGTACATGCAGAATAAACTTGGACTAGAATATTGGCAGTGGACTAACCAACATATGATTGTCACACTTGCTATGAATGTACATACTGCGTACAGTCCAGAATGTCACAGTTCACCATGTGTAGGTTTGAAATCAAAAATGACACCCAGTAAAATGGGTGCCATTGGAATGCCAATAAGATACTGTATGCAACCATATATACCACTTATTGACCAGTACACCATTAAGTCAATACTCATCAGTTCCTTTGTGTATCTGGATTTCATCATATTAGATTCAGATGTCTCAACAACACATAACATAGTAGTAATTGTTGCAATGAATAGACTTTTGCATTTACACATGCAAGTTGTGTCCACAGAGTCATTGTTTAGTTGGTATTCACCAAGTATGGATTTGAGATCATAAATAATATTCACCAAAAAAAAAAAAAAGTATTTGAGTAATCATTGCAAGGTATAAACTTTTGCACTTACACATGCAAGTTCTGTGTTCACAGTGTCACTGACCACTTAATATTAAAAACAAAAAACAAAAAAAAACAAGTTAATGAGTATTGCAGAGCAATACATAGTCCCCCGCTCTTCGCCCACGAGGATTAACAGGTAAAATTATATTACAAGATGTCAAAAGTAACACACATTTATAGTCAGGACGTGAAAATACTGAACATTTACAAATCACTGTGACCCACATATTTGACCTGGTGACCTAGTTTTGCTTTATGGCACATTCTTAGATTAAGCTTCACATTTGTGTAAAATTTCATTAATCTAAGTAAAAGGACAAAAAAGTTATGGCCCGGACAAGATTTTGAATGGATTTCACAGTGACCTAGATATTTGACCTAGTGACCTACTTTTGCCATGTGACACAACAACTCCCCAGTAGTATTAAAATAATAAATTTGGCAGCTGTAGGTATTGAAGTAAGGGAAATATGGCATGGACAAGGTTTTACATGGAGTTTTTACTGTGACCTAGATATTTGACCTAGTGACCTAGTTTTGCGTGTGACACACTTTTAGGTCACAATACATTATCAGTAAAATTTTATAACAAGAGGTCAAAATTTTTTAAGAATTACAGTAAGGACATGAAAATACTGTACATTTATGTATTACTGTGACCCAAATATTTGACCTAGTAACCTTATTTTACTTTACAACACATTTCCATATTAAGTTTCACATTTGTGTAAAATTTCATCAATCTAAGTAAAAGGACAAAAATGTTATGGCCCCGACAAGTTTTTACATGGATTTCACATTGTGACCTAGATATTGAACCTAGTGACCTACTTTTGCCATGTTACACTCCAGCACCCCAAGAAGTATGCATATAACAAAGTTAGTAGCTGTAGGTATTATGGTATAAGAAATTTGGTGCTGACAAGGTTTTACACACAATTTTATAGTGACCTATATATTTGACCTAGTGACATAATTTCCCCTTATGACACACTTTTGGGTCAAGGTACATTATCATGTAAAATTTCATAAAAAGAGGTCCAAAAGTTAAAAAAATTACAGTCAAGACCTGAAAATTCTGTATATTTACATATCGTGGTGACCCAAATATTTGACCTAGTGACCTAGTTTTGCTTTATGACACTTTCTTAGACTAAGCTTCACATTTGTGTAACATTTCATGACTCTAAGTAAAAGGACAAAAAAGTTATGGCCCGGACAAGATTTTTCATACATATGTATTCTGTGACCCAGATATTTGACCTAGTGACCTACTTTTGGCACACGATACACCTCTATCCTGGGAAATACAAACACATTAAATTTGGTAGCTGTGGGTGTTATGATGTTGGAAATATGGCCCGGAGAAGCTTCGGACGGACGGATGGAAGGACGGACGGACGAGGTGCAAACCTATAGTCCCCCACCAAGTGGGCAGGGGACTAAAAAAAACACAATTATGCTAGCACCAATATGCGAACTTTATGGACTAGCACCTCTGTAGAAGTTTTAGGATATTGCATCCAAGGTTTATGCACAGGTCAAAGTCCCAGTCTGTATATGGTATGCTCAATGATGTCCAGGAGCTCTGACCGGTTTACTTTCCTATTGCATGTATTGTTGCTATGCTGTTCGTGTAGGGTAAATGGGGTTTGGTGGCGGTGTTGCACATTGTAGTCCTGTGTAGAGTGGTCGTGATAATGGTAGGAGTTTTGTCAGTTACTATAGTGATCGACATATTTTTGCAAGTCTCTAGATGGATAGTCTCCGCGGGAATAATGATCACTATGTGTACTATAATCTTCCCTGTATTTAGTTGAGTAGTAGTCGTCACGGTAATCTTCCCTGGTGTATCGTGATTTGTCACGGGGTTGAGAATGGACCCTTGGTCTTTCATCACGAAGATGCGGTCTTAGGTCATGATAGTCATATTTGTGTGTATGAGTCTCTGCCTCTGTTTTGTTTCGAGTGTGGGGTCTGTTATATGTCTCTTTCCCCCCTCTAGGATGGCTGGGGCGTCCTGATTGATCATATTGTGAGTAGTCCAGCATCCCCAACAGTGTGTTAGTTTTCTTCTTGTAGTTTCTGATGAGGGTGGCAGTCCCCTTTGTGGTAAGACGGACCCCGTCCTCAGAGAGAAGGGGGTAGTCTGCTACCCAAAAGTCTTTTTGGCAAGCCACAGAAATTTCGGGCAAACTATGTAGCCACTCATTCACACGGTGGCCTTGTCATTATAGGACTTTGTCTCGAGTTTTGTTTGCAGGTGGCGAGGCAAAAGTTCAGACAACTCAATGTCCACGTCTGGGAACTTAGCCCTGGTGACTTCTATCAGGTTTGATTGGCTGGTTTCCACATTTTTCACTGTTTGTGATTCTAAATCATTAGAGCCAATTTGGAACAATATACATTTAGGTTGTATATTAGTATTTAGAACATAATCAATGGCTCCACTCACAGTTTTTACCTTCAGAGTTTTGACAAAGACTTTCTTTGCTCTGTAGATTTGGCGGGGGTTGATCCGCGACATATGTGAGGAGCCAACCATTAGCAGATCAACTTCTCTGGGTTTAACATTGCTGTCGTTGCCTGCCGTTGGGTTTGTGCATCTGGTCTTTAGGACTACAGTGTCTTTGTTCGTTTATCTTGATCATCGCTTTCCTGATCTTGCAAACTTTTTTCAGTGGGACTGTCTACGTGCCTAGGCTCATCGTTTGGTGTGACTGTCTGTGGCACTTCCAGCGGAGGTTTGTCTTGTGTGACAGTCTCTTTTGCCCTGATACTTTGCTTGGATTCTGCGGATGTCGACGTCACAGAAGAGCCTGTTTTTCCTCCTGTATTGGTTAGAGGGGTAAACCTGTTGTTAGTGGCAAACGGTGACTCTATCTGGCAGTTTTCGCCACTGTCAATCTGCAAAGCCTGTAGTTGATCACGGCAATTGTCGAGATCGTTTTGTGTTTCAATGTGGGCCTCTTCCCACCTCTTACATTCTATGTTTTTTGTTTCGATCTCATTCTCGAGTCTTTTAACACAACTTTCGAGGAAGACGTTCCTTTCTTGTGCCGTCTTTAAGAGCTCTTTAGCCACTTTAAGTTCAATGTTGTCACTTTGCACGTTGCTGTTACCTGTTTTGGACAATTTGCCTTGCAATGCTTTTATTTTGGCAGTTTTAGTCTCTAAGAGCTTGTCCATCTCTTTTTTCTTGGTGGTTAACCTCTAAAGTCAGAGTATTTTTCTCTGCTGTGTGGGCCTTGTGTCCTTGGTTACGGAAGCAGTTGACTAGTTTTTCCTCGAGTCCCCTTATGAGTGAAATAACTTGGTGCAACGATGATTTTTCTTCAGGGTCTGGCCTACCATTCATGTGGATATCAGTGTCATTTCTCCCCAACGATGCCGAGGAGTCGGTTTCTTCAGTGCAGTACCTTGTTTTAAGTTCAGAGTCCCTCTGTACGTCGGAAATGCTCACTTGATCAGAGGCGAGGCACTTGCAGAAATGACAGGCAAAAGGGGCTTTGTTATCCTCAGCGGTTAACTTTTCAAATTCCTCTTGTGACAGACCTTCACAAGTAGCGTGGATCCATCCTAAGCATGATTCACAATGAACACAGTTAGTTTCTTCAGTTTCTTTTCCACATGAGATGCAGGGAAATTGAATTGTTGTCCTTGTATCCTCAGATGCATCCCTGTTTTCTACTTCACTTGTGGTAGAGCATACTTGGTTAACACCCGGCCTATCTGGGTCAAGGTCCATAATTTTCCCCAGGTCAGTGTCAATAAATTTGCCAGGATTTTGGCCGTTTATGAATGCGGTCGCTGTTGTGAGGTATATATTTAATGTGTACACACCTTTATCATCCGCATCTGATACGCAAATTGATCTGCTAATTGTAGTACTGTCTTTGCTCTTTGTTGAACCAAACGTTACATTAGTCATTGGATCGCGCTCTGCAACCATTTCAGTGGAATAGAACACAGCACACTGTTTTAGAAAGTGGGCAAATAACTCTTCAGAGAATAGTACTTTAGTCCCAGCCTCGGTACTCACAATTTCTAAACTCTGACTTCTATTTGCAACCTGTTTGGACGACTTAGATTTGTTGGTGTTGTGGGATGTGGTCATCTCAGCGTGGGCGTCGCCATCTTGTTTTCCTGGGGACGTGACACTGGGTGTAGCATGCGATGTCATTTTCTCGGGGAAACTGTCGCCAAAATCTGTCGATAACTGGTCAAAAGTTGTCCAGAATGGTTAGTTAATGATCTGTGTTTACTGCATGAGGTAGCTCTTCTCGGAATTAGAACATTTTGTGAAAAAAAGGAGAGCTGTTCAAAATTCCCTCCATCTTGTTTTAACACGTGTAATCATGACACGTGCGAGTCCAGTTCTTCCTTTGTTTCATGGTTGACCTTGACCTTGTTGACATGTGATAGCCTGGTGGCGACCGCTGTCACAGGACTGCAGCTCCTTTTCGTACAAAACAGTTCCTCGCAAAGTAACTCAAACTTTATATATTTTTACAGTAACTTGAATATTTTGTCCCTTTTTTTATTAAGGATGGTTTTTAAGAACATTGACACTAAATTCTGGCTCTGTCTGGCTGACTATAAACTTTGTCACATGGTACAAAATTATTTAAACCATCAACAAAAACTAGGGCAACTTTACGATTTCTGTAGCGGTCCTTTATGATTCTTGAAACGACCCCTCAACACTAAAATAGCGCTTTCTTTTAAAAAAAAGATATGACACAACTTAAATAAAACATGTTGAATGAACATTTTATTGGCTATTCTCACATCGTGCACACTTAAAATTGTTTTATTTCAGACATAATCCAGTGTTCTGGGGCGTATTGGTTACGTAACATGTACGCAAACGCCGGGATTTTCGCCATATAAATATGCAGGGGCCCCTACCCCTGCATAAAAAATTAAATATTGATGCGTTTGTTTTGTACTGATAAGAAACAGTGAATTTTAACCTGACAATGGGTTAACATATGGACTCATTTTTTTTTCATGAAAATTCCCTAAAATTACATAATAATTATAACATTTTCCAACTGAAATGCAATAAACTAAACAAAATATGTGTCATGTTACATTCTTGAAAGATATCCTTGCCTATTTGTATTTTACTATTGTCTGAAATAACCTTTGTGACCTGCAAACCCGTATAAAAATGAAATTTGCATGTTGCCATGGTAACGAGGAAGGGGTCCACATATAGGGTGGACCCTGATATTAAAGGATATTTTGGGGGTGTGCATAAGGCTATCTTGGGAGAAAATTAAATTTTGTGCATTTCTTGACTATGTTGTGGTTTACAGGTAACTTCCTCAAGACAGACACAAGTATATATCCAATTTATTTCCATTGTACATGTAATGAACAAAAATAGAAAACAAAGAAACAGTCAATGCTGCCATTTTTTTGTGAAGAAATCCAAGCATGCCAGTAACGAGGAGTCTTCCAGGAATCACAGCAAGTCCACATAGTCATTGTCTATCCCCAGACCCTGGGGAATGCCAGTATTAGCTTGTATCTGTTGTTGTACCCTTACTATAATGGTCTAAGTTGCGCGTCAGTCTCTGTTGCTGTGAGCTTAATAAAGTCCTTGTTCTAGATACACCACTGGTAGGAATGCTAACAAGTTCTGCTTGCATGACCTGCAGAGATGGCCGCTGGCTATAGTACATCAGTTCTTTCCTTTTGAACATTTTGTTTCCAATAATCCCACCTGCAATAGATAGCCAAATGAAGAATTTGTTTAAATTTCCACCAGGGGTATTAATCATGAGATATATTGCTATGGACCTTAATACTCTCCATCCAGTGATTGGGTGGAATCTAAATCCCACGATGGTCATAAAATCCACACAATGACTGGATGGGGCGTATTAAAGTCTATTCAATCATGGTTAGACTTAATCTAACTCTAATAATTACCCCCAATTCAGCACTTTTCGCATAGTAGGCCAACACAGGTCTACCACTACCAGTCACGCAGCTGATCGAGCAATGTGGCACTTCATTACAATCACTACGCGTAGTGCCAAATTACGGCAATGAATTTAAGTGGTTGTAAGTTAACATAAGCAAAGAGTTCCATTGATTTTACCAACCTCAGAGCATCACACACACATACAAACCAGGGTTCATACAGCTTAGCAGCTTTCAAATTCAAGGACTTTTCCAGGACTTTCCAGGACCTTTTTACCAAAAATTCAAGGACTTTCCAACTTGATTGATTTTTCTTTTTTGTGTCATACTGTCTATTTTTGGGGTTTCTATACTGGGAGGGGAGAAAGAGATCAAGCTAACCTAACTTTTGCAAGAAGATATATTCATGGATATATAAAATTCAAGCACTTTTCAATGACTTGATTGCAAAACCTTTGATTTTCAAGGTTTTCAAGGCCTTAAAAAAGCAGGTAGTAAATTCAAGTACTTTCAAGGATTTCAAGGACCTGTATGAACCCTGAAGAACACTGTTGGACTGTGAGTAAACACTGTGTTCAACTTCAACATCACATTTTGGAATCGATTAATAATGCTAGGTAGTGGAAACAGTAGGTCAACTGTTTCAAATGGAAGTTTGCAATTCTGTCAACAGATGGCACTACATGTATATAAACAAAGCGTTCAGGCCTGCCTCAAAAAATTTAACACCCCAAACTGTTTGCTTCAAATTATAAGCATAGAAACACAAAGTTATATTTTCTTTTGGATAGATAAATATTATTCATCCTCATAAGACAAAAAAAAAAGTTCCTTATAAATTGCTGGATGGAGCCGTGGTTAGTGCTGACACTACCACTGGTCAAAGATCAAAATGCAGCCATCTGATTGGCTGTTACCCACTGCCCATGATAGAATTTCTGGTATACATGCCTAAAATTAACACTTCCAAGTTTGCAAGGTTACTTTAACCTCACAATGGGTAACTGCAACAATCTCATGCAGGACACATACAGTTCACCAATGTAGACATTCTCTGGATGATTTTTGTACACTTGTACCTTTCTAAAATAACAAAGTGTGATGTACCTGGTATCATAATTGTGACTGGCATATTTTAACTACAGGTCTGAAATTTCAAAATATAGAACCTTACATGCTCAAGAGTGGGACATTGTGTTGATCTTACAGTTGACAGCTGCTAGACTAGAAAAAGAGCAAGCAAAACTACTCAGCATTTTTCTCATTAATATTTGTCATAAATGAGAAGATACTACAACGTTTGTTCACACCTGCAACATTTTCTTTATTCTATTAAATTTTGAAAATATTCCACCATAGCAGTCTACTTTTCAATGCTAATCTGATACATGGGTCCACATTTCTATGCCAAGTATCATCAGGGTGAAAAAATTCCATCCTGGGTTTGCTTGTCTGAGGACAAGTGCCCCTATGTTTTACATGTTATTTTTCTGAATTTTTACTTGTCCCTCTTGCATCAAACTTTACTTGTACCCAACAACAGGATATAGCAATTTTCTCACCTTGTCACGACTGATGAACAGCTCAGAACTGAACGCTGTCAAGTATGTGGGTCAGTGTGTGCAAGCCAAATCATTAAATCATGCTGACTGTTGTATCACAAAGCAACTTATAAAATGCTATGTATTCAGTCTGGCAAACACTGGCAGATTTTCTCCTAGTCCAGGAGCTGGTAATTGACTCTTGAACACACAGTAAACAGAGAATCTGTCACTGCATTACTTGGCTCCCTACAATCCAGGTAACTGAGACCCAGATATCTTTTTAAATTTCATAAAATGTCCCACCAGACATATATACCATTGTATAAATTTTGATTTATTCATTTTTGAGATATACAATATAGCTGTAACAACAGTGACAGCATAGACATTCCAATGGAAAACATGGTCTCTAACTGAAAGTGGAAAGGCATTTTAGAAATCCTTTGAAAATCGGTGAATTTTTCAAATATGTACTTTCGAAAATCGAGGTAACCCAAACTATAGAAAACTTAATTTTGACTTTTCATAACTGAAAAATAAATACTAATGAAACAAGGCTTAAAGCCTACAGGTGGGGCTTTTTGGTGTTTTTCCTTTGTTTTGATTAGAGCCTGAACATATATTTACATGTATAATATTCTGTCCATGGGGTGGCCTCTAAATACTTTTGTAACATGACTATAATACAGTGGTCCCTGCTTTGAGAGACCGCTGGCATCAAAGACCAGTTGCCTTCTAAGCCCACATTTCTCAAGTCCCTAGTGCTATCTTTCCAATGTTATTATACCTGCATTGAGAGACCACAGTTGTTGATTTACATGTATAATAAAACAAAATGGAACACTGTTGATTTATATGTAAATTACTTTTTTTATTCACAGTGTAAAAATAACTCTAAGTGGTAATATGTCTTATTATTCTAACATCACATATAACAAGATAATTTTGTTCTGTTGCTTTTGCAAGTTGGGATACATTTGTATAAACCAATCTTGATATAAAACTACATGAATGATATTGCTTTTAATCATATACATATAAATGTACATGTATATGATTGGGTACATTTGTGAATAAATATTCATGGCTATTATAGTAAGATCTGTAAGACCTTAATATGAATATTTTGTTAACATTTCAATGCATGTAGGTTTGTGTATGATCAAAAAAAAATTATTTCTAAGGTGGGAGCAAACATATTTTGGAGATCGTTTATGCGCATGCATAATGTGTTATGACATATGTAAAGCAGCCACAGTGACGTATCAAAAGACCTGTTGCTGAAGCCACTGCGAAGAGGTGGATCTAGAAGAAGACCTGAGGATAACTCGGCAGTTTCACAAGTAACTGTGTGTTTTTCCTAACTTGTTCTTTTACATTGTGTATAATACACGAGCGAAGATGTGTTTGTATAAAATTTGACAGGTTCTCTGCCACTTGCGGTGTCATCGCATCAATATGGTATATATGCGGTCATTACCATGTTGACCATCAAATGAACATTATGGCGATGTCGCTCATCACAAGCACATGCTTTTGAATATCGGTGCATTGCTCACAAATTAAACTTGATGTGTGTTTTGAAGTCTTATACTGAGTTATTATTGTATGTCACTTGGTCTGCTTTATTGATTGCGTTCAATTGATTGTGAGATTCTGAGATAAATCAAGATCTAGGTCATGGATCCGAACGAGAAGTGGATGTTTGTAAACATTGCCATGCTGATACTGTCGACATTTTCAGTTCATGTTTTAAATGACCTATCACTCCGTGCTGTACTCAACCTTGCGCTCGTTAAACCACTTTTTTTGATGCTACAACTTTTTTTTCTTCGATTGATATACTATAAAGGGAAAAGGTGCGCCAGAACAGTCAGGGAGAGATGGGAAAAGTTGTGTTTTAATGGGAGGGAAAATGGCATCAGTGAAAAATTTTGGAGCAAAGCAAAACTTATATAATTTAAAAGTTGGTTTGATTCATTTGCTTGTTGAGCTTTAGATTTGTCTCATCGTAATCATTCATAACTTGCTTTTTTTGAACGATCAGAATAGAGGTTAAAATGTATGTATATATGTATATATATATATATGTATATATATATATATGCATATTTTAAGTGTGATCAAAACCCCATCTTCTGCTGGGGTTTGATGGACTTTAAAAAATCACATTCTATTCACCCACTTTAAACCACTTTACATATTGCGCCAAAACAGCGTACTTGCACAAGACTCGTAAGGGGAAGTGATAATTTGATTACATTTTCTCGTAGACTTTTTTGATCACTGTAACAAATGCTCAATGGATTTTTCCGTCTGATGCATCTTTGGATGTGTTCAGACTGGAAACTGTCTGGATATGCAAAAACCCACGGAGAGACTCATTGAGCTGACAAAAGCTCAAAGTTCAAAGATTTGACATCACATTCACGCACAAATACAAGCAAGATACGGAACTTCTTTAAACAGAAAGGTCCTGATAATGTGCATAGATCAATAAAGAATATCTATATTTTACATCAGCAATGAGCAGTAATACCAGTGTTACCATTAAGAGCACAAATGAAAGAAAATAACCTACACCTTTTTAAAATCTGTTTCTTGTTTGCACCAGAATACATAACGTTCGCCGTATGTGCGCCGTTGACACACTCTAACAGTTAGGCATTTTCAGCTAACAGTTAGGCATTTTCAGCAGTTGTTAAGAATAAAGTCTGGTCACAGATCAGGACTATTAATACAACAGGAATAGTTTCTGGTTTTCAAATATAGTACTTTTAGGTCTACAATGTACTATGTACATGAGAGGTGGTCTCCTTACGGAGCCCCACCAACAAATTCCTTGATACCTTTTCTGAGCCACATAGGCACACATAAAATCTGTGGAAAATTAAAAAAAAATATTGGAAATATTAACAGGTATTTCCACATCTTTACTGAGGTCTGATATTTGACATATTTGCCACAAAGCTCAACATTCATCTAATATTTAGATGACAGAGCTAAAAATACTATATAACTTAGAATCTTTAGGTTGTGTCCATTCCAAAACGTATACTTCTTTCATGTTTCCAATAAAATTAGTCACTCTATGAATTCTGATAGGTACATGTAGTCAACAGTTATGAAAAACAATTTGACTGAGAAATGTAAATGAGACTTATCAAGATCACATGCCCCAGGTCAACAGCTTTCCTTGGCATGGGTTGGGCACTTAGTGCCCAACCCATGCCAAGGAAAGCTGTTGACTCAGTCTTAATTCAAGGGGGAAAGGGTTAACCCTGAGGAACCTACTTCCAATGTACTGGCATTGTTTCCCCATTACAAATGACCAGCAAATGGATGGTCTGAACAGCTCATCCTCAGCTGAACCTTGATAATTTCAACCAAAAATAAGTCTCCTCCTTTTTCACTGGTACACAGAACCATTTTGTGCAATTTCAAACTCACTGGCAATATGTTTTCATGAAGGAATATTTGTAAGATTTATACAAAACATAAAACAAACAAAAAACAAAAAAAAAGGGCTGTGTGAACAGCGCATGCTCAGCTGACCTAGAGATTCATCACACTTGTAGCTCTGTGAACTTGGAATAGAATCAAGGTCACCCATGTACTGATTAATTCTGAACATTATGGAAGAACACTAGCATGTACAACATCAAGGTCCCACGTCAAGTAGTTCTCAAGTTATAGTGAAGAGTAAAGTTTATGTATGTTACACTGTGATCCCAGAAATGAGGTCAAGTTCACTCCTGTACTGTCTAAGCATGACCTTTACAGAGAAACATTAACATGTACAACATCCAGGTCCTAACTCAAAACAGATCTCAAGTTATCAAGTGAACAGTAAATTTCATGTCTGTTATTCTGTGACCTTGGGAATGATGTCAAGGTCCAAACAACACTGGAACATGACCAAGTACGTGTACACACTTATATATACAAGGTATATCCCTACCTAATTTGACACAAACATGGCCAAAATTATTTAAGTTATAACCATTATAAGAAATCTTTTCACAATCTTTTTTAAAGATTTAAAAAAAAAAAAAAAAAAAAAAAAAGGAAAACAAAATCAAAAATCACTGGCGCCTGACCACTTGAACAAACTTGATAGAGATTCACTCAAGGTACATTGCCACGAAGTCTGAAGTCAATATGACTGCGAGTTTCTTCAGAGAAATCCAAAATGTGAATTAGCATTACAATGCCCATGGACTTACATGGTTATCAATAGGAAAGTGCATTTACCAATAAAAGTACTGTAATTGAAAATTGAAAAAATTGTTAAAAATCAGGAATCCACAGCAGTGCCACATAGTGAACAACTTTGACACTTTCAGAAGGAGCATATGCACAAAGTTTCAGTATAACCTGAATGAGGGTTCTGTAGAAGAAGGCAAGAAAAGCAAAAGCACACACACAAAAAAAACCATAAAAAACTGCAATTGCATCTGGTGAACGAATAAGAACAAGGAGTCCCTAGGAGTGGTCCTGTGTGATATCAAAGCAATTGGGTGAGCAGTTTCGGAGAAGAAGATTTGTTAAGATTTGCTCCACAAGAAAAGAACAAAACAAGAGGATCATGATGATCCTATGCTCTGCTGACTGGAATCTGCTTTTACAGTATTGAGAAGAAGTTGCACATGGAAATGCAATGGTGCAACATATTGTAAAGATTTAGAGTAAAACTTGTGAAAAGCTAATGTTAATTATAAAGAAAATATATCTTACAAAATTTGAACTTCCAAATAAAGTTACCTAAAGGGTAAATATTGTAAAGCTGAGCTTCCCGTAAATGTTAGATCTAGTCTGTGCCAGCCTACAACAGATTATTTGGCAGCCAAACACACAGGTAGTTAAAAGGAATAATTAAAGTGCTGTTTCATAAACATCGATTAACACCAGACTCTCCCTCTCTGCCATATGTCAAAATATCATTGAGTGGTAGAGGGCCATCAAAAGGTCATTAATTACAGTTACCGTATGTTTAAAGATACACGGGAGACTGAAAGTCTCAGAAGTGTGGGTGTTTACTGACAGATACTAATGAGTGTGTGGCCATTGAAACTTCATGAGCTTGTTTGTGCAACTGGCCTTTCTTCAAGTTAATAAAACCTGTGTACTAACTGAATAAACGAGTTTTTACCATCTAAACTCCAAAGAGTCGGGTCATTCTTAGCAGCTCCCACTGCTTCTGCATATTTTGAAGGAGGCAAGAATTTAAGTCTTAGAACAGTGAATCTCTGACGCAGGTCAGCTCGTGTGCGTACAAGCCCGAAATTAAAACACAATAGTAAAGGGACGGAAGAACTTTACAATATGCACTGTATTCCCACATATACATATACAGTGGCAGTACTCACTTACAGTTGCAAAGTTTGATATCCCATTACTTTGTCAAATATTACCATGTCCATATTGTTTCCACAAACTTTCATTGTCTAAAGTCCAACTATATTTTGATACATTTTTAAGAAATTCTGTTGAGCCGTTCTGGAGAAGAAGAAATAGCCTTACACACAAAAATTCATAAATCAAGAGGCCCATGGGCCTAATGCTCTGTTGGCATCGTGGCTATATTGCACCTATTCATTTCAAAGTTGTGAGTCCTCAAGTGGCTTCTTAACATATAAAGTTTAATGTAAAAAATGTCCACCATATGGCGCTTTGTTCCACATGTAACAAGTCAGCAGAGCTAAAAATTCATTAAAAATTTAAAAAATCACTGGAGCCTGACCATTTGAACAAACCTGGTAGAAACCCACACAAAGTACATTGCCACAAGTTTGAAGTCAATCTGGATATATGGCTTTGGAGAAGAAGTCGAAAATGTGAATTAGCATTAGAATGCCCAGAGACTTGCATAGTAATCAATGGAAAGCTGCATTGACGGATAACTACCCAAATTGAAAAAATAAATCGTTAAAAATCAGGAATCCACAGCAGTGCTACTTAGAGAACAACTTAGTTTGACCCTTCCACAAGAAATATATCCCCAAGTTTCAGCTAAATCTGAGTGAGAGTTCTGGATAAGAAGTCAAAAATAGCCAAACACACAAAAAATCATAAAAAATTATAAAAAACGCAGTGCCACCTGGTGAACAAATTCAGAACTAGGAGTTCAACTATTGCCCTACCACACTTGTATGTTAGCCTTTCCTAAATCTATAGATCAATATAATCTATTAGTGTCTTGGAATGAGTGTTGTATTTTATCAGTATTGTTTCATATATATGGAAACACTTCAAACGAGTTTTATATAGCTTTTTGGTGTCATAGGTTTTGTGGCATAGTTTTCTGCTAATGTATAAAACCTGTCCAATGACCACACCATAGGCTATATTCTCTGGAAGGTTCCCAGTGATATCAGGATTGAAACTATGTCACATTTGAATTGTTCTCGTTTATCAAAAATCTTTATCACATACTGTTTGCTTTATATCCCTATTTCACGTTCAAGGACAGTCCGGACGGATGGATGGTGGATGGCTAGTAGCAACATAAGCTCAGCTGACTGACAAGTCAGCTGAGATAAAAATGAACACACACACAAAATATATATATATTGCAGGATGATGAATTGAACAAACTTGGTAGAGACCCACCAATGTGAGACCCCCACCATGTTTGAGGAAGGAAGATCTGGCTGACAGTTTTGGAGAAGTTGAATTAGTGAAGAAACATTGCAGTCCCCCACTTACTTGCATAGTTATCAATAGGAATGTATGCATTAATCAAGTACTCAAACTAAAAAATTGCTAAAAAATCAGGAATCCAAAGCATAACCAAATGGTGAAAAAATTTGTTTGACTTTTCCACAAGCTATATTTCTACCAAATTTTCAGCACAATGTGAGGAACAGTTATAGAGAAGATTTTGATAGTAGCTTCAACACACAAAAACATTTGAGTAAAAAAAAAAGTTGAAGTACAATCTGTTGAATAAATTTAGGGCTAAGGGTGCCTAGAAGTGTCCCCATATGCAAATTTGAAGCAACTGGCAAAGCAGTTTCATGACAGATCTTTTCTGAAGATTTAGCGCCCCCACCCCACCCCCCCAAGAAAAAGATAAATGCAAGCCCAAAATTTCCAAATATCATTGAACTGTGGACAACTGAACATAATTCTCATCAGTCAATAGCTTTCCCCAGTGCCTTGTGTGAACTCAGAGGGCACTGGGAAAAATTTCTCGTCTCGTGACACGGGAAGCAGGTGTTGCATAAAAGTGTATCTGACATGCCCGGTTGACTCAGGCCTCCAATGGGTTAAATGTGTATATTCCATACTTTGTACCTACCCATTATAATGAGTTGGGGCACTCTTTTGGTTGCCTGAATCAGTCCCTTCAGGTTCTCTTCGGCACTAAAAGCATACATATTTTTCTCTTCTATCAGTGGTTGTAAGTTGGCCCACCGGGTGTTGGCTATAGCTTGCCTGTTAAAATAAAAAAAAAGTACATAGTAATGGAGTACAAGTGGCACTGTGGGTAACTTCCCTCCTCGTATCTACATTCTGCAGGTAGAGATACCTGGGAGATAAACAAACCTATTTCATCGATTGGTTGAAAATTTCATGTGACACAGGAATCTGGTCTTGCCACCATGGAGAAAGTGTATTTGACATGCATGCCCTATTGCACAGATCTTTTAACATTTGATTTCTTTCAACACAACCCTTAGTTTGAATTAAGAATTCATAAGAAATGTAGCAAGTCAATTACATGCTTATAAAGTCATCCCCATCCAGTAGGGATCTCCCACCTTTTTTCTTTTTGGGTGCATATGTGTTTTTGTTAGAATTTTCAGCTGAAACCAAGTTCATTTTGCACTACATTCCAAATTAAAATTCACTATGTTCATCATAACTGATACAGAATCTTCTTTATGAAAGCAAAAGATCTTCCCATTCCTTATCAAAGGATGCTGACAGTAGCTATAGGCAGCAGAACCCTGCTTGGTGAACTCATTCATCTCAGGAACATCAAGGTGCTTACATTTGTACTTTGTGACAGACCAACAAGTATCACAGTCATTTTAAAATGGACACTGACGATTAGCTGATTTACATCATTTATAATACTATAGTGAAGCCTGTAACTTCTCACAGGCCCTAATAATAATGGCAAATGTCCTACTTTCTTTAAGTGACACACACTTTGAATGCATCTAAACATGACATGGCTTTTTGTACCTTTCAGTGTTAAAGAGTAAAACTGTAGTTAACAATATAAAAATGTTTGATCGCTTGACCTTATATGGAACCAGTGTGTATATCAACTGCAGGTAAAGAAGACAAAGTGTATGTCAAAGCATAGATCCATTTCAGTATAAAACATGCCACAGCTTGTATGTACCTCTCTTACAAATGCACTTTTCTTTTAAATAAGATACTGTCAATAACCTACGCAGAAACAAGTCAGCAAATACATTGATAAACATAGATAAAATAAAATCAAATGAAATAAAATAAAATAAAATAAAATGAAATAAAATAAAATAAAATAAAAAATAAATAAATAAATAAATAAATAAATAAATAAATAAATAAATAATTTCGAGAAACTTTTCAAATACATTTTCATCTGTTGCACTTCCATTTTCACATATTCATGCAATCTGACAAATCATGTGAAAAATATGGAGAAAATTGACATAAAATGAAGGCTGTTTATAGTTTTATTTGACAATACATTGTACCACTGTCTTTTGTGAAGTGGCCTTGTGCCATCTTTGTGGTTACAGTTGTGACCCCCAATGTGGAAAAGAAAAGCTTGAATTTGCCCTTTAATCGTCAGGTGACAGAATATGCTCAAGTCCATATGTAAAATAATTTATGGGCTATCTCATGTTCTTTAGCTCATTACATTTACTTCACTTGACTGGTGTGGTATGATTGTGCTGCTTCAATGATTTGTAATTATTTTGATGTATTTTGAAGTTTTAATTTTACCCAGGAATAGGAGTGTTCAGTAAATTATTAGTATTGTGTGTACTGTAGTCTGGTTTTGTTTTACCTTTAATGTTTTCCTATTATTTTATGTTTACTGTTGTGTTTATTCCTGGCAGAACAATGTTTTTTGTACCTAAAGTTTGATGGAAAACAAAGTTGACTGTATTCTATATTATTAGTATAAGGGGGGCTGTTATGACTGGTCCCTTGAGGGCAGCACTTTTCCTCTTTGGTAATCATACATGCACTACCATGCAGTGCATTATGGCTAATACTTCTTTATATACTCATTTACTCAACTGCTTCTATTAGGCCTATATAATCCCAGCTTTCGTTCAATCTGTACATTCCATTGTAATTATGGAAAGTTCCTAGTCAAATAAAAAAGTCTGCTGTGAACACTTTTAACTCATACATACTAACCTGCACATTGGTGTATCATGACGAAACAGAAGTAAGTGCTGCCATCCCATGGCAAATACCAGAACTAATACTGCACACCAAAAAAGTCATATCAATTTTTACTGTCCAATTTTCACCACTTACCTGGCAACAGGGTTTGCAAATACGAGCAAAGTAAGTCCATTATTAATGAACTTATTCCTTAAGGCTATCACTTCATTCTGGGACATTGACAAGCGCTGAAATTGTATGACCATTTCTCTTGTGTCAAAGGTTTTCCTACATTCACCGATCAAAACTTTCTCGTACAGATTTTCCTGCAAAGATAAACAGACAATTTTTTTATTGTCTGGAGTAGTGATATTTTAGAGACACATTCATATTTGTTTAAATAGTGGTACAGTGAAACCTCATTATAACAACACTCAGATGTCTGACATATTCATTATAATGACACAATTTTTGAATGGCAAAAGTTCACTTTCTTTGTTCTTTGATTCTTTTATCTGACATATTCAGTTATCTAACACATTTCTAAGGGAACAGATGGTGTCATTATGACAAGTTTTCATTGTACATATATACATGTATTTATGTGGTCATCAAGCCTGAGACAATATAGATAACCCAATTACATGCTCCATGTTCCATAACCTACAAGTGTCATATTAACATTCATGTTCCAACACACCTAAGGCCGAGACTTTCTAAGACATAAATACAAGTCCAAACTCAAATCTCCTTTGCCAGTCTTCCTGATGATGTGAATTGTAATCGAGCTTTAGAATCAAATCCACCCTTAAACAGGCCCATTACTTTTTACTGTTTTTCTTAACTTGTTAAACTAGGGGGAAGAGATTCAGATATAATCAATATGGGTGTGGTAGATCTGGATCCAGGAGGATGCAGGGGTATATATTACTTATTTAAAGAGAAATAAATAATAAATTTTTATAAACATTTGTCAATTCAGTAAAGATTTGTGTACTAAATGAACCCTTTTACCTCCGTGATGTCATACCTGATGAAAATGCCGGAAGCTCTGTAACTTCTCTTTAACTTTAAGTAATATACTTACCCAACTTCAATAAATATTCGCTCCTTCCCGTGAAGAAGGTGAACATATCACCGAAACTAGTCGGGAGTTAAGGGAGCCACTTATTTTAGTCTACTTTTGTGGTCATAGTTTTTTGTTTTCAGTACATGTGCTAGTACCGTTGGTACTGTCATCATACCATCTACCTTAACTTGTTACGAAAGATTGCACAATGGGTAAGCTTATTATATATCATAAGACAAAAGGTTTGTGTATATACCTCTGGAGGTGCACATTTGGTCTGTTCTAGCATGGCATATTTATAGCATACTTTCAATGGGTCATGTACTGTGGAGGGATAAATAGGTTGCGTGACTATTTCCATGAGTCTCCTTTCCTGGTGTGATGGTTTTGGGCGCCTGAAGTTAATCTTCCCTCGGTGCCTACACTGTATCCATGGCGTAACAAACAGTAAACCTGCAAAACAGACAAAGTCTTACGTGGTATTTCTCAAATTCAGAAGTTGCATCTAAATCAGGATTCTACAATTCTGTGAAGTCCATTTGTCCTGGGACAAGTACCTCTATCTCTGGCATGCTAGTTCTTTCAAATTTGACTTGTCCTGCAAAATAGGACATGCGAGTTGTTAAGCCTTGTTAATTCATGATCAAAATAATGCATTTAATGTATTTTTTACATAGATCTGTAATTCTCAGAGACTCCAACCCTCCCGTTTTCAGCGGGAGATCTCCCATTTTTTGCCCTTTTTCCAAATTCTTCTTTTCTCCCGATCAGAATATGTTTTCTTCCGCCCAGATAAAAAAATGGATGAGGTAAAAAAAAATCATCAAAATACACCATTTCAACTCCCTTTTTTTTTCAAAATTTTCTCACCCAGGAGGGGGCGCTGCCCTCCCAAACCCGTCCACCAGTACAGTCGCTGCGCTCCATCACATCTCCAGTTTCAATGGTACTCCAGGAGGGAGAATCTCTAGTTTGTATGAAGGTGCGGGTTGGAGTCTCTGAATTCTAGTTCCACTTCATACCACCAGTGACACCAGCATGATGCCATACGTCATTGGTCCGTGTAAGGTTTATGTACTGGTATACTGATACATGTGGACAAGTTCGTATGTAGTGTCTAAAATGAAAACATCATTTCCTGAAACATATTCCCTCCATGACCTAGAGAAACTAGGTGAATGTCATCCATATTATGCAGCATTCAACATCTACATGACACACGTGTGGTACATTTGGTATCATTCGCCTTGATTTGATTTAGACATATTTTATTCTTTCGAAAGCGATTGGGGAACAGGGAAACCCTATATTAACGGTACCCCTCTCGCAGAGAAAAAGACAACGGATAAAAAGGACGTAGGTGTCAACACAGAAACATACAAAAGAGAGACAGTTACAAGACAGGGACAGCCAGTGGGGAAGGAGTTAGTGCTATGTAAAACTGCAGCTAATGTAAAGGCTACCAGCACTAACAGGAGAGAACTTATAGTCTCTCAGTTTGCTCAATATATTAATGAACTGCTGCAAAAATAATGTAGTTATCATCGAGAGAACAGTTTTTGTTACCATAAAGAATAGTTGTTGTAGTAAACGGTGCTATTGGTATAATTTTACTGCTGAGGTCAACCCTATAATTTTGGTATAACGGACATGTAAAAAAGTAATGCAAGAGTCTTCGATACCCATACCACACGAGCAGAGAGGCGAGTCAACGACGCCAATTTTAAACAGATGCGAACTGAGATGACTGCAGCTCAGGCGCAATTTGTATGCTTGATGGCAGTAGAATGCTTGCCAAAATACAAAAGTTCTAAATATTGGATGGGTTGTTTGGGAATAGGTTTTAATTTTGACTTGAACTGGCCAAGTGAACTGGCATTACGTATGTCACAGGGTAACTGGTTCCACAGTCGAACAGTGGATTGGAAGAATGATTTATCATATTAGGATGTTCTTGCTCAAAAGGGATAAATGTTTGGACGATTACGGGTATCATGATTCGCAGCTAAGGGAGGAGCATCAGGAAGAAGATCACGCAAATACGAAGGAGTCAGGTTATTAACAATTTTGTACATGATAGAAAATTTAGCTTTTTCCCTTCGTTCGGCGAGTGTTTCCCAAGGGGACCAAGGACAGAGCCTTGAGGAGCCCCAGCATTGATTGTGCGCCAGGTGGAGCTATGACCTTTAATGAGCACACGTTGTTGTCGCTCTGACAGATAACTTTGAAACCAAGCTAACAATTTACCAGATATACCATTTTTCTCAAGTTTATGGAGTAATGCAGAATGCCATACTTTATCAAAAGCCTTAGTCACATCCAAGAATACTAATCTTACGTCTTTTCGCATATCGATAACCAGGCAGAGCTCGAGGTAAAGTGACAGAAGTTGGTTGACCGTAGAGTCTCCAGGTAAAAACCCAGACTGGTGCAAGGAAAA
Source organism: Hermodice carunculata (assembly GCA_964020975.1). Taxonomy (NCBI): domain Eukaryota; kingdom Metazoa; phylum Annelida; class Polychaeta; order Eunicida; family Amphinomidae; genus Hermodice; species Hermodice carunculata. The sequence continues at coordinate 2,270,064 of OZ026618.1, forward strand.
AACAAGGTTATCATGAAAGAAGTTAAAGACATGTTTAAAAATGATTTGTTCCATAGCTTTGCTCACACAGCTATGAAGAGATATAGGCCTATAATTTGTACAAAGTGATTCTGAATCTTTCTTATGAACAGGTATGACATTTGCCCTTTTTCAAGAAGAAGGAAAAGAATTTTGAGTTAGGGAGAGATTACAAAGTTGCGTCAGAGACTAACATATGGATGGTGCAGCTTCCTTTAACAATCTAGGACTAATTTCGTCAGGTCCAGTGGCCTTAGATACGTCTATATTGTTTAGTATGTCCATAACCTCATTTTCAAGAATATGGACATTAGCTAAGGTATGAGTCAAGGGCTCTAGATCAAGGGGAGGTAAAGTAGTCGACGTAAGAGTTGACATTACATTGACTCAAGAAAAAGGAATTAAACACCTCAGTTTTAGAAAAACTATCAGATATGCACTCGTCATTATGTAATAAAGGAGGGATATTTGAACAGTGGTTTCGATTCAAAAAGTACTTGACAGTACGCCATCAAGTTTTCTTGTTGGTACCTGAATTGCAGAGAAGTGCACTCAGCTTAGAATTGTACTGTTCTTCATCATTTTGAAGGTATTCTTGATAATTGTTTCGGAGATACCTGAAATGTACCCAATCATCAGGACGATCGTGCTTTTTCGCCTTTTTGTAGGCCCTTGCAACCCCCCTCTTAAGACACCATAAATTGCCGTCATACCACGGTAAATCATTAGGCCTTATAGTAACAGTTTTGCTTGGGATACACTGTCGAGCAATATTTAAGAAGGAATCAGTCCAGGCTTCACAACATATGTCTACATCGTCTGACAAAAAACACGTGTCCCAATTAAAGTTTGCAAGGGAATTACGAAAAAGACCAAAATCTGCTTTAACATATTCCCAAATAAAGCGGTCATAAGCAATCTCACGTTTGTATTTAAGCGATAATTTAGCAGAGACAACGCAGTGATCAAAATTTAAGACTGGGGGTAAAACTTCAGTTTCTAAGACAAAATTGGGTTTGTTAGAAAGGATTTGATCAAGGCAGCTCGAGGTTGTGTCCGTAATGCGGGTATTTTCCTTAATATAAATAAAAAGTAAATTGTTCGCACAAAATTGTTGAAGCTTTACACCATGAGAAGTATTGGGATCGGCATTGAGGTCACCAAGCACAAAAATATTATTTATACCTGAAGCTCTGGCTAAGTCATAGCTAATTTGAAAATCATTCCAAAAGGATACAGGGGAATTTAGAGGTCTATTAATTACTGACCCAAATAGTGGATGTGATGGGTGTACACAGGCAAACCGGCGCGGCGACCCGTACAGCTACATACAGTATCAAATCGACAGACCACAGGTAAACTATGCGAATACCATAATGTATCACAAACTGAAAAATTATTGTTGCTTTTAACCATATGATGTCAAACAATATGTAGTACACAAATGCAAAGTTCAAATACGTAATGAGCTGATTGAAGACTATAGGCTGACACAGGGGTTGACCAAAATCGTGGCTGGTACTTAGTATTGAATAGTAATAATAAAACATGGCAAACACACTAGGTAAACAAGCAAGAGGAGCCCCAACACCTACACATGTAAAAGAGACATAAATTACAGACCAGAGATGTAAAATATATAATCTTGAAACCGACATAAAATTTAAGATGTCATGTGCAATGTTCTTCACAACACTAGGAAGCACAAAAATATCCTTAGTTTGTATAACTGGTCATGAAAACGAGAACAACAAAAATGCGATATACAAAATAAGATACCAACTAAGTCAAAATTACTCAAAAGACTCGTGTATCTCATTAGGTTGCCAGGGAACTCCTCATCCTGGCCATAACGAATTATGCCAGTAAGGTGCCAAACTGCCACTCTTCTGGAATAATGAAGTAGATGTACAAATATGAAAAACACAGATGGAAACATGTTGTGGATACCTGGTGTATAAGAAAGTGGCATCAATGTGTCGGAAACAAAAATTGCGGGTTAAAGAAAATGATGATTTACTGGCGAACACCATAAGATGCCAGTAAGGTGTACCTTTAACTTTGACCTGCTGGCATAATTGTGATCATGATTACTTGTAAGCCATGCCGCTGCCATCGGCTAAGTTTATAGAACATGCATACAGTCTATAATAATGCGGCCTTCGCCTTGTTTTTCCTCAACATAATGAATTTAACTCCTGCCATACTATGGTCACAGGCCTGTCAGTGGTTCTGGCACACACACACACACACACACACACACACACACACACACATACGCACACGCACACACACACACACACATACATACATACATACATACATACATACATACATACATACATATATTGTATTTGTGTCTTTTTGTCCAGAACCACTTCCTAGTAGTCATTACCCTATTCCGCAGTCCGAACTCTTTAGCCTCCATATGCTAAACTGTCTAATCTATATAACAACGACTAAAACAAGTCCAAAATGGGTGCTAGACTAAAGACGCTACCTGGAATTCCAGTATGCTTTGAAAATCATAGATCAGGGACCAGCCTGTACAGACCTATCCACCAAGCATCAATGGTTCAAAGCTAACAGAATTATAAATATATATATATATATATGGCATAGATGCAGGACTACGCTCCACACACTTCTGTTGCACCAGTGTACAGCTTGTATTTTAATAATAAAATCACTTCTTCTTATTTACTTATTACCCAACTTACTTTTTTTAACTGATTCATTTTTCAAAAGTTACACTTTTTAAGTCTGTATGGCATTTTTTTTTCTTTGTCCGATAAGCCTCACCAAGCTCACACCTATATAAGTTGTTCATGGCTTAAAAAACAAAAAAAAAACAAAAAACAAAAAAAAACGCTTGCCTCAGGCAAATGAATAAACCTTATTTATATGCTGTGGCTTGTCCTTTGCCGTAATTGTTGTAGGCATGGTGCTCAGGGCTCGACAATTTTTTTAAAAATCACTTGTCCGCAGGGCAAGTAGATTTCAAAATCCACTTGCCTGTGTGCAAAATCAAATTGTCCTGATAAAACTTCTACGTTTTTTTCTAACAATGCTAAGGCCTAGCCAAACCATTTACCCTAAAATGTATTTGCCGCTTATTGTCGCTTGCAAATTTGCAAAAAATGTCAAATTTTACAACAGTTCTAGCTGCAACTGTTCGACAGAGAAACTGGCAAAATAATAAAAATACAAATTGAATTTTTTTTTATTTCTGGGACTATAGGCATCCGTATCCCGGGTAAATTCAGATAACGATTAAATAGTTGCATTGGTTTCAGGATCTGCTGAAATTTGGAATTATCTGGAAGGTGGTAACAAGGTTAATTAATCAGCCAAACATGATGGCACATTTTGAAAAGACAGAAAAGTAAAAACCTGTATACAGATGAGTTTTCATGCAGCTTTGAAATGTTTTACGATAATGTTAAACATTACAACAAGCATTGATGCACCATTCTTGGGTCTGCTCTGGCTTCAAGCACCACCCTGCTGGCAAAACCTTCAATTCTGTGCATCTCTGGTTTTGCCTGTGTGACTGTCTTGGGTGCCACGGCCGAACCTGCAAAAAGTGCATCAATACTAGCTTCAAACAAAACTGTGCCTTTCTTAGTGTCTGACCAGGCAAAATCTTGTGAGCCAATCAGATGTAATAAACTCCTGTTGTCTGTTGCCGTTCAACTTTGCATGTTCTCTTTGGACTGCCCAGACTCCAGGCTTGGTTTCGAAATTTCCTTCCACTACAGCCACTCAGACCTCAGCAAGAGATTGTTACGTGCAAGAGTGCAGGCCTCCAGATTATAGGTCAATGACTTACTGCAGGTAGTGCAGAATAGAATGACAGGAATGATACTAGGATGGGCAGACAGATACATTTGCGAAGAAACTCGAGTTGTTAAATTTAACAACCAAGGAGACAAGACATATTTGTAGGGACCTTTTTGAAGTATATAAAATATTCCATAGGTTGGAGGATATTAGGCCTGAAGATTCCTTTATTTTACAGTTGGGCACTACAAGGACCCATGGATACAGTAAAACCTCTCTAACTGAACACCTCTCTATGTTTAACACCATTTCTCGGTCGCAAATATATACTTCCAATGTAAGCAAATACATGTACCCCTATGCCGAACACCTCACTACACCAAATATTTTTTCCGGTCCCAAGCATGTTCTGTATAGGGAGGTCTTACTGTATAAGATACAAAAAGCTTTCAACATTTATGATTTTAGGAAGTCCTATTTCTTGCAAGGTATAATCAATGAATGGAAGCATCTACCATGTGAAGCAGTAAATGCACCGAGTGTCAACATTTCAAAACATAAAATACATATATATCTTAAGAACTGAGCTTGGGCTTACAAGAGTCAACATACATGTACTGTTGGTTCCCTGCCTTTTTATTCTACCTCCTAACTGCATCAATAAACAGATATGGGGGTGATCATACTGAACTTGTACAGATTAAATGACGTAGGTTTCAGTTGATGGAAAACCTTGGGCTCCAAGACAAGTGCTGCTAATCGGCATGTGCCAGGCATGATAGCAAAAGTGTCATTCCCATCTGTGTCATAAGTGCTGGTCACATGATTAATGGTCTATGTACTGAGGGTGAAAAGGGCACTCATCACATGACTAATGGCCCACATACTGAGGGTGAAGAAGAAGACGTTTTCTGCACCATTGTTATCAGCAGATGAGGAGATAGTTTTTCCTCAGTCTATCCAACTGGTGCATGACTCCAAACATATCGTTCTTTATTCTGTAGCAGTTGTTGCCTCAAATAAATTTGGTTTCAAACACTTGTACAATTGTCCATCCTTGCATAAATAAAGTTTACATGCAAAAATGTTGACTCATCCTACCTTGCTAGCCAGAAGTTAGCATGATACACCACGCTGAAGAGAATGCTTAATTCTGATTGAGTAATAATAGGTTTGTTTTGCTACCCAGCCCACCACATCTTGAGTTGAAATTTTGGAGATCCGATGTGTCACAATACTTCTGACCAGTCAGAATCAACCAAATATTTGCAGCCATAACTGTGATGTGCAACAGCACCTACTGCCAGCTAATGTGGGACAGCACCTACTGCCAGCTAATGTGGAACAGCACCTACTGCCAGCTAATGTGGAAGGCTGCTATGGACAGAGCCTGTATGATGCATTTCATTAAAAAAATTCATATTTAGCGCAAAGCAAACAATGAAAACTGTCAGGGGATAAATGTTTTATTTCACCCTTGTAGCGTTCATATCAAATTTAAGGACTTCTCCAGGATATTTAAGACCTCATTTTCATAATTCAAGGCCTCTATCATCTAAAATATTTGGACATTACAATCAATCTACATAAAAAATAAAATTTAGACTCCTTTAATTACATTCATTTATTTTAAAATCATGAATTCTCTGACATGAATGAACAAAGCTTACATATCTTCCGTGATAGTGCAACTCAAATCTCAACTAAGGGTACTTCCTCAGAAAGTTTCTAATTTTTGGTTTAAATTATGGATGATGGTGCACATTATGCTTAAATATCGGATAAATATAGTTGTGTAGTTTTGCTGGTAAAGATTTTCTTAGATTCTAAGGGGGAAAAACAGTTTGGCAGCAGGACTACAAGAAACAGGCCTATGCATGGATCCTACTCAGGGTCATTTTTGCAACTGTTTGAATTTAAACATGTTCCTTTCATTATAAATAGTATACACTGGGATACTCTAGTTCCCTTCCCATCTTTTCTGGGAAGGTGATGAACTCTGCCACCCACCAGACTAATACACTGTATCTGTGCACGAAAGCAGGCTGTACATGATTGGGCAGACCTAAATGGATAACAACTGACAAGTCCACATGGGTTATAAGGAGGTTAAAAGCAAAGACGCTTTGTAATTTGCAGTGTTTCATTTTGACAAATAGGTATTTACCGGCTACTTCAAAGAAAAATGATAGATGATTTGACCAAAATATGATTCAAGTTCATAAATGCAAGAAGTTTTGGAAATAATTGCATATTTTGAGGTGACACAAATGAACTTGGTTCACTGGTTGATGCTTATATGATAAAATTTAAGGACTTTTTAAAGGATTATCATCCAAAAACTTTAATTTTCAAGTGTTTTAAGGCATTGATAATGCATGTAGCAAATTCAAATACTTTCAAGGACTTGTGCAAACCCTGCATTTAGTACATATATGTTCAAGCACAGGCACTTGTAACTCCACCTGATTATTATGTTCCATATGCTGAGGAAAGTTCACATCTTTATTTACTTATTGATTCTTAACAGTAAATAAAGATGTGCACTTTCCACAATATATATGTATCAAACATAGTTGCGACCACAGCTCACTCCATGGTTACGTCCATGCACGACGGTAGGCTAAACCCCAAAAAGGGATGATTTTGAATCCAGTATGGGGTGATAATACGGAAACTAATCTGGCTCTCTGGGTAAATGAGGAAATAATTGTAAATCGCTAAATTTAAACAATAATGCCTGCATTCATTAAATCAATACTTCTATTTAATAGGAATCTTTATCTATTTATGTTTCCATTTTGACAAAATCCCAACCATTGAGCACTGGTTATGAGTGTCCCCTGCAACATGCACATGCAATTTTTCAGTTTTTGCTCATATGCATACTGGTTTATTGCATTACATATGGCTGTTAGGGAAAAATAGTGGCCGCAGTTCAAGCTTTTTAAAATGATTTGTACACAAAACAATATTTCGAATCTTCAAAGATCATTTATTTGATAAGTGTGGAGATGACTTGTTCCCTTAAGGTATTACATGAGTAATTCGGCCGGCTTCCGGGTAGAAGGATTATAGAGTGCATGTTAGAAATGACCCTTACAGGTACAGGGGGCTGCCTCTTACATAATTCTGACCACAGTAACTTTTTTTTCTGAAACTGACAGGTACAGTGTGCGGTATTTATTGACAGGTCAGTTTTCAACATACCCAGCATAGTGACTGAATACATATAGCCACAATCTGAGTACTTCGAGTCACCGCGCAAGGCGACGTGACTGCTGTCAGTACCTTGGCTGCAGCAACAGTAATATCTGAAAATTTTCCCAATGATGACCAGGTTTTCTTGTTCTCAGATGATTCAGAATATTGTAAGGAACAATTTGGCATAGGATATGTTTGGGTTTATAAGTTATTTTGGAAGTTACATACTGCAACCTGGTTTGTTTACATTTTTTGCAGGTAGAATTAGTAGCGTTGTATTTGTGTCTTTTTGCCCAGAACCACTTCCTAGTAGTCAATATCCTATTCCGCAGTTCGAACGCTTTACTCTCCATAAGCTAACCTGTCCCTGTCTAACCTGTCTATATATGGAATTACTATTGTCTATATTGCACACATTTCTCTGTAAAATTTTGACATAGGCGATATCAGCCCAAATAGATTAAAGGGTCTTCAGCGGGTAACTACTCAACATGTTTCGGAGCCTTTTACCCGTACATGTCTCTCTGAGTAGCGGCTCCTTGCCTAAGCTAAATATTCAGCAAAGACAACCCACATAATAATAAATAAATATGAACGTGGCAATTGATGAATTAGCTAAATATGTGAAGTTTTGCTTGTAAATGCAGAGCTTCATATCAAAGAACAATACCTGTCAAACAAACCATAATTACCAAATTTTCATTGTACAGGTTCAGATAAGAACAATTTGACTTACCCCTGAACCAAAATGTACCCTTTCTGGCTGGACAGCTTTTCCTAGTTAAACCATCCGCCAATGTTTAACTGAAGTGGAAACAAGCTGGGGCATTATATTCAGTCCCAGTGATTGTAAAATAAACAGTTGCAGCTAGACCACCTGTACAAACCAAGGAAAATCCTAACAAGGACTGCAACAATGTACATCCTGTACCAGAGATGTAAATCAAACTCCATGATGACACCTACTCCTCAAACAATTAAGCTCTATTTAACTGCCAACCCTGAGTCAATGTGTCAACTTAATGTGTCAGGTTTGTGTCACTTGAGAAAATACTGTCAATTTTGAGTAATTTTTTAATAGTGAGTAAATGTGCATTTAGGCATGTCAGAAAAGAATAGAAGTCATTAGCATTTGTGCCAAAAACATGCTATCAAAACAATTTTTCTTAACAGGATTTTAAGTACAACTAGGCAAACATGCAACTGTCGTAGGCCGCTTCTTGCTACCTGTAGCCCCTGGGGGTTTACCTAACAGAAATCATGTAAGCCTAAAATGTCTGATAAGTGAATATTAAAACAGAAAGATGCCAAAGATAAAGTTAAGTAGCAAAACAGAAAAGTCTAAAAACTGTAGAATATTGCGGCCAAACTTTCTAATAATCTTTGGATGTTAACAGTAGAATTATAGGGCAAGTCAGAAAAGAATGGAAGTCTTTTGTATTTATGTCAAAAGAATGCAATGAAAATATTAATCAGATATCAAGTACAATTAGGCAAGCTTGTAACTGTCGTAGGCCGCTTCTTGCTACCTGTAGCCCCTGGGGGTTTACCTAACACAAAACAAGCTAGCCTAAAATGTCCGAAAGGTGAACGTTTAAACATAATGGTGTCAAAAGATGAAATTAAGTAGCAAAACAGGCAAGTCTAAAATCTCTAAAAATTATTGAAGCCAAACTTTCTAACCATCTCGGGATATTTACAGCAAAATTTGTAGAAATATTTGATCAAAAGTACACCTTTGAATCCTCTTGACTCAAGTTTATTGTAAATAAATTTGGTTCTTGATGCAAAGTCCTGAAATTTAGAACAACACCTTCACAGGCAGCCTTCTGGCCATGCCTGCTGGGTTTATGGTTTGAAAGGTTTGGGTCTTATGGCAAATGGGAGGTAGGAGTGGGGTGGGGTGGGGGGATTCCCAACCACTGTGTAACGAGGTTCTCAATAAAATACAGAATCTCTTTCTGTTTATGCAAGAAACATATCTGATCCATGCTCACACTAATGCTGGACAGAGCTGTAAGTGCACCACGGCTGAGACTGACCAGTCAGAGTTTGCCTGCATGAGGCTAGGAGTCTGCTAGGCTTATCAGTCCCAAGGGATCAGAGGGATTGGAATTCTAGGCAGAACAAGCCAGAGTGTACCCTCTGTTAAAAATGGACTACATACAGAGCTGAGTTTGCTGGACCAATCAAAGTCTGACTTATAGTCCTCAGTGACTGTTTTCACATTTTGGTGAATTTTATAAAAAGTGTGCGAATTTGTGTCATCTCAATGGACACTTTCATGTCTTTGTTTTCTTGTAACCAGTGAGATAAAGCCTGTTCTTTATAGCCAATACTAAGTCAGTATAGTGCATGTCACAGTTCACAGGTACATGTACATGTAGTTTTGTGACAGCATCTGTTAAAATGTTCATGTAATAAAGGAACAAAGACAGTTTTGTAGTGCATGTATATACATCCCTCTGTATTATTATATGTGTACACTGTACATGCAAATAAACTCATCAATACTGCCCAGAAGGGCTGACCCTCTCAGGTATGGGCACTTTTCTCTGGTCGCAAAGGTGCCCACTGTAGAGAGGTTTCACTGTACAGTGGTACCTGCAATTTAAGATCACCCCTAATGCCAGATAAAAGTGGTCACATAGGACAAGTTGTCTTTCATATCAGATAAATTAACAAAGAAATAAAAAGCCAATGTCTTTCTTTCTGACCAAGTTGGTCCAGAGTTTTTTCAGACACTATTGGAAAAAACACCAAGCTTGCCATGGTGACTGACATATCCAGCAAAAGTGTGCATCTCATTTGAAATAGTCATGATGTTTAAAATTATGCAAAGTTAAGAGGCAACAAAAATTTTAAAAGCACCACATCTTCCAAACTATTGCAGATGGACTCGAAATTTCAATGTGCATATATACCTTTGTGACACTTGGCACTATAATGGACAGTATAGCTGAAGAATTTCAAATTATGGTCATAAGGGGCATTGAAAAATTTAAAAGTTGAGTATCTCCAAAACTATTATTCATAGAGATGCCATTGTGGTTCATGGTTCATTGGATGCAAGGCCACATCCAATGAACCATGAATCAAAGTTGTAGGATTTTAATTTATGCAAATTAGGTGAATATGCACAATTTAAATGTTTAGTAGCTTCAAATCTATCATAGAGGAGCCATTTCTACTTCACTTTATGGGTTTGTGGCATAACCCCATCCAATAAACAATAAACCAAAGTTCTTCTAGGCTTATGATTCATGCAAATTAGACAAATACACAAAATTAGAATGTTGAATAGCTTCAAAACTACTATAGATACTGGTTTCATTCAAACTGCACTTTATAAGTTTAGCGACATGGGCACATCCCTTGAACCAAGGAACAAGGCTGAGCATTTTAATTTATGAAAATTAAGCTAATACACGAAATTTAGATTATGTTAAACGATGGCAAAGTATAGCATTTCAAACTGTTCTCATTTTGAAGGCACCCAGATAGATTTCCTGTGACGCAAATCTTCTTTTCTAGTTTTATGCTTTATTTGACAACTACTGGATGACTGAAAACATACATTGTTATGATTTGCAACCATTACCTGTTCACTTTTGATTGTATAGTTAGATTATGGCAGTTCTGGTCATAATAAATACCATTTTAGACCTGCCAGAAATAAGTTGGGTGGGGTAGCTCTTTTCGCTCCAATTTAAATTCTGAGAAAGGTGAGGCTATATTTAGCATATTGCCTTTTAGCTCGACAAGTAGGGCAATTTTTGGTGCATTAAATGTTTTCCTAGAGCAAGGACTTTGAGCACTGTGTAACATTTTATGCACCATAGAATATCGAACCTTCAGGAATTTTTGCACTTATTTGCCCAAATTTGATATTTTTCGACATTTTAGACAACAAAACCATGCAACCATCATTTGTACAGTGCTTGCCATATTAGTTCAGATACTATGAGCCATATTTGGTATGTTTCTTGAATTTATTTTTGAAGTTATGCTCAGTAGTGTCTTGTATGGAATGATGGTTAAAGTGATGACTACTATTTTCAAAGATATGGCTATAAAATAACCGTGTCATCAAATTAAAAGACCACAACCATCATAATCCAATGCAGAATATGATAATCTTTAATAAAAAATGGGTTGTTATTTGTTCTACCATAGGGAGGGGTATGTCCTTAAATAAGCCAATTTTTAGGGTTGGCCACTTGTCTAGTTATATTACTATTCTCTGAGTTCCAATTAAAATTACAAAAAACATAATGAGTTTACTAGAGTTGTGTCATCAGCATAAAGAATAGCTTTAAATTTGGAAGAAGCTAGATGAATACTGCTGCATGTCATTCATAATGAACAAATGGGGATCCAATACAATAGGATTTAAAGAAAACACCCAACTGAGACTGCCACACTTAAATTCAAAGGCCATATTTACAATTTGCATAGCTAGTGGTGCATCGAGTGATCAAATGATCAGTTTATTGATTCTGCAAAACAGGAAACATGGTAATTGATCGTCTGTTTTGCTCATCGATTTTACCCCAAGAAATGCCTACTGTTGTCGATCAATCACTTCTTAAATTGGATACTTGATTATCAACATTGAAAACCGTCTTCTGGTGGCATTTTTGTTCTAATTGATGTGTCCTGTAAGTCCACAACCTAGGTTAGCGCTAGGGTTTTAAAATTAGTAGCCAAAATTTCAATTTTTTCTAGACAAGACCTACACAGACTTGAAATCTGTTAAATTTTTGCATGAACATAAAGAATTTTTGGGAAATTTTAGTAACCATTCGCTACTTTTACTAGACATTTTGAAGTTTTTGTAGCAATTGCCTATTTTGGCTACTGTTAGCGATAAGCTAGCACAACTGTCATTTTGCTTTGGATTGCCACACAGACATGTGGTGACAACAAGGAGACAAGTGGGGCACCATTTTGAGTCGCAATTTAACAATGTGCAGACCCCTCTACGATGTATTGGGACAACAGTCAGCACATGTTGGTGGTTGATTACATGCAGGGGGAAATAGGTGGTTTTTATCAGCAACATGCCAGATAACTAAATTTAGGAGGGTGAGGGTGGGGGGGGGTCCCACCAAAGAAAAGCACAGTCTTTGGCAGTCTCTTCAACAACTAAATGGGTGCTGGACTCGAAATAACCTCTCCAATACATTTTTCAATCCATGGAAATTGAAAGTGGACAGTTTGGGCTGTCCAGCTGAAAATCAGTCTAGATTGCTGAATGTTGTCGACTGCATTAGCAGTGTAGCCAAACTTTTTTACTTGTAGCACTTTTTCCACTCCTTTACATGAGAAACACTTATTTTGGAGAAAATGTGTAGCAGTTTTGAAGGGCTTTGTGGCAGAATTTTGCTACAGTGCTATAGCCAGACAGCCATGGTAGAGATAATCGAGATAATGCACAAACACAAAACCGGCCGGCCACATTACCTCTCCTGAGTGCAGCCATGTTGAAATTACCCAGAATGCCCGGCCCATCCTGGTCTCCTATTTTAAAATTTTCGGCTCTATGTAGAATTGACATGTGCACAAAATATGTGATATTTTGATACGTTCTAATTCTAAAGTGTGCCTATGGTGCTATTACGTGTTGGTAGGATTTTTTTCCGTATTTTTCATTGAGTTCAATTTCCCGTCATCCTTTAACAAGTGTCATGGTGGACAACCACTGACAAATCTTGTATGTGGTTGGTCTTCAGAAGAGTTTCTTCTCATGTGTTGAGCGGTTGGTAAGTATCAACGTTGTCAAGAGTAACAGAATAAAATAGCACATCAATTGCTGTCAAATCATAGCATATGGTTGAATGATGCAACACTAAAGAACAAAATAAACATTATTTTTTGAGTGGGCAAGTCGTCTCATACTGATCCGGTTCAATCAAGTTGTTTATGTTGTTTTGATCACTTTAGGTTTTATGACTGACAGCCAGGTACAACCTGTCGTAGTTTGTTTTCATCGTTTATCAGAATCCAGTAACAGTCACTGGTATGCATTATTTTATATGCTGGTTGGCATGACAGATCAAATGTTATATGTAATGCCATAATGGGTGTAGCCCCAAAACTGAGAAAAACTTGTCTCCAAGCACCACATGTAGGAAGGGATTGGGAATGCCACAAGGGAGCCATCCTATTTGGACAAGGTTTCCATTATTACAATTTAAAGGCATTGAAATTTCAAAATGTCACTGGGAAAATGTTACTGCTTGATGTCAATTAAATTACCTTTAACTCTGTGGACAAAACGTGTGACATGAAATCCACATATTTCTCAGCTCGATCAACAGATTTATGACGTTCACAAAGTGTCACAATGATGGATGGACAATCAATCTATCGCTCAGCACCTTTTGATTGGTGCATGAATAACAGATCCATCATGAGTGCAGCTTCATCGACATCAGTCAATTGAGATGAACTGTCAATAGCATGTAACACAAACACAGAAATTCTGTTTTCTCAGAAATTCTTTCCCTCCTGCCTACATTTTGTCTGTAACTTGTCTTGGGGATGAGTATAGCTGAAATTGTAAAATGTTTTAAAATCATGGGGGTAAATGTCAGAATCTATTAAAGTCAGGTTCTCAGCAACTTGCATATCCTGTTAATATATCCAACACTAACCTGTACTGTCGATTAAGAGGTGTAATACATTTGTATGTACATAATTAACATGATCTTATGTAACATGTTATTTGTTAAAGAAAAATTAATTGCTGGTGTTTCACATTATGGCACTGCGATGCAAACCAGAGAAATATGTAGGGTGTAAAATTCTTAGGGACACTATTTCAATGGGATACTTAACTTAAACACTGTCAATTTTTTTTTTCAACTTGGGATTTCAAAACTTAAAAATAAATGTTTTTAATATACGATGTAGGGCACAGAGCCCCCCCCCCTCCCCCGCCCCAGTTAAACACTGTCAAAATCTGCCTCAAATTTTGAAGGAGCTCTGAATTGTAGCCCTAATACATTATTGAAAATTATCCTCTGATTTGGAATAATTAATATTTTCAAAATTATGGAAAGTACAAATTGAAATCGTAAATCCTCATTTCATCAAATTTATTCAAGGTAGACGTGCCATTCCCAGCTCAATGTTTGGGTTCATGTTAAAGGTAGCTCCTATGACTTGCAAACAAAAGTTGAGAAATTACAATGTATGCTGAATTTACTGAGTTTCCCTCTGCAGTGCACTCCCTCTTCGCACCATAACATATATAAATGAGTTCCTGTTATCTGAGTAAATTGGTTTATTTTTGCATGTTTCAATCTTCATGGTTGTTGTATGTTTCACATACACATATATATATATACAGACACATATTTTAATATTTTATGTCTGTGCACAAGCAGTGTGTCACAGCCTTGAAGTATCAGAGCCTGTGCTTAATCCCAAGTGACCTGGGGATTTCCAGCTTAGAGCCTGTGCTGACGTGGCTACACCCATCAAAGCATAACAGTCTACCAGTCTGCAAATGTGTGGATTTAATAAAAAATATGTACGGGGTGTATCAATTTTTTATGCACGTATCACTGAAAATATAACTTGTTACCTCTTCTATTGAAAAATTTTGGATGGAATGGTGAACGCCTGTGTATCTCTACATGGACTGTCATGATGTGGAAAATTATTGCATTGACTGTGCATCTCGGTCTGAAATGAATCTACAAATACAATTTAGCATACATTTCTTTGTATATGTACTTTGCAGGTGTGGTAATGTGAAGAAGATTTCCTCATCTGCTTATTTCAACATAGTAAGATATGACTGCCAAAGTGATCCGGGAGTGGCTGTCTGAGTATAAGGTAAGTTAATGAAGGTAAAATGAAGAGAAGGAAAACAAGTTCATGAATGAATTATCATACAACATGTAATATGGTAGGTAACTATTTCAAAGGATTAGAATGTCAGGTTGTGGAAAATCATGGAAATTTCATATGCAAAAGAGAGAAAAATATGTTATGATGATGAAATGATAATTAACAAGAAGGGAGCTATCGATAATTGAATGTATATATATATATATATATATATATATATATATATATATGGTGCAATGCATTTAACCGTTTTATGGTCTTTAATAGTAGGTCTGCCAAGTTTGACATGTATTATGATTCATATACAATGTATGTCATTATATTAAATGGATTTAGCTGGTGATCCAGTGAATTTTCACAGGAAATTAAGAGTGGAAGTTCATCAATCTTCATCATTGTGTCTTGGAAATACATTAACCATATATAATTTTTTTTCTTGAAATGGAAACATTAAAAATACACAGAAAGTATATATTTTTGTTTTTTCACCTAATTTGGGAAGACATAACTCAGGTGGTCTTCGTCCATCGGCATCCACTCTTTACATTCTCAAATTCTCCAAAACCATAAGTCAGATCTACATGATATGTTGGTTTACAGGCTGTAAAGGCCCCGGTCTGATTTTGATGGTGTGAAATCTGACTGCGTTAAGTTGACCAGGTCGTTGTACACAAGGGTCCGCAATGACAACTTCCAGATTCGATCTCCAAGTTCAATTCTTTTATTCTTCTTCTTTGTACAATGTTTGATCTGCCAATCTGGTTAGGCTCTTTGGTTCCTTCTTCAGAAATCTCTTCAAAGCCCCAAACAACTCTTTATAGTGAGAGTTACCACTCTGCCTAGCAAGGCAACTGTACCTCCTTATATACCCAGTTATGAGTCAGAAACAGTGGAAATTCCCATGAAATCTGCTACGCAGCAGTTATATCTGTCTACAACCAGACATATCCAGTTAAATCATGTTAAAATTACGTTCTAAGTAAACAAGATATGAATTAGTGATGGCAAAACCCTAAAATAGGTTTCTCCTTTACTGTATAGTGGCTCTCTCTATCAGGTATTATGTATATGAAACTTCCCCTACTTATATTTTCACACTAGAGATGACATATTAGGGTGAATAAGTACATACACAAACTTATCAGAAAAGACTAACTATTTATATGTATGGATTTGCCATGATCCATACAATCTTAATCTGAACTTAAAATATCAGTTAATTTATTTTGAGAAGAATTAATTCCACTTTTACACAACACTCTTTTTCGTACTGTACAACCTTACATCCATCACTGTCATGAACAGCTGCTATATCCTGTAACTTGCTTACACATTCTGTATTGACTCATTACCTTGCGACTGTATCTAGGTTATGTTCTTGCACAACAACCATTACTAATTTAACACTCTGGGTCTTTCCAGTGTGTCAGCAATTATAATATTTCACAATCTTACCACCTTTACACTCTGGGGAATTCCACTGTTCCGCCAATTACACAACAATGTTTAGGGGATTTTTACTGTACACCCCCTTTCCTGAATATAACCTCCAATAATAACTCATCATGGTTATATCATGGTTATTCTCTGTGCCAACCAGATTTACAATATTTGATCCAAAATTCTCCCAGGGTAATGCCCAGGGTCCTCAGGGGATTACAACTAGTCTGGGGTAAAGACTTTACACTTGTCCATCCCTTAAAAAGTTTCCAAAGATCTCTATCTTTGAAACTTACTTTTACTCTTAACATTACAATCCAATTCAATGCAATACATTATACAATACAAATATGTCAGAATTATACAATACATTATACAATATAAATATGTCAGGATTATACAATACAATACAAATAAACAGTGATTAAATATACATTAACTAATTAAGCATAACATGCAATGCTAATATGTATTGCCCAGGGCTTGTAAGTATGAAGCAACTTGTCAGGATAATGTTACCTGCTCTTTAAGTTACCTATATTCCACTACAAACTGACTTCTTAGGCAATAGTGCTCGCCATAATGTTTTACAAAACAGAGAAAATTAAGATGTATAATATGAACATAAGTATGACTGCCACATATTAATGTTTTAACATATCACACAACTCTTGGATCAGTTTTCTTTAAACTGCTTCAGTACTGTATACTGAAGTATTTTTCCCAGCAGATGTACCAACCTCGCTATAGTTAGGAAATAGTGAAGGATATAGGGAAGCTAACTTTGGTTTCTCAGTTACCTTCAAATTATGCATTCCAATTCATTTGCATCATCATCCACTTTATGACCCTTAAGTTCTTCCACAGCCTTATTTGTGGGCTTACCTGTAAGCTTACTTAATCTTCCCTTAGTACCATTCCAATGGTATTTATATATATAACATGCAATTACACTTCCGGCAATCAGGAGTGATGCCAGGATTCCTAGTACCACCCAAGACACACAGCTACCATGTTTTGTCCAATTGATCACTGCTTCCGGTTCTATTAGTGGTGTTAATTGAATATGTGAAACTATTTTCTTTGCCTGAAATTTAACCTTCTGTAATTCCCTCTGAGCGTCCCCCTCCGGTATTACTTCTTGTATATTTAAGGTTGATTTTTTTCCTTAATACGCAATGCATGGACTGAGAGGCAGCCAATCCTTTCTGTCATACCAGGTAAAATCCAATGTGTTCCACTAACAGTACAACCATCCCTAACCTGAATTAGGTAGGTTCCTGCCTAAGTTGTTGAGACCGTTCTGGACTAGATGTGCATCTAGTATAAACTGTCTCACCCCAAGTTATGAGAACATAATCTCCTAATGCTACCTCAACTGCCTCAGACAAATCACTTGTTTGTGTGAGTCTCACTGCACATGAGTCTCTCAATTCAGTATTCTGGGACAGAATGGCTCGTGTATATGACTTTGCATTGGGTGTAAAGATTGGGCCCGTTCGAAAAACAATAGGGAAATATCCTAAACATAAGCGTGGATGGAAACTCTCTCCTGTAAGTGGATTCGTTCCCACTTCTGTCTGTTTAACTATTAGCTGTATAGCCAAGCCTGATTTATTATATGGCTGAGGCCAGCTATGAATGTTATACCGCCAATAGTCTGTCTCCCGTACAAGTGGAATTTTGACTCGGTATATCAAAGTAGTCTTGCCCCCATACCGGTACAACTTGAAGGTACTCGTAATACCACTGTATTGGTGATACTGGTCTTGTCCTTGGCGATGTGGCTTTTTGTCGAAGCTCCTTGAGTCTGCTTGGAGGAAGTAATACCTCTGTCAATCTACCTACTTCCAAGAAAGATTTCTGTTGTCGGAATTTGTCCACTTGCCTAATATAATTGTTCACCATTTCTTCAAATAAACTGACAGCTTTGTCTATGTTCCTCATTACCCATAGTTGTCTTATGAAATATCTGTTTGCCATGGTATTATTCCTAAGTTCGTGATATCTTGTCACAACAACTGTATTTAAATAAGTTTTCAAAATGTTAATCTTTTGTGAATTTTGATTTGCTTCCATATGTGTATGGTTTAAAATTGTCAACATCTGATTTTGTTGATGTACAATGATTCTGTTCTATAATCTGTTCCATGATACAGCTCTTTGGATTTCATCAATTCCTTGGTCTGTAGCAACTCCAAATAAGGAACTTGCAATGTTTCCAATAAAGTTGAATAATCCCCTTTTTCTTCTAGAAGTTTGGTTGATTCCTTTGTTCATCTTCTTCTCTGTCGGATTAAGTTTGACATGAAGTTGTAGGAGTTCCAATTTTGTCTTCAAACGATCCCTCCAGTGAAGTTTGTCTGCCAGCTGCATATCCTTTACGGATTTGATTACTTTCTCAATATTCATGAATTGTTGAATTATGTTGCTGGGGTCTGGTGGTCCATCCAAAGTAACTAAGACTGTCCACTCAGCTGTTTGTACTTTCATCTGAAGTTTTCTTGCTATTATGACTCCATCTGCCAAAGGTTTTATGTCATCTGCTGTCGTCTGAGTAATGATGATCGTAGCTATTATGAACATTACTGCTCCATAGCCTCTGTAGGTTCTTCCGTCTCCATTGGAATACATGGTTTCTTTTGTGAAAGTAGTTGATCCTCTGCGTGATCTAGCTGTCTTTTCCTGAATCTGGTGAAGTATCGTGGTGTGAACTTCTCCTCTGGTTTCTCCTCTGGTTGTCTACTGCTTGGTCCTGGTGTTGGTTCCTCTGATTGATCTTCTGGCTGTTCTGTTCTTTCCTCACCCTCGGTCTGCTCTGGTTGAGTTTCAGGGTAAAACTGAGCTGTGGGTTGTCGAACTGCTGTATTTCTACTATTCCTAACAAGACGTGGGTGTACATCATCCCATACCATATTTGGATCAACCAATCAGATCTTGTTCCGGGTGACAACTTTGGTTTTTCCAGTTTGTTGTTGACGTAACCAGCATACTTTTCCTCTAACTCGTATGACTTCATACTGTGGATCCCATCTGGATGTCAGTGTTAGTCTTTCTTGAGCTTTAAGTACCACTGTATCACCTACTTGAATATCACCTGCATTGGCTTTCTGATTCAATCTCTCTCGATTGAACTTTCTAGACTCTTCTAGATTCTGTCTAGCACTAGTGAGAGCGTCAGGTAAATCACTGAGACTTCCTTGTAATGTTTGAGTTCCCTTCCTCAACATTTTTGTTAAAGGCAATCTTCCTCTCCTACCACACAATAGGTAGAATGGGGTATACCCAGTAATTATGCTGACACTATTTCTATATGCTAGTAATGCATTTGAGAGTTGTTCTTCCCATTTCCTTGCATTGTTATTCACCAATTTTGCAACCATTTCCTTCAATGAACTGTTGAATCTCTCAACTTTGCCATTAGCCTGAGGATTATAAGGTGTGGTTCTTCTGTGATCCACTCCCAATCCTTTCAAATACTCTTTGAAAACTTTAGCATTAAACTCCCGTCCTTGATCTGTAATAATAATTTCTGGAATGCCATGTCTTGGAAAGAAGTCTTTTGCAAGTGCTTCTTCTACATCTTTAGCTGTTTTAGAAGGCAAAGGATAACTTTCTGCCCAACCACTATAGTGATCTATAATGTTCAAACAATACTTGTTTCCTCTGTCTGTAATACCAAACAGACCTATGAGATCCATTCCTACAATCTGCATAGGGTAATTTGGAATGGGCATTTCTCCCATCATAGTATGATCTTGCCTAGGAGTATGTATAGTGCAAGTCGGACAGTGTTTAAGCTGTTCGATAATATCTTTCCTCATTCCTGGCCAGACATAAGCCTCTCTTGTCCTACGTAATGTCTTATGCACTGATATGTGGCCTACATCCTTATGACAATGTTCTACCACCTTTTTCCTGTATTGTTGTGGCAAAACTAATGTCGGATAACTTGCATTTATTGAAGTTGGTTGTTTGGTTGAATACAATAACCCTTGAAATACTTCATATGAAGTATCTTCATTTTGTGCTTCTTGAAAGATATTCTGGAATTCTTCCTGTTGTATTTGTTTAACTTCTTCTGGATTCAATTCATCTGCTTCTAAGATATTCTGTCCATTACATCATCTTGTATTGCATCCGGGTCAACCCACTCTTCTGTATCAAAAGTATTAACCTCTTCCCTTGGTTTTATTCGTGACAATACGTCTGCCCTGATATTTTTCTTTCCTTTTATGTACTCTATTTTTGCACCAAATTCTACTAATAGGTAGCCCATCTTTGTATTTTGGTGTTTCTCATTTCTTTAGTAAATAAAGATCTGAGAGGTTTGTGGTCAGTGTACACTGTGAATTCTGCCCCCCCCCCCCCATAACTATGGTCGGAGTTTTGATACACAATAAACCACAGCACAGGCTTCCTTCTCTATAGTAGCCCATCTCAATTGTGTTCCTGACAATTGATGTGAAACATATTGTATGACTCTTTCTACTCCTTTTTCATCATCCTGTACTAGGATACAACCGATAGTATGACCACAAGCGTCAGTGTATATCTTGTATGGCTTATTAGTCTGTGGACATGCCATGACCTCTTGTGATTGCAAAAGTTCTTTTAACTTTTGAAAACTCTGTTCCTGTTACCTGCCCATGTGAACGGTTGATTTTTCTTTGTCAACTGATATACAGGTGCAGCAATCTCAGCATAATTTGGAACTGTTTTTGAATAATAATTACACATTCCTAAAAATGATCTAACTCCCTTCAAAGTAGTAGGAGCATCCAATTTAACAATGGCCTCCACTTTTTCTGGATTACTACAAATACCTTCTTGATTTATAATGTAACCAAGAAGTTTGACTTCCGTTTTTGCAAAGGAACACTTGGATGGTTTGACTTTGAGTGCAGCTTTTTGTAATCTTCGGAATACATCTTCCAAATCTTTTGCATGTGTATCTTTGTCTTTTCTATAGACAACAATGTCATCTATATACACAAATACACATTTTCCTATCAATCCTGATAAGACTTTGTCCATGATTCTCTGAAATTGTGCAGGAGCATTAGCTAACCCAAAAGGCATTCTAAGGAATTCATATAATCCCTGATGAATAATGGAAGCTGTTTTTGGAATAGCTTTCTGTGAAACTGGAATTTGCCAGTAGCTGCTCTTTAGATCTAGGGTAGTATAAATCCCAGCACCACCTACCTGACCAAAGATGTCTTGAATTAATGGCAAAGGGTAGCTATCTTTCTTTGTCACATCATTCAACCTCCGGTAGTCCACACAAAATCGTGTGGAACCATCTGGTTTTGGCACCGAGGTCACTGGTGAAGCCCAAGGACTTGATCTTGGTTGTATATCTTCCATCTTCCAACATTTTTTCTACTTCCTCTTCTATAACCTTCCATTTTGACAAAGGAGTTTTATACGCCCTTTGTTTTATAGGTGAATGTCCTGGAGTATCAATTACCACAGAATCTAAGTCACAATATCCATGTGGGTCCGTCTTATCACTAAATACATCACAATATTTTTCCAATACCTGATCAATAGCAGAATGTTCTGTACATCTGTCTGATTTTACTACAATTGAATCCTTTTTTCCATGTTTATTTACAACATTGATACCCTTTCTAATTTTTGCTGTTAATGGCAATCCTTCTTCCATGTCAAAGTTCATTTTGGATTATTTATAATGCCCTGTCCTTTATTCAAAAGATCATGACCCAAAATCATGTCATGAGAAATTCCTTTTACAATATGACTTTAGCTACGGTAGTATTATCAATTGTGATCTCTGTTTGTCCAAAAACATTTAATTTTTCTCCTGAAACACAAACAATATATGAACGTGGTTGAAGAAGTTTTGATCTTCCAATACATCGACACAACTTGTCAAACAGTCTTTCGTGCAACAAGGTTACACTAGCACCAGTATCGAGGAGAGCGCAACACTTAACCCCTGAAAAAGTCAGTGCAACGTCCCAATACCTCCAGTGTACCCTGCCGCAGCCTCTAGATTAAAGACTTGTGACTTGTTGGTCCTTGCATTGTTTTCTGTTGTTGTTGTTGTTGTTGTTGTTGTTGGTCGGCCGTCTTCTTTCTACAGTCCGCTGCTCTGTGTCCCATCTTGTCACAGTAAAAACATTTCCCCTGCATGTTTTTCGTTATGGACCTGGATTGACGTGGCATGTTTGGTCTTGTTTCCAACCTGTTGATCGTGTCCGTCAATCTCTGTCGGGTTCTGGCAGTGGTTTCAAGCAATTTCAGTACTTCCTTCATGTTTTCCTCCAGTCCTCCAATCTCCATTGGTTCCTCGGTCCTTTTCCTTTCCAGTCCTCTAAACATCTCCAGTCCAGCCTCTTGTTTTTCTGTGTATTTCATCGCTTCTTCCAGTGTTTGGGGTCTCGACTCCACAATTAATTTCTTTGCTAACTCAGCATTGTGCAGAGCCTTTGTATAAGCCCTCACAATTGTCCGTTCTGCATCAGCACTTCTGTTTCCAGGGTATGCACCGTGCGCAGCTTCTCTAAACTTTCTGTTGAAAAGTCCAAAATTGTGATTATAATGACACTTTTGCCATTGTTTCCTCTGTCAGGGCCAGATTACTTCTATAAAAGTATTAAGGGATTTTTTCGTTTGGTTATTTGTTTGTTTGTTTGTTTTTTTTTAATTTTTGTGTTTTAGAGATTTGGGGGGTTCGGGGGTTTTTGGGGGTGGGGGTGGGGGCAGGGGACTGTTTTTTTTTCTTTTTGTCTCACATATTCTGACAGTACAAAATACTCATGAAATCCATGTAAACAAACAATTACCAAATTTTTTCTCACCAAAAACAAACCCACATTGGAACAGTTAAGATATACACCTAAAGCTCATATATTGAGTCTAATATTGCTAAGGTGTGGCCCAAAGGACCTGCTATATATACATACATATACATATACATATACATACATACATACATACATATACACTCACATGCATTCATCCATCCAAACACATTTACATAAATACGTATTCATACATACATACATACATACACACAAACATTCATACATACATACATATACACATATACATACATACATATATACATGCACACGCACATACATACATGCATGCATGCATGCATACATACATACATACATACATATGTACATACATACATACATAACAAAAGCTTTGACCTGCTGCTGATACTACATACCTACAGGTGTTGACAATTGAAACATACACAGTTTTTGTTATTTACTACTGGTACAGTTGTAAACCATGGGGAGAGCAACATGATATTCATGTGTTATTTTATTTATGGATTTGTCGCTTGATTGTTGCTATTACTCATACAGAAATATCAGTTCATCTTTTATGTATCTGCATCATACAACATAATTTAACTAATCATATGGGATATCATTAGTGACGCCGACTTTTTCTTTTTCTGATCATCATAAAACATAGATATACATATACAGTTGCAACTATATGCCTTGGATACCTGTCACCCGAGTGGGATGATATTAGTCTACGCATATGGTTTGTCGGAAGGCACTCTCAACACAAAGAAGAGTGGCAAGAAAAAATAACAGGCAAAGATATCTCAGGGATTGCATGACATTTATTTGACAAATTGGGGCATCTTTCTTTACAGTTCTTTTTCTTTAATTATATTCAGATTCATACCTTAGTTCAAGAAGCGTAGGACAATATGTAAAATATACATGCCTTACGAAAATATTGATTTATTTTCCATTAAAAAATTATAACATTGACCTCTAGAGTAGGTAACAATACCTATTTATATGGCGAAATATCCTTTTTTGTCAGCAACAGAAAAGTTGTCAACAAATTATGATGTTAAGTGCTTATTACAGTGTATCACAAGACAGTGATATTTTCAACATAGAATGAGCAATAACATATATGATCAAATATTTAAGACAGTCGTTAAAACTGAAAAAGATGTTTGCAATATAGCAACGCATGATATTGTAAGGTGTTATTCTTTTGCCACACATATAGAAATGAATTGACAAAAATGATAATTATACATCATACGCTATTGTAGCAGATAGCCTGCCTTGTAGGTCACCATTTACATATAAACAAATTAAGGTTTAGGCCAGTCATCTTGTTTCGAGATCCATCACAGTTCATCAAATTTCATCTATTATGGGCCATTGCTTCAGCCATCTCCTAGACATGTTACCATCATATCTAGTGATATTAAGTAGATTTTCAAGGGTAATGTGTTTGTTGTAAATGTATACCTGATGTATAAAATGGCCATCCCAGACCCATGAGAAAAAACTCCGAAAATGATAGTTCCCTGCAGGTGCTAGGCAATTATCCTTCAAACATTTGACATGCAGCCTGTTTAATTCTTTTGCCTTTGGATATGCCTCTTTGGACCCTGTGCAGCATCACTTCATCAGTGACGAAAATAAAGTTCCAAGACAGCTTGACAATCTTAGCTGGATATAATAGCAGTGTGAATTCACCATAAGGTAGCCATATCATGGTATCAAACTGCTAATGAAGACATATGTTTCCTTTAAAATTTATCTGTATTAAGTCTTCAGCCAACTTCCCAATTCAGTAATTACGATAAATGGGAGGAACGACAAGGGGGGTAAAATGCAGACCAACAGGAGAAATCTCGTCACAGACGAAGAGGGATACACTGCTCATGGAAATATGTAGAGAAAACATAGCATGATTTTGTAAAACGAATTATGTGGTGAAAGATAGTCAAAACATACATATATCATACATACATACATTCATGCATACATACATATATATATATATATATATACATACATACATATAAATACATACATACATACATACATCAATACATACAAAAATTCATAGATGCATACATACATGCATACTTACAAACACACATACATATATACATACATACATACAAACATACATACATGCATGCATGCATGCATACATACATAGATACATACATGCATGCATACATACATATGTACATACATACATACATACATGCATGCATACATACATACATGCGTACATACATGACTACATACATACATACGTACATATATACTTGCATACATACATACATACTTACGTACATACACATATACATACATACATGCATACATACATTCATACATACATACATACATACATACATACATGCATGCATGCATACATACATACATGCATACATACATACATACGTACGTACATACATACATACATACATACATACATGCATATTTTGGTTTGGTCGAGTGGATATGTGCCATTCCCATTTCAGCTAGGAGACTGGTGCCAAAGGTTGCAGGTTCGAGTCCCGCTCGTTCCAAACATGAAATATATATTTTCGGCATTTCCTTGATCCTGGTGGATTTAAGTCCCCGATTCTGGAAATAAATGCAGACTTACTAAATATACTGCATAACTATGTTGATATGGCACTCGCACATAACTATCTCCATTAAACCATTCTTTTTTAAGAGTGGGGATTTGGTTGAGTGGATATGTGCCTTTCGCATTTCAGCTAGGCGACTGGTGCGAAAGGTTGCGTGTTCGAGTCCCTTTCGTTCCGAGCATCAAATACATACATACATACATACATACATACATACATACATACATACATACATACATACATACATAAGTAGCTGGATAGCTGGATGGAATTTGCGGATTACTTTGGACATTGCTGGACTTCGGGAATTCATTGTTCTTCAGAGATTATTTTCTTATTGGTTTAATCTGGGATAATGACTTAATATTTCTCCCAAACTGTTAAATTTTGCTGGATTTTCTTTCGATGTAGTTCTTCTTTTTCATACGTCAAGTGGAGTATGGATCCTGATGAGCATAGAACCAGATTAATACCAGTACTCGTTTCAGTCATTCTTCATTGTAAGGATAATGCTCATTCGTCATTACTCTCTCCAAGACAACATCCTAGGTTATAATTTTAACAGGTTTCATGAATAAATATAGATTTAAATTTAACTTAATTCTTCTCTCCTGTTCTTCCAAGTGTGGCATGTTATGGCTATACAGACGTAAAATCCTGGAGCCAGCCAAGAATTGGTGAAAGTTTTGATAATCAAATGTATATCAATTAACAATGAGCATCGATAATAAATTCAAGTTAAGCAGTATTTTGATGGATGATTCTTCACTCTTGTCTTCAACACCCAAACCCCAGACCATTGCTCAAAGAGACCCAAAGTAGCAAGTTTAGACCTGTGCCATCAGCTGGTGAGACAGGACTATGAGTGAACCAACTTTTTGCAGGATATCAGCTGCACCGGGCTCCTTATAGAGGGACATGCACTAGAAATAAACACAGAATATAATAAAACGGTGTGGGCCTACTTTCTTCTTTTGCCGTAAACTCAGCTGACTGACAAGTCAGGAGAGCTAAAAAGGGAAAGGCCTACCAGGTCTCTTTTTTTAAAAAGAAGCACTGAAATATGGGTTTTGAGAGGTTAGGCCAATATATTTTGGAAACACTTTAGTCTATATAAAATGAAAAATATTTCCAAAGTTGAGAGGACTGGTTTAAAACCACCAGTCAGGCCTATATATTTTGGAAACACTTTAGTCTATACTAAATGAACAATACTTCCAAAGTTGAGACGACTGGTTTAAAACCACCAGTTCCCTCTTCTGGGTGACTGCCTGTCTCAAGTCAACAGTGACATTTGTTCATTCACATTGGTATTTGAAGATAAATGTTGATTCTTTGATAACTTTGGAATCTCTTTGCTGTCATTGTTGGGTTGGGATGTATGAATATGGGTCATGTTTTTGTGTACTATAAGCTACCCAAACAAAATAATGGACTTAATACCCATCGGGCAAATCTTGGGAATCTATGACATCCAACAGATGCAAGGACATTGCTTCCGACGTCTGTAAAAGATTCCCCCAACATTGATTCAATGGCAGACTTGAGGAAAAGATTCATGCTGGCCACTACTTTGCCCCTTGCCCTCAGTTGTAATATTTATGTCGCCCATTACAGAAGAATATATTTATATATATATATACTTGTTTTGTATTTGTGTCTTTTTGTCCAAAACCACTTCCTAGTAGTCATTACCCTATTCCACAGTCCGAACTCTTTACTCTCCATAAGCTAACCTGTCCCTGTCTAACCTATATACATATAGAAGTACTATTGTCCAAATTGCACACGTTCCTCTGTAAAACTTTGACATTGGCTGTATTAGCCCAAATGAATTAAAGGGTCTTCAGTGAGTAACTACTCAACATGTTTCGGAGCCTTTTACCCGTACATGTCTCTCTGAGCAGCGGCTCCTTGTCTAAGCTAAATATTCAGCAAAGACAACCCACATAATGATGGATAAATATGAAGTGGCAATTGGCGAATTAGCTAAATACTTGAAGTTTTGCTTATAAATGCAGAGCTTCATTATCAAAGAAGAATACCTGTCAAACAAACCATAATTACCAAATTTGTATAGTACAGGTTCAGATAAGAACAATTTGACTTACCCCTGAACCAACATGTACCCTTTCTAGCTGGACAGCTTATCCTAGTTAAAACATCCACAAATGTTAAACTGAAGTGGAAACAGGCTGGGGCATTATATTCAGTCCCAGCGATTGTAAAATAAACAGTTGCAGCTAGACCACCTGTATAAACCAAGGGAAATCATAATAAGGACTGCAACAATGTACATCCTGCACCAGAGATGCAAAACAAACTCCATGATGACACCTACTCCTCAAACAATTAAGCTCTATTTCACTGCCAACCCTGAGTCAATGTAACAACGTAATGTGTCAGGTTTGTTACATTTGAGAAATTACTGTCAATTTTGAGTATTTTTTTTTAATTGAGTAAATGTGCATTTACGCATGTCAGAAAATAATGAAAGTCATGAGCATTTATGCCAAAAACATGTTATCAAAACAATTTTTCTGAACAGGATTTTAATACTAAAACAGAAAGATGCCAAAAGATAAAGTTAAGTAGCGAAACAGCAAGTCTAAAAACTGTAAATTATTGTGGCAAAACTTTCTAATAATCTTTGGATATAAGCAGTAAAATTATAGGGCAATTCAGAAAAGAATAAAAGGATATCTTTTGGGTAAATTCTTGAGGAATTGCACTGAAATTTTGTACATTTACACAAGCAATGTCATCAATATATCTTGTGTTGTTTGATAATTTTGTAGCCATTTGAAAGTCCTTTTTCTTTAATTTATCCATATACTTAAATTCAATCCAGGTTAAATACAAATCTGCCAGTAAAGGGGAGCAGTTGCTACCCATTAATGCCTTTTATTTGTTGAAAAACCAATGGTTCGCATTGAACAAAAGTATTATCCAAAAGAAATTTTATAGCATCTATGAAAGTTTCAACCGTGTAAGATTTAACGTTACTTTTTAAATATTAATTGAGTGACTAATATGCTTTCTTTGTATATGAATTAATATTAATGTATGGTTTACCATTATGTGTAAATGTCTGCTTATTAATTCTGAAAGTAAACTTTTGACTTCATCTGTGGGTAGATTTGTGTTCAGTGTAGAAAACTCAAAACATTTGATATTTTTTGCTTTTACATCTTTGATTTTAGATACAAACTCAGAAGAATTGCTAATACTCTAAAAAAAATTTATGTCACAGTTTCTAGAAATTACATTGCAGTATTTACGAAAATGATTCCTAATTGCAGTCAAGCATAATGTTACTTCTTTTGATAATTGTTTTGTTGTACATTTTTCAGCACCGGCTATGAATCTAGATTTAAAAGGGTTTTTATGTAATTTGGGTGTCCAGAACAAAAGTGTAATAGAGGGGTCCTCTTCAGAAATTTTGATATTAAAATTCCTTTTCATCTCATCTTCATGTGTATGTATCAAATTATCAATGGATTCTTTGTGTAATTTATATACGTCATTTCCTCTTGTGTCTGAAATATTGTTTATACCAAGTTCTTTTTTCAAAACATCCAGATAATATTTTTTGCAGATGATCCCAATATTGTTCCCTGCCTTATTCATGTTAGTGAGTACAAATCTTTCTTGTAATACTTTGACTGCTTCTGAAACTTCAGGTTGTTTTAGATTAACCATGTTGGAATTCTTAATGTGGGATTTGTAACGATAAATTCTCTTTCTAAAGACTCGTTTCAAGTTTGATAACCATCCTTCAAATTTCTGAAATTAAATTTTAAATATATACAGTTTTTTCTGTTGCTTTCATGTGTTGGTTATAGTCAGGTCATGTACAATGGATAACTGAAGAGCCAGTGAGCTTTTCAGAGTGGCATGTACAGTCACTGATGAATATAAGGCCCATCATTTTTGCTTACCGGTATGAAAAATTTCAATCTAGTTCAAAGTCTTCAATTTACATAAATATTTCCCATGCAAACTGTGGTGCTATGGTACTTTATGCAGAATACTTGACATCAAGTTGGCTGATGATCCCTTGCAGAGAACAGTTTAAATTCGCCGTATTTCTATGTAAAGTTCAACAAAAAACGCCAGTATCCAGCGCAGTCGAATAAGAAGCATTTGTATCTTAAAACTATATCTTTTTGTGCCTTCTATTTTATTAGTTTCACTAGCAGATGCATTATGGTCTTCATTGATTCAAATGTTTCATTAGTAGTATCTCACCTACCACTTGTTTGCAGTACCACTGGAAGCACACTCGCAGTGTTGCCCAACCATATTTATCAGGCCATACAAGAAGCTGAGAGAAAATTACCCTTCCCATCATTAGATTGGTTCGACAGTATGCCTGGAATACATAGATACATATTATGCGGACTGTATACTGCGTACAGACAGTTGGAAGAGTTATCATATCTGATGTTCTATTGGAATATCTTTGACCTGAAACTTCCACTCTGGATATCATTTTAATTTAGTATATCAGTATTATTGTGCAACCTGCAGCTGAAATTATTGTTACGAGATCAGCAAGACCTTTCTGTGCAAAAATGCGCTAAGCTATATCACTGGAAATGTCTTAGAATAAACTTTTATTTGAGCACCTCAAAACACAACTTTTCTCTTGAAAACCCAAGACAACATGGCTATTTTTGTATGGTCGTTAAGGTGATGTTGCAAGAAAAATGCACAGTTGACCGTTACATGTGTGGCAATGGAATGTGTATTCTCCAGCACCATGTGTGTGATGGCGTAAATGACTGTAGTGAAAGAACACAATTTTGATCTGATGAAACCAATTGTAGCAATATCTGCAAAATGATTAATTTCATTGTACCTACCAAGGTTTACTGTTTAACCGCCTGCCACAAAGGTGAGTGTCTTTGTGGATACTTATATTTTCATTGTGCTCACGGTGGTTGCATTCTTGCATCTAAAGCTTGTAATAGCGAATCAGACTGCATCTTTCATCTTGACAATGCGATGAAGTGCACTGCACTGTCATCAATTGCAAAACTCATCTGGTTGTCACTGTGTCAATGAATTACAAATTTAATTTCGAATTGAGATTAGGAGTGATGAATCCCTTGATTTGCGGAAATCCAAACTGGCTTCCATGTTTGGATGCACCTACTTCGATATGCTACCCCAGAGCAACAACCTGTTTGTACAACATGGATAGAAAGACGAGATTGTTGTAATGTGAAAATGGTATCCATCTGCAAAACTGTGACCTATATCCGTGCAGTCACATGTATATATGTTCTGCGACTTACTGTATCCCTATACACTTTATTTGTAACAACGTTTGGGACTGTCCTTACCGGATCGATGAAGCTGTGTGCGAGAGACTAATATGTAGTTTTTATTGCGGACGAGAAATGTCCTGTGTGCATCTCTCTGAAGTGTGCAATGCACAGGTGAACTGCGCCAGTTCTAATAACGAGGAGGCTTTATGTGATATGATGGAACCTGACCAAAGGTGTCACTATTTGGGCTATGCAATGTTTTGTGTATATAAGAACTTAACAACATGTCCATCCCTTCCGATTGGTATCAGGTCTTTAGTCCTAACTGGAAATAAGATTACAAAATGGCCGAAAAACAATACAACGCGCTATGCCTATCTCCCTACCCATGATATCAGTGCCAAAAGTATATCAGCATTGAAGGAACTTTTACTTTCCAAAGCACCTGTGTTGCAATATCTAAATATAGCATACAATCTCGTATCGTAGTTAACTCTTGTAACTTTTTTAAGTTTACAATATCTGCACTATTTAAATCTGGAGGGTAATATGATTTATAAGCTTTCGTTTGATATCTTTAGACCATTGTTCACATTACAAAAGTTGCTGTTATTACACAAAATGAATCTTGTTTATCTGGAAGATGGTACCTTTGCAAGCCTGAAATATTTAATTATCCTTGATTTATCAAAAAAAATTTACTGAATCATCAAATCCCCACATCTTCATTGGACTAGAGGCACTTCAAACATTAAATCTAATGAACAACATTTTAATTAGGTGGACACTAGATCGTTTGACCATGTGATGACACTGACAACGATGCTAACTGATGAAAGTGAATTGTGTTGTTTGCTGAGGAGAAGAGCAATTTTTAGATTGACCTATGTGCAAGAATGTGTACGATACCATAGGCTGATAGAGTCAGCTACAGCCAGAACCGTCCTCATTTTATTGATAATTATTTGCTCTGCAGCTAACACCTTTGGCATTTTGTTAAACATCGTAAAGTACGTGCAAAATATTAACAAGTTTTTAGAGTCATTCTGGCTTCATTTCACATTTTGATGGTGCTATATATGGCACTTTTGCATCATATGGACAACTATTTTGAAAAGCATTCTTTTTTTTGTACAGAGGTCAATGGCAGAAGGGAGCAGTATGCTTCTTGGCAGAATTGATAAGCAATGCATCACGCACTGCATCCGTTTTCGTGATTGGTTGAATGACTGTTGACTGCATTATAGGTCTGATTCTTGTATTTGCAGTCCCCAGAATGACTCCCAAAATAGTCGCAGTTATTCTGGTCTGTGGTATTCCTTTGTTCTTTGCGTTGTGTGTCTTATCAGCAAAAGAAGACAGACAACCAGGAAATTCAAACCGTGTGTTAGTCGAGCTGGGTATTCCACACAAAAGAAACGACATTTTAAGCATTTATTTTAAATGTATTTAGCATGCTTTATATCTGTAACCAGAAGTCGAAAAGCGTCTGAGCAGAAGATAATTGCCTGGCCCATTCATTATGAAACACTACTTATAATGTTGTCAGTGATTATGTACATAATTCCATATGGCATTTCCTTTTCACACGTCAATCAATATTGTGCCCATCTAATTTCACTTACTTATTCAATGTTGTTCCTTGTCTCATATAATGCTTTAACCAATCAATTTATACACGCATTTCAAAATCTGAAGCTACTAAGCAGACTAAAAATATGCACTGATTCTCAAACGAGTGAAACATTTCTTCCTACTTTAAAACAATTAAAGACCATTTGAACATATTCAGGGATTCAAATAATAACTTATCGTTACAAGAAGTCATACACCATTTTTGGATGCATAAGGATAAATGACACTTATGGCACAGAAAAACATGACCCATATTCGTAAATCACAAACCCAACAATGACAGCAAAGGGATTCCAGAGTTACCAAAGCATCAACATTCATCTTCCAATACCAATGTGGAAAAAAATCACTCCTGACTTGACAGGCAGTCACACAGATAAGGCAACTGGTGGTTTTAAACCGGTCCTCTCAACCTTTAAAACATTCTTCATTAACTACAGACTACTGTGTTGACAAAATGTATGGGCCTAACCACTCACAACCCACAGTTTTATGACTTCTGCCAAAGATAGAAAGAGACCTCGTAGGCCCATTACTCTCGAGTTCTCCTGACTTGTCAGTCAGCTGAGTTTGCAGCAAAAGAAGAAAGTAAGCCTATATCGTTTTTGTGATATTTATGAATCTGGAACATTCTATACACACTTTATCTCCATTATATCTATGAGTCGGAGAACACAGCCCACAGCACAACATAGCCAATGAAGTATTTATCAAATAGTACAGAATAACATGACCCATAGTCATAAATCCCAAACCTAGCAATGACACAAAGCGACTCCAGAGTTACCAAAGCATCAACATTCATCTTCCAATACCAATGTGAAGAAACAAATTTCATTCCTGACTTGAGACAGGCAGATACTCATATGAGGCAACTGGTGGTTTAAACAGGTCCTCTCAACCTTTGAAACATTCTCCATTAACTACAGACTATAGTGTTGACAAAATGTATGATGCCTAACGACTCAAAACCCACAGTTTGATTACTGTATAGGTACCAGTTGATACAAATTTCATAATATGCAATGAACAAAACTGCCAACAAACAAAACATATTCATCTTCTAACAAAGCCAGCAGTTATTCAAAATTACAATCAGCTGCCAAGGTATGCAATAGTCCAAACTCTCTCAGAGCCATCTATCTGACTGGGGCACCAGTTGTCAGCGGACCTAAAGCACACAAATGATAATGGTTCACCTCGAGAAAGCAACCTTTGGCACCAATCACCTAGCTGAAAATGGCGTGAAGCCATGCATACTCTGCAGGGAACTGTTTACAACATATCAGGGGTAAGTGGTCTTTACCACGAATACTGCTGATACAGAACTTCCAGTGTGTGATGCTTCTTATCCATGATTGTTATTTATTTATTCATTTGTATTGTAACAACCTCTAACCAGGTTGTTTGTAAATCAGTTTGTTTCTTTGCAGTGCTCATATGTGGCTTATATGTCAACAGCCTGGGACTGTGCCTGTCCAGTTACCCTTTCCGTATGACAGGCAATCAGTCTTTATCAGTGTAACTTGTTGTTTGAATAGGCTCTTGTTTCAGCAGCTAGCCATCACGCATTGTGCTGTGGGGGTGACATGTGGGTACTTCCAGCCAAATTTTCATTTGTGTTACTAATGAATGTTCTAAGTGAACATCTTTTTGTGTGTATTTATAATGTGTATTTGATGTGCCAAGATCTAAGATTACATGTACTGTTGTAAGCTTGTGAAAGTAAGAGGTGCTACCAGGTTAAGTTCATTGTATTTGTAATGTACTGCATGAGGGAGCCCCCCTTTGCACCCTCACCCTCTCAGGCATCTCAACAGCACTTTGATGGGGTCTTATGCAGAAATACTCCTATGTAAAACAATGCAGGAATGGGGGAGTACCTGGGGTAGATTTGCCTGAGAGACAAACCTGTTGAGTTGCTTCAACTTGGTAACTCGGTATTATCCTGCGCACCAAACCTGTACATCATGTAGAACTTGGCATTACATTAATCTGCATAATTGTGGTGCACGCATATGTAAGAATTTTAGCATAAAATACCAGATAAAAGCCAATTTATAATTAACCCCTGCCAACCCTTATGGTAGCTTGGGCACGTGGTTCAAAATTGGGGGAAAAGTTAGCGTGCCCTGCCTCTTTGGTTCCTGCCTGGCAAACAAGTAAGTACATTTTTGGCCTGTCCCTTGGTAATTTCTTCCAAATTGCACCTATATTCTTCAAAATTCAGTGTATTATCTCAGGGAAATGATGACAGAATGACCACAGTGTGTTGAAAGTTTATAAATATATATTTGGATAAAAAGGAGTAAACATTTGAAGCAAATTAAAACTGAAGTGTCTGGAAAAGGAATGTCTTTGTCTTCACTGCAGTAGCTGTATGCTACACTGATGTTGCATGGCCCACATTACCAATATAAAAAGTTAACCTGTCCAGAAGGTTACAATGGTGGCAGTGGTTGTGGAATATTAATATTCTATCCTGAAAAGAACCTTTTGAGGCTGTAATGTTGCTGTATTTTGGAAGGGCTTAAATGCCCACTCTTGTTTTATCCTGTGTCTGGCCTTGTGTATATGTATTTTTTTCTTTAGGTGATCATCACTTTTTTTTTTCTCTCTCTCTCTCTCTCTCTCTTTGTGTGTGCATGGTATAGCTCATCATGTCAGATACAGATGGGGCTGCAGCAAAGGGGGAAGGCACCCATGAACCTGCTGTAATTGATGACACACACAAAGAGAAAGAATTACCGCAAAGTGATGATGCCGAGATAATTTTTAATTTTAAAAGGCAGGAAAGCCCTAAGGTCGACACTGTGCCAATGGATGACACAGTTGCAGTGACCAAGGGCAGACATGTCACAGTGCGGCCTGAAAAGTATGATGGCTCCACTGATTGGGCAGATTTTCTTGTCCATTTTGAAAGCTGTGCTGACCTCGCCGGCTGGGAAGACAGCACAAAGGCCAAGATGATGGCCATCAGCCTGAAGGGTCGGGCCTGTAAGTTCTTTGCAGGCCTAGCAATGGTAGATCGCCAGAATTATACATCTTTGCTTAGGGCCTTAGAAGAGAGATTTGGTACTGGCCATTTGAAGGACCAGTTCAAGGCCCGCCTGGCTATGCGGAAGCGTCAGCCAGGTGAGAAGGCAGCCATCTTGGGGGATGATGTCCGGGAGCTAGTACGCAGGGCATACCCTCAATTCACCCTGAGCATGCAGGAGCAATTGGCACTGGATGCTTTTCAAAATGCCCTGGACACAACCTTGAAAGTCAGGTGCATTGATCGCAACTGCCAGACCATTGAGGAAGCAGTTGCCGTCGTGGAAAGATATGAGGCGCTGTTCGAGACGTCACAAAAGAGAACAGTGCCTGCAGTGGTAGGCAATCCTGACCCCCTTCAAGATCGTGTCGAGGCCATTGAGAAGGGACTGGAGAAGCTTACTGCTGCTTTGCAGCAAAATAGCCAAGGAAGTGCCTGTGAGCAGCGTGGGCGTGGCAAACCAAGGGGACGAGGCCGGGGCCGGGGTGGTACCAGCCAGAGGCGCTCCACATTAGTATGTTTTGAGTGTGTGGGGCACGGCCACTATGCCCGGGAATGTCCAACACGGGAACGCCGCTTGCGAAATATGCTGGAAAATGTGGACGCAGAACAGCTCTCGGAAAACGGCAGCCCACTGGGAGACTAGGCCCTTCACCAGTGGGAGAAAAAGGGCCGCTGAGGGGGACCTATTCGCCCCATTCTTCGATTGAAAAATCTCGCCCAGTTGTCCAGCTGGGGAGCATTGATCCATCAAGCAAAGACAGTGGTCTTTACTTGATGGGTCAGGTTAATGGGGAACCACTGAAATTTTTAGTGGACAGTGGAGTGGTGATATCACTCATTTCCAAGTCTATCTATGACTGAATACCACCAAGCCAAAGACCATCACTGCAACCTTCACCGGTGGTGGTGAGGGGTGTAGGTGGCCACACTTTGGACATTTGTGGTGAAATCAGTGTAGATATCACCTTGGGGCAGAGGGTCTACCAACAGCGGTGCCTTGTGATGGAAATGGAGGTTAGTGGAATATTAGGTACGTACTTCCTTTTCCAACACAATTGTAACATCATGTTTGGAAAATTAAAGGTCAAAATTGGAATGGAGGAATTGGATTGTTGGCTGGGAAGTGAAGACACAATGGTGTGCCGGGTTGTTGTTGAACAACGAACTGTAGTGCCCCAGGGGCACCAGTGCATCATCCCAGTTGCTATACCGAAGGGACAGCACTTGGGAGAAATAGGTCTAGTGGAGCCGTCCCCAAATTTGCTGGAACGCCAGCAATTGTTGATGGCCCGCGGTGTGGTTAACCCACGGGATGGTACTGCAGTTGTCCGAGTAATTAACTGTAGTGATGAAGACATCCAGCTTTTTCCTGGCACAACATTAGGTCAATGTTGCACCATTCAGTCCCATGACCTTGCCACTGAGGTGGCCAATGCTCCAGTTCGTTCCGTTTCTAAACAAGATGGCCCCATAGAATTGCCACCCCACTTGATGGACTTATACAACCGAAGTGGGGCATTCCTAACAGAAGAGGAGGGCAGTAAGCTTGCCAATTTGCTGTCAAGCTATGCTGGCTTGTTTGCCAAAGACGACTGTGATCTAGGACGCACAAACCTGGTCAAGCACCGCATTGACACAAGGGATCATGCGCCTATCAAACAGCCACCTAGGAGGCAGCCAATCGCCAAGCGGCATATGGAGAAGCAGGAGGTCAAACGTTTACTAAAAAATGATGTAATTGAGCCATCCAATTCTCCTTGGAGTAGTCCCCCAGTTATTGTCACCAAAAAAGATGGCACACCAAGATTCTATGTCGATTACCGTCGCCTGAACGAGGTCACGGTAAAGGATGCTTATCCCCTCCCCAGAATCGATGAATGCCTGGACAGTTTGGCTGGTGCAAAATGGTTCTGCACGGCCGATATGGCTTCCGGCTACTTCCAGGTCGAAGTTGATCCAAGAGACCGTCCAAAGACCGCCTTCTCCACACGAGAAGGTCTGTTTCAGTTCAAAGTCATGCCATTCGGGCTGACGAATTCGCCGGCGACCTTTGAGCGTCTCATGGAAACAGTACTTCGGGGGTTAAATTGGGATGAGTGCATATTATTTTTGGATGATATAATTACATACGGACCGGATGTGGACACTTGTTTGAACCGGTTAAGGCGAATTTTTGACCGACTGAAGGGTGCAGGTCTAAAACTTAAGCCGTCAAAGTGCAACTTCTTTCAGAAAAGTGTGCAGTTTCTGGGGCACATTGTCTCCGAGGAAGGCATTCACACTGACCCAGAGAAGGTGGAGGCGATTCGGACTTGGCCGATCCCACAGACCAAAAAGCAGGTCAGAAGCTTCCTTGGTCTGTGCTCTTACTATCGGCGTTTTGTGAAAAACTTTGCACATATTGCCAAGCCCTTGCATTACCTGACCGAAGATAACGTACGCATGAAGTGGGATAGTGAATGTCACCAAGCCTTCCAAACACTGAAAGATGCACTCATCTCTGCACCCATTCTTTCATACCCAAGGGCAGATTGTAAATACATATTGGACACTGATGCGAGCGACCATGCAGTGGCCGGAATACTGTCACAGCTGCAGGATGGGCATGAAAGAGTGATTGCTTACATGAGTAAATGCATGACGAAAGAAGAACGGCTGTATTGTGTTACCCGGAAGGAGCTTCTGGCAGTAGTGAAATCCATAAAGCAGTTCCGACACTACATCTACGGACAGCCAATCCTTCTCAGAACTGACCACTCTGCCATCACGTGGATGTTCAGGATGAAGGATCCGGAGGGTCAAATGGCCCGCTGGCTGCAAAGTCTGGGGCAGTATGATCTGGAAATTGTCCACCGGCCTGGGAAGCGGCACATCAATGCTGATGCCCTGTCGAGACGGCCATGTAAGCAGTGCGGTCGGTTGTCTGACTGTGGGGTAAATGCAGGGCAACTGGAACCGGAACCTGGTACAGAGGTCTCGGTTGGCGTTGTCACCTGCAGTAAAACCCAGGCAATGGATGAATCCCAGTTCCTATCCAACCAGGGCTGGTTGCCAGGATGGGATCCTGTCGAGCTTAGATCAGCTCAACTAGCTGATCCGGATATTGAACCAGTGATGGCCATGCTTGAGAAACATACACAAAGACCAACCTGGCAGGCAATCTCCGATCTCAGCCACAAAGCCAAGACCCTATGGAGGCAATGGGAACGTCTCAGACTAATTGGCGGCTTGCTGTACAGACGCTGGGTCAATGCAAACACTGGAGCTGAGAAATGGCAGTTTGTTGTGCCACAAGATCATGTGCAGGAGCTGTTTTTCTACTTCCATGTTGAACGCACTGGTGGCCACTTGGGAGTGGATAAAACAGTTTCCAAAATACGCATGGGATTTTACTGGCCAGAGCTGCAGCATTCCATCCGTGTGTTGTGCAGACAGTGTGATGCCTGTGCTGCTCGTAAAACTGCTCAAAACAACCCAAGGTCTGCACTGCGCCAATATGTGGTGGGTGAGCCAATGGAACGTATGGCTGTGGATGTGCTCGGACCGTTACCTGTCTCCAACCAGGGTAACAGGTACATTGTTGTGATAGCTGACTACTTCACGAAGTGGGTTGAGGCTTTTGCAGTCCCTAACCAGGAAGCCACAACCGTGGCCAGAGTGTTAGTGGAGGAGGTGGTATGTCGCCTGGGGGCTATACGGCAGCTGCACTCAGACCAAGGCAGTAATTTTGAGTCAAAAGTCTTCCAGCAAATGTGTGATTTGCTCGGAATTGACAAGACTCGGACGACAAGCCTCCACCCACAAAGTGACGGTATGGTTGAACGATACAACCGCACCCTCAAGTGCATGCTAACAATGTATGCGGTGGCTGATCAGAAAACATGGGATGAACATCTGCCCTATGTGATGATGGCCTACCGAGCTTCCCCGCATGAGACGACGGGCTACACGCCCAACATGATGATGCTTGGGAGGGAGGTAATGCTCCCTCTTCAAGCAGTGATACCTCACCCCGAGACTGATCAACATCCTCAAAATTTAGAAGAGTGGGTTGACCAGTTGCATGAGAAACTGTGTAAAATCCACGTGCATTGCCGCCAACACACAAAAAGGCAAATGGTACATCAGAAAAGGCAGTATGACCACAGAGCTGGTAAAATAGCACTGGAGGAGGGGCAACCTGTATGGGTATATGATCCCTCTAGGAAGAAGGGAGTGTGTCCCTCTCTTACTTCACCCCGTAAAGGACCGGGCATTATTGTTGAAAAGCTAGATGACCTCCTATATCGGGTAAAGTTGCACAGGAGAAGTCCTCCTAAGGTATACCACCTGGACAGGCTGTTTTGCTATGAAGGTCCCAACCCCCCTACATGGGGTAAAAAGTATGTTAAGACTAAACCCTCTAACTGCAAAGATGGTAAAGATCAACATTAAGAGCAAATATATCGGAATGACCACCTGTCATTGATAATGGGGTCATGCAGGCAGAATATATGGGCTATTATTGAATTTGATTGTTGAGGGACTGATCACCCCTCAGTGGCCGGGTTCCATTATGGCACATAGGTCTTACCAAAGTGTCAGTGCCATGAGACTGATCACCTCATAACAGTGGTACTTTAAGCTGACCACATTGACTGTCTCATTCAGAGATTTTCTTACAATCTGCAGAATAATGTAGGCTACGGGTTATGCTGGGACTGGAGACATATTACCATATGTCCTGGGGGAAAGTATTAATTTATAATATTGCTTACTGAGTCATCTGACCTCAGTCATTTTTGTGTGTCTGTAATACACTTTGAGATGCAACTGGTTGAATTGCCTCTCAATGAAAGGAGTGTCTCATCTATGGAAGAGTTCAATGTGAACTTAGTTTTGTTGAAGTGAGTATTACATAACAATTACATTTAATGATGTTTACCTGTGCACCTTGTTTTTGAAATAGAAGCGATGGAAACAAGGATGCTTCTCAAAATATACAATGGCCTCCCCTAGAGGGGGGCCGGGCACCAGTAACATGAAAACAATTCGTGTCAAAATTATAGGTAGGTAATTACTTACTGGTGCAATTGTAAGTGAATTGCTTTTTCAAGTCTGAAATGTGGAGGAGAACCAAGGAAACATACACCCATGAAGTATATTTATCATTGTTGATGATAAAATGGCAGTTAATTGCCTTATGTTATTGTGACAAATTTCATAGAGCACCAGGAAAATTTAAAAGGGGTGAAATGGATCTCCTCCCACTGGCAGTGGAGCTATGACATTGTTGGCTCCCCTATCCTGCAATGCCCTTATCTCCACCCTCCAGTTTTGTAAATTCTCAATGTGTGTTGGCTAGGGGATGGAAGTACCCACACAGCTAAATGCGACCTGTTACATGTATTTTTATTTAAAGTAGAGACAATATAGTTTATGGCTGGATACATTGTGATGGATAATGTATGCTGGACAATGTGTTGTGCATCTAATATGTTTGTTTGTGTATATGAACTGCCTTTTATATGTTTCTGATTTTCACTTGACAATTGCTGTTGTAAGTGATTGTTGATAATTTGTGTCCAAACATTCATATAATTATGTCCGATAGGACATAGTTGTACTTTGCATATTCGTGATGAATATTCTTGTGTATTGCTAAAACCTAATGGTTGCTCTCAGTGTTGAAGTACAGGTATAACACATTGCATATGTGCTCAACACGTCATGGTTTGACATGTATCGGTATAGGACATTTCTTTCTATAGTCATGCTACTGTAATTTCTTGTTTATGTATGTGTATTGCAGCTATACATGTATACTTGTTCTGATGTATTTTGTAAGTTGTTGCAGGGTGTGATTCCACGTGTTGCCTTCCCAGTGTCTTTCCTGATCCACCATGCCAGCCTTTCATCCTGTTCATGATTCGTATCCTGTGACCATCTGCACATGAAATATATGAGAGATCTGTGCTGGAGATTGAACAATCACGAAACATTTTGAGCCATTCCCAGTGAGAAGCTGCCTATCAATGATGTGAACTGATTCAGCAGTAATCACTGCAACTGATGATTAACATGTGTTAGCAAATACATGGACTGACAGAAAAATAGGCAGCAGGACAATGGGACATTGCAATGGACAGTCCAGGTAGAGAGCCATCTCTGTAGGCAGGGCAGTGGGCTCTCTGCAGTAGCTGGATATTACAACTTTGCTACAAATACATAAGCAACATACCCGTATGTCAGTCTGAACATTATTTGGGGACATTGACTTTCTGTCAACTACATGCTGAGAGACGTGTGGCAAGCCACGGACATGCTATGCAGCCAGTGCCTCGATTTTGCCTGGGAAACATTTTTTTACTACTTCTGAAGTGCCGTGGAGACTGGTGTTGAATTGCTTTCACTGGTTCATATTGTTATGTATTGCATAAGTAACATTAAGAGACAATCAGACACTTGTGCTGTACCTGCCCCACAAGTGTCGTGGACTCATGACAAAGCAGAAAAGAAGAATGACCAGACCACCATACAGGGGAGCCATCCTCGTGACAGGTGCCCACGGTCTGCAGTCTACAGGTGGCATGGAAGGGCTGGGATCTGCACTGGGATGGTGGACATGGTAACTGCATCCTCTGAATGGCCAGTTTTGGCCATGGTAACTCTTAAGTGAAAGTAACTCTTAACTTGTACAAATCTTTGTAACTAAGTGTTTAATTGTTCTTTACATTGAGTAGGACTTTCTATTTCTAATTTCTGAGGTCTACAGCTGACCCGTAAGATGAGGAAAAAGAAACAAGTGCTCAGGTGGTGAGCACCGGAGGTGCTCAAGCTGAGAGGGGGGTAATGTAACAACCTCTAACCAGGTTGTTTGTAAATCAGTTTGTTTCTTTGCAGTGCTCATATGTGGCTTATATGTCAACAGCCTGGGACTGTGCCTGTCCAGTTACCCTTTCCGTATGACTGGCAATCAGTCTTTATCAGTGTAACTTGTTGTTTGAATAGGCTCTTGTTTCAGCAGCTAGCCATCACGCATTGTGCTGTGGGGGTGACATGTGGGTACTTCCAGCCAAATTTTCATTTGTGTTACTAATGAATGTTCTAAGTGAACATCTTTTTGTGTGTATTTATAATGTGTATTTGATGTGCCAAGATCTATGATTACATGTACTGTTGTAAGCTTGTGAAAGTAAGAGGCGCTACCAGGTTAAGTTCATTGTATTTGTAATGTACTGCATGAGGGAGCCCCCCTTTGCACCCTCACCCTCTCAGGCATCTCAACAGCACTTTGATGGGGTCTTATGCAGAAATACTCCTATGTAAAACAATGCAGGAATGGGGGAGTACCTGGGGTAGATTTGCCTGAGAGACAAACCTGTTGAGTTGCTTCAACTTGGTAACTCGGTATTATCCTGCGCACCAAACCTGTACATCATGTAGAACTTGGCATTACATTAATCTGCATAATTGTGGTGCACGCATATGTAAGAATTTTAGCATAAAATACCAGATAAAAGCCAATTTATAATTAACCCCTGCCAACCCTTATGGTAGCTTGGGCACGTGGTTCAAAATTGGGGGAAAAGTTAGCGTGCCCTGCCTCTTTGGTTCCTGCCTGGCAAACAAGTAAGTACATTTTTGGCCTGTCCCTTGGTAATTTCTTCCAAATTGCACCTATATTCTTCAAAATTCAGTGTATTATCTCAGGGAAATGATGACAGAATGACCACAGTGTGTTGAAAGTTTATAAATATATATTTGGATAAAAAGGAGTAAACATTTGAAGCAAATTAAAACTGAAGTGTCTGGAAAAGGAATGTCTTTGTCTTCACTG
The DNA here is from genome assembly GCA_964020975.1 of Hermodice carunculata. Lineage (NCBI taxonomy): Eukaryota > Metazoa > Annelida > Polychaeta > Eunicida > Amphinomidae > Hermodice > Hermodice carunculata. The sequence continues at coordinate 2,313,560 of OZ026618.1, forward strand.
CAGTAGCTGTATGCTACACTGATGTTGCATGGCCCACATTACCAATATAAAAAGTTAACCTGTCCAGAAGGTTACAGTATGTTTGTTTATTCATTTATTTATTTATTTATTTATTTATTTATTTATTTATTTATTTATTTATTTATTTATTTATTTATTTATTCATTCATTCATTCATTCATTCATTCATTTACCTTTTTCGATTCGGACCCTTTTCAGTCTATGCAATATATGTTCCCTTTGATTATAATATGTCAATAAGGATTGCAATGGTAATTTGAACTCCTAACTTCTCCAAAACTGTCCGACCGACTCACTGCAAGCTAAGTGGGGATATGTCTGGGGTGAACCTGTACCAATTTGCTCAAATGGCCAGGCTACAGGAATAGTTTAATTTTTGTGATTTTTTTTTTTTTTTACGGGGAGGAGGATTTTTTTTTTTTTTTTTTTTTTTTTTGGAAAATCATCCAGGACACCACTTCGTCAATTGCTTCAAAATGTCATAGACACACTTCTAGATATCCTTAAACCTTAATTCAATTAATTTTATGTATGATTTTGCCATTTGTGACCTATTTCCCAAGTTACATGTTGCATTCTCTTCAAAACTGGTGGGTATGTACCTGGATTCGACTTCCTCAAGGTTTATTCCTTATATGATGCTCCCGATTTGTTCGGCATTTTAACCCATTTTCGAATTTAGATATTATCATATATATACACATTGGCATTGTCCAATAAAGATGGCAATAAATCAGACATACAGACCTATGTCTGTGCAAAAGAGGAACCCAGGCCCAAGGTTATCATAAAACGTTTACGAGATTAGCACAGGTACTGGTTGCTTTAAAAAACAACTTGTGAAAACAACACGCCAAGAAACAACACACGGGTTGTCAGTTGAGGAATGCATGGTAAAAATATCTGTAATTTAAAATATTTAAATGAATATTTTAGTGACACGTCAAAACTGGGATCCTTTACCCATTTTTTCGGCTATGATTAACAAAACTCACCACATAGGTTTAAGCATATGTATTTATACAGGATTGTCCAACAGTACTTCTCCATGACTAATAACATGGGTTGTCGGGCTGAATTTGACTAAGATGGAAGATCAAAATCTCAGCTTATCAATCTGATTAATTTCTGCTATAGATGAACACGTCCCTGTATTCACGTAAGACAATGCGTATTGAAAGTTGAACATTTCTTATTTGCATACATGACTCGGATTTTCCGAAATCAAAGTTTGTAGAAATATACCTTAGTTTTGAAACAACTTTGCTCAAAACTACATGGATTTATCTTGGAAAAATCAGTAATAAAGGAAGGAAAATTTGTTATTTCAGGGAGCGCAATCTTTCTTTCCTTCTTTCGCTCGTTCATCTACTAACCTGCATATATAGATATATATCTTTCTTTCTTTCTCTCATGATCCTTTATCATTGGCCATAGTGTTTACAGGTTGGTTGCAAAACACACAATACGGTTTGGTTCCTAAAGGAAAATGATTCAGATCACAGGGTTACCCAGTTGGAATAGATATATTTAAAGTAAACTATATAAAATGACCGCAATGTGCAAATGTCATCATTCAAAGTTACACGGCAAACATAGTATGAAGAGGTCATGGGAAAGAATTTTAACAATTTTCAGTCCTGGAATGTCGGGCGATCTTCAGCATGATTTTACACAATTTTCAGTCCTTTCCAGGACAGGAAATTCTTCGTATCCATTGCTTTCTCAGTTTTTATTTGTTGGCATGGGATAAAATTTACGTTGTTTGCCTCAGGAATAATTTGTAAAGCACACAGGCAAATAACAAGTTAAACTTTGTATGGCTACCTGTGTTATTTCATAGTCGACACGGGTATCTGGAGGTCAGTCCTGGCATACAATTAATCCCAAGACGCGCCAAAATTTTAGCGCATGCGCTCTTCTCTGTGCGTATGATCCATTGTACCGGCGGTCATCTGCTACTTGGTTTCAGTTTACCACCATATACTGGACTCATTTTCGTTGGACTGATTTTATATTCATTCCATATTGCATTTTTATGACTGAGGTTTGATATTCAACAGCTATGTATCTTTAATTTATATATTGCTTATTTTAAATCATTTAGACTACGGATATGGCCCATAAATATTACGCAACGCAAAATTGCTTGTTCCATCTGAGGAACGTTCTTTGACTTCAGACTGTATGATGATTCATTGCGGGAACTGGCAATTATGACTATCATTTTCAAATGCGACACAAAATTTTGAACAAAATGGCATGGTCAAAACTGTTGACGTTAGGCAAGTGAATAAAAGTGACCGGACTCTTGGAGTTTTATCCAACGTTTCAAAATCAATCTGAAAAATGCTTAACGACCAGTATAATCAGTGATATGATGATAATAATGACTTTATTCCAACAACATTATGATCTTTTCAATGATTTGATCATACTGACTTGATATTTTATGGCATGTAATTCGATATGTAACGCATTACAATACATCTTCCAGCAGAATATGACAGCAATAAATACAATATGTATTTACATTTTAGTATGCAAAGGTTTTGGCATCTCAAATTATTATTATTACCTTCACAAAGAGTAGTTTAAAAAAGTTATGAGAACTCCATGTCACCTGTCATATATGTTTTCCAACAAATAGATAAATCGTTCGGCGTTGTCTGTGATGTACTTTGGAGCATAGAGGCGTGAATTTCGGTGTATTCTTTTCATCTTTGTTTTTTCATCAAACCACAATCCTTTCTCTACCAACATTCTAATGTAGGTTATGTTACGTTTTTCTGGAAAATCTCCCCATCTTGGGAAGTCCGCGTTTATAGCAGACATAATTTTTATTTTCATTTCTTGCAGGCCAAAACACCAGGAGCAGTGCCATCCTACGGGCACACCCTTAGCTCCGAGTTTCCAATGTCGTACAACAGCCCCTGTTTTAAGATATACCTCGACATGCGATTTTAAATTTGGCAAATGTCCGTCAGGATTCCTTAGTCTTGAAACTTTGTTCTCGAACACCTGATCAAGCATGGCCATGGTACTGCCGGCAGTGATAGGCCACTGTCCGTTTCCGGCTTGCCAATAAAACCCAAATGTTGTTCTCCTCAGATGGAATCCAAATGGCTCTGGTATATTATCATGTAGTTTGAGAAACAACAGGCCATCTCGCATTGGCAATTCATCTGTATCTGTCAAAATAAACAGATCGTCGTGCATTATACCAGTTACCTGTTTGCGAAGCCCCTGTGAGCCCATGAAGTCACGTATGAGGTCATCGAAAAGCCAGCCTTTCTTCTTGGCTTCTATGGGAAAGTAGTCCAAATAAATGTAAACTATTTTGTCGTGTAATGTTTGTGCCCAACCCGACTTGAGCTTTTCCAGCAATCTAAGGGGCTTAGCTTCGCCATGGCCAGAAATATTAGACTCCACAAAGAGAAACACATCCACGATGTCCCCAAGCTCTGCAAAGCGAGCTTCTGTCATCTCAAATTCAATGTTGAATGGCACTCCATAAATAATTCTTCTGGGAGACGAACGAAGGGTCACTTTTGCCATTATACTCCAAGGCAGCTTGGCATTTTTGAGGCCATCTGGGTAAGAACAAAAACGTCCGTACCATCCAATACGACAAATGCATCTGCCCTTGATTGCAGATATAATTAACTGGGTGCCTTCCTTTAAACAAACTTTATTGTTTATTTTCCAAAAATACACCTGTCTATCTTCTGTCAAATTGAAAACGGGTGGTGTGTGGACATTGTAACTTTCAAACTGGTTCTTGCTCGCATGAATATTATGAAGGCATGATAGGCCGGGACTTTTGATGAACTGATCCCTGAAATTATTTTCATCTGTGCGTACAGACTCAGACTTAACCACCACATTTTGCAGTTTGGTGTCGTGGTTAACAAGGGGAACTGCCTGAGCAGCCAACGCAGAGTTTTCTGTCGGCGACAAGTTAATTTCCCTTTTGAGAGCTGCCCATAGCTTGCTGATGTAGGAAAATGGCATGACTTGTACAAGAACAATAAGCACGATAATCCATTTGAGAAGAGAACGTCTGCGACATCGCATGATTTGTCTGCAAAGTGTAAAAGTGATACTTGTTACATTGCTGTTTTTAAATGTGTATCGAAACGATACAATAATCTTGGAACAATAAAAATAAGACAATTTATATACAGGTGTTTCACATAACAGTGAATGTTTCCCAACATTTACACTTGGATATTATATTGCAAAATGAACATGATGAACTCTATTTGTGCTGCGTGTTTGGGCCATAAGGCAAGTGACTGCCCCATGGTGAAAATGCCTGTGAACCCCTGCAGGCTATAAGCTCATGTGTGCAAAGTGAATAAAATTTACTACCTTTATTTCTATCCTATTCCTCGTTACACGCTGAAACGTGACAATTTGGACTTTTATCTGTTCATTCTTAGGAGATCTGCTTAATGCTAAAATTACCACTAGATGGCATATAGATACAAGCAAGTGAGTCAAGAAAAAAGTTCACAAGTATATATTCAGAGGTTTTATTTTACTGCTTTACAAATATAATGTATACAACAAACGTTTACACTTTCAGAATTTTATGATTAACAAGAACAGTTAGCACATGGCTGAGGGTTTTCACATCTTTGCATAGTATAAAGCGGCCACTGTGGTTATGCACATACAGCCTGCATTTGATCTTCCTATTCTCCTAATGATGAAAAACATATGTTAATACAGTTACATACACGTAACCTTTTAATTATCATATTTCGGAGGCATTCAACAGAGCGACATTGCATTTTGTATATATATTTTTTTATAAATCTGGCATCTGGTTGCATCATCTTGATGTCGCACTTAATGTTGCACCTGGTTTTAAATGATGACCATACCACACAATAGCACACCGTGAATACGTGCAGAGATATGTGATACACCATTACTATCCGTTTAACTAGAGACAATAAAATTACTCTAGACTTGTTCTAGCGACCCAGAATCTCTGGGAATCAATTTATTTGCAAAACAAAATGTCGCCGACGGCCAACGGTTTAAACACTGTACCACATGATACTGCAGTAGCAGTATTAAGTCAAAATCCGGCTATCCAGAGAAAACCGAGAGGAAAACTAAAGGTGTATTCTTAGAGCACAACCGAAAACCACAATGAAAACTACCAAAGTAAAATGGTCATCCACCGTTTTAGTGCAGAATACATCTAGATTGATAGTTATGGGCCTAATTTAAAAGTATGTTAACTTTATTTTAAAAAATGCCTGTAATGAATGACTGATTCATTGTGATTCTCCCAGCAACGACAAGAGAGAACCTAGAATCATTTACCTGTGTAGAGTTTCATTTATAAAAATCAAATTTTGACATAGAACTTGTCGACACATTCTTTACTTTTATTCCAGCGAAAAAATCAAACTTGCAGCCAATCAGAGAGCACCTTGGAATTGAGTGCGGGCCCGGCCATTACAATGGCCGCCAAGTTGTTTGGGTGGACACCAGTGACGATGTGAAACGGAATTTTCGTCTGGCTGTTGATTGGGACACATGACAACGCACGTTAACTTGGTCAGACAACAGCAAATGGATTATGGAACAATTATGGGAAGTTACGACCTCACGGATCTAAGGGAAACTTTTGCCCTTTATCATGTTATTACTGGGTTTAGAAATTGGCGCTCAAATGTTGGGCTTTTTGGCCGATTTGACAGAATTAGAACTTTTGTGATAATTACCGTCGTGTAGCGGTTTATATTATACGGACTCTAGCGAACAAACCGTTGGATTTACTTGTAAAATATAGTTGAAGGTCAGTGAAGGGAGTTGCAGTTTGTTTTTATGAAAAAAAGCGAGAGAGAGAGAGAGAGAGAGAGAGAGCAAACGCAAATTAAGTCGCTGCCTCGATATGAGCTTTGCTATCTCCCTTTTAGTAAAAGCCAACAGTGGACCGGCCCTCCATGCATAATTTATTAAACGTCACGAGCCCTATGGCCTTTGCGGTGCACACTTTCTGACCGTGCCCTTCAAGTTTTCATACGTCTGTGGTTTCAACAGTAATCGTTCCAGTTGGTGGAAATTTCACAAGATTTTCATATTTTGACCCCTATATTGCATAATATTGCAGGTGGCGCCATCAATATCAAAAAAGAACCTAGATTTTTATACCCCCTATAAGTCCTGATATTTATATTGGGCTAACTTGAAAACTGTGGACAGTGCTGCGGTTAGAAGATTTTCACATTTTGACATGTATATTAAACATTGATGGCGACAGAGATTTTATACACTTTTTAACTGCTAAACGTGATGTGTGCCTATCTCAAGAATTGTTGGGTGCAGAGCATTCATGAGATGACCCAGTTCAAAATATGCGCCCGATATCCAGCTTTCCATACATAGTCTATTTGTTCAAATCGGGTTATAACTTTTCGAGTTATTGACGAAAAACCAGAAATCTTGGTCAATCGCCAAACTCCATAATTGCTGGATCACAGTGACCCCCCAACAGTAGGTCACCAAGTACAGTTTCATGTATTATGTCATCAAGTGCAATTTTGATCTCCAGGCTCAATTCTCTTTGCCATTCATGCCCAAGGTACACCCGGCCATTACAAAATCACCGTTTCAACTTTAGAGGCATTGTGACCTCACAAAAATAGGTCAAGGTCACTGATATTACATAACGTTCTACCTTCAATGTATTACCGACGATCTTATTCACTTGATGTTTTTTTATGTCCGAGTTTAAACTCCATAAGTTCAAGCAATTAGAACAGTTACTGGAGGATAAGGGTTTTGCTCATGTGTGGCCAAGTTTTATGGCGTCATCTCTGTACCGCAAGCTAAACTTCCTTCCTAGTGACGAAGGTTTTAGTTTTGGCGATGAAGTAGGATTTTTATTTAATGACATATGTGAAAAGGTTTTTAGTTGAAGCATGGCGTCTCCAATTCCTAACTGTTTTTCATATATACCCAAGATTTCAATGTTGTGAAGACTGTGTATTTATGTATATATGGACGCACCGTGGGTTTGCCCCTGACCACTGGTGCCCCCCGATGTAATGGGGTCGTTGTCTCAATAAATAATAATAATAATCATAATCATCATCATCATCATCATCATCATCATCATCATCATCATCATCATCATCATCATCATCATCATCATCATCATCATCATTTCACCAGTTGTTTGGCTCATGAGAGACTAGTTTAACGGATGTGCGTGCATGCTTTATATAGTTGGGTGTGACATACACGTCACTTACGTTGAGGTGTAAACATTCGTACGTGCCCATGACGTAACAAAGCAAAAAGTCGAACGTGGCGTAACTTCAATGTAGGAACCCTTACCAATGCAGTCAGTGCGTGAACATATCTTGCCACTTAGGAATCTATTGTGTTAGGAAGCTATTGTCGCATAAACAAGTGTCACTGTTATTGGGCAGATGGTCCAGGGTTTATTTTTTTTTATTATCATTTTTTTTCTCTTCTTTTTTTTTGTGAAATCAAAAATGCCTGGTTTTTCTCGATTAACTCTGATGATGAGGGTGTGCCACTGACGAAAAAGAGACAAAGGAAAGGCGAAACAGGATTTGTATAATGATTGAGGGATGGAACAAGTGTTGTGTGTTGACAAAGAAATCCAAGTAAATCCCAGTACCTGTGAAGCTTCAGTTCAAGTTAGTGTCAGTGTCGGGACTTAAGGGTAAACATAGTCGGAAAAGATGTGGACTTACAAGTCGCCACTTGAAAATGTACTGAAATGCAAATGCAGCACTATAATAGATTAAAATTTTATAAAAATGCTGTAAAAATAGCTTGTCGGTGTATGCGAGGGGGAATTAGCGATTTGAATGTACAATAACTTAACGTAAGGAATAATTTTATTAAATTTTGTAAAATTTTGCACTAGATTTTTTCATATGAACAGATTGACCAGATAATTCATAGCATCGAGAAGCAGCACGAGAAAGCTGCGCATAAAAAACGATAAGAGACCGGAGATAAAGAATGAGTCAGGGGTCCCTTCGACAAACTTCATATGGAACGAAAGTTTGAATACACCTCTACACCCTTCCTGTGGACATCAGGCATGTCTCATCAGGCCCAATAGGACGTGAAATGAGACTGGGTGGCACGCTCTGGTGGAACGGGCACCCTTTGCCGTGGGGCTTGTGAAGGGGTTGAGTTAAAAGCAAGCACATAAGGGAGAAGGTGTAATTGCTGAGATCGAGGGGAACAAGAATGCGTATATAAGTCAGGATAATAAAATGCTGGCAACAAAAAAAGTGTCATATACTTCATCTTCGATAAGTTTGTGTACTTAAGGTACCAGGATGGTTTGGTCTATGGCGGCTGTGGCGAAAAAAATCACAAAATGACTTTTGTTCTCTATTTGAAAGATAAACACCTAAATTATGCGGTCCACAAATATTGTTTCCAAAAAAAAATTATCTATATGAGCAAATCGATAAAAAAAAAAGTATGACAAGTTTCAACGGACCACTGCACGTGTGTATTTTCTGTTTACTTTGGTATGGTAATGGTCCACTGTCTATGAATAGCCATGAGCCGTGCTGACCGGCCCCCCGACAACGACAAAGTTAGATGACCGCAGAGGGAAAACATGGCGGCACGCTTGACTGGATACACATTTGAATTTGTGTCTTTTTGTCCAAAACCACTTCCTGGCAGTCATTATCCTATTCCGCAGTCCGAACTCTTTACTCTGCATAAGCTACCCTGTCCCTGTCTAACCTATATACATAAAAGTACTGTTGTCCATATTGCACACGTTCCTCTGTAAAATTTTGACATAGGCTGTATTAGCCCAAATAAATTGAAGGGTCTTCAGTGAGTAACTACTCAACATGTTTCGGAGCCTTTTACCCGTACATGTCTCTCTGAGTAGCGGCTCCTTGTCTAAGCTAAATATTCAACAAAGACAACCCACATAATAATGAATAAATCTGAACGTGGCAATTGATGAATTAGCTAAATACGTGAAGTTTTGCTTATCAATGCAGAGCTTCATTATTAAAGGAGAATACCTGTCAAACAAACCATAATTACCAAATTTGTATAGTACGGGCTCAGATAAGAACACTTTGACTTACCCCTGAACCAATATGTACCCTTTCTAGCTGGACAGCTTATCCTAGTTAAACCATCCGTCAATGTCTAACTGAACTGGAAACAAGCTGGGGCATTATATTCAGTCCCAGTGATTGTAAAATAAACAGTTGTAGCTAGACCACCTGTATAAACCACGGGAAAATCTAACAAGGACTGCAACAATGTACATCCTGCACCAGAGATGTAAAACAAACTCCATGATGACAAATACTCCTCATTGAAATATCAGTCGAAGAGAGACATACCATAGGAACTATTGCCGCTTAAACAACTTTTTATATTTGCCGTTACAGTGCCTTATGATATTATTGGCGATCTAGAGGTATTTTTGCACGATGTAATTTATCTAAATGGAGCGTAAACTGCGTCACAGTAGCTGGTCAATTTGACAAGGCTCCATCGTTCCTACTTCAAGGCCTGTGCAAACTTAACAGGATTATACACCTTGCGTCACTCAAAAATGGGCATTATTACGCTGTTTGATAAAGAATTTAATGTTTTCCAAGCTATTGTGAGCCACCTATTTGATAATGTTCACTGAGATATATGAAGAGGATACATCCCAAGTTCAAGGGATTCCAGATAAATCACGAGAACAAGGGATGTATACTTTTTATACCATGCCTTCTTTGTTTTCATGAATATTAATGCATTTTAAAATGTAGTCACCAAAGCAAATCAGTCCGGTGTTGAAATTTAGCCACGGAAATTAAAGCAGGGGTATATGTGTAAGCAGGTGACATATATATCCCTTGAGAAAACAAAGGAGGCATGGTATAAGAAGAGGATACCTCCCAAGTTCAAGGGATTCCAGACAAATCACGGGCACAAGGGATGTATCCTTTTTATACCATGCCTTCTTTGTTTTCATGGATATAAATACATTTTAAAATGTATTCACCAAAGCAAATCAGTCCTGTGTTGAAATTTAGCTACGGAAAATTAAAGCAGGGATATATGTGTAAGCAGGTGACATATATATCCCTTGAGAAAACAAAGGAGGCATGGTGCAATGAGTTTCACCGACTTTGATATTGGAGCACTAATAAGAGCCTCCATGGACACTCTCAACCAAAGTGGTCATGATACTTCTGAGATGCAAACCGGAGCAGAGATGAATAGATCGAGTTCAGAAGTTCAGATGGGTCAAATCTTGCCCACCTTAGTAGAAACAACGGGTCCACAACAAATATCTCCGCCGAAAAGGTTTCACCAAAATACAGGTGAGGAAGCGCGTATTGGTGGTGCAGTGGGTACAACGAACGTTTACCCTCTCCTGGCCGACCAGTTGACGAAGAATTTGAGTGTGGCTCTGCCGAAAGTTCTTCTGCAGCCGCACATCATCAAATTACAAGTTCAGTTTTGGCACACGTGGTTCGTGATTTGATCTCCAAAGGTCTGAACGTTCTTGTTGAAAAACAAAAAAAAACAAGTTGAAAAACATGTTTCAGACCAACTTGGTGACGTGGTTAAAAAACCAGTAACCAGTGAACTTAGCAATTTGAAAGCAGCGCATACAAGTAATGGCCGGGAAATCATGGAAATGAGAGAAATTATTGAGGACATCCAAAACAAATGTGAGGACTTGGAACAGTACGGGAGAAGAATGAACTTGCGTTTCTCAGGATTGTTACAGTCAAAGGACGAGGACACAGACAAGCTAATTCTTGACACAATAAATGACGACATGGGGCTTGACTTGTCCTTGAATGATATTCAGCGCTCTCACCGCACTGGAAAAGCACCTCATGGCGGTGGTTTCAGGCAGATAATTGTACGATTTGCGAGCTACCGCATACGTTCGAAAGTGATTAAAGCCAAACGTCAACTGAGAGACACCAAGCCGACAGCATTCGTGTCAGAAGATCTAACCAAATGGCGCAACTGTCTCTATATTCTTGCTCATCAAGCCAAGAAAAACCAAGACACTTGAGGACGCTATAAGTGTATGTACACATCATCAGTTATACAGTTTTTTTTTCAAAACAAAACAAAACGAAAAATGTTACTGCAAGTTTTGACAATATGCGTCATTGAAAAAGCTTTGGCAAGGAGACCCCTGGCTGCCAGCTATAGCAGTCCTACCTTGGAGAAAACAGCACCCTAGTTTGAGGACAGAGAGAGAGAAAGGAAATATCGTGTCATTCCAGCTTTGTGACACTTACCTGGCGCCATTTAAATTAGAAGGGTTAAAGTGCCCTCGTGAGGAAATGCTCAGTTTAGAGATAGTATCTACTGGTGGCCGCAAGGCTCAACAAAGTGTGAAACTTGAAGTTGCAAAATGTATAATTGTGCTTACCTTATGGATAGACAAAAAGCACACTTTGTGTCATTGTACAATTATCACAGTAGATGAAGCGAGGTATATATCACCATCAACCGTGTCGCACTAGAGATGTACAGTTGTATTACAACTTTCTGAAAAGAATGAACAGTGTACAAAATTTAAATACTGAACGAGAGGGTTTCGTTTCACTACCACAGAAACTGAGGAAATATAGGATACATTTATGTGTCAAATATTCTCCTGTTTATAATACTCTAAAGGTATCCAGAAAATTTAACCTGGCCAACCCTGTTATTATTGTTTTTGTTTGTATTGATAAGCAAGATAGGTTTGAGCTTGGTGTAAACTATGAATGCGTGGAGGTATTACACCAAATTAACAAAATTGTGAATGAACTATGTATGAGTGATATGTGTCAACAGGCACAGGGGGCTGTAACCTTGTAATATCAAGAACTACTTGTCTCCCACCATCTAAAGTTTACTTTATTCTCTTGGAAATGTCAAGTTAAGGCCCGTACCTTGCTTGAGATCATTGTTTGGTAACAGCAGGGAAGTGCTACAGAATTTTACAGCACTTCCCTGGTAACAGCGACCAGACCGGTCAGTTTTGGTTTTACTTTTGTAAGAAAGAAATGCAATTAGTTTCAATATTGCAACAAGAGTGCAAGACTTATTTGTGTTTTACTACCATTTGCTTTAGTGACTTGAAAGTGCCGGTAACAGAACCACACTGGTATCATACAGTGGGGGCCGGTTGTACCGCCGCCCGGATCTCCTGCATGTCCGCTTGGCGCGTGCCTTTTCGGGGGCGGGGAGTGCGCTTGCTGTGTCGTGTGATTCATTTGTTTGGCGTGTTCTGTTGTTTGGCTCATTCTCGGGGGACGGATGGTGCGGCTGTGGTGGTATTTTGCTGAACTCAACTAACCATTGTGTAGGTTTGGTAGTTGTGTTGTCGGCTTATACCATGTTATACGGACAGCAACATTGCAGCTTTTAATTATCCGATATGACCTCATTATCATCAGTTATCAAAGAAGGTACGGACACAATAGAATTACCAGACAAAAAGAATTTTACCATTTTCCACCACTTCTTACTTTTAAATTGTCCATTATTCACAGCATCGCACTGCTTTACGTGGTACTCCTCTTCAGCTTTCCTCAAGTCACTAATGTATTTGTTGCGCAATTCACGAAAATTACTCCAGATATATGGATTTTCATTAGATGCCTTTGCTTTGTTGTGAATTCTATGAACTTTGCGCCTTTGTGCCCTTAATTTGGAAGTATACCAGGGAGAATCGTTTTGTCTGATACAAACATTTTTACTCGGGATGCAGTGCCGAGCTACATCCAAAAACTTATTGGTCCAAGTAAAACAGGCCAGGTCGACATTTGGCACATCAAAGCAGGAATCCCAATCAACCTCGTTGAGTTTTTCTCTGAAATAATCAAAGTTAGCCTTAGCATACTGCCAGATAAATCTTTCGTATGGTTTGTCGATTTTAACCCGAAAAAGTGAACTTGCAGACAATGTGCAGTGGTCATTCTGAGCGACTGGAGATAGAACAGAGACATGCGACACAAATTGGGGGATATTACTTAGTATTTGATCCAGACAAGTTGATGAATGTTCCGTTATCCTTGTAGGTTCGGTGACGTGAATTCTTAAATTACTATATAGGCCAAAATCTAAAAATACGTCGTCCATGAGAAGTTCTCGGATCTGCATTGAGGTCTCCCATCATGACAATTTTCCCAATGCCTGAGTTACAGGCCTGTTCTACGTTAACCTGGAGATCATCCCAAAAAGAAGTGCCACTATTAGGAGGCTTGTAAACAACTGCGAGTAAAAACACATTATTATGAAGTCTAACTTCAACCCACATAATTCCAAGCTCTGGGCTCTCTAGGTCAACTCGTCTTCTCACGACCAAGACTCGGGACGCATATAGCGCAACACCATCACCATAACCAATAGTACGATCTCGTCGTATTATTGGATGGAAACCTGGAATGTTATAATTGCAACTATCTTTATGTGGCAAAAGAAAGGTCTCTGATAATGCTATCAGGTCAAAGGACTGAGCTAGAGAAGATTTTATGCATAAGAGTTTGTCTTGCGAGAAACTTCGTATGTTTGCATTGCACACATTCAAATCACCAAGAAAATCTGTGGGACCAAGTTTAGGATGCACATCTCCTGATAGTGCTAACAACATAAACTGTAAAAATACGAAAGCGTCCAAGCAGTTTTCTATAAGACGGTGGTAATGCAGAATAGTAATCATGTACTGAAAAGACATATTTCCAACTTCTTTACTGCCATAGGAGTTTTCAATTTTGTGTAGCATACCTACACAAATAATGCACACAGGTAAGACAGTAACTATTACCAGATACAAAGGGGATCATCGCATACACTAGCAGTGACTCATTCAACTCTGAAGGTGACAGAACTATATACAGTTCGGTACCGAACCTGAATATTTAATCAAAGCTATCACATAAAGATGTGCACATCATAGAACCTGTATATTGGAAGACGAAAATGACAGTGCTTGAAAGCTTCATCAGATTGATCATGACCATTTGTATCAGGTAGAAGTAAACATGTGCAAATATTCGCTCTTTAAATGGCTGCGAAAATAGACATTCCCATGGTTCCATTAATATATATAAATTCCTTTCCAACTATAGATTCCTACAATGCCGACCATTACGTACAGGGTATATACAACGAAATAGAAATCACTGAGTCGCATCATTACTTGCAGGTCTACAAATCATATCGATAAATTATGTAAACCAATTTTCCTGCTTGATGTAGGGATTCCTTTACAAGAGTTAAACCGGATGATAACCACTGTACACTAGTTTGGATGATTTGTCTGAGGAGGAAAAGTAGGATGAAGTTAGCACTGCCAGCATAATCCTTACCATTCCATCCAATGATGTTGGCTTGCTCACACATTGTGAAAAATTATAACACAAAACCAGTGAATATTGTGTAACCAGCAGAAAAATACACATATCAATACCGATAAATGACATGTAAAAGGAAAAGGAGTGAATAAACAATCTCCCAATTCTCATTAACACGTTTTTCAAGAAAAATAAAATAGAAAACCAGATTCCCCGGTTGAACGAAGATGACATCTTGTCATTTAATGGGAGTAAACTTGACAAAATAAAGAAATCCGGATAAACAATACTAGATGCCACTTGTACCGTGGTACCGTGGCACATAAAGATGTATATTGCATTAACTTAATTGAATTACGTCAAAAGTATACCACTCCGTATACCGGTACATAGTTTTAGAACGCTGGAAATTACAGCCCCCAATACCTATATACTCATACACGTATATCGTCAAGTAAGTGGGCTTCATAAATTCATGCACGATAATTATATATACATATATATATATATATATATATATATATATATATATATATATATATATATATATATATATATATATATATATATATATATATATATATATATATATATATAATTGCAGACATAACAAGTCGTATATGAGTATGGCCGATGAGTTCTAGCCAGCATGTCCATCAAATTTTACTGCATGTACTTACAAAATGTTGCACATTACCACAGCATCAAACCCAGACTGATAAGAGTGAAAATAACTACAACGCTCAGACACCCGACACATACACCAAACGACACGCCCCACCAAGGACAAAAAGCGCACCTTCCACGCCACGCGAGCCACCCACCCGGCACACTCAGTCATCCGACACAAACCCCAGGGAACAGATGGCGCCACCAAAATGATGTCCCACTGGACATTAATGCACAAATCGGTCGGGCTTTAAGTCTTCACAAACTTGAACTTCCCTATTCCAAATTAACAAGTAAAAGTAGAATATTGGACACAGTTCTCCCCATAAGAATTAGGCTATCCTAATTAAAAGTTGCAATGTTGCTGTCCGTATAACATGGTATAAGCCGACAACACAACTACCAAACCTACACAATGGTTAGTTGAGTTCAGCAAAATACCACCACAGCCGCACCATCCGTCCCCCGAGAATGAGCCAAACAACAGAACACGCCAAACAAATGAATCACACGACACAGCAAGCGCACTCCCCGCCCCCGAAAAGGCACGCGCCAAGCGGACATGCAGGAGATCCGGGCGGCGGTACAACCGGCCCCCACTGTATGATACCAGTGTGGTTCTGTTACCCGCACTTTCAAGTCAATAAAGCAAATGGTAGTAAAACACAAATAAGTCTTGCACTCTTGTTGTCATATTGGATAGCAAATCGAAGGCTGAAGCTTTCAAATCATTCTTCCTTAAACACTGTCAGGTGGATGACTCTAGGTTCACATTGCCCAGAGACTCTCAGTCTTCACAATCCTTGTTGGAAAGTATAACTTTAGACGAAGAGAGTGTACTGGATATCTTGAAGTCACTGAACATTGACAAAGCAAGCGGACCGGACGGTATTAGTCCAATACTCCTGAAGGAGGCAGCGTCAAGCTTCCTCCTTCACTAATTTATTGAATCTTCCTCTCCAAGAATGTAAATTTCCATCAGAAAGGAAAAAAGCACACGTAACAGCGATTCTTAAAGGTGGAACATCCGAATTATGCAGCAACTATAGGCCTATTTCGCCAGTAAGTTGTGTGGGTCAGGTATTTGAGCGTGCTGTTTTTAAGCACATTTTTCATTTTTTACGGGATAATTATTTAGCTTTTGATAGAGTATAGCGCCCTGGCCTGATATATAAGTTAAAAAATGCAGGAATTCAAGGTCCGCTCATCCATTGGATCGAGGACTATTTGTATGCAAGAACTCAGAGAGCAGTCATTCAGGTCCAGGCTTCATCTTGGGGAGACATCAAAGCAGGCGTCCCACAAGGTTCAGGTTTAGGACCATTGTTTTTTCTAGTCTATGTAAATGATATTGTAGAAATAGTTAGATCTGAAATTCGACTTTTTGCAGATGATACCACATTATATATTACAGTGAATGATCCTACTGAGACAGCAGAGACACTTTATCAGGACCTGTCATCACTATCACGATGGTCTGATCAATGGTTAATCTCATCTCATCTCAACGATATTGGAGATCATCCCACATTGACATATAAAAATAGTAGTCTTGAAAACATTACTGTACATAAACATTTGGGCCTCTGGTTCTCTAGAAATCTCTCTTGGCCAACTCATATTGATCATACTGTTGCTAAAGCCAAAAAATTGGTTGATGCTTAGAATCGGTCTACTTTTGGGAAACACTTGCTTAACGTCGGAGAAAGCAAAATTTGGTGCTTATGTTGAAAATTGTAAAAGGAATTGCCCCTAAATATCTCTGTAATCTTCTGTCAGGAGAAACATCGATGCGAACTAATCAAATACACGCAATTGATGCCAAGAAAAGCACATACTACAATTCTTTTTTTTCTTTCCACCATACGTGAATGGAACCTACTACCACGATCCGTCAGGAATTTGGAACATGTTGGCGAATTTTAACAAGAGGGCTGTGTGAACAGCCCGTGCCTCAGCTGATCTTGACATTCATCACACTTGCAGCTCTATGAACTTGGGAAAGGATCAAGGACACCATGTTCTGAATAAGTCTGAACTTTATAGAAGAACACTTACATGTGCAACATCAAAGTTCAAGTAGTTCTCAAGTTATAATGAAGAGTAAAATTCATGTATGTTGCACTGTGACCCCACAAACGAGGTCAAGGTCATTCATGTACTGTCTCAGCATGACCTTCATACAGAATAATTAACATGTGTAGCTAACTCAAAACAGATCTCAAGTTATCAAGTAAACAGTAAATTTTGTGTCAGTTGTCCTGTGAATTAGCATTAGAATGCCCATTGACTTACATAGTAATCAACAGGAAAGCTGCATTGAACGGTAAGTACCTGAATTGAAAATCCTTAAAAATCAGAAATCCAAAGCAGTGTCACCAAGTAAACAACTGTTTGACCCTTCCACAACAACATATCCATCACATGTCAGCTTAATCTGAGGGACGGTTCTGAAAACAAGTGAAAAATAGAAAAACCATACAAAAAATTCATTAAAAAATTGCAGCACCACCTGGTGAACAAATTGGGAACTAGGTGTCCCCAGGAGTGTCTATGTAAGATATCAAAGCATTTGGGTGAGCGGTTTCAGAGGAGAAGAATTTTGAAGGTTTGCCCCAAAAAAGAACAAAAAAATTCATAAAAAAATCCGAAAAAATCAATAGAGCGTGACCATTTGAACACACTTGGTAGAGATCCACCCAAGGCACATCCCCACCAAGTTTGAAGTAAATCTGGTCAATATTATTTAAGTTATGACCATTGCAAGAAATTCCCATGTTAAACTTTCCTATTAAAACTTCTGTGGAGATTTTTGAAAAAAAAAATCATAAAAAATCCAACATTCATTGGAACATGACCAATGGAACAAACCTGGTAGACACCCACCCAAGGTACATTGCGACCAAGTTTGAAGTAAATCTGGATGACGGTTTTGTTGGAGAAGTCGAAAATCTAAATTAGCATTAGAATGCCCATTGACTTACATGGTAATCAGTAGGAAAGGTGCATTTACTGCAAAGGAGCCGAATTGAAAAAAATCATTAAAAATCAGGAATCCACAGCATTCCCACATAGTGAACAATTTTGTTTGGCCCTTCCATAAGGAACATATCCACCACGTGTAAGCTTAATCTGAGTGAGGCTTCTGGAGAAGAAGTCGAAAATAGCTATAACACACAAAAATTCATTAAAAATTAGAAGAAAAAAACTGTAGCGCCACCTGATGAACAAATTAACAACAAGGAGTCCCTAGGTGTCTTCCTGTGTGATATTAAAGCAATTGGGTAAGCAGTTTCGGAGAAGAAGATTTTTTAAGATTTGTCCAAAAAAAAAGGACAAAAAAATTCACTAAAATTCCGAAAATCACCGGAGCATGAACATTTGAACAAAACTGTTAGAAACCCACCTTAGGTACAATGCCACCAAGTTTGAAGTAAATCTGGATGACGGTTTTGGAGAAGAAGTCGAAAATGTGAATTGGCATTAGAATGCCTATTGACTTCCATAGTAATCAATATGAAAGCTGCATTGACCAACAAGTCCCCGAATTGAAAAAATAATTAAAAATCAGGAATCCGCAGCATTCCCACATAGTGAACAACTTTGTTTGACCCTTCTACAAGGAACATATCCACCATGTGTCAGCTTAATCTGAGTGACGGTTCTGGAGAAGAAGTCGAAAATAGCTATAACACACAAAAATTCATAAAAAAATATAAAAAAATTGCAGCCCCACCTGGTGAACAAATTAAGAACTACGAGTCCCAGGGAGTGTTCCTATGTGACATCAAAGCAATTGGGTGAGCGGTTTTGGAGAAGAAGATTTTTTAAGATTTACCAAAAAAAAAAACCCCAAAAATCATTAAAAATCCAAAAATCACTGGACCGTGACCATTTGAACAAACTTGGTAGAGACCCACCCAAGGCACATCTCCACCAAGTTTAAAGTGGATCTGGCTGACGTTTTTTGAGAAGAAGTCGAAAATGTGAATTGTGGACGACGGACGGACGACGGACGGACGACGGACGACAGACCCTCACAAAACCTCAGCTGACTGACAAGTCAGCTGAGGTAAAAAGGGAATTAAACAAAACCCAACCAAAACGTAACAATCTTTATTATTTGGGTAAAAGGCAAATAGCAGTTATTCATTCTAGAATGAGGATGGGCTGTAGCCAGTTGAACAGTAGCCTCTTCAAAATAGGTGTTGTTGATTCCCCCTTATGTTCATGCAGTGATAATGCAGAAAGTACTTACCACTTCCTTTTTTGAGTGCAACAAATATGTTCTCTTGAGGGATGACTAACAGCCAAAGATACTACAGTATGGAAACCTTTATTTGAGAACAATACTATTTGGTATTGCAAGCAAAGGAGATACAAAGAAACATAATGAGCATATTTTTGAAGCTGTGCACAAATTCATTGAGAATTCAAATAGATTTACTCTACCTCAAAGAGTAATTTTTTGAACATTAGGCTCACACATTACCCATTACCCTCTCTCTATTCTTATTGTGGTCTTGTTTGTATATCTATCTGTGTACTCGTGCCTTGCAGACTTTTTGTTGTCTTATTTTATAGGTACAAGAGGCCCTAATATAGGCTGGTGAGCCTGTCGGCCAATTGATTTTTGAATAAAATACGTTTAAACCAAACATTTTACATCTCCAATGGTACCCAAACTTTGGGTAAACTGACCTGGAAACAGCACAGCAATATTAATTATGTAATTTGTGACAAACTTTCTGGTGGTCATTTTCAGAGAAACTTGATCCCAAAAAGCCCTCGTGCGTTCAATCCTTCACGTTGCGTGTTGCGCAAATAATTAAGCCATGTGGAGCCTCCTTGGGCTAACACTGCATCGCACACTGACAGTATAGAGCCTGACCTGATCCAAAGATCTCAGAGTACAAAGTCTGCCACCCAGGTAAACATTGCAAAACAAACTGTCAAGCCACATGTGGATCCAGTTGCCGGCTGCCATTTTGAAACAGAGTGTTGTCTGGGCCATGGTCAGGTGACCGTGTAATCGCTTTTCGCCCTCCCTTTGATCCTTGGAAGCGGCATGTGAAACCACAGCGCTTAAACCAACATTGCGATTGGCTTTACAAAATTGGAGATAAAGAACTTGATTTTCATAAAACAAAACAAAATGTATTTTTGCTGAAATGAACTTGTGAATGTATACCCACTCACAAAACAGCGTAAAACGTCTGAAAAAATCTATAAATTGTTTCAATGTTGTGTTCTTACAAATCTACATCCACAATGAAAATATATAGTTTTATGGGTGAAACGATCAATGTTTATGAGCTGGACGGGGTAAAAGTTGGCAGAATCTGCGACGCGCCTGAAACCATCCTGGTACCTACGTTGTTAAGATGACGTTTTTATTTCTTCCTTAGCCCCTTCAGCGCTTTCCACGCCATCTGCCTAAATTGCAGTATAAAGATTTTGCTCGTATCTGGTTCTGTGTTACAGACCTATATACATGAGTACCTAGTGTAATTCATATAATTTTAACAGAAAAATAACAAAACATTTTAACAAATAAACAAATATATATATATGTATGTATATACATACACACACACACACACACACACACATATATATATATATATGAAGGCTGGATTTCGTCCTTTATGTCCCCAAATAGAAATGAATATTATTGGTAAATTCATCAGTGGAACCTCAAACCTGAAACTTTGTATCGTTCTCATATAAATGCCAACACGCCAACCACAACCCTTATTGCACCCTTGACCTGTTTAGAGTTTTACAATAGTTATGCTCTGTATCATTACACTGCCTGTTTCTTTTCGACCTCGGTCACTTATTGTCGGCTATAACCCGTTGCTAAGAGGTTGCACTGGGTGTGCATTTTGAACTGGCAGCAAGCATGGCGCCTTTCCGACCATGAGCTGGACGTGGAAAGATTTGCTAGAATCACCGTTTTCATTGAGTTTTTCTAACACATTCATTTTGATTAGTGCGCGTATGTTTCAAACTCGCTTTTTGTTGGTAATACAGATACGTATGCTGCAGATTTGACAGAGAACGTACCTCTAGTACTCTGAAGAACGGTCGATATTATTAGAGTGCAAGTCAAATTGTAATGTCCGCCTGTTACGTTTCAGGATCGCATGAAAACACCTGCATCAGCTTCGCCTGAAAACTTGGCCATGGCCCGCCATGGGCATACTTGCCGAACAGTGCTACAGCACAGCAATGGACTGTGCTGTCACGGGTATAAGACAGGAACTTACCGGCAGCATGGAAGCATTCGTTAGAATTCCACGGTCTGCAGCAGATCTGCAAAACGCACGCTGCATTCATCCGATTGTTTCATCGCGTTGACACAGACAGCACTGACCCATAAAATATTGAGGTCATTTGATAGGACACATAATAGGCTAGCGGCAAATGCTTCAAAAGTGCCCTAAAAATAGGTGCAACCCCAACCAAAGGTATAACAAAACACAACCTATATCAAAATGTGCGCACATGTCTCCTCTTTACAGAAAAATAGGTTGTGGGGGTCCGAAAAGCGTTTTTTGGTATGTTTACACGCCCGTTTCTATGGCAACCTCTATTTCTTGCGGAAAATGACTACTTTTCACTAATTTTTTAATATCTGCCTTAATTTTAAAGATAAGCACTCCAAATTTCAGCAAAATGTAGCGCTCACCTAACTCTTTCAACAGGCATGAAGCTTTTAAAAAATTATTTGATTAACTCCATTATTCCTATAATTATATGCAAAATTTTGTCACCTATTTGGCAATATAAATACCTCTATTTGTTGATGTTGTTTGCTGCAGTTGCCAAATTAAAAAAAAATGGGGGTTAATGTTAAATGATGAAGGTAATATATATCCAGGGATATACTGATACCAAATTTACTGGAGTATATGAAGTGAACACCATTACATGTATGCAAATTAGGCTTCAAATGTTGTTTTTTTTAAGCCATTCTAGAGATATATATCACACATTATGTGCTGTACCAATGCAAAAAGTTACACATTTCTTGAAAAGTGCTTCAAAGCGTATAGAACATAGAATCCCAATCATCTTATCAGCATTTTTCGTTCACAGTTTTACTAAAAAATTATGGGTCAGCCGCGGGGGGAGGGAGGGGGGGGGCATTACGTTTATGGGTTGTCTGTCAGGCCAGTTTATGCAAAAGTGCTATATCCAGAACGCATTGTTGGAATTTGAGCAAATTTAGCATATATATTACAGGAAAAAAATTTGAAGGGAACACAATTTAGAAACCCTATAATTAAATTTATGCAAATGACGTCACCTTCAAATTAGGATTTTATAATGTATGTGTTGTATTGTAGAGGCACCAGAAAGAACAAATCTGGGCACATTTCTTTGACTTCCAGAGTCCATGTCGGATTCTAACTCTACTATGTGATTTTTTCATTATCAGTGTTATTGAGAATGACTCTGCATATTGTCAAAATGTGTTGCATGATTGATAATATACACATGGTGAACTGGATTAATTTCTAAAATGAAGCTTGGGCCTGGTAAGAACACCCACGTTTTAGTGTATTTGCAGAACTGCCATCCAAGAAGCCACCCCCAGCCAAGCTAAATCCCAATACCTGTGTTTCATGTAGCAAAGCTCTCAACACAAGAAAAGGGACTTATTACAAAACTACTTTGGACAAGCTACGATATATGCTTGCCTCCACCACAGACCGACCAGCTGCTCAGCTACCGCCTACTGAGGATGCATTTGAGCAACATGTTAAAAGGGTACAATACCAATGTGCCATCTGGTGCCACTATGGCATTGATCAATTACATACAGCTCTTAAAGCACTATCATTTCGAGACATAACAAAAATCAATGGATATTTGTGTCTAACTGATTCAGAAAAACACATTTCCGCAAATGTTTTATGAAAATTGTGTACACTTACACAAAAACTATTCGGAAACCAGATTCTGATAAAAAAAAAAAGATCAAATGTTTTGCAGCATTCCTTTCAAACACAAAATTATTGATTCACTAAACATTCAGTCCCTTTTCAAATTGAAATTTGTTCGTAATATGATTCCCAAGGAGTGCAAAATAAAAGATCCCCCCATCATTTCCTATAAATATGGCAACAATATTGGACAAAGTATCATGAATTACAAGAAATTTTTGGCTTCATTTACTCTTGAAGATATCGCAGCGAATCAAAATTGTGACTGTATGTCTGACAGTTAATATTCTGATTTTTGTTGATGCATACCACAAACATGTATTTACAGTTAATTTGGATATTATACAAAAGTCAAGTTTAAAAGAAATTATGAAAAAAGGTACAAAATTTCGGATATGTCCCAAGTTGAACATTGACAGTATTTTTCAGGATACATATGATGCATTTGATTCCTAATGTATAAAATGGGCAAAGAATGAAAAAATGGAATTTCAGAAATTTGAAGGATGGTTATGAAACTTGAAAAAAGTCTTTAGAAAAAGAATTACAAACCCCACTTTCAGAATTTCAATACGGTTAATCTAAAACAACCCGGAGTTTCAAAAGCAGTCAAAGAACTACAAGAAGGTTTTGAAGTCACTAACATAGATAAGGCAGGGAACAATCTTGGGATTATCTGCAAAAAAAATTATCTGGATGTTTTGAAAAAAGAACTTGGTATAAACAATATTTCAGACATAAGGGGAAATGACCTATACAAATTACACAAACAATCCATTGATAATTTGATAGATACACATAAAGATGAGATGAAAAGGAATTTCAATATCAAATTTCTGAAGAGGACTCCTCTATTCCACTTTTGTTCTGGAAACCCAAATTACATAAAAACCCTTTTAAATCTAGATTCATAGCCGATGCTGCAAAATGTACGACAAAACAATTATCAAAAGAAGGAACATTATGTTTGACTGCAATCAGGAATCATTTTCGTAAATATTGTAATGCAATTTCTAGAAACAGTGAAATAAATTGTTTTTGGAGTATTAGCATTTCTTCCAAGTTTGTATCTAAAATCAAAGATGTAAAAGCAAAAAATATCAAATGTTTTGATTTTTCTACACTGCGCACAAATCTACCCATAGATGAAGTCAAAAGTTCACTTTCAGAATTAATAAGCAAAATGTTTAACCATAATGGTAGACCATACATTAATATAAATTCATATACAAAGAAAGCATATTGGTCACACAATTAATATTCAAAAAGTAACGTTAAATCTTACACTGTTGAAACTTTGATAGATGCTATAAAATTTCATTTGGAGAATACTTTTGTTCAATGCCGACCATTGGTTTTTCAACAAATAAAAGGCATTCAAATGGGTAGCAACTGCTCCCCTTTACCGGCAGATTTGTATTTGACCTGGCTTGAATTTAAGTATATGGATAAACTGATGAAAAGGGACTTTCAAATGGCTACGAAATTATCAAACAACGCAAGATATATTAATGACATTGCTTGTGTAAATGTACAAAATTCTCAGTGAAATTGCGAAAGAAATTCACCCAAAAGATATCCTTTTGGAGGGTAACAATTCAGACGGTTTCAGAGATGTGTTTTTGGACTTGGATATTCAGGCCACTAATGACAGGTTTTGTGTTAAAGTCTATCACAAAATAGATGAGTTTAACTTTGAAGTAGTTGAGTATCCTTTCCCGGGCAGTAATATTTCGGATACTATTGGATATAATACGGTGGGTTTTTTTTTTTTTACAGATTTTGACATTTGGTCGTATTTGTTCTAAATTTAGGGACTTTGCATCTAGACCCATTATTATTTACAATAAACTTGATTCAGGAGGATTCAAAGATGTACTTTTAATCAAATATTTCTACAAATTTTGCTGTAAATATCCCGAGATGATCAGAAAGTTTGGCTTCAATAATTTTGGAGATTTTAGACTTGCCTGTTTTGGTACCTAATTTTATCTTTTGGCATCATTCTGTTTTAATGTTCACCTTTCAGACATTTTAGGCTAGCTTGTTTTCTATTAGGTTAAACCCCAAGGGCTATCGGTAGCAAGTAGCGGCCTACGACAGTTACAAGCTTGCCTAATTGTACTTGATATCTGGTCATTATTTTCATTGTATTCTCTGGACTGAAATACAAATGACTTTCATTCTTTCCTGACATGCCCTATAATTTTACTGTTAATATCCAAAGATTATAAAGAGTTTATCCACAATAATTTACAGTTTTTAGACTTGTCTGATTTGCTACTTAACTTTATCTTTTGGCATCTTTCTGTTTTAATATTCACTTTCAGAAATGTTAGGCTTACATATTTTCTGTCAGGGGGGCTATCGGTAGCAAGCAGCGGCCTACTACAGTTACATGTTTGCCTAATTGTACTTAAAATCCTGTTAAGAAAAATTGTTTTGATAACATGTTTTTGGCATAAATGCTAATGACTTTCAATCTTTTCTGACATGACGACATGCACATTTACTGAATATTAAAAAATTACTCAAAATTAACAGTATTTTCTCAAATGTCATAAAGCTGACACATTACGTTAATACATTGACTCATGGATGTCAATGAAATAGAGCTTAATTTTTTGAGGAGTAGGTGTCATTATGGAGTTTGTTTAACATTTCTGGTGCAGGATGTGCATTGTTGCAGTCCTTGTTAGGATTTCCCTTGGTTTATACAGGTGGTCTGGCTGCAACTGTTTATTTTACAGTCACTGGGACTGAATATAATGCCTTAGCTTGTTTCCACTTCAGTTAAACACTGGCGGATGGTTTAACTAGGATAAGCTGTCCAGCTAGATAGGGTACATATTGGTTCAGGGGTAAGTCAAAATGTTCTTAACTGAACCTGTATTATACAAATTTGGTAATTATAGTTTGTTTGACAGGTATTCTTCTTTCATAATGAAGGTCTGCATTTATAAGCAAAACTTCACGTATTTAGCTATTTCATCATTTGCCACGTTCATATTTATCCATCATTATGTGGGTTGTCTTTGCTGAATATTTAGCTTAGACAAGGAGCCGCTGCTCAGAGAGACATGTACGGGTGAAAGGCTCCGAAACATGTTGAGTAGTTACCCGCCGACACCCTTTAATTTATTTGGGCTAATACAGCCTATGTCAAAATTTTACAGAGGAACGTGTGCAATTTGGACAATAGTACTTCTATATGTATACAGGTTAGACAGGGAGAGGTTAGCTTATGGAGCGTAAAGAGTTCGGACTGCGGAATAGGGTAATGACTACCAGGAAGTGGATTTGGACAAAAAGACACCAATACAACAGTCACATTTTTCTAACCCTAAAGTGTGGGATCCCAATGGTAACGGCTGGGAAATGTCTAATGATGGCTACCTCAAGCCTTTGATGTATACCAAGGAGCTAGCCCCACTAGAAGTCCGCAACCTGACTCATTTGTATTGCAACAATATTGAGTGTACTGTCGCAAGAAAGTGTCATTGCCTCCAGACAGGACTTAAATGTACAGAATTATGTGCATCCTTTGGACATCAGTGTGCAAATGACACTTTTAACACTGAAACAGACAGTGATGATGAGGATGATGATTGAATCTTGGCGTAGAATGTCCAAACTATTACCATCATTGATCAGCTTTTTGTATTTAGTGTGTACATGTACTTATACTGTGTGTGCATGTACTTATACTGTTTTCCTTTACTAAAAGGCATTTTGAATTATAGTTTGATACCAGAGATACATTAGTTATGTTGCAAAACTCCATGGGATGGTTCACTGTAAATTACCTGTAGGTAATGGTACTATGTACTATTTTACTTTATCAGTTGTATTGCCAATTGTAATGACGGTTCCCTAAGCAAACATGACATTTGACAGCCATATTAGCATATTAATTAATATGCATATGGTATACTCATATAAACATGATAAAGAAAACTTGTATGAGTACTGTTCCTAATCATTTTGCCATTTTTTAAATAAACGAAAGTATATCTTAGTAAATTTAGTATGTTATCCGTCGCACAATTCTAATTTCGATGTAAATTTCACATATTTGCATAAATTAACATATGATAATTAGGCACTTTGAACAAACTCTGTATTTTTTACTATATTAGAGCAATTGAGCACATTTTGGTGTTTATTTAGCCTTTCCACAAGCAGTATCACCAAAGTTACTATATTTAAGGACAAATTTGAGTTTTCTCAGAAATGGCATAGGTTGTCATGGAAACGGGCAGAAATATATATGATAAAACGCTTTTTCAGATTCCACAACTTATTTTTTCATGAAGAGGTCATATATACCTATAAGAAAATATAGGTTATAACTTGTTATACCAAGGGTTGGGGTATGGCCCCCGAAGTGCCCTCTGTGCCGTAGGTCTACAACGGGAGTGCGACTCTGACGTAGAGGCAGACATGGAGGAGGCACTGATCAACGGACGTGGTGCTGGACTTGTTTAGGTGTTTCCATATATCAAGGCTTCTAGTTTAATACTTGTAAATCTCTTGTAAAAATTTCAATAAATGGGTTGCCATTTGCCACATTAGATTTGCGATATTTAGATTCTTCAAAGTAGCTTTTTGTTTACAGAATCCTGAAACTTCCATCATGTGGGATGGTTTATTATTTTATTATTCAATTTTGGTAGGCCTAATCATGAGTGTTAGGTGTAGTTTCATTATATTTATGTCATATGGGCTACGTTTGTAAGTAGGCCTATTAACAAAGGAACATCATATTCGCTTTATTCCGTAATACATAAGCTCGGGATGTTTGTATTGGAAATGCAAACATGGTGCCGCCAGTTAGCAGAATGACTTGTCCGGGGATTAATGGCACCGAAACAAGCTTGCGCTGGTTCCCCGCTGATGACCCGAAAGGCTAATATAATGCCTAAAACTTTCTTCTAAATTTCACATTTTATGAATATGATTTGTTCCTTTTCTAAATTAATTTGCTATTATGATTTAGAACAATACAGTTTTTCAGTGAATGGTACGGAATAGGACTTTGCTCTTAGAATATCGGACTTGATAGTGTTCAAACGGTACATGGGCTTACAGAAGGAGGTTTGTTAAGTTTCTCTTTGTATTAAATAGAACATGCAGAGGGCCTGTAGCCTACATATGGTTTTATGGATAAACTTGGACACCTAAGGATTTTAATTAATGTTTGTGCTGGGTAACCAGTTTATTTTTGGCTATTATTGCACAACGATATACAACAAATATTGATGTAATTTTCTATATTAATATTTTGAAATGGGTCCCTTGTAGTTGATATTTTCAGACTGAAAACAAAATGCCAGGCATGTTGGGTACACTTCTTTAATAAAAATGTCTGTGTGCCAACACAGACATACTGTTTTTCTAGGAATTCTTTGTTATGTCTGTGTGCCAACACAGACATATTGTTTTTCTAGGAATTCTTTATTATTTTCTTTCTTTCTTTCTTTCTTTTTTTTTCTTTCTTTCTTTCTTTCTTTCTTTCTTTCTTTCTTTCTTTCTTTCTTTCTTTCTTTCTTTACAGGCAAATTTGTCCGACATTTCATTTGAAAGTATTACACGTAGAAACTCCAAACTTGGCACAATTATACTTCTATAGATAAATTCCGGTCTTTTTATTATGAGAGGTCATGCTTTCAAAATTACGCAAATAAGGGCGAATTAAAGTTTTAAATCTTCAATATCTTATACACTGTAGTAGATGCGGTTCCAAGTGTGTAAGAGTTAGATCATAGCAAGGAAAAGGTCATCTCAAATATCAAGGTCGTGTCAAGGTCAAAGGTCGGTTTTAGATCAAAATGTCATTTTAAAGGTCAAGGACCACTTCAGGTAGAGGTCATCTCAAGGTCAAAGGTCATTTCAAGGACAAAGGGCACTTTGAGTGGTGGCTCTCTTCTGACATTAACTTGGTCAATTTTTATCCAATTTTTGTCATGTTGGATTCAAATTGTAGCTATCGTAACACTGCACATTTTTGAAGTCTCGCCTTTTTATAATGAGAGGTCATAATTTTTAAAATTATGCAAATAAGGGCTAATTAAAGTTTTAAATCTTCAATATCTTATATACTATAGTAGATATAGTTCCAAGTGTATAGGAGTTCGATCATAGCATGGTAAAGATCATCTCAAATGTCAAGGTCATGGCAAGGTCAAAGGTCATGTCAAGGTCAAAGACCAATTTTAGGTCAAAATATAATTTTAAATGTCATGGTTCACTTCAGGTAGAGGTCATTTCAAGGTCAAAGGTCATCTCAAGGTCACAGACCGCTTTCGATGGTGGCATTCTTCTAGCCATAACTTGGTCAATTTTTTTCCAATTTTGATCATATTGGGCTCAAATTGTAGCTATTGCAACACTTCACATTTTGAGAATTACATGTGACCCCTAAAGGTCAAATGTCAATGTCATATGGACCTTTGAAAGTTTCACCCAGCCATAATTCGGCCAAATTCCATCCGATTCCAATCATGTTGGACTGAAATTTTGGGTATTGTAACACTGTACTGTTTTGCAATTTACATGTGACCTGTAAAGGTTAATGGTCAAAGGTCAAGGTCATTTGGACTTGAAAATTCTCATCCAGCCATAAGCTTAATGGAATGTTAATTACCAAATCACAAAAGTGGTACCATTTAATATTTACAACTTTTGAAGGCACATAGACAGATTAGCTTTAAACCAAATCTTCTCCTCTAGTTTCTTTCTTTCTTTCTTTCTTTACAGGCAAATTTGTCCGACATTTCATTTGAAAAGTATTACACGTAGAAACTCCAAACTTGGCACAATAAATTTTATATGGAGAAGTCTAGCCTTTTTTTATTATGAGAGGTCATGCTTTTCAAAATTATGCAAATGAGGGCTAATTAAAGTTCTAAATCTTCAATATTTTATGTACTAAATTAGATGTGGTTCCGACTGTATAGGAGTTCGATCATAACAAGGTTGAGGTCATCTCAAATGTCAAGGTCATGTCAAGGTCAAATGTCAATTCAAGCCAAAATGTCATTTTTGAGGTCAATGTTCACTTCAGGTAGAGGTCATCTCAAAGTCAAAGGTCATTTCAAGGTCAAAGGCTACTTTCAGTGGTGGCTCTCTTCTTGCCATAACTTGGTCAATTTTATCTAAATTTGATCATGTTCGGCTCAAACCGTAGCTATTGTACATTGCACATTTTTTAAACTTGTGACCTCTAAAGGGCAAAAGTCAAGGTCATTTGAACCTTTAAAAGTTCATCCAGTCATAACCTGGCCAATTTCCATACAATTCTTATAATGTGGGACTCAAATTGTGGGTATTGCAACACTGTACGTTTTTTTATAAGAACATTTCACCCCAAAATGGCAAAGGTCAAGGTCATTTGGCCCTTTGAAAGTCAATTTTCATCCGACTTGACTACTATGGATGGCTCTTCCGCTGCACATTCCACAGGGGATTAAAAAATTATAGCTGCACATTCCACAGGGGATTAAACGTTAAAGCCCCACCTGAGTCTAAAAATGAATAGCCCCATCAGGATTTTTAAAAAGATCATAAAAATGATAGCCCCATATCTTGGACGTGTTGGCTCTGTTGAGACATGTCAGGGATCCGTCATCTGTGGGAAATCATTCATAACAATGAAAGTTATGTAAGACTCATATACATGCATAGACTTGTTTGGACTAGACAAGGAACGTCCATTGTATTGTATCAGACGTGTATGGACATGGTCAGCTTAAAACAATGAGAAGCATGTTACCCTCCAATGGTTAGGAAAATACAGCTTGGTTGATGTTTGAAATGGTCTAGATATGTCGACCTGACAGGGTGAAATGGCCTGATGGAGTACAATTGCTGACCGACCTCTGAGTTAAATCCTTCTTTTGTGTCGAGAAAGTTTGCATGTCCCTACTTGTGTTACACACATTGAACTGGGTCTGATTTTAACCCTACCTGCCCCAACACGTCCTAGATATGGGGCTATCATTTTTATGATTTTTTTTAAACCTTGATGGGGCTATCTATTTTTAGACCCAGGTGGGGCTATAATTTTTAATCCCCTGTGGAATGTGCAGCTATAATTTTTTAATCCCCCGTGGAATGTGCAGCGGAAGAGCCATCCATAGTAGTGATTTGGTTCATGTTGGGCTTAAATTGTTGGTCTTGTAACACTGTGCGCTTTACATGTGACCTGTACAGGTCAAAGGTCAAGGTCATTCGAACTTTGAAATTTGCATCCAACCATAAGCTTAATCTGATGTGAAGTACCAAAGGATAAAAATTGTATTATTTAATATTTACAACATTGAAGGCACACAAACAGATTTGCTTTGAAGCAAATCTT
This sequence comes from Hermodice carunculata, assembly GCA_964020975.1. Lineage (NCBI taxonomy): Eukaryota > Metazoa > Annelida > Polychaeta > Eunicida > Amphinomidae > Hermodice > Hermodice carunculata. The sequence continues at coordinate 2,344,927 of OZ026618.1, forward strand.
CTTTTCTAGTTCTACCAGTCTTACTAGGCATAGGCTACTTCAAAGGCCAACTAGGGAACAGATAAGATCACTGCGTGATTCCCTGAGCTTTACTTATGTAAGTAAATATCATAAGATGTTCATTAGGTATTTTTGGTGAGGACATCTTACAGGTTGTGGCCCATATAGAACACAAAATACATGAATTATTCGCATGGACTTAAGTATGCCACTTGTATGCATCGTTAGTTTAGGGTTTTGCAGCAGTAGTATCATGTGGGTGCCATAGGGAAATATGTAATGAATATATGTATTGATATATTCTTGTCCTTACTTTGAAAGGAATGCCACCAGCATAAGGTGTCCCAGTTTTGATGTAAAATCCGATAAAGACGGACAGGATGTTAGATAAACCCGAATACTAGACAACTTTTAGCACTGAAACATGTATATTTTACCCAAAAGTGGAATCTCATTAAAGAAAGAGAAAATAAAGATATGCTTGTCCTTGTCTGAAAGTTAATTCGGTCTGTAAACACATAAAATTGGTTTTTAATTAAGGGATTAATACCACCAATGAAGGGGCTTTTGTCTGTACCCTGACCCGGCCGCTAGCACAACGCCCGAGCCGAAAGGCGGGGGTGTTGTGCAAGCGGCTGGGTCAGGGTACAGGTACAAATATATACTTGTACTTTCTTTTTTAGGAGTAATCCACAAGCGGGATTCACATATTTCTTTCGTGCAATTCTTTTTACAAAAAAGCTTTCCAGCCATTGTTATGAGGGATTTTGTCCCTGTTTCCGTGGCTTGTGGTAAACTCCACCATAAATCAAATCAAATAAATAATAATAATAAAACATGTTGACAAAATCAATCCCGGCAAAAAGCAAGGAGTGCCTAGACATTAAGGCATCGGTGTTGTTACGTTCGATTCAAAATTTTTAAAATTCAAGACTTGAACAGCCAATTTAATTTAAAAACGGCTCGTCACCGGGAAACCATCAAGTATGCTGTATAGCGATAAATTCCCAGACATGCTTTTTGTTATGGTGACTGTTTGCCTTTACCTTCCATGTGGTAAACACTACCAACATCTTGGTGTTGTTCTTAGTTCAGACTTTTTGTGGACTAACCACATCAATTATGTCACATGCAAAGCCAGAAAATTAACCGGGATCTTGAAATTATTGCAATACAAACTTAGCAGACGCTGTTTAGAACTCATCTTTTTCACGCCCATTAGGGCCATACTAGAGTACGGTGATGTAGTGTGGAGGGGATGTACACAGGCGGATGCATTGTTGCTTGCAGTGTTCAACTGGTTGCAGCCCGGGCTGTAACGGGTCGTATCTGTCCCACCAGTCATGCCGCGCTCTATAATGAGACTGGATGGGAGACTTTTGCAAAACGTAGCGATAAACACAGACCTAAACTACTGTACAAAATTATCAATAGACTTACACCAGGTTATTTACATAGTCTAACTCCAACAAATGTTTCATCCAGGTACACATACAACGTAAGATCCAAGGATAATATTAGTCATGCCCATGCCATGACTAGTTTGTACAGTAATTCATTCATACCGACCGCTATTAGTTAGTGGAATACTTTACCATTATCAGTGAGAAAGTCTGAAGATCTGGAAACTTTCCAGCGAAAATTTAACTAAGACAAGCCAAAGGCTAGTGATTCCCATTATCTTGGAAACCGAAATGTAAATTTCATACATTCAAGAATTAGAATGGGTTGCAGCCATTTAAACCGACATATGTAGGCCTACAGAATCGACGTCACGAGTTCTCCTGGTTGTGCCTGCGGCGCGTCACTCGAGGACATGTACCATTATTTCTTTCTTTGTCCTCGTTACATCAATGACCGGAATGCTCCGCAACTATCCATTTTGTCTATTTCCAATGTGTCGTTTAAGTAAAATACTGTATTAGATGGATTTTCTAAATGTTCTAAATCTGACAACCTAGCTATTTTCGAGGCAGCACATAATTACATTGTCAGCACTGGTAGATTTGCATACAGCCCGCATTAGTTTCACTGATCATTGTAACCGTGGCCACGTGTGGGCCATCATTCATTTGGTAATCTGCAAGCTCGGACACCTATTACTATCAATGGCGTCCGGTGTTGTCTTATCTTCAATACGTTTTGTTATGTTATGTTACCCTATGTATATATTATGTCTTTCATTTTCATGTGTGTTTTATTTTATTTTTTGTCGCGAGAGGAATTAATATGGGCTCTACCTATTTTTCAATCGCCTTTTGGAATAAAATATATTTAAACCAACCAGCATTTAAGCGGAACAAGAAGTGGGGCAATAAGCTGTAGATGGCTTTTGCAATCATATCAGGTCTGTTCGATTATTACTTCGCCGTCATTAACGTCATGTGTGTTCTCATCTTTTGGTAGTTTCTATAGTTACAGATCCCGTTATTTTTCATATTAGCATTTTTCAGACTGAATCATGCGCATCTTGGTGTTTTCAAATTGATTTTTACAACATTAATCAGGGGAAAATGTCACAAAACCCTGGATGAATTTATTTCATCTAGCCTCTAGCTCATTGTTATGTAATAATTGAAATACGAAACAGCACTTGGGTATCAGCTTCATCCAGGTGTGTGAATTGTGCTCTGGCCAGAGTCGCATCACTGTACTTCCTCAGGTGGCCTGGTAGAACAGGGTTTACATGACCACCAATGCGCAACTTTCTGATGCAGGAAAACGGACTGTGTAACCTTTGTTAACATAGAAGATACAGCATGATGGAAACACAGTAAATCGGCAACTATGGACTATCCCAGTTAGGCTGTGCAACCAGCCAATCATAACTGTGGTCTGCAGCCTTTTGTTTACCACAGATCGAGCTTCCAGCTAGCAAATCTTTCCTCGTCACTAAAAATAAAATAATAAAAATAAAACATTGTAGCCATATAAACCAATCTTTACTAAGTAATGTAAACAGCATAAGTCATAGTTATTTTTGCGCGGAGAATTTTATTTGAGCCCACGCAAAGGGAGCATTCCTCACAATTTGACACCACAATTTCTTCCCTACCTGGCGGCCATCTAAGAACATTTCTATAATTGAATTTTAAATTCCATAAAGTTAGTCTGTGCGGCACGTAAAACATCAAAAAATCGCTGAATGAGCTCTTGTCTGTTACTGCCATTTTGTTTTGTACTTTGGCTGTTACATTACACTGTCACTATTTTTTTTAATTTATCAACGGATTAAAATATATTCATCGTAAAAAACCATCTTAAATTGTTCTATCTCTTTGGCACTACACTGCATTAACAGTGGTCGGATGTACATGCATGTATGATAGAATAACGGCAACAAAAAGGACATGGAATTACACCTCGGCCTACTTCTGATCATGCACACGTGAAATGCTTAAGTTGGAAATACGGCGTTCCTGTTGCACACGACAAACCTGTGGCCAATTTGTAAACCCCAAACACTAGTGGATTACCACATGGAATATTTAGAATCAGTTTGGCTTGGTCTAATCACACATTGTACCTGCAAGGACCCTATATGAAAAAGGAATGGGCACTTGATTTAACAGCTTTTATCCCATGTTTGCACTTCCACTCCATGCAAACACCAATGCAATACGGCTGTGCTATCTGCTTCTTCGTATTACATGGTCCATATGCAAAGTAGCCATGTCTTGTTAGGGTAACATTCGGGACGTCGACATGAAAAAAAAAACGGTTTGATATCACTTTTTTGTGCATTTATTTCACTGTAAAACATGGGATAAATACAAACCACAGCTCGATTGGGTTTTGGGCCCACGGAACAGAGTGGTGTGTTCTTTGTAGCGTGCTCATCGCTCTGAGTCCGCCTTGGCGATGCAGCGCGCTCCAAAGAACATATTTGTCTGTTCTGTGAGCCCAAATACCCGCACTCGCTATGGTTTGTCCATGTATCATTTCAGGTTGTTTCAGACCTATGTAATTTCCATGTCGCTTTATGCCGGTTGTGAAAAATTATTATTGTTTATCTATAAAAAGCCAAGAAATGTCTTTTTCTTCATTTTCGATCAGTGCACCATAATATAAATATTAAAAATTAGAAAGCCCAGTAAAATAGCAAAATGACACATACTATTATTTTGGGGAGCGGTGGTCAGAAAGTGTACTTCTTTTAAAACACTTGAAAACTCAAATATATATTTTTTAAAGAGTAATCCACAAGCTGTATCCACACATTTCCTTCGTGCGGTCCTGTTTACAAACAAGCTTTCCAGCCATTGCTATGGGGGATTTTGTCACTGTTTCCATGGCTTGTGGTAAACCCAACAGTAATCCAAATAAAAAATTAAAAAATAAACCAATAAAATAAAACAAAAACATAGGACCTTGACAAAATCAACCGCAGCAAAATCCTATTTCATGCTAGTCATAAATGAGATGACTCCAATAAAAGATGTAAGAAAAGAACCTTGGATGAGTTCTGAATTACATGAGCTGATGCAATAATGAGATAATTTCCTCTGCTTGTCTAAGAAAGATACAACACGCACTGACCCTAGAAGTAAAGCCGAACTTTACACAGACTACTATAAACTGGTAAATAAAGTTTTGCGAGAAATAACAAAAGCAAAGCAAAATCTAGGTACTTCCATAGTAAAATCAAAGAAAAAAACAACCCTAGGAGACTTTGGCGGCATATGAAATCCTTAGGTTAAAGCCATAAATCTGAGTCTTAGTCAAATGTTATTGTGAACATTGCTGGCCAGTTGTGTTCTGACTCAGGCAAAGTGGGCTCCCACTTCAATCAGTTCTATACAACAGTTCCAAGCTGAATCTCCAATTAACAAATTTCCCACCCCTTCCCAAAAATATCACACTGAGTCTGAAGAACATTGAAAGAATATGATAATGATATTGCCCAGAAGAACCTGAAGGTCCAGAAATTGATGGGGATTTTGTGTTTAGAGAATTAAGTAACCTAAACTCCTACAAGAGTATATGACTAGATGTCATCCCCATTGAATTCATGAAAGATACAGTTAGTGTCTCGAAAACCGCAATCACACATGTAGTTAAACTTTCCATCTCGACTAATACAGTCCAAGAGGAGCCCAAAGCAGCAAGATATATATAAAAGAAATAGCAAACATGAAGTGGGAAACTACAGGGCTGTGAGTGTTCTCACTGCTAGTTCCACAATTTTGGAAATAGTTGTTTACACTCAACTAGAAGGTCACCGTAGCAAGCACTGTATTCGTTAAACCTGCCAACCAGGATTCAGATACTCTTATTCAACCGATTCATGTTTAATTAACCTAGCTGACTATATTAGAACTAATAAATCTAATGCCGATTATGTGGGAATGCTTGATTTACAAAAGGCGTTTGACACAATGGACCACAACATCCTTCTAGAAAAAGATAAGATAAGATAAGATAACTGTTCATCAATATGAACTTTCATTATTTTTCTCAGGGGAGGTATGTTATGTGGTGAAGTTTAAAACCATAAATTTAAATTTGTTGTATAAAATGTATATTGTGGCTGCGGAATTAAGCTGCAGCAAGCACATTTTGAACTTTCAACAATTAAAATGCCAAGTGTCAGCATGCCAGGAAGTGTTGAGTGATCGGCGATCTTGCTTGGTTTTGATTGGTTTACTGTTGGGTTCAGTGAGTGAAAGGCGATCACAGTGGGGACAGGATTAGGCCTTCTCTCCCAAATGAAATGGGCTGTGTACTGCTGTTTGGTGTCAGACATTCGAAATGTCTGATCCGTGCCCATGGGGAACTGGGCGTACGTTAAATTATTGGTAGTGGTCCTGCTGCGGCCAGGCGTTCAAAGTAAGTATTGATTAGTTGAGAGCACTATGCTCCAATATATATGTATTATTGTGGATCTTGTATAATCCACCAGTTGACGTAGTTTAGGCTTGTGGTTAAGCCATTTTTGAGCACTTGTGTGCTCCAGTTTATTTTGTTCTGGGAATCTTGTGTGTTTCCCCAATTCAGTAAGGTAGGCTTCGAGTTAAGCCATTTTTTGAAACACTTGTGTGCTCCAATTTGGTATCAGTGAATCTGGTGCGGTTCACTGATTCAATGATGTAGACATTGAGATAGCCAGTTATAAAGAGGAAACCAGTTTATATATTTTTTTTTCAGAGCTTTGTTAGCTCTCCAATGTGGTGTTTTGTGTGATAATGGTCAAGTGTTTGTCGTGAGATTGCACAGCAAATCCTGTAAATTAATGCGTCTTATTTTTGGTAATTGATAAGACCAGAAAATTGAAAAAACTAAAACCACAGTTTGGGTCTGACCATGTACAAAGGGTTTTTACAAAATTACAAGATAATGTTCTAGGTTTTATTTTATTTTTCTGATACTGCCCCTTGATTTTGAGTTTCAGCCCGGGGGTCGATTGGACAAGCCAGGGCACCAGACCCGGCCAACCACTTTATGTACGGACATTATAGACGAACTGCCAGTTTCCATCATGCTGTGTTTTCTTGTGTAAAATGTGAGTCAATATATATTTGAACAAAAAGCTTTGTCTTTGTGTTCTGTTCACGGTAGTAAGTGTAGCGTTTCTATTTTCTTTCTGTTATTGAGGGCCAGGTTGGCACAAGACGTGCTAGGTAAAGCCACCTCGTAACACGGCAAAAAGGCAATCATTTGCCTATAGACCGCTCGTAGTGTTCACCATAGACCAATAAAGACATCTGTTGATGCTTTATGATCGTATAAATTGGGATCATTCACCCAATGTGCACCAAGTCTATTTTTAAAAGTCTTAACTGATGAGGCTGTCACTATCTCTCGGGGAAGCAAATTCCAGTCATTCACTATTCTTTGAGAGAAAAACTGTTTTCTCAGTCTATTATTTGTACGCGTTGTAACAATCTTAAATTGATGTCCGCGAGTCATATTTGAACAAGCTAATGGAAGCATATTATTCCAGTCTGTATCATACATGTTGTGAAAATATTTGTAAACTTGTATCATATCCCCTCGAAGTCTTCTGAAATATAGTGTTGGCAGACCAAGAAACCTCAGTCTGTCTTCATAACTCATTTCTTTAGTACCAGATACATATTTTGTTGCTCTTCTTTGTACACCTTCAAGCAGATCAGATTCTGTAGTTCTTAGAGAGTTCCATACAGATGATGCATACTCAAGCCTAGGCCTAACCAGGCCTTTATATATGTTGTTAAATGTCGACTTATCAATATGACTGAAGGTTCTTATTATTATTCCAATGAGTCTATTTGCTGCAGACGCAATCTGCTGACAATGATTTGCAAACAAACAATTTTCGTCAATGCACACTCCCAAATCTTTTTCACATATGGTTTCCTCCAGCTGCACAGCCTCTGCCTCTGAAACCATGGAATAGGTTTCATTAACAACCCTTTTCCCTCCGGGCGATGGGCATTGAATCCAAGGACTGGCTCTAATCCTATCTTACCAATGGGACACAACAGGAGACATGCATATTAATTTCCCGCCCTAACTGCATACCTGATTACCTAGTCTCGCTTGGTGAGATATGGCGAGATACGGGTCGGTGGGGACAAGCGGGATATTACTAATATTATGGAAATAGAGAATATTTATTGAAAGTATATGGAAATATTTCTTATATATGGCTCGGGCAGTACCAGAAAAATACCAGTTTGGTATTCGTGAACTTAAATTTCTCAAAAAATGCTAATTTTGCGAGAAATGAACATCTGGCCTGTCTGTGACAGTGATGCGACCCGCACGTCTCCAGTGATCGCCAGGCGTCAAACCCGTGCTTAATGGCGGGAAATTAATATGCATGCTGCGTATTAGTGTCGGTTAACAGAGCAGGGTCAGAGCCTATGAAGTCCGATGCGGTGTGCCTTAAGGGACTGCTTTAGGACCTCTGTTGTTCCGTTGCTACATTAAGGACGTGCCTATCAGTATCACTTGTAAACTCTTATCATATGCTGATGATAGTGCACTGATAGTATAAGGAAAATGTCCTTTTGTCCATGGACATATAAACATTCGTATGTCCATGTTTTGCCAATGGGCGACAATTAGAGAGTGGTATGAAACGGGATACCAGTTACGACAGGCACAGTCACCTCAGGGTTAAGGGCCAGTCATGTAGGGTCAATTTCGAAATAATGCTGCGGGCATATGTAAATTTCTACACTCTGTGCTTGTCAGTCCAATGAATGAAGAATTTGCTATATGCCTGTATTATCGTTATGGATGGTGCGTGTTGCTCTGTGAAAATTATATTAAAAAAAAAAAATATATATATATATATATATATATATATATATATATATATATATATATATATATATATATATATAAATATATATATATATATATATATATATATATATATATATATATATATATATATATATATATATATATATATACAATCAACATCACTTTGCAAACAAAGGGCACCTTTCCCTCTACTTCTATAAAACAGCACCCACCCACCCCTTACAAACGATGAAATAGACATATAGTTGAGAAATGGTAGTAAATTTGAGTCTGAAATGTGTATCTCACCCTGTGAATTTTTCGCTTTTTGCAGCGTAAATTTTTCTTCGGTGCAGACCAAACTCCATCTGATCATGAAATCGAGGATACACACGGAGTTTGGTCTGTTAACTGTTTAGCAGGCAAACAGAAAATTCTTCTGTGACATTTTACATATTTGACACCGCGCTCAGAGCAGAAGGAACAGGGTGTTAGCATTATCAAGTAGCCTTACCAGGCAGTAGAGACGGCTTGTCCGTTTCCCGGTGCCTGCCCTTTCTTGCATCCATCATTATTCATAAAGGTCAGTATTAAGAGTAATTTTTGTCATCGCAAAAGGGTCTTGAAGTAATTTAATTCTTACTTCATATCCAGATTGCCTATTTATAATCACATGTGTGCTGTAATGACTGTGGTTTATGAGGATACGACTGAACAATGCCCGGGCAAAAAGGATTTAAAAAAAACATTCAAAATGTACTTTGGTGCTTGCCGTACATAATGATCGTATTAATATATATATTTCATTGTAAAGGGCATGATCTGAATACAATAGTATGTTTCCACCTGGAGTTCTCGTCCTTTGAAATAAGCAAGCTTAATTTGTGAAACGTTATTCAGGGATAGAGATACAAACTGACTCGTGTCGACTTTATGTAGAATGCAATGTTTTCCAAGTAATATGTCCTTTTCAGCAATATTATTTATAACCTTTTAAATTGCACAATTAAAAAAATATAAGTTGAAAGCAGAACTTTGAACAGTGATTTATGTATCACTTATAATTTTACGTATGTATATACAATGTTATACTATTGTACAAACCCGACAAACTAAATTATTATTTCATATTGCCCCGTCTGCGATCACAAATTAGAAATTCTATTTTTTATCATTATTTAGTTTTGTTTTTTTTTTTTTAACGAGGATGTAGATTGTAACTTAGATTCAACCAGGATTAGTTACATTTGAAGATATAACATCTTTGCTTTCAAAAAACAATACAAGTTTACTCTTAAGTACCTATAGACAATATATATATCACAAGTCATATCCACATTACCGCGGAACGACCAGGAGATACACGTACATTACCAGATGGATACCTTAATGAATGGATGGAGGTCAATTAGGACAGGTTAACGGACAGATAGACAGACATATCGGCAAATGTAACCTTGCTGTAATGTAACATTGCCAAAATAGCATTTCCTGGATAAATCTGCAACTTAACTTTTTGTTTTCTGAGCAATATACAAGCATTAATAAAACAACTGTAGCTTTACTGCAATTAAGATATCTTCGGTAAATAACATCAAAATCTTCATAAAATACAGTTAGTTTGTTTCATAATATTTTTCTATTAAGTTCTTTGTACATTCTCTCTAAAATTACACTGGAATAATAAATTTTTGTAATAAAGTAGAAAAAATGCAGTTGGCAAGTGACGTGGGGTCTACTCTTATTTCTAGACATTTTTCTTGGTTTAGTGTCCGACTCTCAGCATACCAGGAGGCGACCATGTGGGCACTTATGTCACCATTGTACCAGTAACAATACAAAAAAAAAAATAAAAAATTATGATGTGCCCTGGAAACAGGATGGGAAGGGAAAATCAAATGCGTGGCAATATGAAAATTCGATACAGAAATGGGTTCTCGGGGTACTTCACAGAGATTGCTTATGACCAGGTTTGGACTTTGTTACAGGGATAAGTAGATCGATTAGATAGTGATGTTAGAACAAAGATGGATTTGGATGAAGCACACTGCAGGTCGAGTTAACAAAGTACATTGCATATAAGCTTGCATCCTCATCTTATATCCATACTTCATGTTTGTTTGCTTTTTTTTTTTGTTTTATTTATTTAATTTATTTATTATATTTGCGCCTTAAGGTGGCAGATTTGAAGCCAGCACCTTTGGATAATAGCTAATCACTATTTATTATATTTGGGTGGTTTGATACTTAAACTACATGCTTCCAAAAAGTCAGATGTGTGAACAAAAAATTATGTGAACAAATTTAGCTCATAACTTTTGTTTACACTGAACAGTTCTGCGTTTCTGAGCACATGGCCTTTGTTTGCATGGGCATGATAACCAACCGTGCCATTGTTTGCACAGTCATTAGTCCATGATCCCTGGAAACCAGGTATGCCACTGACAAGGGTCACTCATAGGAAACAGGAAAGCATCGACCATGGAGAGAATAACGGGCTAGTTCAGACTAATCACTAGCATTGTTCTGAAAACATTGAAATTCTCTATTGATCTAAAAACAAATTAGCACAATCCACCTAATGGGCCCCAAATATGGAAAGCCGCATGTGAACCCACACCAAAACAAGCCAAGTGTGGTTACGTTCGATGTTCCCAAGTTAAATAAAGTCTAAAGCCACAAAATATGCTTTTTTGAATGACAATATCATAGAGGTAAAGCTAGAAGTTTATTTCATAAAATAATAGAAGCACATGACAGAAAAGGTGAGTATGTGTCATATTACAACGATAAATGCATGACAAGTGGCATCAATTTCTTTCAAAGCAATTTTCTCGGAACTGTTTTTTGCGCAACCTACGCAATTCGTATCTAGCCTCACCAAAAAATTGTCTTATCACAACGGACATCAACAGAAAGTTATATCCAGGAGCGGATCCCAGGACTTTTTCCTTACTATCCCGTCCCTGAAACGGTCCGAAACAGTGATGATGGACTTTAACAAAGGTCAAATCGATATCATTCTCAGGTTCAAAGGCCCCCATTAGTCTGCACATATACGGTCAGCTGAACTTAAGACTCTCACAGTCCTCTTGTTGTGGTGGAGGTATGAAGTGGAACTGTGATTATACCTGATATAAAAAAACATTAAATTCGCTATTTTTGTCATGATTTGAGATGCAAGGTACAAATTTACAACAAACATGGGCTGGGAAAATGGTCAAATTTTTAATGACCATGGCATATTTTTCCAAGGTCAAACACAGGGAGACGTCCTGTCTTCTTAATCAGACCTTCCAAAACAAAGGAAGCCAATAATTGTGCGTAACATGTCAATATGAAGGTAATTATTCTTAAGGTCACATACCCATTCAGTCGTCCATCCAGACCAGCTCATCATGGCATGAAACGGTACTGCGTGGAACAGCAGAGCCCCAAATTAGGGAGGGGTGGGGATGTGGGTTCTGCAAGTTGCCTGCTAAAACACACTCAGTTGTGATATTGTCATGCAATAGCACGCTGCACTCCATACAGCCCTTAGAATTATCGTGGACCAAGACTCTGCTCTATATCAAACAGATTTTATCATTGCTGTGAAGATAACCAAGAAAAAAGTGGGACGTCGGGGACGTCTCAGGAAGCTAGAGAGTAAGGCGGCGGCACCAAATTTCCTCCTGCCATGAACCCGAAACAAGGCGAACACCCCTGACCAGTGCTCTTAAACTTGATTGAACGTCATACGTGAACAGCATCCAGTTTCTCTACCGCACGCCGCTGATCCTAAAACCGTAGTGCACCAGTGAATCTCTAATAAATATTAGCTATATACCCATGCTTACACTTTACTTTGAGCCACACTTGCATAACATTGGAAATAAAACAGGTAGTTCTAATTAAATCTGGAAGTTAAACACTTTAACAGTTCATATAAATTACCGTCAGCAATATGTACCTTTTTTCTGGTAACAAAACAAATTGTATCTATCAATGTATTACGGATTATTTTTACTTTTAATACATTTTAAGTTTTGATATCATGTTAATTTTTCATGGGAATACCCATCTCTGTTGCAAATAAAAAAGATTAATTTCCTACTGTTTTACTTTTAAAGAAGTTGCTATAATGACCAACGTGTTTCTGCACCCATACTTATACAATGCTGAACTTATGAGGACATAACGTACCTGCTTGGGCACGTGGGAGCACCTGTAATGCTGTAAAGAGCTAATTCAATCTAAAGCAAATCTCCTATGAAGTATATAAAATGGGACAAAATCTCAATCTGCTGGACGAGTATAGCCTTTCGCAGCGATATGTTAATGTTGAAGGGGCAATATGTTAAAATTTTAAGTACAGTGACCTTCCAAAAGATACAATACCATCAAACTTGTGCGTGGTGGACTATGTGAACCTGTGTTTTATATATACACTGGACCCCCCCCCCAAAAAAAAAGAACAACTGCTATATATTAAGTAATAATGTCTGCTGAAATATCCCATGTTTGTTCAAGAAAATGGCACCCACAAATGTGCCCCCTGGTGCCAAATTATTTGATGCTCTTCTGTGTTTAAGATGCAGACATATATGCAAAACTATTCGAAACTTTTACCAACCATATATATATATATATATATATATATATATATATATATATATATATATATATATATATATATATATATATATATATATATATATATATATATGCAATCATTCTCGCTGTTTTTATAGAATGAATTTCGGTAATTTTGAAAATTGAATTTGATTATTTTCCTCAAAGTCCTCCTTCTTTCCATTCATTTTGGAAGTGCATATTTGATGTGCATAACTCGATCACTAGAAGGTTACTAGATAATTCATCATGTTGATCAGCGTGTGCAACCAGAAAGTCCTGTTAGGTACTTTGAGGAGACCTCAAATACACAATCACAATTGACAACGACTTAACTTTTCAATTATATTTCCACCTTTTTGTTTCTTTTCTTGCTTCATAAATTCATTTTATATGTCATTCATGTATTCATTTCTTTCATTATCTATACAATGCTTTGTACGTTCATTCATGTAAGGCGTGTTTTCTACCTAGTGAATATTCATTGCTCAGTGGAGTAACTTAAATCAAGAAGTCTCACACTTTCATAGTTCATATAAATTACCATCATGAAAATATGCCTTTATTAATGGCGACACGAAAATCTCTCCACGTATTGCGGAATATTCTTACGTTTAATGCATTTACGTATTGATACTATATTATATTTTCATGGATATATGTACTTTGGGGGCGGGGGAGGGGGAAAGCGATTAATTTTGTACTGGTAAAGAAGTTGCTTTTATGACTAGCGAAATTCTGCACCCATACTTTCATTATATACCTGCCTGGACAGGTGGCTGTAATGCTGTAAAATATCAATGCAAATCACACGCCCCATCAAGTTATATGAATTAGGGAAATATCTCAATCTTTTAGTGGAAAAGGGGTTGTGTCAGCCATATTGCCATGCTGGAGGGACAATATGTTGTATTGTTAAGCACAAATCTCTTCCGTACCATTATTTCATGAAGCTGCTGAAGCACTAGACCTGGAGAAAGAGGTCCGTATTGTTTACTGTGAGGCAACCAAAGCTTTTGATGAGGTTTACCATTCTTCTGTTATTCACAGACTTTATGATTCAGGTATTTGTGGTCTGTTGTAAGATTGGTTAAAAAAGTATCTGTCAAACCGCAACCAGAGGATTGCATTGAATGGAGTTTTCTAATTGTGGCCATATTAAAGCAGAGGTCCCCCAGGCTCAGTGCGGGGACATCTCCTCTTCCTTGTTTACACAAATGGCACATTTGTGATGTTAGATGCAATATCAGATTATACCCTGATATGTCACCTTATTTATTACAGTTGATATCCCATAGACTCTACAGAATCCGCTGCAACCCTTAATAAAGATATAAAAGAAATAAAAAAAATGTCAATTTTGTTTTTATGAAATTGCGCTTCAATACGTTACTGTGCACAGGCATCTTGGATTTTTAATTAAATCAGACCTATCTTGGTCCACGCATATACTTTTATTGTTAATAAAGCAAAAAAAGATTAACTGGAATCATGAAATTGTTAGAGTACAAGTTAAGCGGGCGCTCTTTACGAATAATCTATTTTTCATATGTTGGGCCTATACTTGAGATCCAGGGTTTGGTCTGGATAGATGTACAGATGCATAGATACTAAGGCAGAACAAACGGAGTGTTCAGTTGGATGCTGCCCGTGCTGGTACAGGAGCCATAATGAGTCGTGCAAGTCATGAAACATATATAACGAGACTTGGTGGGAAAAACGTTCAAAATGTAGAGAAAATCAGAGATTAGGAGCTCATTATACAAAATAGTTCATGGAATTACCCGGTAGTACTTATCTGTTTCACTGCCTCAAAATGTATCATTCAGACCTAATTACAACTTTCGTTCAAAGGCAAATATAACTAAAGGTCAAAATAGGAAAATGATCTTCACAGACCCTTTTCTACAGTCTACAATTCGTCACTGGAATACTTTAACTTGGGCTACTCGAAATTCACAGGATGTAAAACACTTTCGACGCAAACTAAACAAAAACGTGAAAGAACAAAATGAATCATTCTATACTGGTAATAGGACTGATAACGTAATGCATGTTAAAATTCGGACGGGTCGATTGCATATGATTAATTGATTGCATTTGATTAAGTCGAACCGCATGGATTCTTTCAGCTCAAGTATACCTACAAATGGAAGTAGTTTTGACTTTAAATTCATCCAATTTCATTTTCTCTCTCCATCTTTACTATTTTCTATCTGCCCCGTAAATGTGCTATGTCTCATGTTCTACATGTTACTGTCTTCGCTCATTTATACTCCTGTGTTGTGTATTTGTCCCCTTTTTAACTAATTAAGTATTGTATATTGTATTGTGTCGTGTTGGTATGATTCAAACCCTTATATTATAATGGTCAATACCTGTATTTCCTACATTTTTTATTATGCAGGAGAGCGATTTATATAGGCTCTGCCTGTTTCTCAGTCGTTTTTGAATAAAACGTTTAAACCAAATATACCTTCCAAATACATGATACTATTGAACTTTTGATGGTCCAATACGTGGACCTATGTGTTATATAAGCTCTATCCCCCCCCCGAAAATCACGCATTTATTGAGCGATAATTTCTGTGGAAATAACCAATGTACATATCTAGGAAAAAGGCACCCACCAATGCGACCATAGTGTTACATTATCTGGTATTCTTTTGTTGGAGGTGGAGAGAATATATATATATATATATATATATATATATATATATATATATATATATATATATATATATATATGTGTGTGTGTGTGTGTGTATGTGTGTGTGTGTGTGTATGTGTGTGTGCGTGCGTGCGTGTGTGTGTGTGTGTGTGTACATATATGTATGTATATGTATGCAAATTTATTTATATATGCAAAACTATTCTAAACTCTTAAAACTCGTATAAATTTATGCAATCATTATCGCTGTTTTCATAGAATAATGTTCGGTGAATTGTGCGTAATTTTGAAAATTGAATTTGATATTTTCATTCCGTGTTCTCCTTTTTTCATTCCGGAAGTGCATATTTGATGTACATATCTGTAACACTAAAAATTTACCAGATTATTTATTTATTACTATTTGGCCCGTGTGTGCACCCAGAAAGTCCTGCTAGGCTTTTTCAGGAGACCTTAAATACACGATCCCAATTGACAACGACGTTTTCAACTTTTCAATTATATTTATAATCTATTTCTTTCTATTCTGTCCCAACCCATTCATCTTTGAATTTCACTCATGTGTTCGCTTCATTTCGTTCATTTATCTACACAATTCTTTGTGCGTTGATTCTCTTACTCGTCCAAGGCCTTCTTCCCATCTACTGAATATTCATTCCACTGAGGAGTAATTTGTTGAAAGGTGAGGACCATGGCCTGGCATCGATGGATCAGCAAAGCTCAACAACCAAGTTTGCTGAGCAGGCAAATCTATAGACAAGTGGAGGCATTATCAAAGACGCCAAATGTGAAGAAATACCAGTACGAACTATCACTTTAAAACAGCATGTGCGGGTAGCCGTCTACACGGCATTCTGTGTAATAAGAATAATACTGCTTAATATAGCAAACAAATGAGATATAGATTAGCAAAGTTACGCTACACATATATTATTCAACATTATCAAGCAAGCAAAATTAAAACCAACATTAAGAGTTCCGTATATTAATTCATTTGACTCACAGCTGTCCTCACATACATCGTAAAGGAGATAGGGTACTTCCGCCCATTACCATTACAAGCATATACAGCTCTGCGGCATTTTTCCCTGCACAGATTTTCATCAACATTCCACAGAATTAGTAAATTTTGGAAGGGGGTCCCAATGGTAGTGGATTTTAAATCCTTAATTGGGGTATACCCGACTTATTCCATTAAAAGTATCATTTTGAATTAACCCTGGTTAAATCACTAAAATTTATGTTTGTTGCCGTTCATATCCCAGGTTGTTTCAGTCAAATAAACCTGACTCGAACCATGTCTCGTGCTTGCAAATTGTAGAAAGCAAGTTACCAGCCAATGATGTGGCCTGGACATGGAGACAAGGCACCAAGCATTCAGAGCTATCCAACCGTCCCATTGTCGCAAAAATGCGACAGAGACTTCCAAAACTGCGACAACAAATTTAAAGAGATGGGTAATTTGTAGTATTGATATGATTTTATGGATACATGCCACTCTTTGAAGCTAAAAAGGTGTATGTGTCCCAAATTGTTGCCCAAATAGCTCATCTAAAACCCTACTTTTCCTCAGATGTCATCAGCCTCCAGGGGCTTTACCCCTTCGGCCCCCTCCACGCTGGTGCCCTGGTCAGTTACCACACCCAGGGCCAAACACACAATTTGCTACAGGCATTTTAGGTTTACTCCAGAATCTCTTGTTTTGGACAGCCCTGGCATGGTGGACGCCCGTGAAAACCTGCATACCATGTACTTTTCTGTTATTTAAAAATCAAAATCAATTCGTAGTAAATATGGCACAGAAAATTATCTAACCTCCATTCCATATGAACATCTACTGGTCAAAACCGGCACTCCGCGCCCACAGCAAGGATATTAACGAAAGAGCGAAGATGATAAATAACAGTTAGGATTCTCAAATGTAACGCAAGATACGAATTTACACGCAACTGTCTCACTTAGTTGCTTAAGGTTCTCCAGTATCTGCTGCTTGATAGTTTATTCTTGATACATATAACAGCATCATTGGAATATGGCATGAAGAAAGGGCTTGAAGAAAGATGAGGCAGCAGACGATCGGGCCACAAAAAATATTCTGAAAAAATATACACTGAAAGGTCTCAAATTAAAACAATCTGAGAAGAAAACTAGATGGACAGTTGATAAATGTGTGCTTCTCACTATTATGGGCACTTTTGAAATAAGGTGTTCGGAAACATTTGAATGGACAGAAAGTTCAGGAATCATACAAACTTCAAACATCTATGCTGATGCAGAGAGAATTAAAGACAAAGTACAATACTGACCAAAATCATGCATTCGCTGCTAACTTGATAGCATGTTCTGCTACATATATACAGTATCGTTGGAATATGGTTTAGAGAAAGAATAAAAGATGAGGCAGCAGACAATGTGCCCATTAAATATTGCGAAAAAGAAAAAGGAAACAGAAACATCTCAAATTATAACAGAAAAATAATATGTAAGAAAAATACTGACCAAAATCTGGCAATATTTGCTAGCTTTACCGTGTGTTTTTGATACATATAAACAGTATCGTTGGAATGTGGTTTAGAAAAAGAAAAAGATGAGGCAGCAGACGGTGGGGCTACAAAAAAATATTGTGAAACAATATATACAGAAACACCTCGAAACTAAGAAAATTTGGTTTGCATAGCAAGTCAGTGTTTCTTTGAAGGCTTATTGCTGCACAATAGTCCATAACATAGGAGCATAAGTTGATATGGCATCTTTAGCTAATATAGCTTTGGATTTTTCAAATTTAAATTTAAAATTTCGAAATAGTTCTACTAAGCATAATTTAAATTGCTACAACTCTTCTTTGGAATTCATTATGTGAACTAAAAAGATGCCCAAAGACCCACTAATAGAATTTGATATAACATCTCTATCTATAGTAGTTTTGAAGATATCCAAGACTGAAAATTTCTAATGACGGCCCTATTTGTACAGTGTGGTACTCATGCATGAAGTGTTTAACTTCTGCCTGAATGAAACTCTCTGTACCGTTGGCTAAAATGGCAAATTGTTTTTTGTACATTTCAGAGGTTCCTTTCTCACGAGTTTTGCTGAATTAACGCTTAAACTATATTTTGAAATTGTTGAATTGCACGATGCATAAAAGTGAAGTGATTTTTATAGAGGCTCAATTCTGCTGTAAAATTGAGGAGCCATGATCCGTATGCAGCATATACCTCACTCATTTTAGTATAGAAAGCACCTGTTCCGCTGAATACTGCTCCTGCTGCACAGAGGATAAGCAGCAATAATGGCCTCATGGTCAATTTTCTGAAAGATAGTAAGAGAGGATACAGAGTAAGATAAAGAAATACGCTATAGAGGTAACGAAACCCGCAAAACGGCGGCCTTTTGGTCACGGTAAAACTTATTGCAGTCTCATTCATCTTTCATGTGTTCCTTGTCCTGGACATAGGAATAATGCAAGCACTCCAGCATAGTTGGTACGTAATCTTCTCCCATGTACTTAAGTCTTGGTTGTAGCAGTGTGTCCATAGGGAAGATTGGTTCCTTGCCATAGACCAGGGAAAATGGCGTGAACAAAGATCCTTCAGAAACAGACCTTCTATATGCCATAACAGCACTAGTCCTCAGGTCCTTCCTACCTATGCCCTTTGCTATAATGTCATTCATTACTCTGTGATAATGTTCTATTTTTGCATTACCACTAAGGTGGTATGGGACTGTTGTTACACGTGCCACTTTCAGTTCCGTCATAAGGAGGTCGATTACTTCATTACAATACTCAGTATCCCTGTCACTCAATAAAATTTCAGGACTGAATGCTTTAGAATGAAGTCTTCTATCAAAATCCCGGGCAACTGTCTCAGCTGATTTGTCAGAGACACAATATGCTTTGGGATAGTTGCTGAAATGATCTATTGATGTAATGACATAATTATACCCATTAAAACTTGTGGGAAATGGTCCACAGGTATCTCTGGCCACAGGTTAAAATGGGCTATTAGGCAGCGGGCCCTCTTGCATTTGGTAAGTTTTCTTTCTTAACTTCCTTAAGTTGCAAGGGTGGCACTTTTGAACATGTAAAAGGCCATTCTTGTACATATTTTTCCACCAATAGCACCTGCATATTTTGTCATATGTTTTATCTATCACCATGTGACCTGCCTTTTTGCCTCCAACCTGCCTATTTGTGGTCTGACCCCATTTGTATCTACAACATGACCCAAGAATTTTATTTCAATTTTAGCAAAGTGACATTTTGATCCTTTCAATTTCAAGTTGTTTTTATGTAACAGGATCAATACGCCACGAGGTGAACTAAATGAGCATCAAAATCAGGAGAATAACAGGCCAGGTCATCCATTAAAGCCATTAAATAGTCATTGACACCTTCAAAAATTCGATTAGTTAAGGATTGAAAGGCATTAGGAGCCATAGCGATGCCCATCGGTAATTTGTTTAAACTCATAAAGACCTTTATGACCAATAAAGGCTGTTTTTGCTTTGTCTTCCTCTCTTATTTTGTGAGGTGTGATTTATTTAAAGCGCACAAGACACTCTTTTCTTTTGTTCTTGGCAACCTTAAAATGTTTTAATGTTGAAGCTACAGCACGTTTTAAGTATGAGCTCATTGGCTGTTGAAAACCCCACTCACCAAAGAGAATGCCTGGAAGAAACAAGTAAGCAGTCTAAGATATGAATCGAGGTGCAGGTCCATAGTCATTTTTGAAGGACCTGCGAGAGGGAACAAAGGACCTATCGAGGCGCAGCCAAGCTTGTCCTGTGTTCCCTCTAGCAATGTCCTTCAAAAACGACAAGGGATCTGCACTGTTACTCTCGAGCTTAATGGATACTTCCAAAGTTAAAATTTTAATGCCTCCAACCTATGGGGGAGGGGAGGGGATGGGGATTTATATTCCTGCTTCAGCCTCATGTGCGTCCGTGCTTCCAAGAAACTTGTGTCGCTCATATCTGCAAAATTATTTTACCTACAGTCATGAAACTTGACATGAATATTAACCAACATATGAAGTTTCACATATGGGGATTTAGTTTGTCAATGTATCTGTCTCTGTGTCCATCCAGCACTGTTGCCTCAATGACAGTTGGGGGGCATCTGTGTCCCCATGGACACATTCTACTTTTAAATACTTTTTATAATAAATAAAATTCATGCCTAGCACAGGTATGACATCGCCTTCCTTTCTTCAGGGAAAGTGAGTGGTAATAATAATTAGATTGCTGTGGCTTTCCACTTTTGCACTGCCATTATGTGTGACACAGGTGGCCAAGGAAAAAGTAAAGGGAAGAAATGAATAGGTGGGGTGGAGGAAACCACGGTATCCTAATCAGGTCGTGATGCCATGTTTTCCAGGACCAGAGCTGAGGCAAAGTGTCCACCACACACTCTCTCACAGCTGTGGTGAGCCCCTGGTCCTGGATATCCCCCAACAGTCATCGCTTGCAGTCCCATCCCCCAATTTTAAAAACCTTCCCTCATACATCCTGTCGCGGCCTCTAAGGCCCAGGAATTTCCCATGGGGGGACCCGTATGAGGGCAACCACCATCCCCTCTCCTCCCTGCACTCTCAAATTCTAATTTACCCTGTTGTTTTCAAGCTCTATCAGTTCGTTTCTTTTCTCCAAGCACCCTACCAGGTACTCCTGTACACTTTTAGTGCCTTTCCTGCCTCCAAGAAAGCCACCCTTCAAGCATAAAACCAATGATACATGTTCCTCTTCCTCTAAACACCTAACCTCTTCTAGACCGTTATTATAGTCTTCCTTGTGCCACTCTCTGAAAAATTCTCTCTAATCTCTCTATATGTATCACACCACAACAGCCAATGATCCACTGTCTCATCTGCCTCTTGTCTACATACCTTACATTTACCACTACTACCTGTTGTCCACTTCTGTTTCCTCTTTTCTACATTAATCACTCCTGCCCTAGTTTGGCTTTTCTTGCACCTTGTATGCTATTAATGAACTCTTTGCCCTGACTCCTCTTTTCCAGTCTTCCTTCCAGCCCTCTGTAACAGTCCTACATATACACTTTCCAGTCATCAACTTCATCATAACCTTTCAATTCGTATTTCTCTGCCAACTTATTTATATTTGGACCCATCTTGTTTGTTCCTTGACTACTTCACGGCAAACTTTCCTGCACCACCTTGTAAAACCCACTCCAAAACTCTATATGCGCAATGGATTTCGTCTTAATGGAGTAGAAGTTATTCAAGGTTATATAAGTGTTGAATAAGCTTGTTTTTCATACTCAGGTTCGTGTTGTTGTCTATTGTCCTTCATAAGGACCTTTAGAGATCAGAAGTAACACTTTTGCTTGGCTGTTATAGTAATAGGTTTATTGTTGTCCAGTTACATCTCCATCATCAGCACTGTACCATACATAAGTAAGCCAGTCTTGCTTACCATGACTGCTCTGCTTAGCTGTGCTCTCTAGTTCAGTCTCTCCCCAACTGTTGTTAATAGGCTGTAGACAGCCTCTTTTATACTCTTATTCTGTACTTCTCCAACCCCAAAATAGTTGTTATCCACTTGTTTGTGCCAGTGTAAACTGCTTCTATCTAGATATAAACAGTTACCACTAGTTTGACCCAGATAAAACTAGTCCAATCTAAATATTTGAAAACATTTTGGTAATCCCATTTCTAAATGTTACCATCAGCTAGCGCCATCTAGCTGTAATTTTATAACACTTTTTATGCTTTTGAACTTCCTGTTTATAACTTCCTGTTTACTTGATTAACCTTTATGACAAAATCAACAACTTGTTTTTCTGTTTATCAGTCCTACTTGTTTTTCTCTTTACTAGTCCTGCTTGTTGGACCTGCGCCAACTTTATCAGTGTGTCATCTTATCCATTCCTCAGTTGTTTATTGTGTTGAATGGATGCTTGCTAGTTATGTATGTGTACTTGCCAGTCCTGTATATTATACACACACAGTGTTAACCCTCATTGTTAACCACATATTGTCTTTCCTTACACTATTGCATACAAAAGTTTTATGACTGATTTCTCTGTTGAGTGGACAGAACAACAGGCATGAACTTTACATTCCTCCACCCCTTTCAGTAGTTGAAAACTTTTTCAACTCAAATTTACTACATTTATAACACTATATTTACAACAGCCTTCATATACTATACTACTTTGATTATATTTATGATTACATATTGATTATATGCGATTATATATGTTGATTATATGCGATTATATATGTTGATAATATGCGATTATATATGTTGATTATATGTGATTATATATGGTTATTATATATTGATTATTTGTAGAGTAGTGAGTACCTCTAGGTTCAGTCTTGTATAATGTTAAAGACTGGTGTATGAGCCATGATTATATATGTTGATTATATGCGATTATATGTGGTTATTATATATTGATTATTTGTAGAGTATTGAGTACCTCTAGGTTCAGTCTTGTACAATGTTAAAGACTGGTGTATGAGCGATGGTCAAGTATACCCCTATGTTGATGAGCACCCAAGGTCAGTAGCCCAAGGTGGTGATATCAGTTCACGGTATCATCAACAAAACAACTCTAGGCCTTAACTAAGTTTACTGATTAAGCATGCACTATATACAATGATTATGCACAATAATTATATACATGAGCCATTACATTTGGGCTTTCAAGCTCGCCACTATGGAACAAAGTCCACAGAATTATTTACACTGAGGGTTTTTTTTTAAATCCTCTAAAGCAATGCCAGTAATTATACAATAGTATTTGATAGAAAATACTTCCACCCGAGGACAGTGTACACATTTTCTATCCTTATGCAATTGGCATATTTTACCAGTACCAGGAGCTTGTATCCAAAAATAGTAACTTTCTAGCTTTGGAACTCCATAACTCTCAACATTAACACTTTGCAACTGCAAAGCTTGAGCCAGAATTTTTTCAATGTTACCACCTTAGTAATACAACTTAGATGTTGTTTCCTGTAGTTCATTGAACAGTTAGTGATAGGACAAAGATGTCCACAATTTTAACTTATTTCCATAAATTTGATCCCAATTTGGAATCATTTGTTTATTAATCAAGATATTAAGCTTACGAATGCCTTGATTTGTTAAATCAGAATATGGAAATGGCAATGTGAACATCACAGCTCACCATCGTGTCTCTCTTAAGGAACCTTCAACTGGAACCCAAGATATCTCCAAAGGAAACAAAAAGTGATCAAACCGTCTATCACACACCTGCACATGCAAGCCAGGAGTGGAAGATGCAATTGATCCATTCCTTTTTAGGTACTCTTTTGAAGACCAAGCAATCCTGCTTTTATAAGATGTTGTCTTCAAGTCATTTCATTTTAATAATACATCATCCATATCTATGCATACAGATGATTTAGCCATTGTTCTAGTTTCATAATCCTTGTCAAATCATAAGTCGTTATCCAAGAAGTCAGTGCCGTATTGTATTAGATCCCTTAATCTTTTAACTATATACAGCTGGATACAGGCTGAACCTCTTTATAATCATGTCACAATTATCATAATTTGAATACGGTAAGCTAACAAGCATAATTATATAATTCAATTGTCAGATAAGCATAATTCAATACATGCATGAGTCAAGAATGTCCTCGTCCATATTGGAGCATTAACATGAAACAATGTCATTAATGTACCCTACTTTATAAAACTTGTGGAACAAGCTAAGTTTGACCTTGTTACTGTTCCATTTGTCACCTAGATTGAGGCACAGCCTCATTACCAGGTTGGTCAACCTCCATAGGCTGTTCATGTCTTTCAACATCTGTCAGATTCAGGTTCTGAAAGTATGCGAACGGATCTTCTGGATTGTTCATCTTAATGTCACTCTCCTCTCTTGTTTATTACATACACACTCAATAATATAAACACAATTGTAAGTGGAGCTAGCACGAACAGTAGACCCCATGAGACATGTTGGCTAGGATAGTTCCAATTAATGAACTCATTATCATCATCAGTGGCTTTAATTGGTTCAAGATGGACTTGTTTAACTGGTTTCAGTTGTTTAAGTTTTAATTTATCTAATTCCCTTAAGGCGTCCCCCTCAGGAATGAGAACTTTGATGTTAAGTTTTAGGCTGGTATGCACCTGCATAGCATGTACTTTTACTTGACCAAACTTCCGTATCATACCAGTTAATTTCCAATATACACCTCTTATTGTACATTTTTCTCGCGCAGTTATGATACATGTCCCAGGTCCCAGTGTCACAGTTCTCTCAGGTGATGATACACAGCGGGTAGTTATTCTTTCCCCCCATGTAATTATTACATAAGTACCCTGAGCTATCTCTGATGCCCTAGTCACTCCCTGGTTGTGACTGAGTTCCACCTTACATCTATGTCTTTGTTCTTTGTTTCCTGTGATAATGGCTCTGGCGCACGAACACTCGCCTGGCTTGTATATAGGTCCTGGCCTACATACAGTTGGTCTATATCCAGTGCATGCTACTGGATGGAATACTTCTCCAATCTTTGGATTTAGTCCTATATCCTTATGTGGCAATATAACTCTGGCTGAATAGCCTGACGTATTGTATGGGCTGGGCCATGACTGTAAGTTATACCGCCAATAGGTCAGTTCATGTACCAATGGTACCTTGACACAGTCAATAAGTGTTTTACCGCCCACACAGGAAATACACATTTGTATTCATAATACCACTGAAGTGGTTTTGCCATCCTCGCTAATGGAGTCATGGCCTTTTGTAATATGTCCCGCAACTGCATTGGTGGTAATAGTTCTTCAGTTAATCTACCTAATTCTAATGAAGCATTTTGTCTATTAAACTTTTCCAATGCTCGTTCCCATTCGGTTATGATGGATTCATAAGTGGACACAGCTTGTTCAACATTTAATACTGTCCAGAGTCGATACACGTCCACTCTGGTCTTATTGTTATAATATACTAACGAATTAATCTGTTTTCTCAAAGTGTCCCTCAAATAATGACTGATAGCATTAATTTGCTTCGAGTCTTCAACCACAGTGTCTTGAGTGTGGTTAACCACTGTCACTAATTGATTTACAAGGTGTCCAATTTTTTTTTGTTGTTGCCTGGTCTCTTCCACAGCTCGTCTGCAAGCTTCAACATCAGAGTCAGTGGCAGTCCCAAATAAGTAATGTAAGAGACTACCTCCAAGGTTGATCAGGCCTCGTTTGACCCTTCTGTTTGACCTGACATGCTCTCTATCAGCTATTAAATCATTCAAGGCTTGCTTTTTCTGGTCAAGGTGACTGATCCATTGATCTGCTTCTCCTTGAGTAATTTGAGTAAGCCTCAAAGCTCTTTTGATCTTACCTTTGATTAGGTTATATTGTGGAACCATAGCATTGTCTATCCTTGGCTGATCCAAGGTAACCAATATGGTCCATTCAGCTACTTGAAGTTTGATTTTTCTGCATCCAGTCACTAATAATCCATCTTGTAAGGGAACTATGTCAGTCGTGTATACTGTAGTTAACAATACTGACATAAGAACAAGGCTAATTCCATAGCCTCCTCTAATCTCCGCTTCTTGGCTTCTTCTTCCAAAATCGGACATCTCATCTGTTGAGTGAAGGTAGTAGCTGGGGTGTAAGTCTCAGCGTCAGCAGAAGTGCTAGCTTGTGGTTCTGCTTGTTCAGCTTCTGGTTCCTCAGTGGTCTGCTCTGCTCCAAGGTTGAAACCCAACTGAGCATCTGGTTGTGGAACTAGTGACTTCCTAGAGTTCCTAACTGGTCTAGGGTGGATATCATCCCATATTAGATCCGGATTTACCAGTTTGAGCTTGTTTCTATTTACCACTTTGGTTTTCCCAGTTTGCTGATGACTTATCCAGCAGACCTTCCCACGTGTTCTAAATACCTCATATTGTGGGTCCCATTTGGAGGTCAAGGTCAATGGTTCATTGGCCTTCAAAATTACAGTCGATCCCACATCTATCTCACCTGCATTTGCTTTGTTGTGAATGCAGTTTCTATTGTGTTCTCTGGAGTGTGCTAAGTGTGCTTTAGCTAATGTAAGTGCATCGGATAAGTCACTTAGTGTTCCTTTGAGTGCATTTAGGTTTCCTCCTGTTGTTAACACTTTTGCTAAAGGTAAGCGACTAGGCCTCCCATATAAGAGATAAAAAGGCGTGTATCCTGTTACACTACTGGTGGAGTTTCTGTATGCTAATAAGGCATTTGCTAGTTGTTCTTCCCATCTCCTAGCATCATTATTCACTAGTCTAGCTATGATTTCTTTGAGCATTTTGTTCAGTCTTTCAACCTTCCCATTTGATTCTGGATTATAGCTAGCCGTGCGTCATACATCAATTCCTAATCCCTTTAGATAATTTTGAAGATGGTGTGCTTTGAACTCTTGACCTTGATCATGAATGATTACTTCTGGAATGCCATGGCGAGGAAAGAATTCCTTTGCCAATGCATTTTCTACTGAAAAAGCAGATTTGTTTGGCATAGGATAGCTTTCCGCCCATTCTAAAGATGATCAATGATGTTCAAACAATATTTGTTTCCTCTCTCTGTTTCAGTAAATGGACCAATGAGATCCATTCCCACAATTTGCATAGGATAAACCGGAATTGGCATTTCACCCATTCTGGTTCCATCTTGTCTTGGTACATGTACCATGCAAGTGGCACATTGTTTCAATTGATCAGTAATGTCTTTGCGCATGGCTGGCCATACATAACATTCATGCACTCTACAGAGTGTTTTGTGAACTCCCATATGACCTACATCTTTGTGACATCAATCAATGACCTTTGTCCTGAATTTTGAAAGTAATACCAAACGTGGAAATATCGGGACAGTTTGATTGGGTGGTTTCATTGGATATAAAATATCTTGGTAAATTTCATAACCAGAGTCTTCATTTTGTGAGTCTCTGATTAAAGACACAAATTCCTCTTGTTGACCTTGTTTGATTGACTCAGTGTCAAGTTCATCTGCTTCTAATGGAATTCTCTGAATTGCAGCATCATCTTGAAATGCATCAGGATCAACCCATTCTTCTGTGTCAAAGACAGTTACCTCTTCGGTGTCAGGTTGTATACTATTAAGCATATCTGCCCTGATGTTTCCTTTTCCTTGAATGTACTCAATTTTGGCTCCACATTCAGCCAAAATGACTGCCCATCTTTGAACTTTGGTATTGTTCATTTATTTTGTGAACAATGATCTGAATGGCTTGTGATCAGTATATACTGTGAACTCTGCTCCCTGTAAATATGGTCGCAGTTTCTTTATGCAATAGATCACAGCATAGGCCTCTTTTTCTATTGGGGCCCACTTCAATTGTGATCCACTTAATTGATGTGATACATATTGTATAACTCACTCAACGCCATTTTCATCTTCCTGTACTAAGATGCCTCCTATAGCATACCCACATGCATCTGTGTACAACTTATATGGTTGATTCACCTGAGGATAAGCCATGACACTGTTTGAACCCAGTTACTCTTTCAAAGTTTCAAAACTTTGTTGTTGTTCTTGACCCCATACAAATGGTTCACTCTTACGTGTCAATTTGTATAAAGGTTCTGCTATTTGGCCATATGAAGGTGTTGTCTGGGCATAGTAGCTACACATGCCAAGAAATGACCTTACTCCTGTGATATCTTTTGGTGGACACAAATTTTGAATTGCAGTAACTTTTTCTGGGTTACTTAGGATACCACTTTTGTTGATAATGTATCCAAGTAATTTCACTTCCGGTTGTGCAAAACAACACTTTGATGACTTGACCTTTATGCCAGCTTTTCGTAACCTTTCCAAAACCAACCTCACATGATTTGCATGTAAGTTTGCATCTTTGCTGTAAATTACCAAATCATCTATGTAAACAAGTACACAATTTCCAATGAGACCAGTTAATACTTTGTCCATAATTCTTTGAAATTGACTTGGTGCATTTGCCAAACCAAAAGGCATTCTTTTGAATTCATAAAGACGTTTGTGACATATAAATGCTGTCTTTGGAATATCTTCTTCTATTACAGGTATTTGCCAATAGCCTGATTTGAGGTCTAAAGTCGTAAACATACTAGCTCCACCTACCTGATCAAAGATGTCTTGTATCAATGGTAGAGAATACCTGTCCTTCCGTGTCACCTGGTTCAATTTTTGATAGTCCACACAAAATCTCGTGCTGCCATCAGGTTTGGGTACCAAGGTCACTTGCAATGCCCAAGGACTGGAACTAGGTCGTATGATGTCATCTTGAAGCATCTTCTCAATTTCATCTTAGATAATTTGTTTCTTGACCAGTGGTGTCCTGTATTTTCTCTGCTTGATGGGTGCATGTCCCTCAGTATCAATGGTGATAGCCTCGCCTTCACAACATCCATGTGGATCTTCTTTGTCACTGAACACATCTTTGTATTCAGCTAGCACACTGTCTATTGGTTTATAACCAACAGTTCTTTGTCCTATCACAATGTCCATTGGCTCAGAGTCAACTTCCGCTACGTTGTTTACCTCTCGGTAATCTGTTAGTGGCCACTCTTTGTGAAATCAAGTTAATGTTTTCTTAAGATAGTCTATGACACCTTTTCCTCTCTTTAAGGTATCATTTCCCAAAATCATATCATGAGAGATCCCTCTCACAATCAACACATCAATATTGTCAGAATTGTCCACATTGACTTGAGTTGTACCAAGTACATCCATTTTCTGTCCACATACACTATATATACTGTACGTAGGTTTCTGTAGTCTTGCACGTCCAGTACACTTGCATAGTTTATCAAATAGTCTTTTATGCAAGATGGTCACACATGCTCCAGTGTCGAGCAAGCAAAGGCAATGCACTCCGCTCAATGTAATTGACAGTCCCATGATCACTTGTGTTTATTCTTGCAGTATCTAGTTTAAATGTTGTTTCTTTTGTGCAGTGTTTCCGGCACCTTTCACAGTGACAGCACTTTTTGTTGCAGCCTCATCTCTCCTTTTCTTGAAACAATCTTTGACCTGATGACCTTGTTTACCACAGTAGAAACACTTCATTGATGGAGCACTGTGAGGTCTGAGGTCTCTCATTTTAGCCTCCAGTTTTGCTATCTTGGTGTTTGCTTAGTCACACTTCTTTGCTGTCATCTCCATGAGGCGGATGCTTTGTAAAAAAAAAGGCATCATCCATGGCTTGACTTTGTGTGTACGGTGGTGATGGGTTCACAGGGTCAACTTCCACTGGTTGCACGTCCCTGTTGTCACGCACAATGCCTCTGAATAACTCTAACCCTGCTTCTTGATGCTCTGTATATAGGATTGCATCTTCAAATGTGCCTGGCCGTTTTTCAACCATCAGTTTCTTGGCTAAGTCAGCACTGTACAGTCCCCTTGCATAGGCCTGTATGATGATTTTTTCTGCGTCACTGCTACATGGCGTTGGATATGCTTTGATGGGGGCCTCTCGAAACTTCCGGTTGTACATCCCAAGACTTTCATATGCAGATTGTTTGCACTGCTCCATCTCAGTTTTGAGACGCTCATTTTCATTGGCTGAGAGGAATGACTTCCAAACATGCTCTTTCACCACTCCCCATGGTGTGCCATATCGGTCATTTTGTTGCCAAAGGAGTCTTTCTAACTCTCTTTTTAGTGACCCAGTTATAGTGCGCTCACATATTTTCACAGTGGCACCTTGTATGTTGGCTGTGTGCGGTATTGTCATCTCAATTTCTTCCACCATTCACGGACTTCAGCATTGACACTTCCGTCACACTTACGAATGTTTTTACACAAATTTCTTAGTTTGTTGTTTTTCTTTTCTTCATCCCAATGTTCTTGATAGGTCTGAATAATGGCCTTTCCCATGTCAGACATGCCGGATGCCAGAGTATCAATTGGGTCAGTGGTCTGTGTAGCCATTTTTCTAATAGTCTCCACTTGAGGCAGCAATTCCTTCTGGGACAGCAATTCGGTTAGTGAATCTGTTGACCTTGTTCCTCAGCTTTTTAATTTTTCACCGAGTATATCGCTTATGAGTCTTCAAAGTAGGTCATTGGCCCAGAGATGACCTGGTTATACCAATCTTAGCGACCTTGTTGATTTTACTTGGTGGTGGATAATAATCAGATGGTTTACTTACAGTGGACTCTGTTTCTGCTGTAGTGTCAGGCTGCTGACTGTTTTCTTCAGTTTCTTCTTCACTAGAGCTTTCTGATGATATCCAGATATAGTCTTCTGGTAAATGTTCTTGAGCCATTAATCTTCTGATATAGTCCTTTTCTTCAAAATCCTAGCAAGCTCGCCAATTATGTAAGCCCCACCCCAAAACTCCATGGGCGCAATGGATTTCTTCTTAATGGAGTAGAAGTTTCACAAGGTTATATAAGTGTTGAATAGGCTTGTTTTTCATACTCAGGTTTGTGTTGTTGTCTATTGTCCAACGATCTTCATAAGGACCTTTAGAGATCAGAAGTAACACTTTTGCTTGGCTGTTATAGCAATAGGTTTATTGTTGTCCAGTTACATCTCCATCATCAGCACTGTACCATACATAAGTAAGCCAGTCTTGCTTACCATGACTGCTCTGCTTAGCTGTGCTCTCTAGCTCAGTCTCTCCCCAACTGTTGTTGATAGGCTGTAGACAGCCTCTTTTATACTCTTATTCTGTACTTCTCCAACCCCAAAATAGTTGTTTTCCACTTGTTTGTGCCAGTGTAAATTGCTCCTATCTAGATATAAGCAGTTATCACTAGTTTGACCCAGATAAAACTCGTCCAATCTCAATATTTGCAAACATTTTGGAAATCCCATTTCTAAATGTTACCATCAGCTAGCACCATCTAGCTGTAATTTTATAACACTTCTAATGCTTTTGAACTTCCTGTTGTACTTGATTAACCTTTATGACAAAATCAACAACTTCAATGGAATAATTATATTCACCAGAATCTGTACCAAATAAGCATTCTTATGCTTTGCTTTGTTTTGCCCCATTTTATATATAATTCAAGTTATCCTTTCTCAAAGTCTATGATCTTAGTGACGTGCCTATCCATCACATTTTGACACATTGTTTTGCAATGCAGCATCAGCAACATTACTGATGATAGGATAATGGTCTGATAAACCAGTTCTGTTTACCAGTCTTATTTTTTTCTGTTTACCAGTCCTACTTGTTTTTCTGTTCACCAATCCTACTTGTTTTCTGTTTACCAGTCCTGCTTGTTGGACCTGCGCCAACTTTATCAGTGTGTCATCTTATCCATTCCTCAGTTGTTTATTGTGTTGAATTGATGCTTGCTAGTTATGTATGTGTACTTGCCAGTCCTGTATATTATACACACACATTGTTAACCCTCATTGTTAACCACATATTGTCTTTCCTTACACTATTACATACAAAAGTTTTATGACTGATTTCTCTGTTGAGCGGACAGAAAAATAGGCATGAACTTTGCAACCTGTCTTCATTTACTGCTTGTAAATACCCCCAGTATTTGAGCTTTGCTTTGGCAATTCTTTCTGTGATTTTATTCCATCCTAAATCTCCTAGAACTGTTTCTGTTGCTGCACATGATGGTGTTCCCAGTATCCATTTCCCCATCTCATTCTGCACTCTCTTCATTCCCTGGATATCTCCCTCACTGACTGACATCACATCTAAGCCATTTATCATCCCTGATATTGCAACTCTATCCCATAATACCCTTGCTGTGTATGCTCTGTTGAAACTGTTCAGTGCAGTAGCTTTAATCATTCCTTTTTTAGGATTCTCTTTCTGTTTAATGTTCTCTGCCTGATACCTGAACATGCCTTTACCTGTTGCTTTTATCTTGACACCTTGGCATTCATTATCATCAACCTCCCCAATTTCAATTAACTGTTCCTTACCTTCTGGAGAATTTGGAACTGCCCAATTCTCCATTTTTTATTCCCATCTGGTTTCTCACCAAGATTCATCACTTTACTCTTATCCTTACTAAATTCTAACCTCCATTTATTCTTGTAATGTTCTGCATCTCTTGCAGTTCTTTCTGGGACTCTTCCATGAGTGAAATGTCATCTGCAAAAAATAGACCTTGAATTTTCAGGTCGCCTACATTTATTCCCTTATTACACTCCATTAACTGGTCCTCAAACTCCTTAATATACAGGGCAAACTAAATCGGGGACAGCACACATCCCTGCCTTAGACCTATATCCAGGTATGCATTCTATACTTCTACCTTTCCTAATGAGAATGTACCCTTCTGCCTGGTCTGAATCCATTCTGAATTTCTCCCTGAAGTCCAAGCTTTTTTACTATTCTACTTAGTCTCCTGTACATTATCCTACTGAATATTTTTTCCCACATTTGAAGAAACAGCAATGCCCCTACACTGATCCAATGGGCCTCCTAGGCCCTTCTTTGGAATATATGAAATCCTAAGTTTACTCCATCCCCATGGTACTTGTCTTTTCTAAAAAACCCTATTGAACAGCAACTGTAAACTATCCTCATTTTCTTCTGGCCCTCTCTTTATGAATTCCGACAATATATAACCTTGTCCTGGAGCTTTGTATTGTAGCATCTCCTCAACTACTACTTCAACTTCTATACTTCTGATTCTGCCACACATCTCTGGATCCCATAAATCCTGTGTGTATTCTGCTTGACACCCTGGTACTGTTCCCTGACCCCAGTGTGGATCATTAACTTCTTGCCAATTCTCCCTTGAAGCTTCCTGTATTTCTTCTTTGTTATTTGTTTCCCTCTGTGTGTGATTTCCTGTGCTTTGTTCCATTTACGCCAATTAACCTGTTTCCAAAAGATGGTTGACCCTTCTTCCCCATTCTCCATTATTTTCTTTGTCCTTTTTTCATTATTACTGGCACTCCTTTCTGCTTTTATCTCTGCTACATTCCTTATACATTCCTTATACTGTCTCTTAGCTTCTTCTGTCACACCTTCAGGTATTGGTTATTCCTGGCTAATCTCAATGCTCTATTTTTAGCCCTCTTTCTTTTTATGGCTCCTTTCAGCTCAGGGTCTGTTCTATACCCTAGACTTTCAAACGGAACTTTTTTCTAGCTATCTTTTCCTGTGCTACCTTAAGAATCCTTCTGATTAGATCCCCATTTATATCCTGTACTTCCCCTTCCTTCTCCTATCTATTTTTCCATTCTGTCAATTCCAATGTTAGCCTTTCTTGATACTCTGCCAGTCTGTTTCCTCCTTTATATCCCACACCCACTTACCCCCCCCCCCTTCTTCTTTGATACTCTACGTTGATTGAAACAATCATCCAGTTATGGGCACTGCCTATATCCAATCTACCTTCCTCATCTATTTTGCATCTTTGTGTCATTTGAAATACCTCACTGTCCACTAGATTATAGTCAATTATTGTTTGTTTCTCTCCAGACGCCCAATTCCACTTTCCTTTCCCTTGTACATCCCTATTAACTATCCTCAGACCGAATTCTCTTATGAAGTTCAGTAACCTGGTTCCATTTCCATTGATTCCAATATTCCCTCCCTCAATACCACTCATTCCATTTCCTGTGTGTCCATTAAACATAACATTACCCAGCTCCAGAACTGACCTGGTAGTTGCTGGGGTTCCTTTTTTTCCTGCTGCTGCACACACTGACTGTAAACCTGCCCTAGCCTATCACCTCCTTTCTGACTTGGGTGCAACCCATACCCAGCAAACATCTCCCCTCTTCCCTACAAACTCTTCCCACACATCTCTAAAAGCTATTCACCCCTGTGTACATAACTGCTTGCTTCCCACCCACTCATCCTGAGGCTTGGTAATATCGAAAATCACAACACCGTATTCTTTTTCGTCCCCATTTCCAACTGCACCTGAAGGGAATTGTAGGGAATAGGGAAGAAGAAGAACATGGTGTTGTGATTGTCCTTAATTATGCTTCATTTATTTCAACTTGTATACAGTAGGAAACGGCTGTTTTGGGCAGAAAAACTATCCCAATAAATAGTAAGGAATGGCTGCTTCAGCTTAACAAAATGCAAGTTTGAAACTATATGAAATTGCTGTTTTGGGCAGAATAAAATATTGAAAACTATGAGACTTCATTGCAGCGAATGGCTGTTTTTGCTAAAAAAAATGCAAAGGCTTGCAAGGAAAACTATTTAAAACTGTAGGAAACAGCTTTTGGGGGCAGAAAAACATTGAAAACAACTAGACTAAATTGTAGGGAATGGCTGTTTTAAAAAAGAAAGTTACTTTGCAGGAATTAAAAAAATCATCAAGGACATCAGGTATTCTTTGTAGGGAACAAGTAGAAAAGACATATATATGGTGTACAATTCTGTCCTTAAATCTTGAACTGTCTGACTACTCAACGGAAGGTCTCAGAAGAAGCATGGCCGGCAGGTCCTGTGAAAAATCACAGCAGCATATTGGCTCGACTTCTCCAAGTTTGCTTTGAAATGGCAAGTACGAGGTAATATTACCCAGCAGATAATAGTAATGGCGATTGTCACACAACAAAAACTTACATTTTGACTCTTGCCATGATGTTAGGTCATCAGGATATGGACAGGGTTCATCTTCCGACATCCACACTTGACAGGGTCAAAACACATTTAAACACAATATTTTTGTTCAATTCAAATGTTAACGTGTGCAGTGGAGAGGTTGTGGGCCTCTTGTTAAACTCTCCATGGAAATTT
Source organism: Hermodice carunculata (assembly GCA_964020975.1). Taxonomy (NCBI): domain Eukaryota; kingdom Metazoa; phylum Annelida; class Polychaeta; order Eunicida; family Amphinomidae; genus Hermodice; species Hermodice carunculata. Next base: position 2,380,116 of record OZ026618.1, read on the forward strand.
TAAATAGATGAATAAAAGCATAAAAAAGTGTTTTAAATCCGAAGTTGAGCCTTGAGGCACCTGATCATGACTATGTAAATACATACTAATATAAGAATAAATTAAACCCTAATATCACCTGTCCTGACACATCTGATAAATGCTACATGCAGGCCCTACATGTACTGTAAATTGCTTTTATTTCTCTGTACTTTTATTTTTGCTGATGGCACAAAAACCCTGAAAATAAAAATACACTGAAATAGCTGTCCTACATTGATTCAATAAAGAATTATATCGGAAATAGTGAAAGTAAGAATTCAATGAAATGTGTGAAATGCAAAAACCGCAAAAATTTATATGCGTGAAAATAAATGCATTTACAGTATTATGACATGCATGTACATGTACATGACTGTATACCATATGTTTAGTTGGGAGTCAATTGTTTATCAAAACAACATATTTTGCATTTTATAAAGGCTTTAAGTCAGCATGGCAGGAACCACAACAACTGAAGTATATCCAGTATGATGCCTGAATTTTTTATATATAACAGAAAGAGAAATTTAACACATTTATCTCAATTTCAAAAAGACTCGTAAGAAAATTTCAACTTAGTTGTTTCATGTTTATTGAAAAAAAGGTTTGTTCGCCTTAATATTTCCGTCATTTTGTGATATATTGCCCATTTAATACGCATATACTGCTTTCCAAGCATGAAGGAATTTGGTTCATGCACTTGACAATTTGAGCATTTCTGATATAATTAAAGGTCGACTGTATATAAAGGTCATGCCTGAAAACTGCTGGTGCATGTATATGATGTGCTCAGACTTGAAACAAAAACTGTATGACAACTGATATACGACATTTACTCACAGAGCACAATTGGCGTGGGATACTAATAAACTCAGGATTAGCACTTGAGCTAATTAGTGTTTGAATTATATCTAATGTGACAGCTTTGTGTAAATACATGTAGGTCATTCTCAGCCATCGGTTGACTTTCAGAAAATAATTCTTCTGCTGGTGTTAGGACAAAATTTTTGTGAGGACTGAAAAAGTGGGGTATATCCAGGCACAAATCTTCCGAACACCTACATTGTAGCAACCATAGTAGAACCAAATCAAAAGTCCCTCTTTAAAAACCAAAGTGGCTGTAGATGACAGAACAGGATTTTTGGTTGGAATAGATTTGGTGTTTTAAGCATCCATTCAGTGTACATGACATTGAAATAGTATATACGTCCCTTGGAAAGCGCTGTCTTCACTTTCATCATTCAGTCTGTTCTACTCTTGTTTATGTTGCAGTGATGCTTGCATTGAGATATTCAAATATTAGCTTTTATTTAAATAGCACATGGGGATGCTACTCTTAAAATAAACAAACTTTCAAGCACTTATACTTGTGGTAAATTTTAATGACACATTACAAGACCGAAATTAATGGGATGATTGTAATGATTTTAAAATCCATGGAGGGTAACTGACATTGAACCAGTATGTCACACTTGCATGCTGGTCTCTTCATTCTGATCATTAAATAGACCTGTTCATACCGACTTGTACCGAACTTTTCCGGGCCCTAATTAATTATGCATTCCATTGTTGGCCTGATTGTCCAATCAGCAAGTGGCCAAGTCGGGCCCACGTTTTCATATGTTCACAACAGATACCACAGGTAATGCTAGTGATTATAGCATGGATTGTGCTGAACAGTGCAAATAATCGTTTACTTAAAATGTCACATCAGTGGTGAAATATGCATTTTTAGTTTGCTTAAACCCAAGCACATCTTGTGTTTTACTTTCTGATCCTTCCACATTAAATCCGCCCAACATGGTCGTGCACAAAATTGTAAACAAAGCACGCTGCACTTCCCGTACTGGGCCCGAAGTGAACCCAATAAACCCGAGTCCTATGAAATGGTCTATTGATAATAGTCTTGTATATATTGCAGTGATGCTTGAATTGAAATATCAATTGTTTGCTTTTATTAGAACAGTATGATTCGATGATGCTTTTTCAAAATAATGATTTTTTTTTTCAAAATAATAAATTTTCAAAAACTAACTACATTGGCATCTTTTTATACAAATTATGGTGTGCAATATGATTCCCCCTCCACGTGGGGCATACTGCACGAGTATTACAACATACAGTTGTGGTGCTTGGCAAAAACAATCATCAAGCAAAGCGCATATGAAGGTTAACCCTCAATATATATGCATGTGCCTGTGTAGGCCTTTTTATATATGGTAACTTTGTGTTTCTAAAAACAAACATTCAACAATAGTCAATAGGCAGCAGTTAAACAGATGGCCCCAGTCCTGAGTGTATTGTGGAATCTATGAGGGAACGAAAATGAATGCTCCCGTCATTGACATCTGAATCTGTAGGTTGAGTTAATTTTACGGTTCAAGTTTAATATATCAAATGAAAACAAGGTTTGTTGTAAGTTATTGTTGTTAAATATAATGGAGGGATAAATAGACACATATAACCCAACCATTTTGGTGAATACGAACTACTTTTGTAGCTTTTGTATGCTGACCCGCTGGTTACCCAATGCCCAACTAGATGGCCGACCTCCCGTTCAGGCGATTGCATAATGTGCGTTTACCTTGTATATGTCTTTTATTACATATTTTAGTCAATCTGCATTATATAACAAGAAAGCCAAAGTGTGAGGTAGGCCTTGGAGGGCCAAATACGCTCCAAAATGGCACAAGGGACAAGCGAAGGCCTGTTCCGAAATATAATATGCCGCAAGTGCCGCAACGAGTGGTTCTCTTCCGCATATTATCATGACCCACGGAAATTGAAACCTTAGAAGGCAATAATTGGTCTGTTTACAGAAATAGCCATATAACAAATGCGAAGTTCATGTCGTTTAAATAATGATGTTCTTTATATGATCTACTTCCGGTACACCACTAGCTGTTGACTCAAGTGGGAGGAGCTAAATTTGTGTTGCGTTAATGGAAAATAATCACAGCTGAAAACAAACTGCCTGAAAATAAACAATAAGCACGTAAAATACATGAATATACAGCACTCAAGGGAATGTATTAATCAGCTTGACACTATTTGGAAGTGTTCAATCTACTCTCTGTTTAATATAAAATAAACTGCTTCTGATTTGTAGGTGTCCATTTTGAATTGTTCAGTACGTTACTCATAAGTGTTCAGTGTTCACTCAGTCTGCCCCTGAAGGCAAATGCTTTATGTCGTCTGGATAGGAAGAACACTTAATATCACCGAAGGGGGTATTCCCTCTGCTCTCCTTGATATCACTCACTGGCTCTTCTTTAGGATGGGTTTGTGTCATTACAGATAAAGACCAGTTACTTCCTTCTAATCAGGCTTGATGGCACTTTTTTCGGCTTGTTGAACTTCTTTGCATATTCTATACGGCGTATAGGAGTGAAGGAAATTTAGTTTTTCACCAAGGATGAAACATGGTGGAGGAAAATTGGGAGACTTGTTGGCCGATGGGTAGATATATTGTTTTTTATGTTGTAAAGAGAGAACGCAGACCTCTGGCGGGAGAAATGTACTAAATTGTCGTGAGGTGCTTAATTTGATCTCGAGTGACAGTGCCCGAGGTGACTGGTGGAGTGTTTCATACTTATATGGAAAATTAAGCAATGAACTTGGCACCTGTAACCAATGGCTCACAGACAACAAATTGTCACCTCACTTTGGTAAGACTGAATCTATATTAATTGGGCCCAGGAGAAAGTTGCCTAAGGTGACAGACTTTTGTGTGTCTTGTAATGGTTTAGGCATAAAACAGACCGAGTTTGTTTATGACATATTAAGATGCTACCATCGACAGCAGTCTGTCCAGAGAGTCCATGGCCAACAAAACTATCCAAACATCTATTTCCAGATTAATTTATCGTTACAGACATTCAGCTGATTAAAACAGGGAAACTGGGAAAATCCTGTCTTCATCTTTTATTCTGTGTCATTTTGATTATTCATGCTCCTCCTGGTACACCAGTCTTGCAAAAGCACTTACTAAAAAGTGACAGATTCCTCAGAATAAAGTTTTTGGATTTACTCTGGAAATATCGTTAATCTCATAGCTCTCACTCATTGTCTCATCATGTTTCTTGTGTTTTCTTCAATATCACTCGTTTTCACAATTTTGGGGGTTTAATATCTGTGTACTTAAAAAGCTATAACTATCATCTCCTTGTAAGGCGAGTTCATAAATGTCCATTTGTAATTTGTTATCTGCTATATGCCATACTTGAATTTTGAACACCACGCTGACTATGGTTTGGAGGGAGATTTAAAGTATCCTAGATACATTTAAGATACCTCACATGTAATTTAAGATATATATCCTTCAGTTTAAGATATCATTTACTCAATTTAAGATATATTCATTTCAATGTAAGATACCTTACATTCTATGTATTTATAGATAACATCAAATAAACAGAAGATTTCTTTGTTTCAATTCTTGATATCTTAAATTCAATGGCAGATCTTAAAATGCAGATTTTATAGCAATCTCTCTTACATATCACTTAAAAGATGAGAGAGGACCAGGATACCAATATATACAGCGGTAACTGCTGTGTAAACTAAGAAATTGCGGAGATACACATATATAAGTGTGTTCCATGATTTTGCGTCATATCTCCAACATTATAAGACAAAAAAAATCCATCTTTAAACATATTAGTCATTTCAAATTAAGCTTGAAAAGCAAATTTTCTTTAATCCCTTATGGTTACTCAGGCAGTAATATGATATGATATGATATGATTTGATATGATATGATATGATATGATATGATATGATATAATATAATATAATATAATTTATCTGTGTGTTTTCGTACTGAAAGGGTACACTGAATACATGAATAAATGAAAAATACAAAACAGAAGGAGTGCAGATTCATTCGAGCTTACATCATTTTGGAAGACAAGACGTGCTCAAACAATGTCCACCAACGAAAAGTTTGAAAGGACAGAAGTTCGTATTCAAGTAATATAAATTGTAACAATGTATGTAAAAAGATATGTTCTCACACAATTCATGCCTTGTAAAAATGGCATTTAGTTTAGCATCTTTGGAAAGGCAAACTTCTCAAATAAATTAGTTTAAATTTAAACATATTTATTTCAACTGGATTGCCCTATTGTACATCCAGATGTCACTAATCGAGGAGTTCTCCAGAGAATAAATAGTCCACAAGTTATATTGTTGTCAGTTGGCAATGGTGTTCCTGTATTTGAAATACATTGCAGGATAAACTGTTAGTTAGATTCTTTCAGTTCATAATTGTCCATATTATGGTTTGATGAGATATAATAAATGGAGTTGCAGACACCAGAGTGACTACCCCTAAGCACCTACAAATCACATGTATATACGACACTATTTTCACTATTTAATATATTGGGCAAAAAGATCACCAAACGTTTGTGGAGTCTAAATTCTACCGGTAAGTCCATGCGCATTATAGATAGCAGTACATTATGAGTATGATATGGAAATCGCCATAAAAATCTAATGGCTTGTCTCCATGCCATACTAGACCATTTGACTTCACGCTTTGAAAAGCACTACAACTGAGAACCACAGAGAGGCATGCAAGAGGTTTTTAACAGACCTAATCTGGTGTAAAGTGACGCCGTACCAAATTGTGTCATTAAAAATGCACTTCTGTCTGAAAGCACCTTATACAATCAGAAATACTGTTATTCAATGCATTTTGTCCTACGTGGTGGTAGAAATGTTACAAATTATTAACTTTACACATGGGTAATTTATCAATGAACAATGTTGGGCAAGCATTATTACTACCACACACAACGTGTTAAGATTTGTCAATGAACAATGTTGGGCAAGTATCCTTACTACCACACACAATGTGTTAAGCTTTGTAATTAAACAATGTTGGGCAAGCATCGTTACTACCACACACAATGTGTTCAGTTTTGTCCAAATTCAATTTGACTTGAAACTCTTTGAAAAAATTGTCACAAATATCTGGAATCTTGGACATTGACAACACAGTGGGAAAAATTAAAACCATATAATCAGCATGTGATAAAACACCTGTAAAGAGTTGACAAATATGACATCCTAACCCAGATTTCTGTAAACAATTTTGTCGTTCCAGTGCAAGTCTCACAATATGAGTCGTCAGAATGTTCCATCCACCGTCTAGCTCCAGTGTAGCAAAACTGGAGCAACCTTATCCAGTTTCATACAGAATGAGGTACATCTGCCACTTATCAGATTGCAGGTCATATAATTATTTTCCCCCTTGTATGGCTGTGGCAATTCACACATATTTGTATGTATGTATGTATGTATGTATGTATGTATGTATGTATGTATGTATGTATGTATGTATGTATGTATGTATGAATGAATGTATGTATGTACGTACGTACTTACGTAGGTAGGTATGCATGTATGTATGTATGAATATATGTATGTTTTGGCTATTTTTCAGTGCGTAACTTGTTTTCAAAACCTTGCTATGTTTTCTCTACACATTTCCATGAGCAGTATGCCCCTCCTCGTCTGTGAAGAGATTTCTCCTCTTCGTCTGCATTTTACCCCCATTGTCGTTCAACACATTTATTATAATTACTGAATTGGAAAGTTGGCTGAAGACTTTATACAGATGAATTTCAGAGGAAACGCATGCCTTCACTAGCAGTTTGACACCGTGACATGGCTAGCTTATGGTGAATTCACATAGCTACCATATCCAGGTAAGATTGTCAAGCTGTCTTGGAACTTTATTTTCTTCACTGATGAAATGAAGCTGTACAGGGTCCAAAGAGGCAAATCCAAAAGCAAAAGAATGAAAGAGGCTACATGTCAAATGTTTGAAGGATAATTGCCTAGGACGTGCAGGGAACTTTCACTTTACGAGTTTTCCTCATGGGTCTGGGATGGCCACTTTATGCATCAGGTATATATTTACAACAAACACATTACCCTTGAAAATCTACTTAATATCACTAGATGTGGTGGTAACATATGTTTAGCAAATGACTAGAGGAATGGCCCACAATAGATGACTCACCTAAACTCTAATTTTTTTATGAATAAATGGTGACCTACAAGGCAGGCTATCTGCTATAATACCATATGATGTATAATTATCATTTTTGCAATTCATTTCTATATGTGTGGCAAAAGAATAACACTTTACAATATCATGCGTTGCAAACATCTTTGTCAGTTTTAATGCTGTCTTAAATATTTGACCATGTATTTTATTGCTCATTCTATCTTAAAAATATCACTGTCTTGTGATACACCGTATTAAGCACACACAACATCATAATTTGCTGACAACTTTTCTGCTGCTGACAAAAAAGGATATTACTTACACCAGAGGTCAACGTTATAATTTTGTAATAAAAAATAAAGCAATATTCGGAAGGCATGTATATTTTGCATATTGTCCTAAGCTTCCTGAACTAAGGCAGGAAACTGAATATAATTAAAGAAAAAGAACTTTAAACAAAGATGCCCGAAACTTGTCAAATAAATGTCATGCAATCCCTCAGATTTCTTTGCCTGTTATTTTTTCTAGCCACTCTTCTTTCTGTTGACAGTGCCTTCAGGCAAAGCATACACATAGATTAATATCATTCCACTCGGGTGACACGTATCCAAGGCATATAGTTGCAACTGTATATATATATATATATATATATATATATATATATATATATATATATATATATATATATATATATATATATATATATATATATATATATATCTTTGATGATGATCAGAAATAGAAAAAGTCAGCGGTACTAATGATATCCCATGTGATTAGTTAAATTACGCTGTATGATGTAGACACATAAAGGATGAACTGACATTTCTTTATAAGCAATAGCAACAATCAAGTGACGAATCAATCAATAAAATAACACGTGAATGTCATGTTGCACTCCCCATGGTTTAAAACTGCACCAGTCATAAATAACATAAAAAACTGTGTATGTTTCAATCGTCAACACCTGTGGGTATGTAGTATCGGCAGCAGGTAAAAGCTTTTTCTGCGTATGTATGTATATATGTATGTAATTATGTATGTATGTATGTATGTATGTATGTATGTATGTATGTATGTATGAATGTACGTATTTATGCATATGTGTTTGGATGGATGAATGCATGTATGTGAGTGTGTGTATATATGTATGTATACATGAATGTATATGTGTATGTATGTTTGTATATATGTATGTATGTATGTATGTATGTATGTATGTATGTATGTATGTATGTATGTATGTATGTATGTATGTATGTATGTATAGCAGGTCCTTGGGGCCACACCTTCGCATTATTAGATCTAGGTATATATCCTCACTGTTGCAATTTGGGTTTGTTTTTGGTGAGAAAAATCTGGTAATTGCATGCGTACATAGATTTCATGAGTATTTGCTACCGTCAGGATACATGAGACAAAAAATAATCAATAATACTAACTGAGAATACTAATGGATTTCGAAATGAGAAGACTGGCCTAATCTTTAATTTCTTTAGATATATACGTTGAACTGCAATGTAGGCTATCTATCTGCTACAATACCATACGAGCTATAAATAATCATTGTTGTCAAATCATTTCTATATGTGTGGCAAGAGAAAAACACTGTTGAGCATCTCTTTATCTCACACACCTTTTTTCAGTTTTAACGTTTTCTTAAATGCTCGACCACATAATTATGTAATTGTCCCTTCTATGCTTAAAAGGGAGGATGAGCTGTATTAGGCACTGAATATCATAATTGGCTGACCACTTTTCTGCTGCTGACCAAAAAGCATATTTCGTCGTATAAGTAGGTAATGTTATCTGAACTATAGGTCAATGTTATAATTTGGACATTGCCTTCAGGCAAACAATATGAATATATCAGTATCATCCCACTAGGCTGACACGTATCAAAATCATAATTGCAGCTCTGTACATCCATGTTTGATGATGATCAGAAAAAGAACAAGTCAGTGTCACTAATGATATCCCATTTGGTTATTTTAAATACGCTGTGTGATACCGACAAATTAGGGATAAACTGATATTTCCGTACACGCAATATCAATGACCAAGTGACGAATTAATAAAATGAAATAACACGTGAATGGCATGTTGCCCTCCCATGGCTTAAAAACTGCACCAGTCATAGATAACATAAAAGCCCGCTATGCCTTAATTGTCAACATCTGTGGGTAACTTTTTTCTCTGTATGTATGTATATATATATATATATATATATATATATATATATATATATATATATATATATATATATATATATATACACACATATATATATACTTATATATACATACATATATATATACATATTCATATACATATATATATATATATATATATATATATATATATATATATATATATATATATATATATATATATATATATGTCTATATTTATATTTATGTAAATGATGCATGGATGGATGGACGGATGAATGAATTCCATGGCTTTTTCCACTGTGCAATTCATTTTGCAAAGTCTTACTCTCCCTTGTCTGCCCATTTGCCTGGGTGGTCTGTTCCTCCCGTCTGCAAAGAGACTACTCGATCAGCTTAGTTTGCATATTACCCCTATTTTCGTTCATAGCATTTGTTGCAATTGCTGACAGGAAGCCTGGGTGACAGCTTTACCGAGAAGAATTTCAGAGTAAAATTAGGCCTTGAAAGTTGATTTTGCAGACTGACAAAGCTGCGTCCTGTGGAAAAGGAAACTTTATCGTCAAATCACACAATTATCAAGTTAAGTTTAGAGTGTCAACGTGAAAAACTACATCATTTTTATCGCCGATTACTAACAAATTCAAAAGGTTGAGAGAGGCGTAACCTGAACTAGACAACTATGAACAGTCTGCATGTCAAATGTTGTCTATATGATTATGTGGCACGTGCATTCAAATACCATTTCGCAAGTTTTCATCATAGGTCCTGGTTAAGCCCATTAATGTGTTTGGTATATAATCAGAGCCAAAAAAGTAGTGTACTTATTGTTAGCCTCAGGCAAACATCCGCTCAGCAGGGCAAGCTTGGATACATAAGTTATTTCATAATAATCCCTTGAGGCTATAAGTTACCATCATTAGTCCTGATTTAAATGTTTTAGGTGCATATATTAACTGGTCTAATCTGTCTTGGCTTGTAATGCAAAACATCCTGTGATTGCATGTATACATGTTTTTCACTGAATACTTGGTACCATCAAGGTACAGCAGACAAATAGTTAATATGCTTCTGCGGCAGGTAATGTAGTTATGTAGGAGAAAAAGAATAATCATGCTGTCATCTCAAGACAGAACCACAGTGATTTTAATCACGTGTTATTCATACATGTAACAGTTATTAAACTGAATACCACTGTCCTCTAAAAACTCTCATCTCTTCATCACTATTTTCGTCTTCTCTTAATATATCTAGGTTCCATAAAAAATGGACAAGACAACACATAGAGATTATTTCTATTCCTTTATGTTTAATGTCCAAAACAAAATTTATATCCAACGTTAATGGATAATGGCATTTACGCAAAAGATAACGCTATTTTAATTGAGAAAGTACTCCAGATTGTGCAAAAATCAGAAACAAATGCATGCAGAAACTGGTGATAACAGACTATTTTTTGGGAAATATTAATTTTATACTAATTTCAATACAATCGATATGGCAGCTCACAAATGTCACAAACAAACAATATATGTTAAACATGGATATAAATCTAACGAGGAGACAATCTGGCAAATTCCATTTACAAAAACCAAAATTTCGTTAATTGATAACATTTTAAACTGCATCAAACAATATCAAATTTTATTCCAGGGTAGCCGAAAGACATCCAGATAATTGATGTTCATTGTTGAATGTGTAGATATTTGCATATGCTTCATCACCAGAG